>JAWWEV010000115.1:83316848-83397349 GCA_035583235.1 Hafferia zeledoni | reverse complement strand
ACGCTGTGCCTCACCTAAAAAATCCACTGCACAGGCTGGAAGGGCACAGCCACGTGGGGAGAGCCCTGCCCAAATCTGCGTTCACAAAGTCTGGCCATACACATACACACATTTCCACAGGAAATGTGTGTATGTGTTGCCTTAGGCAACACCTGGTTGGTGTTTAGCGAAGACTGGACGTGTCACTCAGTGCCATGGTGGTGTATGGTCAAGAGTTGGACTCAATGATCTTAGAGATCTTTTCCAACCTCAGTAATTCTGTGATTCTGTTCAGGGAGCTGCCCAGGAGTGTGGGGGTGGAGGAGCAGCCTGCCCCAGTGCTGGCACCTGTCACACCCCCTCACAGCCCCTCTGGGCAGTGGGACCAGGGAAGCCTCTATGGGGCCTCGGGCACATACTGGCATCACCAGTTTGAACACAAGGCTTTAAGTCAGAGCAGCACCTGGCAGTAATGACTGGTTAAGGATGAGAGCAAAAGTGCTCTCAGCTGAAATGTTTAGGATGGGAGATAAAGGAACAGCCAGTATGACCAATGTGTGACAGGTTCTATGCATATGTACATGTGTATGTCTCTGTGTGTGCACTCTGTGTGTGTGGTATAATTTAGAAGCAAAACTCCCCAAAACTTGGAGGAAAGAATAAAAGAGGAATGGTTTCAAATTATGAAATACCCAGAACTTGAAGCAAAATGGGCTGTACTGACAAAAGGATGAAAGTACTGCCTAAAGCCAGAAAATATGCGTGAATTCAAAGGCAGGCTCAATTTAAGAAGGCAGTTGTGGTTTATTCCACAAAGAAGTAAGAGTGTTTCTAAATCTTGGCTTTTATTACTCAAAGTTAATGCTATATTATTTTTACCCTAATGCTAACCTTTATTAACAGAAGTTGTTAAGCAAACTTCTTTCTGAAGAGAGGAAGGGAAAAGGAATTAGCAGATCTTTCTTGCCTCAATTGCTGATGGAATATGTTATGATAGCACAGTGATGGAAGTGACACAAGGATTTGGGTGGAGTAGGATAAAGCAGAACACTTCGTACAAAAATTATAACCTGCCTGCATGGGAAGGCATAAATGTGACATTCTTGAGAGAAAGACAGATTTTCCCTTGACAGAACTGTGTTTCAACAGTTCTGAATGTTCAAAATTAATGTTCATTGACCATTAAATGAAAATTATAAAATGGAGGAAACAGGAAAAAGTACAAGTGTTTTTATCAAGGTAAGATTTCCAGGCAAAACCTCCCACTTTCTTCACAATAAGAATAAGGAAATATGTGAGAAATTAGAGTTTTAATGGACTTGGAAATTAAAATACTGACATCCTCTCCTCCCCAAATATAAAATTTAGGAGGAAAAAATTAAAAAATCATGATTGTGAAAGACTTGAGAGATTCTCAAAACTGATACGAATTGTGTGCAAGAACTCTGAGTATGCTTAAGTAAATTACTTGAGAATGTAATTTAGTGAGTAGACTAGAATGCAAACATAAACATGTCAGCATAAACTTCTGTGAAAGAAGAGGAGGCAGATACTGGTATTTCAAAAGCAAAAAAGTACCTGTGAGGCATAACCTGACATGGACTCTCCCAAGCTGAATGGAGCTTTTAATTTTTTGATCCCAAAACCCAAGAAAACAGGCATGAAGCATGCAAACCCCCCAAAAAACAGTCTTTGAATTTTCTAATTTTGATTGTCTCCCTAATTGCATTTAATATTTTTGCTATACTTTCCTTACTGGTATGAAATCTGTTCAAATAAACAATAATCACTCACATGGCCCATTTTTTAAATTCATCCTCCTGTGTCTTTGCATAGCTCACCTTTGTGCTCAACAGCTAAAGCATATAATTCATCATAGCAACGCTGCCAGAGAATCATTGATGTCCTTCAAAAAGATCCAGGGAATGACAAAGACAGAATAATTTTGTTGCTTGCAACTGGAGGAAATGTATTGCTTGTATCTGGCAGCAAGCCAGGCCAGAATCTGAAATGCTGTTGCTGCTGTAAATAGGATGAAAAGGATTCATAATCCATCTCCATGCCCTCTGTAGCTAGGAAAATTGTAAGCAGAAAAAGCAATTAAACCCCCAACCAAACAGAAGAAAGCATTAAAAAATGTGGAAGAGACTTTTATTGTGTTGATAATTTAGGGGCTAATTGTCATGACTAACCATTTGGGTCTTGGTTAGTAACTGACGAATCATTAGTTACTGGATATAAATAATACAGGTACTGAATTTAGGCAGTATATATGTGTAATATACGTATTGAATACAGGTGTTGAGTCATACTGAAAAGAGACTTCACGTTCAGAACAATGGCCTCTTATTAGACTTCTCCATCAAATGCTCCATCCAAACTAATGCCAACAGATTTGAATCAGCTGCTGAGCTGCAATAAATTCAGATATTGCAAAAGGTTGGCATAGGGATTAATTCATGGAAGCTTTTAATCCAAAACCTATAAATAATGTATTTTAGATATTGTCTTAACAACCTAACAGCTGATACAGTGCAGATAAAGGATGATGTGGTATTTCAGATTCCCTTGGACAGGAGAAATATTTGAATCACCTGAGCAAAAAATAAAGTTTTCTTCTGTCTTTGTAAAGCAAGTCTGATGTCTTAACTTCTTGCTTGGATGGAAGGTCGTTGAAACAGACTGTTTGATTCAAGAGCTGGAGGGGGAAGTAGAAGGGTCAAAAGGAACATCCTTAGCCTTGGAGCTTAGAAAGAAGGGTGGAAGCCTTCAACAACTAATTCAGGTCATAGTGCCACAAAGAATGATACTCCCAGAGGTACCACCAGGGATAAAGGCCCCAGGCTTATTCACATGAGAGGAACCCGTGCTCATTTTGTTGTCATACATAAATATCGACGGGGAATCCCTGATGCAAAGAAAAAATGCTATTGATTTCCACTGCATCATAGCAATGGCTGTGGTATGTGGGGCAGGAACTATTCCAATGACTGTATCTGTTGTGATGGATACAACAGATTCCCTGGATTGCCAGAACAGAGATGACATTCAAATTTGGAAAGGGAAAATCTTCATGGTATTGCTTTCAATCCCACAAATTCTTGAAAAAGTGGTGACTTAAAGAATGCACATTGATATAAATGAAGGAGCCAAAGTGACATGCTGCTTGTTTTAACCAGGAGTACAGAACAGTGTCAAAAATTTAGCATGAGATTCAGACTCACACACTCAGTTTCTGCAAAAGATCAAAGGCTGGTAAAAACTATCAGGTTGAGTATGAAGTACCAAAGAAGATCCCTTTTGGCTCTTTCAGCCTTCACATTTCCCCCTCAGAATAGACTCTATGATACTGCCTTGCAAATTGGAACAGATGCATATAATTTATATATATCTCCCTGCATATACACCTAGGGTAGTATCTTGCATCCACACTTCCAAAAAAAATACCTTCATTTAAAATCAAGGCGTTTATACTGCAGAGATTTATGGCTCAGAGCAGTTCCACAGGTCTGGGTAGCCAGGAATGCTAGTTCAGGCTGCTACAAGGCAGATATTTATAGAACAGAATCACAGAATCATTTAGGTTGAAAAAGACCTTTCACATCATTGCGTCCACCCATAATTTATTCCCTCTCTCCACTGCTATAAAGGTAGCCTACAAGGTCAGTAAGATCTCTCTATTAGAGCATGTATATGCATGTAGTTAAGGTCCAGCTGAAGGTTTTTTCCTTAACATATGTTGGAATGTTCTCCTGCATACAAGACACATTCTGTATGAGCACATACTTCCCTTTGATCTCAATTATTTGCAGTCTTATCATCAAAATATTTCAAATTCTAATGCAAATAAAATGATGTATCAGTCTGTTTTGATGTTATAAATATTCACTGTCCCCTTGTACCTTTGAATGCATGTGTCAAAAGAAGCTGTGGTTTTGTTGAAGGCCAGCTGCTTTTCTTACTGTAGGCTCAGCTACTCCGAGAAATCAAAAGCCGAAGATCACTTGTAGAGCTTGCCTCCCTTGCCCTGGCATCTGAAGTGATCCAAAACCTTTCCACTGTTTGTTTTCACAAGTGCTCCTTAGTCATCAGCTGAATAGCAACCTCTCACTTTTTACAACCTTATGTTAGAATACTTTGAAAGAATGTTTTCTTCTCATACTATGACCGGCTTCAGCCCCCTCAAGGGGATGTTCCTGAGCATTCTCTGACTGCAATGGCACTGGAGTTGCTGCAGTGCTCCTGACACCCCTTTTGTGCCTCTGACAGGCACCAGAGAATGGACTTGCATGAACTCAGCAGAACTTGAAGATGTATAAGAGAAACACGTTGGACGTTGTTCATGGGGATTTGCTTTTTAACAATACTATTTTCCAAGGCTGCAAAATATTGAAATATTAAAGGGAAAATACAGTGCAGTGTACTAAACATTTATGTATGCTTTGCAGAAATGGTCGATTTCAGAGATTTTAGGAATTTCTTATAATTCTTTATGGTAGTATACTTGCTTGGATTTTGATCTCACCACTGCCTTGTGGAGAAATACCAGGTGACTAACAAAAGTGTTTGCTGGTGAATCACAGGAATATAATTTACAATGTGACAAATTAATACCTTCACATAACAAAATAAGGTGCTCCATTAGTACAATATGAAGCTCTAGATTCTCATGTTGTTAATATAGGTGTGTTGCAGCAAGGGCTCAAACCAAAACAAGGTAATTGCTTATGGTCCAGTAACATGTATTTTATAAGCAATTTAAATTACAGAAAAATACAGTGAAGCCTGAGAAGGTGGAGAAGAAGCTGAGCAAGCAAGTATTGAATGTTTCATTAGGAAAAAAATATTTGAAGGAGATATTTCAGTTAAGGACATCTCTCTTTGGAAGACATGCTACCGGGAGGAAAATTTCACGCTTATTATTCAGGATCAGGCAGTTTTCTGTTAAATGCTGCAAAACCACTTTTTGAAGGACAAAAACAGCATTTGTAGTCTTCTTTCTGCTAGTTTTGCATAATCTACAGTTTCATATTTGACAAATTCGTTAATCAGAAGCAATGTGTTTTGCTTCTGAACATCCATCTCTTTTGGCTTCAAAATTAATTTCTACTGCTAGGATAGCAAATAAATTTTGTTCTGTCACTGTAGAGTTAAGTGATATAAATTATATTGTAGAGGAATAAGGTCAAATGTATCTTTTGAACCAGAAAAGAGAATGGATGTTATATCAAAATAAGTTTGGCCACAGATTTGAATGTGACTGCTTTGAAAACAGTTTTATTGCTTCAGTTACACAAATGTCATATATGGACAAAGAAAAATCTTCCCCTTAAAAAAAGTTTGGGGTTGTTTTAATGCAAAATGGCACACTTCCTGTGTGAAAGAATTGCCACCCTCTCAGCCTGCAGTCTTGGGTATCACAGACTTTGGGCAAGTGGGAGGTAGGGATTTATGTCCACTCAGAGGGGGAAGTTGAAACTTGGGTCTTTGGATTTCTGGATGTGCCTCCCAAGTCAAACTTGTTAAGGGAGTGTAGGCAAACTGAAGTTATTCATGCGATATGTCCAGAGCTGCCAATCACTGTGAAGGCTGAGATGCCTCTGGGCAGAACATGTGCCTTTGGGCACCACTGATTAGGATAGCAGCTTGGAGATAGAAGTCTTGATTTCAAGACCCTCATTTGTTAAAATCCTATTTAGGGTGCATTTGAGCCTTTGCAGTGCATAAACTCTTGCAATGTATGCATCAGCTTACTGGAATTCTCTTTATTAGTATTAAATAACATTGACTTCACTGATCCTTGTGGGTCTGTTCTAACTCAGGATATTCTATGATCCTATGGACATGATCTTTGTCTTAGGATTTGCAGTAGTTTAACTTTCCCCCTGTCCCCCCAAAAGCTAGACTATTACACTGTTCATGTTGTGCCTCCATACTGTGCTTCAAGGATGCTTTGATTGATGAAGATTGCTTTCTGCATGTTTTTGCCCTTCTGTTTTAAAACCAAAACTATCAATCCTCTTCTAAGACCTAGTAAATAATGAGATCAATCACTGCATAGTTGTCAGAAAAGCAAGGACAGTGACTGAACTAACCTGGACTGCAGGGGAGAAATGTTTCATATAGTCAAAGAAAAATCCTGTGTCTGCTCAGACAAACCGAAGGACTGCACAAAGGTTGATGTTGGGCTTGAGTGCTTAGTCCTCTGGATAGCCCATATCATCACTACGAAGGGAGAAGTACCTTCCAAACAAAGTGAGTGAAATAGGATGTGGCACCTGAGGGGAAGAAATAAGAGCCTGGACACTATTCAGGGGGTGAACAAACAATGTCGGTTTATTGGGCACGACAGCACAATTTATAGTCCTAGGGGGTGGAGCATGCAAATAGCAGGGATGTGATAAGCTAAACCAGGATTGAATTGGATGGGATATACCAAGAGAGGGAAAGAGGGAGGTGCAATAACCTGAGGGGAACAAGGAATGTGAAAAGTACTAGAACATTCCAACAGGACAGTATTAACTTGGAACCTTAAAACATCAGCATAATGGGATAAAACAAGAACCGTCCATAATCCAAGGGGGACATTTCAAGTGTCAATGATGTGCAGTCTCCTCCTCTCTTCCTCATTGAGGTCCCATGGTCAGTGGCTCAGATCCACCACCTCCATTGCCACCAGCCATGGGCTCCCTTCTTCATCTCCCCCATTTTTGTTTTAAAGTTGTAAAATTGAAACTTAATGCAAAACTACAATTAACTATACCCTGCATGCAGGATGGCAAACAGTCTAAAATATAGGCAAGGCTGTGCTAGGATACATCATGAATGATGTATGAGTGTTAACATGAGCCAGCAATGCACCTTTACGGCCAAGGTAACCAATGGCACCTGGGGCTGTGTGTGTGGGAATGCTGTCAGCTGGTGAGGGAGGGGACCCTTCCTCTCTACTCAGCACTAGGGGGGCACTTTGGGACTGTTGGGACCTGTTCTGGGCTCTCCAGTAGAAGACAGGCATGGATATACTGGAGTAGGTCTGTGAAGGTAATGAAAGGATTGAGGCATCTGATGTATGAGGAGAGGCTGAGTAAGATGGGAATGTCCAGCTTGGAGAAGAGAAGGCTCAGGGAGGGGTCTCATCAGTGCCTGTAAATACCTGATGAGGGGAGTAAGGCAAAGGGAGCAAAGGCAAAGGAAGCAGACTCTTCCCAGTGATGCCCAGTGGCAGGACAAGAAGCAATTCTGGATAACCTATTTGGCTGACCCTGATTGAGCAGGTGGGGGTTTACCCAGGTGACATCCAGAGGTTCCTCTGACCTCAGCCATTCTGGAATTCTGTGATACTGGAATAACTATTATGGACAAAGAGTGCTGGAGCTGATGACACTGGTCCTACTAATAGACTGTATCATTTGAATTCTCATGTATGTAATGTTTTGATTGGGACTTTCATTGTGGCATCAGCACCCAGCTGCTGTTGATTAGCCTCTCCTCTTCTGATGGGCTTCTTTTGTTATGTCCTATTGCAGTTTAGGATGCAGCCCCAGATCTAGAAATTTAAATCTGTATTTGCTTCTTAGGGTCATGAACTTGCATTCGGGATCGCATCTAAATTAACAGAACTGGATAATTTTTTTTATCTCAACAATGGTTCAGTCAGTCTAACTAATAAAACTGTTACCTTCATTGTTTTCCACATTAGTGATTTGTGTGTCATGTTGCAAATTTTATGTACAGTAATGCTATGTTTTCATCAAGGGCATTGATAAATGTGTTGAAAAAAATCATGCTAAAAAGATCTCTCTATAAGGTCACAAAATATGCAATCCCTTGGAATGAAAACACTTCAGCTATAGGATATTTTTATGACATAGTTGTTAACCAGTTCTAAAAGTTAGCATTTAATATGTTACATTGATTTTGTTTACAGTTATTTTTTAATGCAAGATTGAGTCTGATGTTTGGTAAAGGCACTATTTCAATCACAATCTTTATTATCAGCCTAATGGTTAATCTTATTAAAGCAGTATGAATTTTGTTTGACAGTCTGGGTTTCTGGCAAACTAATTCAACTGATATTAATAAACCCATAATCCGTTAATTCCTTCATTAGTACCCCATATCAGCATTTCTATTAGTTTGCTTGATGTCACTTGCTAGCTAAAGCTGCCTGTAGTTACCCAAGCAATTATATTTGTTGCCTGAAAATGCGGGTTCAACATTAACTTTTTCTATACACAGTCTGAAATTCAAATTACCGCGGTGCCATTGCCAAGGCACGTGACAGCAGAAGCAGAGGATTGCCGAGCAGGCCATTTTGTCTTCGGTTTCTTAACCTTTCTCCACTTCCTCAAAGGCGACGGACGGGTTTTTGTCTCCCATCTCGCTGCCCGCCCGGAGCGCGGTCGGTGCCGGTCCCGGGGCGCAGTAGCGCAGCGATGCTCTAGATGGGGCTTCAGCACCGGCAGAGGCAGCGAGCTGGCCCGCCCGCCCCTGTGTGCGCAAAACCAGCCCTTAAAGGAGTTGGAGGGGTTGGAAATAGCGTTATCTCGCCTTTACATTGGTCACTCTTCCTTTGATTCAATTGCTTCTTTTCACACGGCCTTGCTGGTGACTAAAGGCATCCCTCAGGGATGGAGGCTGAAGCCAGCATTGTTTAATGTCTTTATTATCGAGCTGGAGTTTGTCTGGGCTTTGGGTATATGTTCCCTCTGCTGGGGTTTGGGTGCTGAGTTTGGGGCTAGCTCCGTGCCTGTGCAGCCGAGAGTGGCCTCTGGGGGTTGCGGGGAGATCGCCAAAGTGCTGCGGACGGGTTGCAGCCAGGAGCAACCCTGGCCATCGGGAGCTGCTTTCAGCTGCGTGTTTGTGCCAAGGGCACTGACCTGCAAATGGGACCTCTCAGCTCATCCACAGGCAGCACTGTGGCTGGGAACCAGTCCGGTGACCACAGGGGCTGGGCTGCCCCCATCAGAGAAAAGCAACAAGGCTGGTGAAGGGACTGGAGCATAAGTCCTATGGGGAGAGGCTGAGGGAGCTGGGGCTGTTTAGCCTGGAGAAGAGGAGGCTCAGAGGTGACCTCATCACTCTCTATAAATACCTGAAGGGAAGTTCTAGCCAGGTGGGGATTGGTCTCTTCTCCCAGGCACTCAGCAATAGGACAAGGGGGCACAGTCTCAAGTTCTGCCAGGGGAAATTTAAGTTGGATATCAGAAAAAACTTCCTTCCAGAGAGAGTAATCAGGCATTGGAATGGGCTGCCCAGAAAGGTGGTGGATTCACTGTCCCTGGAGATTTTTAGACTGAGATTGGATGTGGCACTGAGTGTCATGATCTGGTAAATGGACTGGAGTTGGCCCAAGGGTTGGACTTGATGATCTTGGAGGTCTTTTCCAACCCAACTGATTCTACGATTCTATGATCACTGCCCCAGCCCAGCCCTGCTGGCTTTGCAGGCACTGCAGAGCTGGCCCCAGTCCATGAGACCCTGCAGGCTCCACTGTCACCCTTGGGGACAGAGCAACCCCAGGAGGCAACCATGGGCCAGGATGCACTTCTTCAGAAAAAACCCTGGGATCCTGGTGGACAACAGGTTGAACATGCACAATGCGCCCTGGGATCCTCTTTCTACTGTTACCTGTTGGGAGAGTGTGGGGAAGATTGATTCAGACTCTTCCGTAAGGTGCCAGGTGGGAGGATGAGAGGCAGCTGAACACACATTGCAACATGGAGAATTCTGACCAGATGTTCGGAAAAAATTGTGCACCGTGAGAGTGGTCAAATACTGAAGCAGGCTGCCCAGAGAAGTCATGAAGTCTCCAGCCTTAGAGATATTAAAAACTTATCTGGACGCAGCCCTGAGCAACCCAATCTAGTTGCCCCTACTTTGAGCAGGTTGTCTGACTGATGGCCTCCAGAAATCCCCTCCCAGCTACATTAGTCCATAATTCTATGACTCTGAAATTGTGTTGCTGTATCCAAACCAGCAGCATGTCTTGGCCTTTGCTGCCTCCCAAAGCATACACAGGGATTGCTGTGGAAAGTGCTAGCTGATCCACGAAGCCATGGTCACAATTTAACAGGAAAGGAGATAGAGTTCCAATGTCTGGAATGATTTAAATAAATAAACACAGTTTCCTGAAATATAAATTTGGAAAATAAAAATACCTCTTTATTTCATGCAAATGCTGCTAGCTTGCTTGTTCCATTCATTTCATTTATGGCAATAGTTACAAATGTGAAATCCTGATCCTTGTCAGGCCGCATTCTGGACAAGGATCATTGGTGGCTTGTGCACACCAGTACAACTATATACAAATATCTTGTTATTTTATTTGTATATATATAAATTTCATTTGTACTTTGATAGATTGAAACCCTTTTTTGAAAATGAAAAGTGAAATTTCAGAACCAAACTAAAGAGCTCTGAACATTTGACTGACTTCCAGTAATAATACATGTAGCTAATTATTAATTCCTTATTCCTGGTAAAGATCCCTTCATATCAATATTTATAAAACATGATGACTTTTAGGATTGTTCAATTTTTTGCATACAGAAGACAGTGTTTACTTTATACATATTTTTAAGCAGGTTTTCTGGAGAAAGAGGAAGCTGAGAATCTTTCCTGCACCTTCCAAGTTCACAGTGTTGTTCCTTGAGGGAGAATATAAGCCAGAGAAGCTGAAAATGCCCTGCCATCAGCCTTTCTCTGTTTAATCTATTAGCCACTCAGCTGTATAATGTATTATCTGTCACACAGTGATAAGCAGCTTAGCTCTCTGAGATAATATTAAATATGTCCAATTTAGCCTAATTCTGCAGCACTCCATAAGGACACACCCTCATGTCCACCTAGAGCTCTTTTGAAACCAGTGCAGCCCCGCAGAGTGATGGGGATCCTCCTGCATGGCCTTGGTGGAGAATATACTTTCCAACTCTCTGGTCCTTTCTTCTTCTTTAAAACTGTTTCTTCAGCTTCTGTTCATGCACTTTGAGCAATGAAATATTCAAGTGAGCCCATGCCCTAGAAAACAAAAATATCCCTGTCGCAGATCATCCAGAAGTTTAGAGGTTAGAATAGAACTGCCTTGATCTCTTGTTTAATGAGTTCTGCTGCAAAAATACATTTTAGAAAGAACTCCTACCCTGGATTTCCCAAAATTTAAAAGTACATCTATTTAGTATTTTATTATTGGTTCAATGGCAGTTTGACAATCCCACCTACTCCCTATATTCTCTTTCAACCTTGCAAAAAATGCTTAAAAATCATGTTTCTCTTGAGTCTGCTGAAAGCCCTAATGACACTAATACATAGATGAGGTAGCAGTCTTTGCCTTTATTTCTGACACCTCTCTGAGGCTGAAGGGATAAAGGCTGTGTAATGACAGATCCTCTAAGCCACTGCTCCACAGTGGCTCCAACTGTTCCTGGCACGGATGCATGGACTCCTTTGCTGTTCAGGGAGCTCCATCTGCAGCTCAATGATCACAAGCTGAATTTTAACCAATAGATATAAATAGATTTGTTGGGGAGGATGAATGTGATAGTCATCCCCAGACAGTCACTGCCAAGGAAACAGTGATATTATTTAAATTAAAAAAAAAAAAAAAAAAAAAAAAATTTGGCTTTTTTGGAGGGGACAAACTGAGGTAGAAGGACACAGTTAAGGCAGATGTAGAACTTAAAAATAGTATTAACTGATATTTATATTGACTAAGTAAAATAAATACAGCACTAGCTAAAATGCAGATCTACCAGTGTTAGGGGGTGACCCTGCAGTAAGAAGTCTCAAGTACTGCTTGTGCTAGGAAAAGTAGAATAAACACAAGTTTCTGCTCTTTTCTGTTTACTTTTCTGTTCATTCTTTGCATATTTTAAAACTCAATCACAGTCCTCAGATCATCAGCTTAAAAAAAAAAAAAGGAATCTCAGACTTCTTATAAATTCTAAAATTACTATTTTAAGAGGATTGCATGTATTCCTTTTAGTAGGAAGCCACTTGGAGTTAAATGTCATATGACCTCAGATAGGATGGGTGCCAGTGCTGAGAAAACTGAATAGAGTGGTACAATTTGCACAGGATTTAAAATTAGCCTCAATGGATGATTGGCTTACATTTCTAATCCGATATATCAAGCTAAATATAGACTTTCAAGATAATTTCTTTCCATGTAAATAATCACTGCAGGCTAAAAATGAGCAAAAACATAAATTAAGAAAGAAAAATATGAAATTAAATTATAGACAAATGGTAACTTGCTAGAATATTGACCTGAAGGTGCCTGCAAGGGAGAGAATGCCAAAGTGGACAAAATAAAGAGCAAAATTATTGTCTTTGAAAATATATTTATAGTGGTAGAGTTTCTGATGCTGTCAACAATTTCTGTCAAAGTTCTACCTTTAGAGGCATCATTGCTGACTTTCAAACTTTTCATGTTTTATTACCACATTTTAATGATTAACTTTGAATGGTGTCCCTGAATGATCTGCAGGAGCTATGAATCATTCATTATAACTAAAACAATTTTTTTAAACCAGGAGAAGGACAGCAAACCCTTTAGAAAAGAACTAGTATTTTAGGAAATGCTAAAAATCAATACTACAAAAAAACTCTCAGGTCACAGAAGGAACCAGAGAGTGGAAAGTTGAGAATAAGACTGTATGCAGGGATTTTTAAAATTTATTTTGTTATTTCCTCTAGTCTTGGTGCAAGAACAAGCCCTGTGGCACTAATTTGGAACAGTCTTTAATTTCCCATAATAAAGCAAGATATGAATTTCTATGCTACAGGCAAAAAATATTTGCTCATTGACAAAGGTTCCTATCTCTGTTGAAATTCAGCAAGTTCAAATCATAGGAGAAATATTATAACCCAGTTCACTTGGTTTTATTTATTTGTTAGTGTAACTTGTACCAAGAAGTATAAATAGCCCTTAGTTCCTGGGGAAGCTCCCAGCACTGTTTTTGATCAGTCTCAGAAGAAATTTACTCTGAATCCTTAAGAGGTTTATTTTTAATACACGGATTCCAGCCTGTGAGAGAAACTGTATCTCCAGCCATGATCTCTGTTATATCCTAGTCCCATAAAAATCATTCTTACTGGTTCAGTGAGACAACCCAGGTTTGGAAGTGACAGCACCATGAAGTCAGCATGAAGATACCACAGGTAAAGCTGAATCTGAGTAAGAGGTAGGTATGAAAACCATGAGTAACAATTACCTGCTGCTTGTCATGCTCAATGGCTGCATCCCAGTGAGGGGCAAAATGGAAAGATCCTAAAAGAAATATTGAAAGAAAGACTGTGTCTCAGAAGTTGCTTTAAAGAAGATATACATTATTCTCTGATTCTCTGCCTGCTGCAAACTAGATTGGCGTCTAAACTCAGAACCAAGCCAGGTTTCTTGGCCCATAGGCCAGTGTCTCACTACTGGATCATGCAATGGAAGGTTTGTAAGGCCCTCACCAGTCATAGCCTAAAAAGAATCTAATCTTGAGTTTGTGATGATTCACAGTTGCTGTCTCCCAGCATGAATTTGCAACACATTTTGAAGAGTATCCATCTTTCACACAGGTTGTCGCATTTATTTCACTGAATGCTACTTGTCTAAGTGAGGTTTACTCAGTGGAAATAAGGAAAGCAGCTGTGGGCTTTACTGATTCGATGGGGAATTGAAATGAAGGAGCTGAACCGGCTCTGTGGACATATGAAACAATATTTTTCCCTTCTGTGAAGTCTTCCATGAGGTCTTTGCTGGACCCTTGTTACTCTTTGACCCACTGATGATGTGAGGTTTCTCAGGAGGAACCCCCTCACACTGGCCTCCAGAGCAGCCTATTTTGTAGTCCAAGAACTCTGAGAAAGGGTCTGGTTTATGTCCTATTATTTAGATTCCATTAAGAAATACTGCATCCAATTATGACACCAAAATATCTATTGTGTTGTGTTTAATATTTCTCAGACTTTCCTAAACTGTAGTCATCAACATTAAAAAATTAGTATCAAGTCAAAGTTATCTCCTGTTAATTTAAATAGAACATGTAGAAAGTAGACTGGGCATCTCAGGTATCTACCCACTTATGGCCTGATAGAGCTGTATATTATTTGTCTATTTGTGGGAAAATTGTATTCAGAAGAAACTTCCTGTATGCAAGTAAGGAACATTATACAAGTAAGCTTTTAAAAAACCTGTAGCTTCTTTTTCAGGAGCTATCAAAGAGCAGCCTATACTGATCATGGCTAAAATAGGCTATGGCTGAGAAAGATATGCTGTCTAAAATAAGTTTAACAACATAGTTGCTTGGCCATACCTTCATTATTTTATATCTGCTATTCTGAAAGTATTTCTAGTTCAGTCTATCTGCATTTAGAAAAACCAATGGCAGCATTGACATGCTACCCTTGCCAAGCCAGACTTGACCCTGCTGGTTGAATGATGTGCTTGTTTCTTACTGAAACAGAAAGTATGGGTCTTGAGAAGATAGTTTTCATGAATCAAGTAAATATTTCTTGCAGCAAGATTAACTTTGCCAGCCTCTCATAACTCCTTATTTGACTCATATTTGTTTTACAGATTTCCAATAAAAACCAGTTGTCTGTCTTTCATTATTCTTTTTCGATTAATTAAAAAAGAATGAAAGAAAGAAAAGAAAAAAAATGTTTGCATTAGCTTTTTGTTCTTACCATCCAGTTCATGC
This sequence comes from Hafferia zeledoni, assembly GCA_035583235.1. Taxonomy (NCBI): domain Eukaryota; kingdom Metazoa; phylum Chordata; class Aves; order Passeriformes; family Thamnophilidae; genus Hafferia; species Hafferia zeledoni. Next base: position 83,382,680 of record JAWWEV010000115.1, on the reverse strand, counting down.
TCTGAATAGTCTGGAAGCTGTCCTAAGCTTTGCCTTCGCTGACAAAAGTCATACTTACTTATTGTGTCAACCAGATGTCCTCCCGGAGGAAGAACATGGACACAATGAATGTATTTTTTTTCTACAAGGAAAATCTGGTAAGATCAAACGTGGCCAGGGGTGCTGAGTTTTGTAGCTTACTTTTGGGAAGTGCTAAAAGTGCCATTTAGCATTTTCAAAACCATTTTACAATGAACAACAGTTGCAGGTTAATTTGTCCTGTATGGAAAATATTACCTCCCACGTGCTACCTCCCCAGTACCTTTATAGCCGTAGAAAAATAAGTATCAGGTAGCACTGAGACAGAGTAACAGCTACACAAAAAATCTGATTGAGGAAGACTGTGCAAAACCCAGGACTTGAAAATGCAAAATGTACCAAACTTTATTCTACAAATCTGAAAGGAATAAACAAATGTTAACAAATTTTGCAGGATTACTTTACCAAAGAATACACAAAGTGCATGTACTTTGACAGGCAAGTCCATGCTTAGCACAAAAGAGTCTGGGTTCAAACTGGAAAGGCAATGCATGGGAGGATTTCTCTACCCATCTCCTGAGACATTATATGGTTTCTCATTTATTTGTTTAGCCCAGCTTACATTGCCTGCTACGCGCTCTTTTGTTCAGTGTATTAGTTGCACAGATTGTATCTGTGCTGACCTGACAGCGCCAGACCAGAAAGCTGGTTTCCACCCAGTGCACTCCTGCTCTGAATCCATATCTCTTCCATTTCTGCACAGGCAGCAGAGAGTCCTTTCTGTTCAAACCAGCCCATGAATTGCAATCAGTTGCCTTGTAGGGCAATACAGCTTGTCCACAGCACATTCCTTGCCCCTGCTGCCACTTTTTCCTTCTCTTCTTTCTCCCCCCACCAGCTTCATTTTAAACTTACTAGTCCTCTCTCCAGTTTGGGTTATCCCCTTTCCACTTTGGGTAACAAGACCCATGTGCACCCCCCGCTCTTTCATTGTTCTTGGCTCCTGCCCATATAACCTGCAATGCCATTAGGGCAGCACTCCCCTGGTCTAGAAGAGCACCAGCCAGTTGGCAGCAGCTTTTTTTATGGAGTTAAATTCATGCCATTTATGCAGCCTGTCTTTGGGGAGGATCTCTGTCAGCTGCACATCATCTGCTGCAGAAAGATGGGCTACACCTGTGACAGAGCAGGTGTGCCCACACTGCACATGTGGACACCTTTGGCCTTTGAGCTGAGGATTAAGGGTGGGCCAAAGATCCACCCTACTGGTTCCTAAAGGTCATCTCAAATCTGTGACCAAGTACAGTCTTGTGTCCCCTCAGTGTGAGTGTGGCCTCCATTTCTGGGCTTGAACCCATGCTTGAAATGAGTGCACACATAATCTCTATCCTCAAATTCATGACAGATTTCCAAGTTTGAGATGTTTTCTGTGAAACATCTAAAAAACTGCTAACTATAAAAATATTAATTATTCTTAGTTCATTTAGTGCATACACTTTGGGAAAGTTGCCAATATTCATGTATTCAGCTGCTTTTTATTCTCCACAAATTTACTTGTTCTTTGTCCTCGTATACGTGAATATTATTGAAGACCCACCTCTGCGTCCTGCAAAAAATGAATCTTCTAAGGTGCCTTTTCAGAGTAGAACTGGTCAGACATTGAAAACCATCTGGAAAATGGCCAAAATGAATGTGGTGGTAGATTGTTTTTCCAAGGGCTTGGCAGAAGGTGCCTCCCGGAAAGAGCTGGCAGGAATGTAACGCTCTATGGCTGCTCCTTGAGTGCACTTCACATCTTGAGCACTCACTAATTCAGGTTTCAGTGGAACTGCAGATGGGAAAATGAGATTTGTGAATGCTTCCATCCCTCATCTCTCTGCATTAATGACGATTACTAAAGGTTGTTCAAATTAGCAGAAATAAGGATGCAAGCCTGCTGAGCTTCACATTGCTGAGCCTGATTTGTTGCAGTATCTTGGGCTGAAAGAGTAGACAGGATAGGAGGCTGGGTGCTGACTGAAACCTGCCTGAGTTCCTGCCCCTCAGTCAGAGCCACCAACTTCAGCAATGGTGAGATCTTTAAAGGCACAAGTAGAAAATGAACTCTGGAACCTCTTATAAAAAGTAGCTGTAAGTTTAAGGAATGATGACTGATTTAATACAGAACATGAAAGATGTTTTAATCTCTAGGTTCACTTACTGCATGTCAGATGACTGAGCTGTGTCAGATGATGAATTTCATAGGAAAATGTTTTTCTTTTCAAAGGTCCTTAGTATTAGGAATTCATGGAGGGAATCAACTCAGCCACAGATACTAAAACTATTCATGCTTCAACTGAAGATCAGCAGACTAAAGGGCAGCAGCTGAGAAGAAGAGACTTATACAGTTTTGGAGTTATCTAGGTATATTTAGATTTAAATGGCATGAAGGAAAGTTAACTCGGTGCTCTCTGAATTATTGATTTTTTAAATTTGTTTAGATTTATTTTCTTCATTTTGGTATAAAGAGATGATTCTGAAAGAAGAAATCATTCTGAAATCAAGAACAATGATACCTTTCTGCTTTCCTCAACATGCCACAAATTTGTGAATGTGAGTATCAAAACATTTCTCAAAATTGTTCCAGCTCTGTGTCTTCCCAAGAGCCTGCTTTAACAGACATGCTTTGTAGTAGCTTCAGAGTAACTCAAGTCAAAAGAGAAAAAGCTTTATCTCGGGATGTTATCTCTAAAATCTGACTATGGGGAAAGCTGAGAAATGCTCTGAATGTAAATCTCTGGCCACAGCGAAGGTTCTGGAAAAACAGAGTCTTGAGTGAAACTGAGTTTGTTATTAAGAGACACCGGAGATTAATAAAACATCCAAAGCATTTTTGCAAGGAATAGGGTGATCTTGACTAGTGGCAGCTTCATCTGTTGTGCCTGTAGAGGAGGATTCACAATAGTATGCACAGCCCACAGCTGCGGGCATTAAAGCAGCGCAACTGAGAAAATGTACCCAGGAGGTTCTGTTGTGATTAAATGATACCTTAAAAATACAGTGGTTTCTAGGATGTACACAGAGAATCGGGCTTCAAACAGCATTTTCTCACATGCTCTCAAGCTGTGTCTAGCCAACATGTTTATAGGCTATCAGCCACCATGCTGAGTGCCATTATGCAAAACTGGAACAGTCCTGTACTTACATTACATTCCTTTGGCCATTTTGCATGTTTTAGAGCCTGTAAGTCATCTTTCTCTTGGGTTGTGCAGTGTGAGAGCAGCTGATGATACTCTCTAGCTCTATTTTTTCTCTACTCTTTAACTTCTTTTCTGTTCCCTACCATGAGTCACATTTCTGCCAAGGAAGATTGCTCAGAACCATCAGAACTTTTAATGAAACTCTAAAACTGTCACTTTCACATGCTTTGATACTTACAATTTTTAAAAAGTGCTAAAGAAGCTTTTAAAATTTCAAATATGTGGATTGTTACAGAATCTATGAGACTTAACTACTTAGCAATGTTTCCCAGAACCCAGAGAAGTAATTGGTGGGCACCACCAACACACAGACTAGAAAACTTCTAATATGCATCAGACAGACTGCTCCTTTCAGGTGAGAAATGAGGCCATCTTAACTACTTTTTCAATCCTGAACATAATAATCTCTTTCTCCCATATTTTTCCTCCTATGCCTGTTGCACCTTGCTATACAAAACATCTTTTATCATAGTTAGAATGTTCTTTGTCCAAAGTTGTACTTTTATATTTCTGGTTTCACATACTTGTACGCCTTGGGTTTGTGTGTACTTTGTTACCTTAGCAGCAGGAAAGTTCTGTTTAATCTTCCATGAAGATCTGGCACAACAATGAATCATTCTTGCCACGAAATCTTTAGAAACTACCCCCTGCCCCTTCTGTAAACATTGGGAACTGCTCATAAATCATTTTAGCAATGTTTTTAATTTAGTACATTTCCTCTACTTAACTAAATATTTGTACCATTTTGTCTTCAAGCCTCTAGAACTGTACAAAAGAAATGGAGTTAAAGGTATGCCCTCGGAACATTTACCAGCGGCAGCTGCAGGACAGGGCGTGATATCCAGTCTTAACCTGTACACCACCTGAAAGTCCAAAATGGCATGAGATGTTGTCTAGTAAGTTTTACCCTCCTCAGAGGAATAGTTCCCTGCTTAGGAGCCGTGTAAAGGAGGAGGCCACCCTACAAGATTTGAAATCTTCAACTTCTCAGTGTAATGTTTCTTTTTCCTAACTTTCTGGGTTAATTCCACAATGAACTAGCCTCTTGATGTGTATGGAAACACTAGCAAAGAGAGAAATGAGAAAGCTGTCTGGATTTTCAATGTCCATGTTTTATTCAAGTTGATACTTAGAAGTGCAAAATTTTTTAGCCCAAAATATAAATTTACTTAAAAAAGTGAGAATTACAAGAAAATTAATGAAAATACAGATTGTTTAAAATCTGCTTCAAAGGGTGTTTGAAAGAAAACTTTAATTAAGTTGTTGCATTTGTTGTCAAGTAGTTGAATGCAGGCAGGAAGCCCCTTGCTCTGCCTTTGGCGGTGTCTCTAAATATGTGTGGAACAAGGATGCTGAAACTTTAGCTAAAGCTGTGTCAAGTGTGATGAATGGAAAATCTCCATGAGCTCTGGAACTTTATCTCCTCTTGAGTCTATCGATTCTGGTCATGAATTTAGCTGCTCAGATTGTTTTGAAATTCAGACTGTAGGAACCTACTGACCCAAGGGCTACAGGAACAAAAGGGAGACTGAAAAAAAAAAAAGAAAAATGTACATTGTCTTGGCTGGCTAGAGATCAGTTTGGGACATTTAAAATGGAATAGTGGGTCTGTATTCTTCTAACAGGTGATAGTTTTACCATTCCAACTACCTCATTCCCCTCCCCTAGCTTTTTTGTGAATTTATGCAGCTCAGAAACACTTTCAAATGAAGTGAAATGGCTTTTGAAGGTTACAAAGTATAGGATTCTTAAAAGGAGAGGAAACAACCTTTAAAATACTTTAGTTATAGTTTTTACAGTCCCATTGGAATTCTTACTTTTCTTATTGACATCTCATGCTTTTTCCACTTAGTGCCATTGTCACATGGTTTTCTTTAGGTTATTGGTTATGTGTCAAGGCTGTCTCTGAGAGGTAGGAGCATCCTCTTCTACTATCAATGAGAGATAGAGATGTTAATAACCCTTCAGAATCAGACTTGCTATATTTTTTAACATTTTACTATATTTGAAAAATATACTAGAAAGCAGGAGTTATTAATATTACAGTTTAATGCTATATAGTAGTGCTGTGAGCAAATCACATACAACCAGCTGCAGTGAATTGCCCTGACTCTGTTTATTTCATAAAATAAGAAAGTGGCCAAAATAGAATATTAAAACAATTATTTTTTATTAGTGAGTAAATAGAGAAATAAATGGGACATAAGAACCTTCATCTTCTAACGAAAACTTAGAGAAACACAGGAAAATACGTTGTCTGAAATCATCTGGCAGTGTTAAGGAAATTCACTGAGTAAGGTAATGGGAATGTTCAAGCAACTTCTTATAATTACTCACCTATCACAGAATTTTAACAAGTTGCTTGTTGTTAACTTACAAACCAATATAAAGAAAGTTTGTCTCCTTTCCTCCTTTTGCTGATCAGTCAGCAGCAATTAAACAGTAAACACTTGTTGGTCACTGGTTGGTGGTTCCCACAGTAAAAGTTACGTTCAAGTGAAGACAGGAGCACTGAAGCAAGAAAATCTTACCCTTTGTACCTAAGTGTACTCTGATTTTTTTCTTTTTTTCAACACACACTCTCATGAAAGCAAAGTAACACATAGCTATAAATCTTTGCAGTATTGGTACTTGAGTTCCTGTTTTAGGACTGGACTTTATATTGCTGATATTAAGGTCTATTCCAGAGGACAGTGAAGTCAGTGGAAAGCTTCCTAATGACTTCCACAAGATAAATCAAGCTCAAAGTGAACACTGAGCATTTTATAGTCCTTACTAGGTACCTACCTGCAGGATTTCAAAATAAATGATCAATATTAAAATGTAAAGCAAGCTTTAAGGATAAATTTAGCAGCAAGTCAAGGTCTGTGCTTAGTCTGGACAGTGGAAGATACTGAGGGTGGTGGCAATGCAAAGGTGTGAAGGAGGCTGACACCACATGCTTCAGCATTGGGATGAAACAATGAAAAGGGAGAGTTAGTCAGAGGAAATTAATAACCGTCTGGCTGTATGTAGAGAAGTAAGAGGATGAAGGTTTCAATTGTACTAACACGTGCAAGGTTGCCAGCTCAGTGATTCTTAGAATTTAGATAAAGACAGGCTGTGTCCTCACAGACCCAAAAGCTGATGAGGGCTGTAGGGATTCCCTTCGGTCCCTTGCAGATGAGCTGACAGATGAAGGTTATTTGGGGTTATCTACTTATCCTGTTGATTAACAACATCTGTTCCACGGCTGACAATATTGGGAACTGTACATCTCTACCAAGGAGTGAAAACGGGCAGCACGGTTTAACTCCTTTGGGATGCATGGTGTAGGACAGCCTACCCACCCTGTCTTGTCCCCCTAGCTTGCCTTGACAGGGATGCCTGCCCAGAACGGTTTCATTTTTCACCCCTTCGCCGCATTAAGCGGCGGCCAGTGGGGCCGGACCCGGACCAGGCGGAGCACAGCTGGCAGCTCCTCATGGAGCAGGAGGACCAGGAGCAGCCTGAGCTGTGAGCGAGGAGCACTGTCCTTGCGGGGCGGGTCAGTTTCACGTGTCGTTCACCTCTACCTGTGGGCAGCGCACCTGGGGGACGGCACAAGCCCCTCACAAAGGCGCACGGTGGCACCGGGCAGCCCCCGTCGCTGGGGCTCGGCAGCTGCGGACGGGCCGGCTGCCACCTGGCCCCGTGTCCCCGGCAGCTGGGGGCGGGCAGGCTGCCCCGCACCTCCGTCCTGCGGCTGTTCCCGCCTGGGGAGGACTACAGCGCCCGTCGGTCCCTGCGCGCCGCCCCCGCACTCCCGGCTCTCGCCGCTCCCGCCTGCCTCCTGCCAGCCGGGAGCCGGACCCGGCGCTGCCGCTGGGCAGGGCAGGGCAGCGGTGCTGCGGGCGGCGGCCGCCCTCGGGGGCGGTGGCGGTTGCGGTGGCGGTGGCGGGGCGGAGCCGGGCGGCCCCAGCCCCGTCCCCGTCCCGTGCGGGGGAGCGGCTCCCGCAGCCGCGCTGCCCGTCCCGCACGCTCCCGGCGCCGCCGCTCATGAGGTGAAGATGGTGATCCGCGTCTTCGTCGCCTCCTCCTCGGGCTCGGTGGCGGTGAGTGGGGGCGAGCGGCGGGAAGGAGGGAGGGGAGCGGGGCCGCAGCCGCAGGCAGGGCGCAGCCTGTGGGGCTGGAGCCGCCGCTCGACCTCCGCGCGGCTCCCAGCCTTTCCCCGGCTCCCAGCCTTTCCCCGCACGCCGGCACAGACCGAGAGCGCGTCCGGGGGCTGTCCCCGAACGCGCGGCTGAATTTGCCGGCGTTGCGTGTGCGTTGGTGGGGAACAAGAACAACTATCTTCCGCAAGGCTGCAAAGCTTGGCTAGTTCTAGTAAATTGTCTTTGGCAAAGCAAGCACCCCGAAACGCCTTTTTAGGAGACAAATCTTGGGAGTGTTTAAAGGGTCTTAGAAGTGAGTAGACAGGGCTAAACTTGCCTGCTTGGGAGGCGGTCAGCAGGGGAGACCATCCGGAGGGGCGCCGAGCCCAGGCAGGTGCGGTGGGTGCCTCGGTGCCTCCCAGGCGCTGCAGGACGGACGGATAAATACAAGGAGAGCCTGCGGACAGGCTTCAGGCCACCAGCGCCTCTCTGCATTAATACTCTGGAAAAGGTACAGCTCCTCTCACACTCGCTTTTGAAAGGCATCACTGCGTTTTCTAGTTAATTGAAGCTTATATAGCATTCTCTTGTTAATTATGCATGTGACTATGAATTTCCATGTTTTCATATAAAGTGACAGTTTTCCATTAAGGAAATCTGGGTTGTAAGCATTCTACTGAATTTATTCTTTAATTAAGAACATCAGTAGCATTTAAATATAATTGATATTCTTTATGCTTGAGCAGTGAGGGCAATGGCATTTTTTGCATTGCAGAAGTATGTAGCAGTGAATTTTTCCAGCTGAAGGTTTATTGTGTGTTCACTTCCTTCAGTCTTTTACTGTTCGATACTAGTTTTCAGTTCAGTGCAATGACGACAGGTATGTGTTCTGATATGTTTTGGCATGAAGTATTCAAAATGCTTAGTGGCTGCATTACAGCTCATAGAAACTAATTATCCATTTCAGTAGCTATCTGAGCGAACACGGAGTGTCTTCAGAACTGCATAATCCATGTCCATCAAGCATCCATTAGAGAACATCTTCCCCACGTGGGCAGTTGTTTCACGCTGTGGTAGCATAGTATTGCTAGGTTTAGTTTCTGTTTCATGCCTTGTAGGTGGAACAATGACACGTAGTTTTGTATTTTTTATTGAAGGGGTAGAAAAGGGCCAAATAGCTCCTCCACATATCCACTCTGCAAAGAGGTTATTGATTGGAGTTTTTGGCTCTGCTCTCTCCTTACCCTGTCTGCCTGCAAGGTACATATCCTGTTAGCAGCAGCAATATAACCCTCTTAACTATCTGTTAATTCAACGAATCAAGTCTGAATTTGATGAACAATTTAATTTGCACATCAGTTCACTGGCTGATTTTTTCTGTGTTGGACAACAAGGAAATGACATATGGGTAATAATTTGCATGGTGGTGATAGTGAACTTTCTTTTTCTAGACAGCTGTACATCTGAGCACAGCCAGAGAAGAACAGATGATTTAGTGATTGAAGGTACTGTTATACAGGACAAGAGCTGTGCCATCTTTTTTTCTGTCAATTTTTCTTCATCTGTGTTACCACAGCATGAAAAAACTTCCATTATGGGCTGGGTTCCTGCTGTTGTCGCATGAAAGCTTTTTTCTGTGGGCTTTGCAGGGGATGTCTGTAGATCCTGACTAAGTGATAGAGGAAAATGACAAATGAAAAACTATTATTAGCACGTTATGTGGGAATCTGCATCTGGAGAAAAAGGTGGTTACAGTATTGCATGTCTCTTGCCATGGAAGTTTTAAACTTATTTTCATTCTCCTAGAACTGAACATTAGTGTAAGGAAATAAAGAGTTTTTGAGTCATGTAATTCCTTGTCATCTCCTCCAGCCTTCAGCACAACTACATCTGCTCTTTTTTTGGATCCTGTGCAATTCATGAGACAGGATGATTTCTCTGTCTAGAGGAACAAGTACCCCTTATAGAACCTACTCTGTCTCCTGCTAAAAATTATGTCAGAGTCCATAGTTTAATTTCTACCTGTAGGTCAGCCTGTGTCAAATTGTAGGCTAGCTGCTAGGGAGAGTGGATGTTGCTCAGATTAGTATCTGACCTGCTGTAACTGACCAAAAACTTCTATATGTAGTACTGGCTGATAAACAAAAAGCAATGTAATTGTCACACAATTCACTTTCCTAGTCTAACTAGACATACTTTGTTAAATTACTCTTTATTTTAAAATAAAAAGTCCATGTAGTCTTTACGGTAAGCTTTTGTTTTGGCAAATGTAGTGAGGTAAAGTCTGTGTATGACCCGTTCTGAAGTCTTCAGAATACTGAGGTCAAATGATGGGCATTTGGCTGGAATACTCCTGAGAAGTACATTGATTATGCAGTCAGCATAGGCTTCAGTTTGCATAAATATAACTTTCCTTGGAAACTACTGGAGTATTTATTGATCTCGATACTTAGTATAATTTCTTCTGTTTGAAAGAAGATAAAAATATGCAGTTGTCATACGTGATTCTAAGAGATAACTACATATAATGTTTTGGGGGATCATTCAGAAGAATGAAAAAAGGAAATCGTTGGAGCAGAGGAGAAGGAGCCAAGAATAACATGAATTTTCCCTTCATTTGGTCTTGGAGTTCTCCCTGCAATGTCTTCCAAACATCTGCAGGTTCTTAGACCCCTTAGAGGTTAATGATAGTAACTGGGGTTTTTGGTGAGGTTTCTTGTTTGTTTGTTTGGGTTTGGTTTGGTTTGTTTTCAATAGAACTTGTAAATATAAACTTCTCATGAGCTTAAAATAGCTCACAGATCCCCAGACCTTGTTGTTGCTTGAGTGGCAACATTGATTTTCAGTGTTTAGGGAGGGTGGACTGTGGGTTTAGCCTGTGAGGACGCTGTAGACCAGTTTCCAAGACCTTGTGAGAAGGGAGGAGAGAGGCATTGTGTCTGTGTGTGTATTTCTGAATAACCTTGTGTTTTAAGCATGCATCAGGCAGATCCGATTGAATCACAATGTGAAGCCTCTGAATAGGCAGGCAGGCAGGTTTCTACACGCCTTACTGTCTCCTACTTTTTCTGACCTGAATTTCGACTTGTGTTGGTATGCTGTGTCTTGAATTCCAAACACTTCTTTGTAGGGCTGGGGAGACAGGCTTTGCTACTCCTCCCTGATAAGGACATTCAGTGTTCTTTTGTGCTTCAGAGAAAGGTTATTTTAAAAGTAGCCTTTGCTTTTCTCCCTCAGCAGTGCTTCACTGTTTTCAGGAGGTAGTTTATGCTCATATTTTTCACCTAATCATTCCTAAGTGACTATAATTTTATCCGTTTCACCTCTTCCAGTCTATCAATAAAAATCTACACTTGTGCCACCACAGTATGTATTGCCTCACAGTTAAATGGTTTTCAGTGTTTAAAGGAGCTCCACCTTTGTCAGGAAGCTGGTAACATGAGCTAAAGAACTTTATGTATGGAATTCCTACAGTTATCTGGAAATGCCAAACCAGAGAAGACTTCAGTCTTGTGGAGGACTAAGGATCATGTGAAGGGAATATCACTGAAGAGTTTTCAAATAATGGAGAAACCTCAAACAATTGCCTCACTTGTACTTTTGTGGTATTTTTTTATTGAAACTTCATCTGTTAGGCTGGACAGATAGTACAGGGGAGTTAGTGAAATAATGACACAGCAGGTAAAATCTGCTCTGACTAGTGAGAGATGTGAAACTCTTTCCCATTGACAATTTAGGGGGGCAGGAGGGCTTTGGGCAGAACAGCAACAACTTGAAAAGAATAGACCTTTTCAAAACTTGGACTTTGACTCTTGCTACTGAAGAGAATTACGGATTTTTTTTTTTTTACTAGGAAGCTTGATAAGTGCAGTTATAGTTAAGTTGTTTCAACAGCAAATACTGGGTTTACGAAACTAAAGTTCGGCTTTTGTTTAAGCGTATTATGGAGGTCAGACCAGTTGGATTTTTTGTTTCCTGGAATGACTTTAAATCACATTATAAAACATTGGAATGTCAGAATAATTACAGTCATGTTTGTTTGGTTCATGTTTTGTTTGGTAGTGTAATGAAGACAAACACAGCGTTCGCATTCTTAAGGCTGAGCTGGTCTCCTATCAATGGTGATTTTCGACTCCACCCATGTTCGTACAATGTCCTTGTACTTCAACATTTCTCATAGCATTTTCTCAGGAATATTGTGCATCTTGTTGAGAGGTGTGGAATAAGTTAACTTAGAATACGTTACTTCTAGAATATCTACCATCTAACACTTTTGTTTGTTTGTTTCTCTCCACCCCAGAAGCTCAACAGTCAAAACTGAAAGTGATTTGATTGAGTGATACACGTGCCTTTTGTGAGAACAGTTAGTTATGGTGGTTATGTGGAGGGAATTACAACTTGTTGCATGTGATTTACAGAAATTCAGCTACCTGTCATATGTAATAATAATAAACTTTGCAAATTATAAACATTATCATGATTTTTGAATATTAGAATTTCATAAAATCAGATCAGAGCAGCAGGTAAGTTAGCTTTTCAGAAATGAGACAATTTTAACAGTTAGAAGTGAATCTGCAATATTTACATGGGAAGTAGCAGTAAATTCTTAACCACAGTATTTTGTAACATCTGTCAGCATCCTGAGGATACACCTGTTGGATTGGATCTTCAAAGCCTGGTTTATGAATCTGACATGAACATCATACTGTGTCACTTCACTTGGTCAAGATGGTGGTGCTTTTGGTTTGCACCTACAGGGCAGTGCTGTAACCACAGCAGTGATACTGGAAGAAAAAAGTTGGATCCTTGCTCAGTCACTGGACACACCATGGGTATCCGCGTCTTGGATATTAAATTATATCATGCCCATGGGAGAGATCTGGAGAGTTTCTGGATCTAGTAGCTTTGACTGGCAAAATTAGTTCCCTCATCCTTCCTTAAGTTTCTTCTTATTAGATCAGGTGGCTCATATTCATCTTTGCTGGCTTCCATCTGTCCTATTTTGCAGGGTTATGGCAGAGGGGGCCTGAGAGCCTCCCTCATGGCTGTGGATTCTGCAAGGCAGGGAGGTCAGTGCTGAAGGCTGTAGCTGGTTGTCACCTTAAGGACTGACTGACTGTGGATCTAGATTTCAAGTCTGTATTCCAAATAAATCTAAATTCTAGTTACGTTCCCCTGCCTTGTGATGAAGAGAACTGTGAGCTTCTGAACAGCTGTTTAGATAGCTTAAGGACTATGTTCAAGGGGGAGCCGAAAGAAAACTCTAGTCACAAGGGTGCAGGTGGAATTTGTGTATGATATTCAGTACCTGACTGTTGCACCATGCTTGTACGCTCTAGTGCTTTTCAAATATTTACATTTCTTCTTGGCAGAGTATGTCAGAAATAATGGTACCTTGAAGAACATGCTGTGGGCTACACAGTGTCACGAGCAGTAGGACAGTTACTGACCTTTGATTACAGTTGTAGCTGTAATCAAATTTCAAAGGAGTTATTGTTCTGACTGGGTTTGTGAAAACTTTCCCCCTTTGTTTTTCTGTAGAATACAACAGTGTCAACGTACAAGTCCCCAGATGGGCTTACTTCACTGATGGTGACCTGTTCTCCTTAATTTTCCACCTGTATCATCAAAGCCTAGAAATTCTTTTTCCTGACCCTGATCATAGTGTCAGTGGTCACTGGATGTCACATATAACTGAATTTGAATATATTCATGAAAAAGAATATTGAAGTAATAACTAACTTGTATGTGATTTATTAGTACAAATTACTTTTGGAATGCTTTTATTTTCCATATTGTTTTGTGAAATGAAAATTAATTTGGGCACATAATTGTCTGTCTAGAGGAGGAAAGGCAGGGATTGAAGTGTATGCAGTTCTTTGGTTTGTCCCCATTTTGTTGTCTGACAGTAGTACACCAGCATATAAGCTGCCACATTTACTGTTGTCATTGTCACAGTATTCTCTGCCAACGTTGTTCCTGCAGAGAGAAACTCCAGCTGAGGGGTGAGGCAGGGAGCTCCCCTGCTGTAACACTTTGGGTCACTGCACCTGCTCACTTCAGTGCTATGAAATAAAGATCCTGGTAGCAGCAACTTTAATTTGGTGAATTCCAATTGAAAGCAGCATGTTTTCCATATGCATCCTACTGCATGCTCAGTGTCTGGTTTCTGGTCACTACAAGGGTAGCACAGCCAAGAGACAATGAACTAAATTTCACTACATTTTGGCATCACAGAACTGCTTTCCCAAAATTTGTTCAGCTACTCTTCTATAAACATAGGTCAGATATTCACTTCTTCTCTAGACTTTATTTCCCCTCAGAAGTATTATTTGGGCAAAATATGGTGAGCACTACAGTATTGGATGGTTTTGTTGTTCTTTCTTTTTTTTTTTTTTTTCCTTCTTCTTTTGGAGCTAACTATCTTTGTGAAAAGAGATATTAAAGAAGGTGTTGAATTAAACTCATTGCTGGACTAATGTGAATCCTATGATCTGTAGTCATTTACTAGGTTGTGGTGTCTATTGTAGCAAATTCATGTAAATAGTGATCCAAAGCTTGTTGAAATTGGTGAAAACATCTTCATTGACTGACTGGGCTTTCATCCAAGCTGGATGACTTCCATGCTTATCATTAAACCCAAATGGTGTTTCATGTGTATGAAAAGTTTAGGACTTTGCTAATGTGTATTGTTCTGAATTTTTTTATTCATGCCTGTAAGAGACAAAGTGCTTCTGGCTCCTACTTGGAATTACTCAAGTACTGTGTGCAACATTACACATTAAGGAGACATGAACTTCAGGATCTAATACACCTAAAATGAAATAACTAGCTTGTTGGTAGAAGGGTTGTATTGGACTCCTATGCCTCTGTCCTTGGGCAAAGCATAGCTACTGAGTACATGATTTACAGTCCACATTCTAGGCAAGAGAGCTGAATTTCCTGAATCTCCAACATGTTGGTGAATAGTGAGGCTAGAAAAAAATAATTAGCTCTTGCAAAGTTATGTCTCTCTTGTATTCCTGAATACTTCCCTGGTTTTAAGATTTGAGGACCTATAGGTAAAATCCAAGAAACAATGATTATGAAAGTTTACTAGTCAAACTTACCTGATAGTGTCAAAGCCCAGAAAAGCTTCTCAATGCAACAATATTTATTCAGAGTAAGTTACCTTAGTACTTATAAGAGCTTAAAAAACCCCCCTGTATTTTAAGGGATACATTGAGTATTAATAGTTCTAATAGTCTTGCCAAAGTGAAGTATGCTGCTAAGTCCATTTCACTTGCTGTATGAATGCCTTTGGTTTTAATTAAAATACAAGTAAAACTTGAGTCTATAATTCAACATGTTTCAGCTGACCACTGTTAGATTCTCTCTGGTACTCTTCTTTACTCTCCATTTCCTAATGTAATTATTTCAGACAGTTTATACTTCTGTTTATCCGATGAGGGAAATGTAGAAGGTAGGAGTTACGGAAAGCATTTAAGGAAGTTCTTTATTGTATAAAATCAGTATAATTTTTGTCTTTAGCAATCTGAATGCAATTTGGAGATGAAGAATTGTCACTAAACTGGTAACCCGCAATGTATCTCTTTAAGTACACTAAAGGCAATGGCTTCCTCAGCTGCAGCCTCAGTCCCCTAAGGGAGTCTGTCCAGAAAGAAATGCTGCTATCTTTGTTTTGCTTAAAGTGTGGAAGCTTGCTAAGAAGAGTAATGAACACAGAAGTGCTGTACTCTGTGGAATCTATTCCTAGTTGAAATCTACTGCATCTAAAACCATGATTATGTTCCAGTATGTCAGTGTTTTTTAACAGTTTAATTTTTTAATAAGTTTTACAGAAGATAGTTAACATTTTGCAAGTCCCCTAAGTTGGTAAATTTCCTTTCTGGCAAGGTAAGGGGAAATGTAGAGACAGTGTGAGTGTTTCTTACACTGACTGTCAATGGAAAGAGAATGCAGTTTGCTGCAAAAGCTCGAAGTGCTTCTGAGTTACTCAGTAGCCATGAGGCTGTTTCTGTAATCTCTCCTGGGGTTGGTATGTTGTTTAGTCAGTGCTTACTGGATGGGCAAATGGAGTCAGTTCAGAAACCTAAGTCACTGTTGACTGTCATTTCTGGAAACATCAGATTTTAGTGTGACTTATGTAGGTGACTTGATCTTTCAAGGAATGATGCAAAGTTGGTGGCTGCATGGAAGAGGTGGCTGAAATACAAACATTGTACAGGCAATTAATTTACTATAGTCTCACAGCAAGACAGCATGGATACAAAACTTCCTTTCTTTTCTTGTGTGGGCCTTAGACCTCCATCTGTGAAGTATTTTGGGGTGAAGTCTTTTAATTCTTTTGTTTTATATCAGTAAACAAGCTTATTTAGTCTAAATTTAATATTGTACTTCACTATAACGTAATTGAATTTGGCACAGAGAAAAGGGAGTAACTGCCTTGCTAGCTGATTTATGAAGAGAAGGTCTTAAGAGATGCAGGTTGTTCAGTGAGTCATATGAATCATCAGTAACAACATGCCCTTCTCTTGCTGCCCATCTCCCTTGGTAGGACAGACTGTCTTCACAGGCAAGAGTTCCAGGGTTTGTGTTGCTGTCCTGTCTCTGGATGACTAATCCCCACCATTGCTACTAAGACTATGTGGGAAAAGACAAAATGTTTCTCATTTTACTGCAAGGAATAAACTTGCAGAAGTTAATGCCTGGGAGTGACCTTTGCGTATGTATTAACCTGCATTTTGTTTGAATATACATAGGTAGATATGTAATTTTGCATACACACATATATATGGAGAGAGAGGTATACATATCCATATATATATCCATATGGATATATATGTATATATGTTTCTATACACACAGTGTATGCTTTGTATGTTTATATCTGTGTTTCTGTGTGTGTGTGTGTGTGTAGGTATGTTTCTTAACCTTGGAATCACCCACAGATGCTAATTATCATTTGGTAAAAAGTAAAGCAGATTTTTGCATCCTCAGAAGATAAAAAAGTCCTGGTGCCTTGTTTGCTAAAGACAGATCAGCATCTGTTGGGGCCATGTCAAAAATGCCCGCTCCTTTGTTTGACTGGCTGGACCTTGTGGAGGATGTCTGTCTTCTGTGTAAGCTGGAGTGCTGAAGTTATTCCATGTGTCTGGCCTATGCTTAAAAGCTTTACTTCTCTATCTTATTTCAGATAATGAGGTGTTTACAAAATATCAAAATAGCTATACCAGTGTGAGATACCCACCAATATAATTGCGATGGCTAACGGGGACATGCAGCAGCATAAATATTTCCCTTCCTACCTAGGAAGAAGGTAATGTTGGTGTAAACAATGTTTTCAAGATTTTTTATCTGGCAACTTGCACAGGGCTAGCAGGGGCAATTAAAGACCTTAGTGCTGATAACTTCTACGTTGTCTTGTGTTTGTTGCAAAGCTCCAGTATAGAGCATGTGCCTGCAGTGTTCTGCAGTGTTCTTGAGTATTTGCCTTCATGAATGCTGAAGATGGCCCTCAAAATTGAGTATCTGCAGCACCAGGCCGTGTCCAGTTTTGCCCCCCTTGCAGGGGGGATGAAAAATTTTGGCAAGCTTTTGCTTGCCCAAACCTTAAACAACCACAGTTTCTGGCTTTCTGTATGTCCTATTTCATAGGATTGTTCTGTTGCAAACTGCTGGCAAGGTTACCCTCAGAGCTTTTTTTTTTGTAGGCAGAGCCCTGAAACCATGAACTTGTATTTCTTATTAAAGAGAAATCAAAGCATGTATGTGTATGTTCCCTTCACACATACTAACGAGTTTTTCCTGTTGACTTTTGGATTTTTATGTATTTACAGAAAGGCAGAACATTGTTTACCTTTAGACATTAGGAAATACGGCCCATTGAGTTCCTCTTCACTAGTTCATGTAACACAGGTCCCCTGAATTCACTGGCTGACTCAGTAAAAAAATTCATCAAAATTTAGCAGTGGAAATTCTGTCACAACTTTGACAACTTTGTTTTCTTTCCTGGCATTTTCATATGCTCCAGAACATGATATTGGATATTATCAGTGCTATTAAAACATTTATGAGTGATTATTTTGAACAATTTAATAGTAACATTACAAATCAAATGTCTTAATTTTGGAATTGAAGTTTGTGTTTTTTTAGAGAAAGATAAACGATTTTTTGTGTGTCTTCATTTGAAAGGAAGCTTCCTTTGGTTAGATGAACAGTAGAGATCAGCAGCTGAAATGTGTCATTAAGTTGCTGCAGGGTTAGTGAAATTATCATCCCTGTCTAATCTAAAGAAATGCAATCTAAGTATGCATTAAACCTTTGATCTGGATCTGCATCTCCTAGGGTTGGACAATCTTCCTGAAGCATCTCTGAGTGATCTGGTATATTTATATAGAAGCATTTGAAGGATTTAGATAGCATCACATTCTTCAATAGGAACCTGCTAGGAAGCTAAAATTAGTTGGAAAGGAGATACAAAACTAGTCTTTGATCAAAGAAGGCAGCTGCCATGAAGGCCCTGATGTGCAAGCAGTCCCTTCCTGCTCAGTGTAACTGGATTGCCTGCAGCAAGGTCTGTTTTCTAGTAAAGGTTCCCAGCATCAGGCCCCAGGGAAGTCTGGAA
This sequence comes from Hafferia zeledoni, assembly GCA_035583235.1. NCBI lineage: Eukaryota > Metazoa > Chordata > Aves > Passeriformes > Thamnophilidae > Hafferia > Hafferia zeledoni. The sequence goes on along the minus strand of JAWWEV010000115.1, from coordinate 83,364,684 downwards.
ATCTATGGGTTTATGCAGAATGCTATTCAGCATTACCTTTGGCTGTGTGAAGGTGACTCCTGTAGATCTTATAGGAGATGTGTTTGCAGTTTATGGGACAGTGATCAGATGGCTGCTGTGTTTGAGGATGCAGCTAGTGGCTGAGAATGGGTCTGCACAAACAGAAAAGTAAAGATAAAAAAGTATTTACAGATACAGAGCCATGAGAACACACAAGCTACATGGATATAGTTGCTTTTGTTGAAAGAGAAATAATGTTGACAGTTATTAATAAAGTGAGAAGCCTTGTTCTGCTGAGTCAAAGATAATTTTGTTACTGATCTGAATAATAGCTGTGGCAGTCAGTCCCAGTTTAGAGAATGATATCAACAAAATCCATCATCCTAGTTTTACAAAACATGCTGATAGAATGTTGCAGTAATATAGTCCAAATTTACCTGAAATATGGCAATTATCTAGAGCGAGAAATGCATTTTTCTGTTGCAGATTCATATACTGCTGGGAAAACCTGTAAATATCTGTAAAAACTTAGCACAGCAAATTCTGAATGACTTGCACTGCTGTTACTGCTGTTATTTGCATAGTCAGGGGTGTGTATATCTGTAGCTGGCAGAATGACACGTCTGTGCTGTGTGGATAGTAACTGTCAGGAGAACACTGACAACTTTATTTCACATATTCGTTTTTCAAATTCTTGAGAACATTTTGGATTCATAGTATCTCTGATCCTTTAAGATGAGAAAACAAGTAAATGCAAGCATAATCCTATTAGGGAATGGCTAGATTTTTTTTTTTCTTTCCCTAGTGTCCAAGAGGTCTTATCGTTCTCTCCAATTCATGGATGAGGATTAGTACTTCTGTGGGAGAAATATGGCTGTGCTTATGTGGGAACAGGATTCTCCATTAAACCCAGCATGCCACTGCTGGGCTAGGCAGTACTGCAGTCTTGGAGCTTGCCTTAATGCCAAAAACTCTGCCAGAATGTCAGGAGACTCTGCTGTGTGCGATATCTTACAGATCCACATTCTACATCCACTGACTTTTGTTTCAGAAGTGGCTGGAGCTGCAGCTGGGTGTAACTGGGTGCTGGGCTATGGGTCCTGAGTGACCAAATACAGAGGGTACAGCCTCATGAGTGTGATAGGATGTAACCAGGGGAGACGGGTGTATGGCCTGATGAGACGACTCCACAGGAGTTAGCAGCAACAGGCAACTTTATTCATACGCACACACAATTATATACCTCTTTAAGACTGTGACCTTCCACTGGTGATGACACTTTGGCCATGATAATTGGTTAACAATGCTGTTTACGTTACAGACCTTTTCATAATTGGCTGACCACATGCATCTGCTGAGAAACTCTGCAGCAGCCATTTCTGATCTCATTAAATAGTTCTTAAAATTACATCACTTAAATCACATAGGCATGTTCAGCATACAACTTTCTTTTTAGGTCAAATACCATATGAATTTCCAACAGTAGGAGGTGGCCAGAGAGACTTGTATCTTGAGCGGACAGAACTGAGGCCCCACCCAGGCAAAGCGGGGCTAACTCATGGGCTGTTAGGTGTTTTTATCCATTCTGATAAGTAAATATTCCTATGCCACTGAGTTTTGATGCTTTAAGCTAATGAGAAGGAGGAAACATGACCTACTTTCTAGTGCTGAAAATTTTTCTTTTATATCTCCTTTGCAATAAGTACAGAAAATATAGCTGGGAATGCTTTATTCATTGTGACAAAACAATGTGACTGATAAATACATAGAACTACTTCAAACACTTTAAGTGCGCTGCCGACTCACCGTGTCACAAAAAAAGACAACCGTGTGTTTTCATCTTGAAAGTTTAGGTGATAAACATGTTACATAATAGGAAGTGCCTGTGAATATCTTGTTAGCGGGATTTTTTTGTTTTCAAACGTTTATTTTTCTTTGAAGAATTTAGAGTGGAATAGAATATTTCAGTTGAAAGTAACCTACAATGATATCTAATCTAACTGCTTAACCACTTAAGGGCTCACTGAAAGTTAATTAAAGCTTGGGCCAGATGGATCTAAAATATTGACAGGCTAGGAAGCCCATTCCAGTGTTTGACCACTCTGTGAAGAAATAGTTTCTAATGTCAAGCCTGAACCTTCCCTGACACAGTGATTACAGGTCCCATCAGTGGATACCAGAGAGAAGAGATCGGTACTTCCCTCTCCATTTCCCCTCCTCAGGAAGCTGTAGCGAGCCATGAGGTTGCCCCTCAGCCTCCTTTTCTCCAGACTAGACAAGCCCAGAGGCCTCAGCTGCTCCTCATAAGACACTCTTTCTATCCCCATCATCAGCTTTTTTCCCTCTCTGGACACATTCAAGGACCTTCATATTCTTCTTAAAGTGTGGGGCCCAGAACTACACACAGCACTCCAGGTGAGGCTGCACCAGTGCTGAATGCAGTGGGACAGTCGCATCTGGTGATGCTTTTTGATGCAGCCCAGGATGTGGGTTGCTCTCTTGGCTGCCAGGACACGCTGCTGACTCATACTATTACAGCATCTGCTTTCTTTCCAAAACCTGCTTATAAAACTGCTATCTTTGGTGCTGTTTCAGTGAACTTTAAACAATTACCAAATATTTAGCGTATAAAGAAGCAAAATGCATTTATCATGTTTTGATTCCCTTCACAAAATCGCAGTTCTACCAAGCAAGCTTGATGCACACAAATTAAGTGACATCTCTAAATCCCTGCAGGTTTTTAGCTATGGCAGTATTGGCCTTGCATGTGCAAGACACCAAGTTATTCCCTACTCTTCTAACTCTGTGGGAGGAACTGTGAGATTCAAAGATCAACTTTCCATTGATCTATGCAAGACAGAGTTTTCAATAGCTCAGAATATGACAGTTCTCATTTACCTTGCTGAACTGGGCCTTTGCTGGGAAGCAACGGATATTCTTCAGAATCAAATAACTTAGAGAAATCAAAAGAAATAAACATTTGAATAAACATAATATGGCATTAAGATCAGAGAAGCACTTGCATTTAGTTGGGAGATACTGAAGAGTAGCTGAATTAATTAGGTTTACACTTATCATACTTGTATTTATGTGTAGTAAACATTTTGAAAAGGAAGATAGATGTTGCTTGTTGAAAGGGTTTCTTTCATGATGCGAAGTACTTGCTATAAATATGCCACTTTGACAAAAGAGAATAGTACGAGGAGGAGTTAAATGTAGCATGCTATACAGGAGATTTAAATTATTCAGTGGCATCTTTGAGAGGTTTCTGTTGGAAAAAATGCATGAAAATAACACTTTCTTTTTAACCACTCTCTTGAACATATGTTAAATTACAAACAAAAACATCTATTGAATGAAATTAGCTGCCAGCTATGGTTTGAATTGCTTAGGTTTTTTTAAGTTTTAGTCTAGTCCTGCAGGATGGTTCCATCAGGAAAAGTTTTTGATAGATCAGGATTCAGGATATGTTTTATGAATCTCTGAGACCTTGCAAGCTGCTCAAATTTTCTCTTGTCTTTGGTGCTAGCCTCTAGGATCCTCAACTGTGTAAAAAAACCCCAACCAAACACCAAACAAACAAACCAAACTAAAAAAACCCATATCCTAGCACATAATTCTAGTAAGTTTGACTTCTTGGCTCACTATTGACTGAGACATTTTAAAAATCAAATGAAGTTACCAGCCCATCCTGGTAATCTGCCCTCTGTTACAGCTACAGTCCAGCCTTAGAAGAACCAGCATGCTTTCTCAGTGTCCTCACAGGGAAATACCTATGACTAGGGAAGATGGTGTATCTGTAGCACAAGTACCATTTCAAGAGTGCATTTTGTTGAATAGAAAGGTTTTCAAGATAGTGTAATTTCACAGAATAAGCTCTGTCTGTAGGTTACAATCTACACTGGCAATAGGCTTTGCAAACTCCCCTACTAGAACAATCAGTAGTACATCCTGACCTTCAATCTGGCAGTCACCAGCTGCTTGCCAGGCTAGGCAAGGAATCTTCTTGCTATGTTTCTCACTCTGCATGGAGTCCTTTGGCTGCTACTCTGTTTCTCTGATTTGGAGCTGCCTGCCTGTACATTCAGTGAGACTTCCGAGTTCCGGTTCAATTCCTGTTGCAGAGTCTTCAAGTTTTACTTTAAGTCATCTTGTATTTCCACAGCAGTGCTATTTTGTTTTAGTTTCACATTGATGCAATAGACAACAAATTCACATCAATAATTGGAAGATAGATCCAGCTTCAGTGGCATTCTTACTCTTTTGATGAGGAAGTAATGAGCCAAAATTTGGGTCTCGCAGTATCTGTTTCCCTGCAGTCCATCAGAGACTCACATGTAAGTAGATTTTAGCGCTGTAAGAACATGTTGCTCCTCCTGCAAGAAGAAAATTACTTCCTTTGTGTACATCATTGGCAAGTCTTTTTCCCAAAACACAGAAGAAATCTAAAGAAGTGGACTTGGGAGTGCCTTTAGAGGCTTTTTCAGCTGAACAGAGCTCAAAGGCAACCTGTGTGGCATTGTCCCTGGGCGATTTTTCTGTAGAACCTTCTTTTTCCTTTCTTGATCACTCCTCTTTTTGTGTTTGTTCCATTTTTGTCTCTCCTTTTCTCTTTATGCTTAGTGAAACAATGCCTGGTAAACCCTTGAGCAAACTCCCATCATCTCTTGTTTTGAGCAGTGATAGGTGTATTTGTACTTGCTAAAGCCTCTTTCATGTTTCTGAATGTTACTCTAATACGTCCACTGAGTAAAATGATTATATGAAACTTTTCCTTTGAGTTTATGATAGACATACATAAACACAGAAATAGATTTAAATGCATTTATCGTAGTGCAATATCTGACAAGGAAAATATGAGGTCAGAATACACTGGGCATGGAGCAGCGTACTGTCTTTGTAGCTTTATAAAAAATGTTTTCCTTTGCTGACTGCTTGTGAGGCTTTTAAAAAACAAACCTGTCTTAAATTTTAGTTATATTTCTTAAATGCTGGATTCTTTCAAAGCTACTATTCATACTTTGCACAGAGGTAAAAGTGTGCACATTGCCTGGCAAAGGTGTGCACATTGCCTGAGTAAGCAGTATCTCAGCAGCTCCCGGAGACCTGCAAACTGATTTTGCATAAAGCTGAACAGATTGCTCTCCCAGTTCAATAGAGTGTTTCATATTGTGTGTCCTTAATTACGTCTCTGTAGGCAGGCGGAAGATTGCTGCTAGCAGGAGAGCAGGGCAGTGCAGACTGTGTGTGGCCACAGTGTACAGATTATTTATGGGTTGAAAAGTACTGGAGTCAGTTTTTACGATATTGAAACATTTTCTTGAGGATGAAGCATTCAGGTGTTTTTTAATGTTTCTTTTTGAAAGCAGAACATATTGGAAAGATAGGAAAAGAATGCAGATTTTGCTTAGAGTGTTTATGAGAGGCATTGTCTCCTCCTGGATTTTTTTAAAGAAGGTGTGTATAGGTTTGCAGTTAACACTGTTTAGGATTCTGTTCATTTGATGTGGTTAGGGCTTGGATCTCTGTGTTAGAGCATAGTATCTCCTTATTATCTTGGGAGTATGTGTTAAGCTTCATCTGTATGAGAAGTGAAAATCAGTAATCCTCTGCAGTAGCTTTATTATGAATGCATTTTACACTGCAACAGTCCCTTTGCTTATGTTGGCCTGATTTGTAAAGGCAGAGGCTCATGTACAATATTTTCAGCTGTGGGAGTGAACTGAGCTTGTGTTTATGTAACACAAATGCTGCTTATGCAGCTCATATTTCAAATACCTGTAGCTGATCACGCTTTAGCCTCTGCTGAGCCATTTCCTTAGGATGCAGTTTTGTTACTGATATAAAATAATGAGACTGTGGTGTTGACATTACTGATGCTCCTTCCCTTGTTCCCGTTGTTCCTGCATAATGCTTCTGCAAGAAAAGCTGCAGGAGCTGCTTGGCAAATGGGAGGAACATTGTGTCATCTCAGTGACAGCCAGCGGTGAGACCTGCTGAGCTGTATCATCAAAGTGCACCATAAAGGTGCCCCTGCCAAATGCAGTACATTCAGTTTTTGGCTGAGTCAGTGGGTGGAGAATGTGACTGATGCAGTTCTGGAGTAAGGGCAGGTGTGAGCACAGAGTAACCAGAATGAAAGGGAAGGAAGGAAATCAGTGGCACGCTCTCCAGCGTTAGAGTCACAGGTCTAAATAGACATGTGCCAGGCAGTGAAACAAGTATTTGAGGTGAACTTAGATGTGCATTCAGTTTTGGGTTTTTCAATGTCAGACTTCTAAAGTGTACTTGTGGTCTGACATACAGGAACATGCCTGCTGACACTGTGAAGAAATTCGAAACTGAGATTGTATCTGCTTTGTCTCGTTTATATTAACTGGGCTAATGAAATAAGGCAGAGAAGTTCTCTCTAATCATAGCTGTTTCACAGTTTCTATTAATACTGCTACTTGAGTCCTCTTGCATATAGTGTAGTAGAAGTAATATTTATTTTTCCTTTCTGAGTTAGGTAAGTCCTAGAGTAGTAAGATTTTTGCAGGGTAATGAATATCTTGGTTAAAATAATACAGAATAATGAAATGCTCTTGCCATTTAGAAATGAAGAGACCACCTCCTCTGGTTCAGCAGCTGTCAGTAGGCAAGCCTTTCTAGTACAGAAGAACATCTGAAAACAGGTTCAGGAAGCATTGAGGGGTGTGTGTGTGTGTGTATGTGTGTGTGGGGGTGTGGGGGTGTGTGCTGGGGGCAGAGGAGGGGCAGGTGGGGGTGGAGAAAACTGTCACCTGTTGGAAGTGATGAGAAGCTTCCAGGGAATTTTGGATAGAGGATATGATCTGATTTTGCTCAACCTCTGCTCCACTCTGGACATGATTTATGATAGCAACATCCTCATTTTCTCATTCTGCTGTTAAATGAACCATAGGATTTCTCTTGTTACTGTTCAGCTTAGCTGGGAGTTCTCTTTCTCACACATATTAGTTGTATGTGAAACAGATATCCTAGAATAGAACAGTTTTTAGTCTGGCTGAAGACATGAAAAGTGAGGGTCTGAAAGCTGGAGGTAGGGTACTTTCTGAACAGATGCAAGCAAATATTTTAGGTGAAGGCAGTTAATTAACTACAGGAACAATTTGCAAAGACTAGCAGATTCTCTGTTATTGCCAGTTCAGGAATGGAGCTTAGGAGGAAAAAAAAACCCAAACAAACTCTTTACTCCAAAGAGGAATTAATTCAGGGATGCTGAAGGTCTGAGCAGATAATCCCAGTGGTCCCACCTGGCCACACCTGAATATGTCTTTGAAGTACTTTTCCAAAGCAGTCTGAAAATCTGGCTAGCCTCCTGTTACCTGTTGCAAATCAGTATAAAAATATGAAAACTAGGACAGAAAGGCAGAATATTTATGCTACCATACACTTTCTTCATAAATCAGGCTATTGATTAAGTGATTAGCTCATTTTAGCAGTTTTGTATATCACCATGTACATCCTATTTTAGCTGCTTTTTAATTCTAATAAAGATATCAGCTCTGAATACCAGGATAAAATTGAGATGCCTCTGGGGATTTTATCCTTAGTTTTTTGAATAGAAATATAGATTAACAATAAAACCAAACTCAGAGAAATGATGTTCTGAAGACAATCGCCCTGCTAAAAAAATGGGAGAAAATAATTGAATTATAATAGTAGACCATTAGCTCTGTCTGAGTTTTCTCATTGCATTTAAAGACAGATTAGGAACATATTATGTGAAGATCTTCCCCTGAAACTTTACAACGGATATATGTTTTAATGGTGTATCTCACAGTGTCTTCTGGTGTGCTGAAAGGTATTAAACACAAAGTATTTTGATGCTGAAGCAGTCTGTCCTGTAAGACTCAAATGCTTTCCCAAAGTGGTGTATGAATAGCCACAAACCAAGTTTTTCTGAGCATGGTACCTCTGTCAATGTGAGTACTTTTTTCAGGTTCCTTTTGGTTCCATCAAACTCTGGAAACCTTGGAAAAACAGCAAGGTACAAGGTGAAGATTTACAAAGAGGACAGTCCATCTCCACAGCTGTCAAATGAGGATGTTTATTTCTCTGCTGGGCTCTTGACAGGAGTTCAGATCCTCTGCATAGGCTAGTGAGGAAGGGAGAACTGACACTGCTCTTTGTGCCATGTTGTCTTTGCTCAGTGTTTCATGTGTTTGAATGCCAGGAGCTTTCTGAGCTCGGAGTAAGCACAGATGAGAGCTGCAGCAAGATTGTGAGGCTGACGCACTCCTGAGGCACAGATCCAGTTGTAGAGGGAGACAAAGGTCCTGTGGTTTTCTTGGGGAATAATCAGATGGTTAGTGTTGTGGCAGATGCTCTGGGCATCCATCTTAAACAACAAGGCATAATTTAATAGGATTTAAAATGTAACTAATGCTCTTGTTTCAGTTTATAGGCTTGAATCAAATCACTTGCAGGAGAAAATGCTACTTTTTGGCTTAACATTTTCAGGCTGTTTTGTTTAAATTTATGCAGCTGGTACATCCACAGCTGATAACTCATACAGATGTCATGTGGAGAATTGTAAAGCTTATGGCTAAAAAAAAATCCAACCCAATTTATTTCACTTCAACATCTTAATTAGTTTTATAAAAATAAAAGGAGAGATTAGGAAATGTGCATTTGTGGGAGAATTCTCATGGTGCAAACTCTAAAATAATAGAGATATGATTAAATCTAAGTTGAATTTAAACTTGTGCTCAGTGTACGGGCTACTGGAAGACAGCAAATGAAATTGTTGGATACATCTGCATGTCCTGGCCTTGAGCAAGGGAGTTCTCTAGCCCTCTGAAATGGTTCGAGGAATGGTTGCTGGCACAGACGGCTTTGGCCAAGGCCAACTTAGTCTCACAAACAGCTCGTGGCCATGATTTAGATGTTACAGCATGCCAGGGATCGTGCCCAGTGTACGGTTTGCATGCTGCCACTTGGAGAGGCTGCAGGTTTAACAGGCTTGGCCAGATGATGCCAATTGGCTTTGGGGTCAGAGAGCTGGCCCAGCCACTCTGTAGTTTGCTAGTTGCTCTGACCAGTGCAGGAGGGATTTCATGTTGGTTTTAGCAGTACTGCACTATAAGAAAATGACCACTCCTGCACATAGTTTTAGATATTTTTTTGTTGAAAGACAGAGGGAAATGTGTTCATCTTTCACTTCTACATCTGGAATTTCTAGAAACATAGTAAAAGGTGTGTTGTTTATGATAACAGCAGTGTGGTAATTTTGCTGTTGTTGATAGTGCATTATTTGAGTGCAATTTTAGGAGCTGCCTTCTTGTATGAAAAAGTGATCCTTTCACATATGCCTCAAAACCCCACCAGTATATGCAAAGAAAGGAAAAAGAATAAGACACAGACACAGACTTACTGTGCAGATCACTCCTTAAGAAAGACAGTAAGTGTTTAAGAATATTGTCCTCAAAGTTTCTTGGGATGGCTGCCCTCATATTTCATGGAAATGATTTCATCAGTATTTCCTTTAAAAGTTAGTAATTTTTGTGATGCATTTAGGTAGACAGACTGTGTTGTGTGACAAGAACAACTTGCACATGCACTTTAAAAATCCTCTGATTTCCAAATAGTATCTAGGTCATATGATACCCAGAGGCGTGATTCATCCACCTGGGCTTTATGCCAGCCAGCAACTGCATGGATCCAACACTCCAGGAATACTGTAAAATTAGTAAAACTGAATTATTTTTTTTCAAATAACACTTCAGCACATGATTTATAGTTCCTTTCTGAAATAATTAATTTCATTAAGCAGATGCAATAAGTACAGAATGGACTGTAAAGAATGCAGAGCAGACCTACCTGAATGATTCCAGATGACTTTTCTTGGCCCTATAGACTTTCATTTATAAGGCTGATGTCTTGATATCAAGTCCTGTTTGAGGCAGAAGTAGTTTTTACCTGAATGTATCTGCTTGAAGCCCAGCTAGCCATTATGGGCTGATCTTAGAGTCATAGAATCATAGGGTTATTAAGATTGGAAATGGCTCTAAGATCATGGAGTCCAGCCAATCTTAGCTACAATGAGCTAAAAACTGCTGGTGTTCTGCCTCTGTTAGGGTTTTGTATAAAGATGGTAATCTTTTTGAGAGGCTGAAACTCCATACATTCAAACAAACCTCATGCTTGTTTTTTTTTTTTTTTTAAATAAAGTTAATTTTCAAGAGATGATGCCATGCTTATTCAAGGCATATGCACTATACAGACAGACACTCTTACTTAAACATTCAACAAGCCTTGCACAGGAGAATATAGAGCTGCATTTTAAAATATGTCTAGATGTCTCTAGATGTCTAGGAAAACAAAAATGTGTGTAGCTGGAGTGGGGTTTCTTTCAGATGTAATGATGAACATCACTCAATGAACACGTACAGGAATAAATTCTTCTGGAATTTGCCAGGTTGTTTACCCTGCATTTCTAGGTGCCTCTATACTTAAAAAATTTAATCCCTACAGACTTTGAAAACAAAATGCCTCTTTTAACTTCTGCTTCTGACAAGACCCTTACAGGATCTATATTACATGTCTATAATACGGTGGACTTGCTGAGACTATTGTGTTTTGTTATTTTCTTTCTTGTATCTAGATAAAGAAGAGGCAACAGGATGTGGTGAGGTTCCTGGAAGCCAATCGCATAGAGTTTGAAGAAGTGGATATCACCATGTCAGAGGAGAAAAGGCAATGGATGTACAAAAACATTCCTGAGGACAGGCAGCCTGCGCAGGGCAATCCACTGCCCCCGCAGATATTCAGCGATGATCGGTACTGTGGAGTAAGTAGCTGTTGTGGTTCCACTGGATGATATCATAATATACCCAGCTGGCCATTTAAAAATCTGGGACTTGCTGTTATGCTTTCTGTAATGGTATCTGAATTAATGGGGCAGTAGTATCAGGTAATGATCATACAGGGAAAATTCGGGTCATTCATGTGTAAATCCTAAGGTTATCTAGGGGATTCCCTCCACAAATGTAAAAATTGGCAATGTCACATGCTTCATGTGACAACCTGTTGGTGCTTGTGAGACCACTGTAACCTGGGAATTTGTGGGTCTCTTGCTACTTGGATCTAGTCCAAGCACAAAAACTCAGAAGAAAATCTTTGGCACAGTAAATGAGAACATTGTCTAGATTGAGTTATATTATCATTGTAATTAAGCTCCTTCTCTACTCCTGTCATGGTGTAAATCTCATTTATGCTTAGGGTGTCTTTATGCCACCAGAGTCTCTAGGATAAATTAACTATTTGCTGTGAATCTGACAACAGATTGATGGGTGGGCTGTTTTTTCGGTGTAAGCTTCTTCATCCACCCTTGCAAGCTGAAGCACTAACCTTTGGTATGTATGTTCAAACTGGTTCTAACTCAGTCCCTGCCAGATTCAACAGTGCTGTAAAAAAGCTGCTTCTTGCTGATGTATTGTTCAGATCTGATGAGAACCTGTTGACTGCAGTGCAATTGTTAGTTAAACGTAGAAAACACATAAGAAGTGATTTAGGATCCTCTGCAAAAACAGGTTGCATGTGATGCAGCATTTAACTGGCTTCTTGAAGTGAGGTATTTAACATCTTTTCCATGTGCTTTGTATTGGCCTTACTTGTTTACCTCAGCAGTTTAACTGATATCTTCTTACTTCCAGGTAAGATGTGTCAGTCAAAGAGATGTATCTGGGACATGGAAGGGATTTTGACCCTTGTTTATGGGGCAGCCCCTCACTTGCAAATAACAACATTTACATGACTATATGTGCTTTTGGTTTGCTTGGGAAATACAACATTTTAAGCTGTTGTTTCTTACCCTTTCAGCTTGCCTTTATAGTGTGTTTTAACCTAGTCTTAGAATTTGCTGTTTGGAATTAGTAAGGCAGAAGATGTCATGCCACATGTGAGATGATCTCATTAATCTGTCTGCTGAGCTGATAGCTGTTTTGGTTGAGCAGAGTAAAGCCTATTACTAGACTTCACTGTCTGCATGAACATCTTTAAAGAGAAAACATGCTTTGAAGGGTGAAAGAAGAAGTATGTGCAGGATCTCTAACATTTATCAGTTAGTCTGCTGCATTAGTTAATGAAGTTTTTAGGTAATAATGTGGAGGCAAAACATTATGCAGGAAGCAAAGGAGGTCAGTGCTGGAAAGCAGGGTAAAAAAAATCACAATTAGATAAAGTCAGCAAACATTGCACGTCTTGTCTCTGTCATTTCCACACTGAGTGTTTTCAGGTGTTTATCTTGACATAACTAACTAGAACATAATCCCTATTAAGTAACTTAAACTACTAAAAAACTCACTGAGTTTTCTGTTAGTTGAGTTAATGATATTTGTAGCTTATCATTCCCGATTTATGTCCAGGCAATTTTTAATCCAGTTTTCTCTATTAGGAAACTCTTGTTTTACTGTCCAGCAGTTCTACAATCTCAGCAGAAAACTGTCTATATCTTATATGTTGTTCCTAACAATTGAGACTTACTTAAGATACAAACTGGTCCATTACTATTACTCTAAATTTATGAGGGCTAGACAATGTAAAGCAAAATAGGTACACTTTTTATTTAGGTCATATTATTTTAATAGACATTCACAAGCATATGGAGTATGAGCCATGATTCAATGTCTTTATAGCCATACTGGTTTTTCTGTTTTAGTATTAGCATTAAGAGTTTTTTGGATTTTTTTTTTTCCTCCCTGTTTTCAGTAGAAAACCTCAGCAAGGTGTACAAGGGTTTTATATTAGACTAGATTTTTCTGGCTAGGACATTGCCATTTGAAATAATCACTTTTCTGAATGTAAATGAAGAATAGAGGAAGTTTGTCTTCAGTAAGTATCCAAAAGGGATTTGTGTCAGCCATTTGAACATCTGACAGCTGGTTTAAGAGGAGAGAAAGGTACAAAAAGATGATCAGTGTTTACCAGTTCACGAAGTGTCTTGTACCATAGAGGGAGGGATTCATCTGGTACCAACAGACAAAACTCCACGTGTTGAAGTGTGAGCAAGACTTTGAAACTTTTCCGAGTTGATGTAATCACAGATACAATCATTAATCTGTCTTCTCTTTTTCTGTCTTCTGATACGCAGTACTGCAATTTTCTGTAACAAGTTCTGCTAATGGATTTTGAAATAAAGTACTTGAAAAAAATCTATTTTTATTTCCTGTGAACAAGAAAAGAGCTGTGAGCACACAAGAACTCGAATTGTTTTACTGATAACCCAGTGCTATGTCGTAGCACAAACAGGTCGATAATTTACATATTTTTATGGCTTTACAGTATGTTGTTTCATCTTAGTGATGTTGCTAGAACATTGTGCGTGAGAAGAGTCCACATTTCAGACAAATCAGATGGATAGATCTGCTTTTCACATTTACAGTAGTGTAAATCTGAAGTTATTATAGTTATCTTGTTCTAGTTAGAGCTGTGTAAGAATAAGGAAATATTAGTGCCTAGTCAATGTTCCAGGGCAGAACTCATTCACTTTGCATAAAGAAGATTAAAATGGGGTTAATTTGGAAAAGATAAAATTAAAAAAGGACAAGTAGAGCCTTAGGAGCTGATGTGTTGTTTATGGGGTTATTGGACATTGAAACCAGATTTGCCTTGCCCAGTTCCTTACAAAGCTCTCAATTAGTTTTGGTGGCTCCTGCTGTAGTGCTTTGCTTACAGCTATGATGTAAGACTCAAATCAAGGATTTTTTCCCCCAAGGTTAAATCTCTGTGAGCCACACACCAGATTTGCCCATTCTCCTACATTATCCATGAAGTGCAGCCTGGTTCTTGAGCAAGAGGAACCCCATGAACAGGTTTGCCTTTTCCCAAGGAAGCAGCAACCCACGCTGTCTTTCCCAGCTGCTGTTCACAACAGAAAGGCTTTACCCATTTGACTTGCTTGATCATGGCACATGTTTCACATTCATAGATAACCTGTTCAGTGGCTTCAATGGTCAAGTCCACCCTTTGGTCACGAGCCTGTCTATACATTGCATTGCTTTATAGGTGTTACGATGTGTCATGGGCCCACAGAGCTATGATTAGCTCAGCCTTACATTCCCAATCCAGGTCCACTGTAGCCATTTGAGTTCTGCCAGCCTGATCTGCCTGTTCCTTGTTTCCATGTTCTTTGACAACACAGCTCTTGAGCATGTTAGTATCCATATAACATCCTTTTAGAAGAGGGTTCTCTACCCAGGCAGCAATGTCCTGCCACTGTGCAGCAGCCCAGGGGAGCTCTTTATGCAGAAAGCAAGAAATGCTGGAAAACTCCTATCTGAAATTAGGCCTGTGACTCACACCTCCTTCTCCTTGAATTCTCCACAGCTCTCACATAACACCTCTTAGAGTAGAAGTGACTCCTGATCTTTCAGAAGATTGGAAATACCCACTTCTCAGTGAAACTACACTCTTGCAAAGCTGCAAGTTACGACTTTGAACAGTGACAGTTTTATGTGCAGGAGTCTGCTGCTGATGTGAGATAGCCTGCAATTTAGGCCAACCAGCATTATAAGGAAAGCTGTTTTCAGGGAGGAGTTTGAGCTGAAGAGAAAATATTTACACAGCAGCCTGACTTTTTTTTTTTCTTTTTTTTTTTTTTTAATTTCCCCTTAGAGTGTTGTGGTAGGCCCTGATAGAGTGCCTGGTGGGCAACAGTAGATACAGAGATATGTGATATTTCTTGTCCTTCCCTGAAATATAATATATGGGTTTCAACTCCAACAAAACAGTGAAGGCCTATAGACAAGAAAGAAATCAAATAGGCTGCTGAAAGAGGTGCAGTGTTCTTGGGAAACTATTCAGTGCACAGGCAACTACTGTCATACTGATTTCTTTGCACTGTTATGTATCATTCTCTTCTGGGTTTTCTTTTAAGATTGTGTAAAGTTACTTACATGTTTCTTTTACTTCCCTTTTTATAGGCATCAAATTACAAATAAGTAACTACTCACTCATACAAGAAAGAAAAGGAAAGAGAAGTTTTTAACAAAATTGGCTAGAGGCCACCTCAGAGTTTCTGCCCTGGCCTGTCTTTGGGGAGTTTGTCATTACTGTTGTGCCTACAGAGAGCTTGAACTCTGTCTCTCTAGATCCTCAGGCAAATTCACCCTAGCATGCCGGCTGTAGAGTGTTCACTTCAGGAGCTACAGCAGTTATGAGGCTAACTGGGTGTTCAGCAAGTCTACATTTGGTTCTCTGCACCCCTGGGGATGTCTTACCTGACTCACTTAGTGTCTTGTTGGTCCAGGTCTCTGTTTGGAAGAGGGATAATTTTGCTAGATAAAAGTTGATATTAATTGCTCAGAGATCGTATAAAAACTTTTAATGATTGATGATGCTGAAACTCTCTTGGCTAATTATTTTTACCATCAGAAGCAGAGTTTCCTTCATGGCCACTTTGTTTGTGTGAAATCATTCTTAGCTACCTTTTGCCATTGTATTGGAGCAGTTTTTGGCTCACAGACATCCACAAACCCTAGGCTGAATGTGAGAGACTTGAGGCCAGGGACACAGCACTCCTTATCCTCCTGATTAAGCCCTTGTCTCAAGTGAGGAATATAGAAGGCAGAGCTGAGGTTGGAAAGCAACCCCTTCCCACATGTCTTCTCTATTTTGGCAAGATACTGTTCAGAGCATTCATAGGGTCTGTGTGGTTATAACTTCCAGGCTACACCTGTGCTTTTGCCATCCACTTCTCCACTGCCTTTCTGTGTCCTGAGGGAAAGAGCTTTAGTTTTGTGTGATATGTTTTTAAAAAGGGGAGTGTGGTACCAGAGACAGAGAGTAAAATAGGCAGCTTGCCCAGTGTCAAGGCTTAAAAAGCAGAAGCCCAGCAACTCAGTAAAAATAAAATAATCCAAGAATTTTTTCCTCTTCAGAGAAGTTAGAATTCACATCAGTAATATATTACAGTTCTGCTGTTTACCCTGTAGTGTCAAGAGTACACTCCTGTTGAGACCACAGTTTTTACTTGGAGTTTTAACTCTCTACATTCTAAACTTCATAAATAGCTGTTTCAAAGTAAAGTAGCAGATATTTTGTAAACCATCTCTCCATATAAAGCTGATAGCTGCCAAAGACATCTCTGGAGATACCTGTCTGTTTGCAGACTCTGTTTCCTAAATATAATAATGTAGGGTGTTTACATATTTTAAAACACTTAAAAGTGACCAGTATAAAATTAGAATTGTTAACTTTACAGGGTACAGTAGAAAATACCGCACATTTTTTTTCTTTATGATTTTTCTATGTATTACATCGATGTTCTGCAAACTTTTGGATAATCAGCAAGTGTGAAATAATTACTAACAATTTTGTTTGGGATCCTAATTCTCCTTTCCATGGAAAGGAAACTTGTTATTGTGTCATACTTTCTTGAAGAAAAGAGGTTTATTCTTGAAGATGATGTGACTTTTTAATTAAAGTCTTTTCCTAAAAGGCCAGTTCTACTCAAATACGATATATGAGATATGAGATATATGAGGAAAGGATAAGACATCTTACTAAGTGGCAGTAATACTTTAATACTTTGAGGGCCCATAGGATTGCACAAAATATGGATGTAGCAGTATATTGAAACAATATCTAGAAAAGGCCATGGCTGTTGTCAGAGAACAGCCAGGATAAAATAAGAAATTCAGTTCACCACTGTTGTACTTGTAATCATGTTAATATGATTATCTGCTAAGAAACGCTTTGAAGATATAGCCAAGTTATAATCAATTTATAAGTAAAAATGGTGTTAGACATGCTGTGCCATTACAATTAATATGACTTTCTTTAGTGCCTTCCCTTTTCTGTTCTTTGAAGGAACAACAGAAAATAAAGGAAATGTTGAAAGATAATTTTGCCAGCATCCAATTCCTGAAAGAAAAGGAAGGGGGAAATGCATATTTTATTTAGTGTTCTAAGATGCCACCTAATACTGATATGAATAAAATGCTCTTAGAGGAAAACCAGCCAAATGTAGTCATGTTCCTTGTAGTTACATTAAAACATGTCCAAGTTACAGTATGTAAATGCAGAGCTTCTGTGCAGCACTGTCAATTTATGTCTTTTAGCCATGACCTCATGTAATGGAATGGCCACCATAGTTAAGTCCCTGATACTCCTCAAATTCCTGTTGTGGTCTGATTTGATAATATTCTTACCAAACAATTTGTAAAATAACATGATGAGCTGGAAGGTCCATAAAAGTTGGAGGTGATACTTTTTACCATCCATAGTACTTACCGATTCTGCCACTGACAACTCCCTGAATATTCCCCTACCCCAGGTTAGCACTGTGCCAGTTTGGAGTCTTCAGTGCTTGGATAGGAGAAGCCCCACTTGGAATGTCTGCCTTAGAAATGAGGGATATTGGTCCTTAGATAGTTGATGTCTGTGACACCTGAGTTTCTGTCCAAATACACTGTCCAAACAGTACAGCTGTGGCTGACATCTGCTCCCTTTCATTAAAGCCTTTGTTTCTGAAAGTCTACAACTAAACAGATTACTGAAATAAACATCTGGCCTTTAGCAAAGGAGTAGCACGTTGCTTTGTAGAGTCAATCATATAAGCTCTTTAAAAATCCTGTGCACAGATCTTATCAGAAGGTTAGGTAGTTGAAAACTGTCATGTTTAGCTTGTCCTGTGTTGTGCAGACAAGATCTTCTTATATTTGTATATTTATATAATATTCAAAAAGACTCACACGTGCACACACACTCATTCTCCAAGGAGAACTGTGCTGAGTAAGAGTTTTCCATTGTAATCCTAATCAGACCAGTAAATGAATGTCATCTGTTCCGGAGAACTGAACTGCCCTTTTCAGGAAGGATGCTAACAGCTCATTCTCAATGGCATCCAGTCTTAACTCAGTCAGGAGCAAAGTGCTGATTCAATGCATTTAAATTACCAGTTCCCCACAATTACTTGTAGGAGCAATTATGTTGCCCCTTTTATAACAATGGAGAGATCCTAATCATGTATTAAAAATATTGACAAAGAGAAACAAATTTGAACAGAATGCCAGTAGACTAACCTGTAAGTGCTGTCCAGTAACCACTGCATTTAAAAAAAAATCTGTAGAAAAAGCAGTGCAAGTTACACTTTGGGGGCCTTCCTTATTTTTTTGCTTTTTGGTGTGGTAAGAATTGTCTCTTTGCTTCTTAGTGCTGTAAGGGAAAATGACTTGTCTGAGATGTTTAACAAGCTCACTCTTTTTCTTGTTGCAAATTGAAAGCAAACAAAGCCATTCTGCCTGTTCAGTGAAACTTACTGGGAGGAATTTTATTCACAGTTACTGTCTTTTAAACTTTGTTAAGTGTAGTGTTCTCCTAATCTCAGTGCAGTAATGGACAGACTGTGTCTGTATAACTGCTAATTGTAAATGAAATCTACTTTGTGTTAATGTTTTACTTTGACCCAATCCCATCACACTTGTGTTATGTTCCTTGAAGCACAAATAGTTATTTATGCTGTTCTGCAGTGCTGCCAATTTTAACTTTGGTGTGCAGTAAATAGTTTCGCCCAGCAGTGACAGTGTTTATTTAAACAAGCCTCAGTGTACCTGCTTAACAAAATCCTGAGCCAGATTAGTTCTGGCAGTGTCTGTAATCACATCACTACAGTGGTCTGGTTTCCCAGCACACTTAAGGTCTCCACTTCACAGCTGAAGTCACAACTGAAACCAGGTTGAGCTTTGTGATCTTAGAAGTTGCTGTTGAAAGAAGAAACCACCCTGGAAGTCAGATTTCTGAAGAGAAAATTCCCAGGGATCAATGGTTTTCCTACTGGAGTAAATTGGCATAAAGCCTACATGAAGGCCAGAACGACCTAAGACATTTGTGTCATAAAGAGGAACTAAATTCAGATTTCCTGAATGCCTGTCCACTGTCTCAAAAACAAAGCTGTTGTTAGTTTTCCATAGCATTTGGGCGATGGTTCCATAGCATTTGGGCATTGGACGGCCTTTGGAATTTCTGTATAATGTAGACATGGATTCAGAATAAACTGCAAGGATTCAAATTTTAAAACCAAAGCTATGTAAGTGTGAAGCTTGGATGCTTGAGTTGTTCTTTTTTTTTTTTTACCATCATACTTAATAGACAGCATCACTTGGCTTTGCTGATTATTGAGGGTTGGAACTAGATGATCTTTAAGGTCCGTTCCAATCCAAGCCATTCTATGATTCTATGATTCTTTTAAAACTTTGTGTAAAATACACCTTAGGATCACATAAATGGCCTTAAATGTGTGAGACTGAATGTCCTTCTAGCCCAGTTTTGTCCCAACAGTGGCCATAAGCCTAGGAAAGATCACAGGTAAGTTAAGCATATAAAAATACTTGAGTATTTTCCATGTCTCTAGCTATTTTTCTAAAACAAATATGAGGCCATGTAAACATTTAGCATCTTCATTTAGCTGTGGAAATGTGCCCTATGTGTCTACTGAGCTCTACGTCAAGTACCAACCATCCTGCCACCACAGTGAGTTTCCCAGCATTCCTAGATCTCCTCCCATTGCCCTCTGGTCCCGAAGACCTTGGCAGCCATGGCCTGTCTCTCTATCTCAGTACAGAGTCAGTCAGCAAGAGCTGACAAAGCAAAGAGCTTTAGGCCATGCAAGGCTAGCAACATTTTACTTGTCTGTAGGTGACAAGCTCACCTACAGTAGCTTCAGTTTATTTTCAACAAAGCATGAGCTTATCAGGTCAGCTAATCCATCCCCCAGGAGCTCGGTAGAGCATGTTTAATGCTGTAAATGTTCTGGCATTAAAACAGAGAGGTTCTATCTTGCTCAGGTTACTTCATGGGTAATTAAGCTGTCACTGACTTTAAGAGTGAGGAGTCAGGCCTAAAGCAGCCAGATAGTTGTTATCTTGTTAAGAAGCCTTTTCTGCCTTGAAATAGCATTTTACTGACCATCTTTATACTCCTGTCATTTCTTTATCCCCTCATACCATCCTGAGATATATTTTTTCCTCCTAACTGGCTTTTGTCTTTCTTGGTAACCTTCCATACCCTCAGTTGTGGGGTTTACAATCTGTAATTTTGGCTTTTCAACTTTCCCAAAGGGATTGCGCATCTCTGCATCACTGATGATTCATGTCCACTGTCTCCATGTCCCATTAGTTTTAGTAGTCATTATTTAGTTAGTTTTAATCAGTTATTGATGTTGCCAGAATTTTATATATTAATAAGATGTAATTAGCAGCTCTGGAAAGCATTGAGTATCGTCATTTAAAATAGTACAGTCAAAATTATATTTGTACACATAGTTGCCTTTGAAGTGGGGCAGTGGGTAGCAGTTTGCTGTACTAACAGCTGCTTTCTGAATGGCTCCAGGGTGTCAGTGGGAGCCACCTCCTTGTGCAGGAGCAAGACAGCACTGCTCCAGTGACCCCAGCAAAGCTGCAGCACCTGCTGCTTTGATAGAGCTGCTTGGGACAGTGACAAGGGGATTGTAGTAACTTGCTGCTGATGCAGAAAGAGAGAACCACTGCCTGGCCAAAACCAGTGAATGCTGCTGGCCTTCCTCTGTGGGAGGCAGAATGTCCCACAGAGATTTTCCCAATGGAACCCGTTGGCTTGCCAGTTTGAGCTGGGCTCTTGCCCATGTATGAAATTCTCAGCTTCCACTGAGCTTGGCACCATTTTTGCTTCTTCAGCCTCTGCACCTGCTGCTGGTAGCAGTGGGATGTTCTTTATGTGAGATAAGAATTTTCATGCCCTCACCCGTGGATTTAGTGTCTTTACATGTGGCCCAAATTTACACGGAATTTCTCTTCTTATAGAGGTAAGATCAAAGGCACGGTCTTTTTGAAACTGTTATCTTGTCTGTATTACAGGAAAAGCCAGGGATGCCCACTCCTACCACGTGCCAAAGCACAACCACTGAGTGCCTGAGATCATATTTCTCAATAATCTCTTAAGAAACTATCGTGCTAAAGTGATTTCTTAAAATCAGACTATTTATGCATTTTTGTACTATTTTTTCACATTTGAGTATTTTGAGATTTTATGTTTTAATTGCAGTGATTAGTAGGAAAGTTGTCCTGTTTAAAATTTCTCTATTACTTTATCTAAAAGCATGTTGCTTCTTCCTCCCCAGCCCCCATGAAAGTAAATATCAATGGCATTTTAATACATTTTGCAATACAGATATTTCAAAACACTGCGGAGGTTGCTTCTGGTGGATAATCTCTTGTGGTTATTAAATATTCTGGGCCTTTCAGAATGAATCAATCCACTGGGGTTTGTGCTCTTTCAAACGTAAACTTACTCTGTTTAGCTCATTGTTTAACCTTCACATTTTTTCGTGTAAGCAAATCCAAGCTTAATAATCAGGAAAAATGTGGAAAAAACATACTAAATCAGGACTCAATAAATCAAAGTAAAAATTATAACTAATACTTGAAGGCAGATTTTTATTTTTAAGTGTTAAATTACTGTACAGTGGTTAGAGTAAACAGATGCTCACAGATATTGGTGGATTAGCTGAGTCTCAAAGTCATTGTCAGAGCCAGCAATGCAGCCTTATTTATTATGACATTATTTTCAGTCTGTGAATTCTTTCCTGGCCTGTTTTTTGCTAGTTTATTAACAAAGAGTGAAAAAACCATGGTCTTAGATTAATGATACTTTTAGAGCTAGTCATTAAGACACTTCAAGAGAAGCCCAGAACTTGAAAATGGTGATGAGAGGTGATGACTCACCTGAACACAGAACTTTCCTTGGACAAACTGTTGAGACAAATGAGTGTCTAGGTGTTCATGAAAACTGCCTGTATGCTTAGAAGGGATGGGTCCTCCTGGTGGGGACCAAAAAAGGTGTCTGCCTTGAGCCATGCTGCTGCATAAATGCCCTCAATAGCTGCCTGCCCGCAGGTAGGGTGCTGGTAGTTTACAGGGCTGTAATGAGCATGTTCAGGCAATTTAGACCTGCCCTGATACTAAAGGAGGAGTGCTCTTCTCCCTGTGTGTTGTCCTCATCTACTGCTTCCCTACCGTCAGCTGTAGAGACAGTGTGACTCACTTGCAGATGAACCCAGTAGAGAAAATTAGGCTTATTTCTCAGTTAGATCCTGCACTGTCTTCACACGTGGTTGCTCATATAGCTCATGTCCTTCATGGCTTTTCATCTGCTTGTAGAAGAGTTAAACCTTTTGCAGGTTTCACAGTGTCCACTCAGTTTTTAAAGTCTCATTTGTAGAGGTGAATGGCTTGATCAAGCATCCTTCTGCAAAGCTTCATTACTCCTCTAGGTATTCAGTGATTACATTGTCCCTTGTTAAGCCATGGCACTGTTGGGATTCCTTACAGTACTCTTTCATCTTATGGCATGGCTTAGTTGATTTGTCTACTTTATTTAGATTTATTTTCAGGCTATTAACTGTAAATTTATGTTAATTCAGAAATTAGTATGTGCCATGTTTTAAGAAGAAAACAACAAATAGCCACCTTAAGAAGGTTTATTCTTTCTACTTGTGTCAGCTAATTTGTGTGAGGCCTGATGACCATTATACACTCCTGATGGCTTCTCTGTCTTTCAGGGCCAAAGCTTTTAGTATAGAGGGTTAGGCTGGGAAACTGCAGCTGTGGGTTGTGGGGTTTTGGAGGGGCAGAGGCTTTTTGAATAATTATGCAACTGCAAAGTATCACTTAGCTACAACAGTTGTGTTCACACTGATATAGCAGTATATCATTATTGAAATGCTGGTAAAGCATTTTTATCTAGTGCACCATAAAGGTTTAATGAGAAATTCTGCACATCTGCAGGATGATGATGGATCTCGTGGGAGGTATATTATTCTTGCTATGGTGACTATGTGTTTTCTGTCCAAACAGTAATTTATTTTACACTGGTGGAGGGGAAAAAAAAAAAAGAGAGCAAAGAGAAGTAAAGTCTTCCTCTACAAGCACACACTTTCCTTACAAGGTTATTTCACAGAATACCAACCATCACTCTGCAAGGATATAATTGAGCTAATCGGGGATTCTCACTGAACTGTGAGGATGCAGAGAAGTCCTGGGAAGCAGAATAGTTGCCCAGACTCTATTTGCTTCCTGCCTGGGATCTGAGAAGCCAAAATGTAAGCATAAGTGAATATTGGCTAGGCATGAGTGAACTTTGGTTGGAAGATAAAAAAGAAGGTTCCTAATTTTTACCTATCTTATGATATTCTGAGAATAACCAGGTCAGAAGATGATTTCTTCTTTTCAATTAGAACTTTTGTTCATTGTCCATGGTCCCCCTGTGATTTTGGGGTGGTTACAGGTTCAAGAGAAGGCAGGAGTGGAAGGAGACAAGTAGGCAAAGCAGCTGCTACTGGGGAAAAACGTGAGGTCACATTTCAGGGAAAGCACCTGAAAGTGTGTTCCAGCCAAAACCAGGACAAACTAACACTGAGAGATGAGCTCTCAAAAAGTGACGAGATTAGAGGTTAGGAGCCAAAGAACTAACTTTGGGTGTCAGGTGCATTGGGAATGGCAAGCAAGAAGCATGTCGAGGTACCAAGACTGCCTGTTACTACTCTGTGTTGAAAGCATGTATGTGCACAGTCAATATTTAAAGGGATTCTCTTGTTGAATGCTTTCAAGTTAAGTGTAACTACTAATCTTAGATACTTAGAGGGAATTGCTATGTAGTGATGAGTACATACCTGAATTTTCCTGACATTTAAAGAGTATTTTACGTTTCAGAAGTGGTTAAGCAAGGATTGATATTTCCCTTTTGCAGTTATGTGGTGGAGGAAGACTCTGAACTGTGTGCTTTATTGTTTGCTAGTGGTCATAGAGGAAGTCTTTGCCAAACCACAAAGAGCACATGAAACTTCTTGGCTTCTTGCCATATGCCAAATCCATTCTCTAAACTGTGCTCTGGTTTTCTTTGTTTTTCCCCCTGAAAACTGAATATTGTCAGCTCATGTGATGATAGATGAGTAGCAGGTGTCCAGTGCAGTAATCAAATCAATAAAAGTAGTAGTTAACACTTCCAGATCAGAACCTGATTTTAGGCAGCTGAAATGTAAAAGGAACTTAATTGTAATAGTTAAGCTTGTTTTTATTTTAATATACAATAAGTTTGTTTTTTTTATGTTGAACTATGTGGTTGGCTGAGGCTGAGATATGATTGCTGATTTCAAGGGATACAATGATGATGAAGTCTTTGTTCCACCACAGAAGAAATAAGGAGTTCAGCTGCCTTAGCACTTCTTGGAGGTTTCCATGTTAGGAAGTGTTTTGTTTGATAAAATGGGAATTGGAAACCTGGTCAGAAACTTATTTGCATTGTCAGGCACTTAAATACCTTTAAAATATATCCAGAATAGATTTCCTTTTGATGCAAGTCTATGTTTATATTTTCCTGTCAAATAAAGTAGTGAAAGTTGTTGCAGTTAGAGAATTTATGTGTTTTCCTTTTGCACTGTGGTTGGTGATATCATTGCAATTTAGAACAGGTTTTAGGTTTTCCACAGGACAAGATGGGCAAGTGTCAGTATTTTCCTGAGCATTATTACATGTCACCCTTTAGTCTAACACAGGTGTGGTAATATCAGTCAGGAAGACATGAATAGAAGTGTTGACTCCACTTTTTTTTCTTTTAATTCTCTAGGATTATGATGGCTTTTTTGAATCAAAGGAGAGCAACACCGTGTTCTCCTTTCTTGGACTGAAGCCTACTTTGGCATCAAAGGTCAGTGTTGTATTGCAGACTTTTCACTGAATTCTTGAAATATTGGGAATGGATTGTCTTTGAATGGAAAGAACCCTGTGTGTTTCGATGAACCAGTGCCTTGATCCATACTTTGTCCATATCAACTTTGTGTTAATGAGGTAATTGAAATGGTTGTCAGGAAAAGCAAAGTATTTTAAATGAAACCGAGCATATATATGGGAGTTAATTTGAGACAGCAGATAATTAAATTAAGTTTAAAGAATACATTCTTCTTGACATTATCAATCTAAATTGTAAACAACTGGCTGAATTATAACAAGAGACAGATCTAGGATTTTAAGCAGTGGAATATCTGCAGCCTGACAGTGGCTCAGCATTTATTCATTAGGCATCAATTTTTTTTTTTTTTTTAAATGCTGAAATGCTTGAGCAGCCAGGAGTTATATCACATTTTTGGATACGAATTCAGTCTTAGCAAATACATATATACATGTCAGAACACAAAGCCAGGTAGCCTCTTTCTGGTGATGGCAGTATAATAGAGGAAAATTTATTGCCATATAGAAGCCTGAACACTTGCTCAAAGAGACTGTATGGTCCACCCTTTGGCAGTAGATCAGACACATAGGGGAGGATTTTTGTTCCCTTGGATGCTGTAGGTATAGGTGTGTTTGGTAGCAGTACTGTCTCAGGCCTGGATGGTAGCTCTTGAATAGCTGCAGAGTTCAACTTTTGCTAGGAATTCATATCTTTCTGACCCCTTGAGGGACAGGATTGGGAAGGAACTTCAGCAAAGAACTGCAGAAGCAGGTTGTTTTAGTAGCCTGCCTCGCTTTGTAGCTTGGAGAGCTAGTCCTAGGAAAATGATGATGTTCTTCTGCAGTCTGAATTACCAGCTTCTCTGCAGCTCTGTTCCTAGAAAATATCCTGTTATAGGTCTGGAGAAGTGTCTGTATAAAGTATCTGCTTCAGTCTGATAGTACTTCAGAGTGATACATCCTCAGCTGCTATGTGGACCGAGGTTAGGGACACCTTATATGCAAAGGTCACAGGCACAGGAGATGAGAATGTATTCATAATATTTAGATTATGCTAATAATAATTAATAATTATTAATACTATTTTTCTTTTTCTTTTCAGTAGAAGGCAGAACCCTAGAAAGCCCATGTGAAGTATCAACAAGCACACTCCTGAATGAATGACCCTGTTCTTCAGCACATAACAGCTTCCCTAATGGATCACTGTGATAGAGCAAACATGCATCATTAGAAGTAGTCTGCTTGCCATGAGATGGTGCTCACCAATAATGTGGAGCTAATAACTCACATATGAAACAGGATTAAGGCCGGGCTACTCATCTTCCTTTTTAAAAATACTCACTGTTGACGTTTCACTTTTGTCTTTGGATTGCTTTTGCAACTGGCCCTGATATTCTAACAGAGAAGTTATGTTCAAGAATAAGGTGTTGAAGCGTAGGGATTCTGTCGTTCATGAATATACTTATGCAGTCAGATTCCTTACCTTTTTTAATTCTTTCCAAATTAGCTCATCATGATAGTTAAAGTGCTGGTGATTATTAGGAAGTTTGTGCTGGACATGATCCAGGAGATGAAAAACATCAATCTTTAGATATCAGTCTAAGCCAATAACTGCTGTATTTTTGCTCAACATTTATTTATTGTGATGTTTATTCTAGATCATGGTTATTTTAAGAGACATGGGCTGCTAATATTGTTCATGAAAACTTGATTTGTCTAACGGTGCACATTGCAACTGACTGTTTAAAACCAGTTCCTATCATGAGGAAGGTGCCAAATACTTTGATACGTTTCCTGTTCCAAAAATAGGTGAAATGTGCAGGAAAACACTTGATGGAAATACTGGGGAGTTCAGAATAACTAAAGAGGTCTCATTGCTAGTGATAATATGAAGTTGTTTCTTAACTGAGAAAGTCTTAACACCCAAAGTTGGAGCTCTGTAGTTGGACTGTCTTAAAATGAAATTTTGCCAAAACCTTCAGTTTACCTCCAATAACACACAGCTCCACCACAAGCCACATGAGCAGGCCTAACTTGCTTAGCTGTTGTCCTGGTTATATCCCCAGATGTGGTAGTGTGGTGGTGCTTTAAAGACAGTGAGAAAGCTGAGTGTGTGCTTTGCTGGATGAGGCCACAGTGGCAGTTCAGCTGAGGAACAGGAGCCAAGTAAGGGAAGCGGAGAGTATTCCAGGGGGATTGTGTTGATGCACATAGCAGAACTTAGGCCCATGACTTGCCAATAACCATTACAAAATGCATTCTAGAGAGAAGTCAAATTGCATTATGCATCTTGAATCGAGTCTGGCTATGAAAATAGCAGCTATGCTGTAATGTAGCTTTTACTCAAGTGATTTCATAAGGACAGGGTAGTGTCATCACAGTGAATGTCCTTATGTCTTTGGGTAGTGAAAGGCAACCATTATGTGTAAAAGCTTCTTTGCAATCACAACATCACTCAGTCTGTGTAGCTTGAAGGAAGCCAGACTTGTAAGAAGTGTCACACTGTGCAACAAATCACATGTTCTGTTAGCACCAGTAAACATGGCATATGAGGCATGTTAGTTGGAAGGGACAACTGTTGGATGTCATCTGGCCCAGCACTGTCAGAATCAGGGCTAATGACAACACTAGCCTGGATCAGGTATGTATTTGTCTAGCAGAGCATTAAAAATATCCAAGGATGTTGATCTCAGAACTCTCTAGGTAATCTGTGCCATTGCTGCAGTGCTTTCCTAGTGAAAACTTTCTTTTAAAGTCCAGCTTTGACTCCTAGGCTGTAATTTGTGGCTGTTGCCTCTGCTGTGTTTTCTGGCCCTCACAGGAAGAGATGGGCACCATTCTTTTTGTAACTGCCCTCGAGATAGTTGTAGTCTACCATTAGATCACCTCTTAGCCTTCTTTGTACCAGGCTGAACAAACCTGGCTCATCAGCTCAGTTAAAGGGCTAGATGGAGCAAGAATACACAGAGATTTGAAGTCCATGGTTCTGTTTACTGGTCAAAATCTTAGCCACAGCACCTTCTCTAGAGAAATCCTGAACGGGCATTTATAAATGCATGTGCATTTTTAAGAATTATGTTGTCTATGTTAAGGTACTGTGACATTCTTGTAACCAATCCCATATTTTCATGAGACTTGAACCTTGCTATAGGAAGGGAATAAGATATGAGTTGGAGCTGTACATTGTTAACTTCAAGTTAACAGGTGAAGGAATTATTCCTAAAAAGATGTTAAATATTTAACTTTGTAAATGAATACAGATATAAATTTATATAATTGTGCAGTTGATTACAGAGAAGCCATCCTGGATTTATCATGTACTTGATACGTTGTAAACTTTGAGAACTGCCTGAAGTCCCAGGTTTGAAAAATTTACCTAAGTGTGTAAGTATATACACAAGTATTCCTGGGCGAAATCCCAGGTTTACTGATGTGAAAAGCATAACCACACTGATTTCTCCAGGTATTAAATTTGTTTTACAAAACTCCTCTTGAATTTTGATAATTGTAGAATAGGAGGCTCTTGTTTAGCAGAGAGTTAGTCTTGTTGCAGCTGTTAAGTAAGCCTAGCTTGTTTCAGAGCACACGTGGGCATAATCAGTTGTGTGGAGGACAACACTAGCTCCGAAGATAACCTGCTTGCTTGTATGGATTGGCAGTGTAAGTCCCTTAGAACATGTGCTTTAGAATTATAAGTGGCTAGTTTTTTTGGGGGTTTTTGTTTTTTTTGTTTTTGTTTTTGTTTTGTTTTGTTTTTTTATATATACAAATATATATATGTAAAGAAGTTGTTTGAATGTGCATTTGGTCTGATGTGCAGCAGCCTTATTTTTGTAATTAAACCAAGTAGAGTTCTAGTTTGTTATGTAAGATGATCTGGAATTTTTTAAAATCAGTTTTGTAATAGGAAAATGTACCTATCAGGTAACTGAAAAGGTCTGGGGAAACTAGAGACATTTATTGAAAGAAATAGCAAATTCTTAATTCTGTTAAAAATTTTTGCATATAAAGATATGCTTGAAAACCAAATGATCCAAATTTCTAGCTAATGCTTTTTGAAATGGAGAGCAGTGTGAATTAAACTGTAAATCTTTGTACCTAGCTAAAGTTGCTGTGTGGGCTGACATGCACATTCACTGTATCAGTGGATTTGATAGAGGTGATTTTGTTTGTGCCACACGCTACTGGATAGTGCCTTGCAGAAAGAGGACTGTTTATGTAGGGTCTTCTTAGATGTGCTTAAACTTTGAACTGAGAAAGGATAGTTTCTATATTGCTATTTTTTAAATAACACAATAAATTGATTTTGAGGCCTGAGTCAAAAGGCACACACTTTGTAAGACTGAAACAGTTTTTGATGAGTCTTCTGAACTCCTAATTTTTTAGGTGACTTTTTTTTCTTTTCATTTTTGTTGGCTGTGTAGCATCAAACTTTCCAAGGGAAGTGGACCTGAAGTAAAGCCCATAAATCCATGTTTACACTTACTAAAATAAGTATGTGATTCAAGTGTTGAGCAGCCCAAGTGCTATGACTGAAGTGAAGAGTAGCTGCTAAGTTCTCAGTGGATTTCTTGGTTGTCCCTCCCTACCCTTTTCCCCCATCAGGCCATTTATTGGGGAGTCCTGCTCAGGCAATACTATGGTTCAGAAGTAGGACCCTGAAATTTTTGTCAGTACTTTGTGTGGCACTTCACAGGAGTGCAAGAATGGGGTGATCACCAGGAGAGTGCCAAATCCCATTAGTCTTCAATAAGACTGATTTCACTAGTTCTTGGCACAAACTGTGAGAGGAGGATGGAGCCCGGTGTGTTCACCCTGCACAGAGAGTGGGAATGGCAGGCGCAGTGCAGAGTGGCCCATGGCTTGTGGTAGCACTTTGCCCACTGGTTCTCACAGGGACCTTTGGCTGGCAGTGCCATCTGTGAAACCACACAGTACTGCTTTCCACAGGACTCTAGCTGCATCACGTCCTATCCTTCACTCTCTTGCTCCCTAAGGGATTTGGGAGGGAAAACGGAGAACAGCTTCTTGAGAGCAGTTCTTCAGCCAGGGCAGATCCAGCTTACTCCCATCTTCCTACTGTTTACCTCTTCCTGATGTGTGTCATCCTGTGCTGTGTAGACCTACCTGTGTGCAAAGTTTCCCCTCCTGGCCATTTGTAACATCCCTGTGAGGTCACAAATGCAGAGCTGGTGTTCACCTTCACGGCGTCAGTGTTCTGTAACTCTGTAGAGGAGGGAGCACGTTGCATCCTAGGCCATATACACGTTATGTATTAAACCATGTTCACCTAATAAAAATTCATAATTAAAAAAAGATGTTTGCACTGTGTTTTATGTGCCAAAGGAAACTATTCTTGCTGCAGCTCATTCTGGTGACAGCCTGGCACTTTGGGTTGGGCAGCCTCTGCAGATGGAAGCACTGCAGAACTTTTCACCTGGCAGGGGTGAGCCTGATTCTGTAACACAGTAAGTGGCTTGCAACATGCTGGTGGCTCCATGGGAATTGCAAGGAGCAGAATACCTGCTGGCTTAGGGTCTCCACAGGTAAATAGTAGTGAAGAAGAAAAAAGAGATGATTTACTGTCTCCCATTTTTTGTGCTTGGATTAGCTGATAAATACCACAGAAATAAAGGACAGATCCTTTGGGGCAACTTGGGCATTGAGGTCAAGAAGTTTTCACACACCAAAATTTTGTCCCTCATGCTAAAATCTTCACTGCTTTTTATTGTCTGAAATAAATGTGAGTTCCTGGTTTGCCTACCCACTTTGTTAATCCATAGAAGGTAATTAAATATGTTTTACCAGGTCACAGGCTCACCAAAAGTACAGGTTTGCATCATTGCGGTCTTCCCTTGACTCTCAGTCTAGTATGAGTTTTATAATACCTTATTGTTCCTGTCTAAAACTTGCCCACTCTCTCTAGTGTGAGCATTGCCATGAAAACTCTGCCCATTTGTGACTTCTGCGCCCTGGAGCAAGGTTCTGTGCCACACGCTCTAGGGCAGGAGGTATGGATGGAAAAGGCAAGCGTGAAGTGCCTGAAGTGGGATCTTCAGCTGTAGGATCAGGAGCTGCTCTCTGAAGTGAGTTGAGCTGTAGTAGCTCAGCTGTTATGTCACGATGTGTAAAAGCAGACAGGTTTTGCTGCATGGGTAGGCAGGAGCTTCTTGATTTGCAGAGGGGAAGTGATGTTCTCTGTCACTTTGCTCATGTAGCATCACAGTCTGCACTCTGTATGTAAAGCCATGGCACTCACATTCCTCCTACCTAGCTGCTGAGAAATACACTGAGAACAGCAAGCAGGCAAAAGTCTCATGGTGTGGGATGCTTTGCCTCCAGCTATCATCCTCATCTGCATCCCACCTTGGTGTCTGCTCCCTGTGCCTGGGGAGCATCAGTGGGGAAAAGTGCTTGAAAGTCAACACTGTGTTTGCACACGTGCACGCATTTGTCTTCCAGTCTGTCTACATCTCATTCCTACCTCAAAGCTGTTGGTCTGAGCTGTGAGAAGGTCCTCCTGAACTTGCTTATTTGCTTGATTTGCTTTGTAGATGTCACAAGGACTTGCCTTGTTCATTCTATAGACTTCAACCAACCTGGCACTGAAGATGCCTTGACATTCATCTGAAGTGACCTCCCTTAGGCTGCATCATGCAGCACAAGCAAACATTCGAGGTGTAATTTCTCCATACATTGATTCCTTTAAAGGTGACCATTGCATGTGATTCAATTCCCTGGTGAATTTGGGAAACATTAGAAAATTATAAGATTGAGGAATTAGCACCCTAAAGAAAATGTCAGCTGGAGTCTTGAAAAATTGTGTTTAGAAGGCAAGAAAAAATTGTTAGATTCTGACTTGTAAACAGGGAGTTCAGAAGCCAAGTTTTTGAGAAATGTGTACCACTCTCTAGCTGCTTGGTTGCCCCATCCATTTCAGCTGTCCATGGTATATAAATCTAGTTCAGCAGAGGAATCTCACTCTCCAGGGAAAGCACTCTTTGGCCATGACTTAGCCCAGAGCAATATTCAGAAGTCAAACAATTTGTGTCTTAAAACTAATGCCGCTTCTCTGCTCTAGAGGTACTCAGACACAAAGCCAGTGGTAGGTAGGCACAGGAGGAGAAAACTTCATGTGTGTGGAAGCAGGCTGACCATGTACACCCTGTCCTTCTTCTCATAGAGGGCCCCAGTAGGCACTCTGTAAGGAAGAACCCTTAGGTGATGATGCTGCCATTCTCAAGACACCTCACATCCTGCAGCAGCCCTGCATCCACCTGGGAATGCTTCCTGCTCCCTGTTGCTTGACAAAGGAGGTATTTTTCACATACCAGGAATGAACATCACATTGGTTCAGTGTCTCTCAAACCTCAGAGATCATATACCTATTCCAGTCCAGGTGCTATCTCTTTCATCCACAGAGCAAACAGTGCTTACCTTTCCTGTGTACCTCTCTGGAGATCAAGAGCAATTCCACTGAAATCAATGAACATCAAGATGGGTAAAATAAGAGCTGAGCCAACATCTCTCTGTATTACAGCACCTTCCACAAATAAACTTGGCAGATTGAGTTACTCTGCTGGCAACAGAGGAAAAAACTAGCTTGGTTTTTTTGCCTTATTTCTTTGAGTGAGATGCTTCAAGTATCAGCAAGATTTTGCAAACACCTCACTGCCAGAGTTGAGAGTCTAGCAGGACTTCCAGCCCCAGATGCCAAACAAAAGCCATGGCTGCTTTTCTGACCCAAAATGGGACCAGATCACTGCTGCCTGCACCTATGTACAAGGGATTTATTTCACTGCTGTGTGACTAAAAGAGTGAGAAGCAGATCATTGCTGGCATGGAGACAAACCTACAGAGAGTGATCGGGAAGGAGCCCAGGGGCAAGGCCAGGAAAAGAACATGGGGTTGCAGCAGGTGAGGTTTGCTGAAGATAACAGCTCAGGTCTGTTCCATCCTGCTTCTCCAGCTGCTGCTAGACCATTCCTCCTCTTCATCAAATACTGCTAACTCATACTTCCAGATAGGAAAAGGGTTTGATGGTCATGCACGCACTTCCAAGATAGCTTAGCCAATTTTCCTTCTTCTCTGCCAGTTTGTGTGTCAACTTGTCTTCCACAGGGCAAAGCTGCAATGGAGGGCACACACAGTGCTGGAGATGGCATGTGCACTTCGGCTATGGGGCTCCAGTCTCACAGCACATAAGCACTGCTCCATCCCTCTCTCTAAATTTGTAAAATCCATCCCATGGAACTTTCAGCCAAGGATGTAGTAGCTCTAATGCCTCTTCCCTTCTTTTTTCTTTAGCTTCTCTTAATTTCACAGCTTTATATCCTTAGCTAGGGGAGGCAGGAAGAATATAGGTGTGAAGAGACAGATGTACTGACCAGACTTTTATATGTGAGATCTATGAAAGCTGACTCATTTTAAGCATGATATGAGCAGTACAGTAATATGTTCAAATACAAAACTTTTATCATTTAGTTGTAAATTGTCTAATGAAAGCTCTATGAGTACAGGACTCCAATTCTTTCTGCCTCAGCTTCCTTTGCCCACACATCCATAGTGTCCTCTTTCAGCTATTGCCTAATGATTGTTTCTGCTGGGAACAGCCCTTGCAGAGCCCTTTGGTGACATCACCTGAGTGCAGTGGTGCCATGGCCATATGTCACCTCCCAAAGGCAGGAAATCTGCTTGCTGAGTGTCTGTAGTGCTCTGGGCACTGTGCCTGGCCAATGCTGCAGCCCACAGAGTGAGTGTGTCCCACTGCTGTCCTGCTGCACCCTGTAGTGGCTGATAATGGCTTTCACTGCTTACCCCCAAGGTAATGGTCTTGCTAGTATGAGACTTCCATAACCATTGATACTGTTGGTGTAATTTTCCTTCAACACATTTTCTTCTCTGGGTTTTCATAGTTTTCCTCTGTTTTTCTTCCTGGATTTATTGGATATGCTTCTTTTCTTTCAGATGTCTTCTGTCTGTGGCATAAATTTGAGCTTAAGCCATGAGAGGGTTTTTAGGTTGGGACAGCTACATAGCATTGCTGTGAAATATGCTCCTGAATCATTAAAGTAAATTGCTGTAGCATCAGTACTGTTCCAGATGGACTATAATACTTAAGCTCTAAGTGACCATTTCATGTCCTTAGGAACATTCTTGCTCTGAGCAAAATGTGGGTATCCATCAAACCCACTTACACCTACTGACACCTACAGAGGGGATGGCATTTCAGTACTACAAATTTTATGGTCTGCATTAAATAACCAACGTAGAGGAGATCTCTTGGGTTACAAAGGCAAGTACTCTGCTGTTTCTGTCGTCACAGAGTCTGTTTTATGAAACTACCCAACTCCAGCTAAAAGCACCACACTGGGTCTGGGTTGATATTTATTCCTGTGGTTTTTTTGGCTCTGCTGTACCAGTTGGAAGGTTGTCTCTTCTTGTATACCAAAAAAACCCCCTTTCTTCCAAATACCAACTGAACTTTTTTCTTAGCCACCTTGTCTTCATTGCCCTTCTTGTCCTTTCATTTAAATCAGTGTCCCTCACAGGAATTACCTGTCTTATGAGCTGGTTTCCTTTACTGCCTCAGCTATGCTTCTGCCAGGTAGAAAAGGCAGCTGAGCCAGTGCAGAGTTCAGTTCTCTCTCTGTTGGCACCACTGACACCCAGGGCCAACTGAGATCCCTGGGATAAGGAGATCCCCTCAATATTATAGAATGTAGTAACAACATGAAGCAAGTCCAGAATGGGCTCTTAAATTACTCCATACCAAAATTCTTAATTAGAGATGATCCTGATACTTGCTTTCAGTCTCTTGGCAGAAATGTTGCCATTTAGCAGTTGCCGATTTTAGCCATGAACGAGCTATTGCTCCAACTTAGCGTATTTCCTGAACATATCCTGTGGGTAGATGAAAGAACTGCACTTGCTAAATACATGAATTAAACATTCTCTTGACAGACTTTAACCTTCAGTTAATCCAAATGTGTCAGAAAAATCAATAGCCAGGGATGTGGTCCTTAAGTTATGACAGCTGCAAGAGCGAAACAGATTTGGAAAAGCCCACGAGTAGGCAGTTATCTTTTAAAATTTTATTTCAGTTTAATAGATAGATATATATATTAAAAAATGTTGATAAAGGCAGATCCTAATTCCCCACTAATTTGAACAAGGAATGTGACTCACCTTGGCAGACAGCATTTGGCATAAAATCCTGTACATGACAGGCCTGAGAGTTGTTGCAGTTGTGGCTCTGTTTGTGTGCTGTGGTGAGCAAGATAAAGCCACTTCTCCCTGAGCCTGAACACAATCTGTCTCCTGCCTTTAGCAGTCAAATGATGCCTGTCGTTGCTGCACAGGGCTCAGGCTCTCCCCCTTCCCTCTCCTCTGTCAGTTCTTGCTGTTGCTTCTCCTTCCCCTCCAGTGGAGTGCTACTGCTTGGCTTTCCTGCTTGTCAAACAAAAGTCTCTGGGTTTGCCCCCAGAAATCACTCTTGTGGTGTTTGCTCCCTCCATGCATCCTTCAGCTGGGTCACACAACTGAAGCCTCCCCTCTATTGGACTTTCAGCCCATTTATCAGTGTATTTTTTAGTCTTCTCTTCTTGCTTTACACCTTGTTGTGTCTTCAAATAAAACTTCTGTGCTGGTGGCCTCTTTCTCCCCAGCTTCATGTCAGTCTCCCTGCCTTGTGTCACCAGCTGAGAGGCTATGAAGATATGTGAGAAGTTTTGGGATATTTGATAAGGGGAAATGTAACAAACATACTGATTATCTTCTTGACAGGGTAATCAATTGCCGTTGCAAAGCACCACCCACCAGAAAACACCTCTCAGTGTGGCAGCCAAAGCCCCTCAGAGCAGATGCATCACTGCCCCAAGGGTTGTTATGGAGTTCATTCTTCCCAAACCACAAATGGGATGCATGCTCTTATGATTAATAATAAGAAGAAAAACACTGTTGCCTATGTCCTAAAACCACAGAATATAAAACATGAAAAGGTTACTGCTTCATCAGCTTTTCCCAGCTGAAGCCTGCAGAGTTTTGATCATTGTATCTTTACCATTAAGACCTGCTTGATATCCTCTCAGGGTTCCGTATCACCTAAAATTTAAATTAAACTGTCTTCAGGGATGGTGGTAGTTGAAATAGATTTCAGGCTTTCTTAGCTTCTATCCCACCCAACTGCATCATGGTATCTGTTTCTTAACAATGTCTTCAACCAATCAGCAGCAACAGTCCTTATGAAAGATGCTCTTAGAAACGTAACACTCTAGGGATCAGTAAAGGCAGACTAAATAATGGTTATACCTTCTTGAAGACCTTTTTGACATTCTGGGGATTAAAAAGCAAGCAGGAAGGATGAAAATAGGGTTAAGTTAGAAAATGGAGTCTTTAGTGAATATGGTCTTCAAACTGTGCTGACTGAAGATCTTCACATTAGAGGTGTTTAGAAAAATGTTGTCCACTTGTCTTGTAGAATAAAAAGACGGAAAACAAGCCAGTGTTACAAATAAATTAATTATTTTCCACATTCTCCTTAAAAGAGAGATGCCCCAAAGAGAGTAGATAGATTGATTTTTCTTTCTTTCTTTTTTTTTTCCTGCACTTTCACCCCCTCAAGGCATTGATGGAAAATTATTTTTCCAACAGGTCCATTAATAGTAAGATCACCCTCATATAAATTAGCATAGGAAGTTGTTGAAGTGACTTCTGTCCCTCCTGTATCTCCTTATTTATCTGTTGTTGGAAGATCCTTCCATAACACCATCAGCAGACACCGGCATGGCATTTTCCTGACCACAGGCCTACAGTAATCCTTGTCTGCTCACCTTGGAGGAGAACATACCTGCTTTGGGAAAGCACCCCTGTGTTATCATGGAGATCTGGATAGTGAGAAACCATGCTGCTAAGGAGTGATAAGCCAGGGGAGAATTGGAGACTGGCCTTTTCACAAAATTAGGTCACAGATTTGCATCTTGGCTTGCTTTGGAGGACCATGTCCTTTGATGCTGCCACAAAGGGTCAGTCCTGTATCAGAGACAATGAAGCCAGGAAAAGTGAAGGAGGGAAGGGCTTGGCCCAGCCATGGTGTGGGTGGAAGCAGACCTGTGATGTTCTGTCTGTCACTGACATCTAGAGGACAGCACCGACAGCATGTGCATTGTGAAACACTATGAAGTAACCAAACCCGTGGTGAACTGAGCCTTCCCTGGCCCTGGCACTGCTGACAGGCACAGAGATGCTCCCAGCTGGCACTTGCTGGCTTTCCAAACTGGTGCTCATGCTACCTTTAAGCATTTTACCCTGTTTGAACACCGATATGGTATTTTTTGTTGGTGGTGAAACACAAGCACTGCTGTCTTCTGTGGGTGCCTTCTTGTTTTCTCCCCAGCCAACACAAAATTTGTGATTGACCAAACCAACTGCTGCCATCCGTTTGTACCATGAATACTTTACATCTGCCTATAAAGAACTTGTTGTTCAAGCCTCCGTTAATGCAAGATAAGCCAGCTTTTAAAATGAAAGAAAATAAGTAGGGAGACTCCTGAGAAATTAGTTTTAATTTTACAGACATATTTTCACTGTAGGCTCCTCTTCTTGGCACAGCTTAAGGAGAAAAAAAAAATCAAAGTTATTATAGACAGGCCACCTTCTCCATGTCTTTTTGCTGACACCAAGCTTTAGCAGATATAGAAAAGAACTGAAAAGGCTGAAACAGAAATTCATACCATTTCCAGGAAGCTTTAGAGGGATTATTTTTAACTGTTTGCAGGTCTTTGACCTAGGTTGGTTTCTTTTGACCCTGGAGGTGGTCAGTAATCATTTCAAGCCAAGGAGATGCTTCTTCTGAATCAACAAGGACAGCACCAACAGAGACAACAGAGTCATTATCCCACTCAGTGCTTGTCAGGACACTCCTAGCACACTGTGTTCAGTTATGGTCTCCGCTATGGAAAAACAGAGGAGGACAAGCTGGAGATGGTCCAGAGAAGGGCCACAAAGATGGTTGAAGGAGTGGGAAGACTCCACATGAAGAACGGCTGAAAGAGCTGAGTTTGTTCAGCCTTGAGAAGAGAAAGCTTAGGAGAGATGTTATTGACATACTCCGGTATTTAAAGGGTGACTACAAAGAAGGTGGAGACTCCTTTTTTAAAGGAGTTACAGAGAAAATATTAGGGGAAGAGGTACAAGTTACTCCTGGGGAGTTTTTGACTGGGCCCAAGAGGAAAATTTTTTCACAATGAGAACAGTCAGCCATTGGAATAATAGCCCCAGGGAAGCAGTGAATTCCCCTACACTAGATGCTTTGGCTAGACTTTAAAGATTTGGCTGGACCATCTTGCCTAGACCAAGTTTTGGCCAAAAAAATGTTAGACTAGATTACCTGTGGGGTCCCTTCGAAGCTGGTGTTCTATGGTTCTATGATTGCTCTCAAGGTGGCTGAACATGCATGCAGCAGCTCATTGCTCTGCATAGACCACGTCAAGTTGGTACTTAAAGGGTTAATTTCCCAGCATCAGAGGATTACCCTAGACCTTGGTTTTCCAGTGCTCCTGAACAGTCTGTCCTCATATAGAAACTAAGCAGAATAGTAAAAGGATGAGTAAACTGTTTTGCACACAGCTAATAAAAATTTTTAGAGGGATTTTAATTGAACACTGCATTTAATTAGCCTTTCCCATGCTTTCAGCTTTGTCCTCTGAATTTCCCAGGCTGAGGTCAGGTAAGGCAGGATGTGTAAGCTGTGCCACTGCTTCCCAGCAGCTCTGCGCATCAGCTGAGCAACGCTCCAGTCAGCCACCCCCATTGCTGACTAATTTGCTTCTGAGGAGGCTCCTCACGATTTGCTTTTGCAAGCAGTGGATCCTAGTGGCTGATATTTCCAGGGATTTATTTTATTGAATTCATGAAAGATATTCAGGAGAAAGAAGCCACCAGTTAGCATGGTCCTCATCCCTGTTGTGATAGAGATGGCCTTTTTGCTTCTCCTACACACTGTGTCAGGAAAAACAGACAAACACAACTGCAAGAAAATGGGAAAACCTTTTCATCTGCAGTGCAAACATGTTATGTGTGGAAAATAAATTGGGTAGTGGACTCCTGATGGTGTTTTAGTAGAGCTGGATGGAACATGGATTCACTTCTTCATAAAGCTTTAAGATTGCTGTGCTGGTTTGAAGGTAAACCAGCAGGAGAAATGAACCCAGCTCAGGAGAAACTATAAATCAGAGTTACAATTTAATAAAAAATATTACAATAGATACAATGACACAAAGAGAAGTTGCTTTTAACCCACAAAACCCAGCAGTATAACCCAGTGCCCTGGGGCACAAACACAAAGGGGTTTGTTAGCCCTTGTGCTGAGCCCCGCGTGGTTCCCCTGAGTCCAAAGCAAAAGGAGGTAAAAAAAAAACCTTTTGATGCAGATGATGGTTGCAGTCTGGTGAAGAGTGGTGTTCACAGTCTGATCAAGAGTGATGATCTCCTGTTGAGGTTCCGGTCCTCTTCTGGTCTGACAAGACCCCAAGATTATGTACCCTCAGGTCCAAGTGGGAGCACCCAGTACCTCCCCCAGGGTGGAGAGTTACACAGTGGGTGATCTGACTCTGTGAGTCATGGAGTATTCTGGAATTGTTGCTGGCCTATTAGCACCCTCAGGCTGGGTGTGAAGGTGCTAACGACTTCCTGGAGGGGAGTTATCACAGCTCTTATCTCACAGGTGTCTTTCACACTCAGCTCTCATCCTGAGGAGTTGGGTGTGCCCTGGGCAGCTGCTGCAAATGGTCCATTGTTAACAGTGCTTGGGAAATGAATAGAAGGTGTGGAATACACATCTTTGGTCACCCCCACACAGTGATAAACTGGTCCCACCTGCTGAACTAGGACAATTGCAAAGTTGTGGCCTGAAAAATCTCCCAAACCTTTATTGTTTCACTCTATAAACCTATCCTCAGACCAAGGGAACTTTTTCAGTGGATGGAGAAAGGTTACTTTATTCCTCCTTCTGGTTTCCCCCCAAATGAAGGGCTGTCAGGTATGGTTTCAGCATGCACCCTAGTGAGGAATATGTATGGATGAGGCAGAAATGGTCCCATTGGACAATACTGCCCTGGCAACATGAAGCACCTCTATGGAGCGCTCCTACCTGAGGACAATGGCTTTGGGTTTGCACCTTCTGAGACAACCATTGTGGAGGACAGTGCCTGCATGCCCGGGGAAGATGGAGGCAAATCCTGGGGCTCAGCTAAGTGCCAGGCAGGTATACCCCAGCACTCAAGCCAGTTGCTAAAGGAAATCAATTTTAAAAGCAGGTGGTTTAATTAGTGCACTAAGCTCCCTCATCGTAATGCTGTGTCTCCAGATAGATTTACTGTTTTATTAACAAGTCTCTTATTTCTTTCCCGTTACTTGACAGATGCTTTCATTAGGGTTATATAATGTCCTATTTCCATCCCTACTTTGCCTAGAAATAAAGAAAAGCTGAAATAAAGATTAATAGTTATCTGCAGAGTGAAATACTTACCACATACATTTTGAAAGTGAAAAATGCAATTTTAAGCCAGGTTTATTGCTCCACAGCAGTGTGTACGTACCTAGGAGTGGTTCCTCCAGGGAGGCAGCTGTTTTGCTGAGGCTGACAGGAGCTCTGTGCCACTGGGAGAGAGGCAGAGTGAAATGACTCTCCTTGCACAAGCACACAGAAATGGGAAAAACCCCTCTGAGAATTTCACGCTGCTGTTGCCAGACAGAAAATTAAGCTGCGATTAGACAGGACCCTGTGAAAAAGTGTTGCTTCTGCTATGCTTGTTACTGAGCAGTGAGACTGAAATTACGTAGTGTGACACCAGTTCATCAAAAATTGTGGCGTAAAGTTAGCCCTCCTTATTGCTGAGTTCAGAGGAGCACTCATAGAAAGTAGAAACTTGCCCTCGGTGGTGCCCCTGTGCAGTCTCTTGGCTGGATATGCAAAGCGACCAACAGATGTAACAGGTACATTTTGAAAGCAGCAATGTTTTCCTGCAACCAAACCCCCTGCAGCACAAGTTCTGTTAAAGCAAAACATGGCTATTGATAGCAAAAACACCTCAAATTAAATAACTGCTAAGAAACTTTTTATCTTTTTAGCTGCAAAGGTATTTATCGACAATGTTGGAGGAAAGCCAGTTCATACTGGGCAAAAACTTGCCTGACTTGTTTGTGTAAAATAAGCCATTTATACAGTCTTGAGCTCATAGTTGCACTTTCTAATTTCTGTATTAATGACTGGACAAAATCTTGGGTGGACCTTTCCTTTTGGTTAGTGGTCTCCTGACTTCGTCCCTTGGGTGGTCTTGAAGCGTCTTCATCACTGTTGGACTTATGCCTTTTCTTTGTTCAATGACATGACCTGTCAAACTTGTAAAATCTTGGCTTTAACTCTACAAAATCTTGGCTCTTTACTATTTCATCCTATTGAAGTGTCTAGCTGACCTTAATTTATGACTTCTAAGACATGGTACACTGCTCTCTATAATCGCTAGACAGTGTGTACCAGAACAAAGCGACTCTTCTTGCTGTTTCATGACTTAAGAAGTCTTACTATGCAAGAAAACCACTTTGCAAAGCAGAATTAGAAATTTCACAAAACCAGGATTTTTGGTCCCTTTTCTCTTTCACCATATCAGCCATGGGATGAAGCAGCACCATTGTTTAATACTGGTTACAACCGTTTAACATTAAGGATTCCATCAAGATCATAAGACCCTTCTCGATGCCCTCACCTCATCAGTTGGTTTTATCACTGAATAAATGTATCATCATTCTGTTGACATTAATTACAGTCCAAAACCTGAATGTCTTCTTTAGCTTTGCAACATTATATTCAATTTAGAAAACATACAAACACTGGGCTGTG
This sequence comes from Hafferia zeledoni, assembly GCA_035583235.1. NCBI lineage: Eukaryota > Metazoa > Chordata > Aves > Passeriformes > Thamnophilidae > Hafferia > Hafferia zeledoni. Next base: position 83,323,065 of record JAWWEV010000115.1, on the reverse strand, counting down.
GCTTAGCTCCATTTAAGATAAATAAATTCTTGTTCTTATGTCAACAAGGAATCACAGTTCCCATTGCTGAAAATGGACATCTAGAGAAGGCTACTTGAATGCAGGGATTTAAGCCTGGCCTCAAATCCTGTCTTCTGTGGGAAAGATAACTAATCTCCATGTTTTATTCCTGTCCATCTCCGATGCACCAGCTGTCACAGCTCCCAGACCTCCTCCAGGGACACATTTTCTTCCTGCTTCTTCTACTACAATTAATCCAAAACTTTGCTATAGACAGTGTGAGGCAAGATTTTGGGGATGAAGGGAAATGACAAAAACTTTGCTTGAAGTCATCTTAGAAGTGAAAAAGAATCATTTCAGCATAAAATGAAAGGCCACTTTAAGCAATTTGGTCTTACAAGAACTTTAGAAGGCTCAGCTTTGCTTAAAATTTTCTCCAAACCTATATGTTTGCATTACACTGATCACAATAAATGTAAGCTCAGAAAACAGTCAATATTTATTTTAACTGGCATATCTATATCTCCAAGATGGTTCATCAGTAGGCCCTGTATATCATTATCTTCTTCAAATAAACATCTTTAAAAACGAAAGGTGATCTGAGGAAGGATATTTGTCAGTCAAATTGACTCTTACTAGAAGTGTCTCTTCATAGCTCCTGGAATCACAAATCCTCACTGTCCAGTGACTGACTCCAACATGTTTCTTCTGCCATCTTAACCCTGGTCAAGCAGTGCATGAGCACATGCAAAACAGCAGCCACAGCATCATCTGGGCAGCAGTAGTACCCTCTTCTCAGTGCTAATATGGAACCCCAAAAATACATCAGTGCATCCCTCTGCAAACGGCTGGATTTCTTTTCCACTGAAAATATGCTTATTGCTAATAAAGTATTAACATGGCTGTGCCTAATTTTACATATCAAAAAAGGGCAGAACATCCTTGAATTGTTCTTGAGGGAAGGACAAGAGAGTCAGGGAATGGAACAATCTTAGCATTCCCTGGTAAGTTGCTTTTAATGAATGGCATTTAATAAATGACAAGCACTACATGTTACAGGCTCTGCAGTTTAACTAAAAGAGGCCATAACCCTCTGGAGTTTACAAGTGCTTTATATGAACTAAAACAGTTTGGCTGACATCTGCCTGTACAGCAGATTTCCCATAGCATCCAGCTATTCCAGTTTATTCATTATTAAATAACAACAGAGACATCTGCTCTAAAAGTGAAAGTAAACCTTCCAAAGCAGTTACAGCTGCTTGGTCTTGATATCTTTGGTGTTGTTAGTTTTGTTGTTTGGGGGGTGTTTTTGTTTGTTTGCTTGTTTGTTTTGTCAATGAGACCATCTTCCTTTTGAAATTACCTTTAATTAATCTCCTTCTTCCAGCTACTTCTATAAATACTACTGTTGTCCATGGTTTGTTACCCCAGTAATTACTGAACTAGAAACAATACAGAAGGACCTTTTTGTTAAGATTACTGGGGATGCAGCAGCAGCAGCAAAGGAAGGGAGCAGGAGAATCACAGTGCTTACCAGAAATATCACTGACATAAGCAATGATAACCTTTAAAAACATTTCCTATGAAGCAGAGATCTGGTAAGAACTTAATCAGATCTTTGTTGATATAAGGTAAGAACATAAGCAGGTCTTTATCAATACCAGATACTAGAAAAAAATCTTATATGGACAACACTCACTCAAACTTTTCTGCTCAACTGGCATTTCATCTGGTTTCGGTGCTGGGAAGGAAGATCAATCAATGGAGCAAGTGACTCTTTTCACACTGTCCAGCTCTGTTCATAAAGTCTTTTATAAATGATAGAAACAGAAAGAAATTCTTGTTCGTCTGTGCTTGTATAGCGAAACATCACCACCTTCACTGGATTGCTGTGCTTCTGTTTCAAAGGAAGCCCAGGTTTCTTTTGTGTTTTCCTTTACCCTTTCAACAGCCGTCCTGATCATAACACTCTATTTTCAGATTCACGTAACTGCTTATCTTGAATTTGCAGCCAGTGCCTGAGAAGGTAACTGGCCAGCTGCAGGGGCAAAAGAGGTCTCCCAAAGGTTGTGTTCCTAGTAAAAATACTATAATAAATGATTTATCACCTCCAAGGAAAATAATCTGGCAATAGAAAATGCTTTTCTCAGATACTTAGATGAGGAAATTACATTTGCCCCATCTGATGTCAAGTAATGGGGCAAAATGCTTTGGGTGCTTTACTCACTTTTTAGCCAAACCTAAGTTTGATTAATTCTCACCAAAACTGTATCGTCCAGAAAAATTTGTTTTCTCCCTGAAACAGAGCAGCAGCATGCACATCTCTTCCCACCCAAACCTTGAAGTAGATCAACCCCCCTCCAGCAGTGACAGATCCAGAAAACCTGAGCCCCAGAGACGTTTTGCATAGTCTCCAGTCAATAGGAGGTGGTACCTGCCCTGCTTCTCTACCCTTGCTGAGGTGCCCAGACTGGTGCTGTGCTCAGGCTGGGTGTCCCTTCAACGCCAGGAAGGCATTGCTATAGGGCACTGGGTTGCAGAGAATGTGGAGGGTGTTGAGATGATGCTTCTGCAGGAAGCAGAATCTTATCCCAAGGACATGTTCAGGCTAATGACTTGTGACTGGGAAGAAAAGGAAGAGCAAGATGTGCTGTGAAAACAAAAAAACAGAGTGAAAAGAACATGTTACAGGAGAAGCTTTGTATGAGACAAGACAGTGCTTGAGGTTACCTGGAGCTGAATAGAGGAATTAAGACACAAGCAAGATGTTATGTCTCAGAAAGCAGATAAGACAAGCCAACTGAAACCAGTGTGAACCAGATAATTCAAGGGGACTTCAAGCTCTTTTGGGGAAATGAACCTTGCAAAGGCAGCTGTGCCTAGGAAACTATATAATTAATGATATTTAATGATTAGATTGCATATGTAGTGTTGTCAGTCATTTAGAAATGGATGTAGTAAAACAGGGATAATGAGGTGGTTTTTTGGGAGGAGACTGGGTGGAGAAAGGAAGGTAAAGGTGGTGAAAAGGAGAGCAGAAATGGGGGAAAATAAAATAAGATGGCAGCATTCAGTGAAGAGCTAGAGGTGGGATGTTCACTGGCAGGAGTATGAACACCTATTGGCAGCACTGAAGCTGATGGGCCCATCCGAAGCCCACGAGAATGTTGAAGGAAACACCTTGGATAATGCACCCGACACTCCATCAGTCCAAAATTTTTGTTTGGGATGGCAGCCAAAGAGGTGTGGAACTGCACTACAGTGACACATGGCATGGGAGGGCACAGGGAGGGGTGGCAGAGCTGGAACACTTTGGAAATGACCAAGGTATGATCTGTCAAGATGTTAGAGTTTCCCATTATATTTTTCAGCCTCATAAGCAGACAGATAAAACTGCAGTCAGTCACTGGAAAAAGCATAGTGTTATCACCCATTCCAAAATCTAAATATAATACAACTCACATTGTCTAGTCTAAAAATAAGGAAAATATATATTTCATGAGGCTTTGAACGTCTTTTTTGTTTGTGAAAAAACATCTTTGCATTCAACATGCATTTCTTAATACAGGGACAGGTAAGGTGAAACATTTGTTGACAGATACAGAGTTAACTTGTCTTTTCCTCTTTACAATGAGTAATGATGAAATACGTATGGATTTAGGAAATGACAGAGTAGAGTTCATCATTTATGAGCTGGCTAATAAACTAATAATGCTGGACTGTTCCCTATTAAGTATCTGTTCTGGCAGATCATGGTTCAGCACTGAGCATTGTCATATCGAGGATACCATGGCTGCTGCAGTCCTGCACATCTGCATGGGCTTGGGAATGCAAAACATGGAAAGGCTCTCACTGGGTTAAGCAGTCAGAAACTCTCCAAGTCCGTTCATAATCTCCTTACTGGCTAAGCTGGTTGGGAAACAAGTGGCTGAGATCTTGCTGACCTTTCTGAGTGGGGTCATCCCAGTCCACACAAATGTCAGAGGGTCTCAGACTGTGCAAAGGTGGCATGTTGGCCCTGCTCAAAATTATTGCTGCTGCATCAGAGGTGTGTGGCTGTCTTGCCAGAATCAGCATTTAGAAGCAATATGGGTAAGACAATGATGATGATGATGATGATGACAACGATAATCTGCTGTCAGTTTGAAGAATTTGACAAAATTGACAAAAGGCAAAAAATGATTACAGAAAAAACCCACAAATGTGCATTTTTCAGTAGAACTAATAACACTAAATTCAGGTAAAGGCCAGGGATTTCTTTTCCATAGTGCTCATTGAATGCTTTGAAGCACAAAGTTTCCTATACATTTTATTATATTTAGATTTTTAAACACATATATAAAAACATGAGTGTGAATTCTAAGGAACTGTCTGGGTTGAGTGGGATATTTATACTTCAGATGTGCTATCATGACCATTTACTTGGTGTAGTATTAGGTCTTTTATATTTCCTTTTCCCTTTGAGGAGGAAGCTACATCCAATTCCAGAGATTTCTAAAGTGTGGTTTTACTGGAAAAGACCAAGGCAAAGAAAGCATTAAGTACCTTGACTTTTTCCATCACCTTCCCAGAGATGAAGTGTCTGACCAGCCTGTAAATTCCTGAATTCTTCTTATTACCCTGCTTGAGGATAGGACTGACATCTCTTTTCTCCCAGTCCTCAGGATCCTCTCCCAGTTGCCATGATCTTCCAAAGATGGTCAGGAATGGCCTTGCAATGACTTTGGCCAGTGGCATCAACAATGATGGGGGCATCACATCAGGTCCCATGGACTTGTGTGTGTCCAGTTCCTTGAAATACTTCCTAACCTTGTTCTCCTTCACAAAGGGTAAGTCTTCCTTGCTCCAGACTTTCCCATTGGCCTTGTCAACCTGTGATTCCTGAAGGCTGGTTTCCTAAAGGCCAAGAAAAGAAAGCATCGAGCCTGGCTTTTTCCATGTCCTGTCACCAGGTCTCTTGTCCAATTCCTCAGCAAGCCCACATTTATCCTGCCTTATTTTGCTGCTGATAGATACACTTGAAGAAGCCCTTCATTTTATGTCCCTTCCTGGATTCAGCTTTGGAGAGATTTAACTGTCCACTGCTCTTCCCATCTGTGGATAATCTGCATTTAACCTTAACAGAACCTTCCAGTTCTTTTCAGTAGTTCTGCATGATTTCTACAATCATTTTATAGTATTAGTATACTCCACATTGCATTTAGTGTAAATTGGCACCAATCTATGGACAATTATTTGTATTTGAGAGGATTCCTCATTCCGTTAAAAGATCTTGCACAAGCAGCAAGCTGTTACCATGTTAAAAGTTCCATGAACTGTTATCATATTTGTGCTTAATACATATTTTCTTTTTCTAGGATGAAAGTAACAAACCAGAGGATGGCTGGAATTTCTTCCTTCACATGTACTAGAACTTCTCTGCAGAAATATTTTTGAATTTGAACTCTTTTTTTTTGCCTGGCTTTGAAGTGGTTTTGTCTCTGCAAATAAAGAAAACCAACCAAACAAAATTAAACATTCTAGCATTTATATTTCTCATAATTTTCTACAGGGAATACACATAATTACAGAGTAATGAACTTCACACTAGCACAAGATCAGGGGAATGAGACCATCAGCTGTGTCTGTGTTGCACTGACCAGGCATGAATCACCATGACACTGTCTCTTGGAGGACCTTCTGGAGTTTATTGCCATCTCATAGTGTTTCCTGCTTTTCACTGTGATGCTGGCTTGAGAAATCCCCAACCCAAATGCCTTTAGCTGAGGCCACTTGTTCCCCTCCACGGTTTTTCCATCCTCAGGCACTGCAGTTTATTGACACTGCAGGAGTGTTGCTGGTCCTCATCTTCCCAATCCTGTTTGCAGCGTGGACCTCAAAGAACAGTGGCAGAATTGGGGGAAGAAAACAAACTGGAGAAAGGGAACAGTGGAACAGAGTAGTGGCTCCTGACTCGAGCAGGACTGACTTAATCCAGCTTTGCATAAAGCCAGTCTATTATGCAGTTATGATTTTGGGTGCCAATTCTTGAGAGGGTGACAAAGTAGCCACAAAATCTAAGATGTTTTGAAGGATTGTTGTTTTTACCCTATTGGGCCTCTTGGTATAGGTTTTAGGAAAGGAAGGGTCTCTTCTGTGCAGCGTGAAGGGAAAGGGAGAAGGGTTTCCCTGCTATCCCCTTGGTTCCATGGGGGCAGAGAAGGGAGGGAGAGACAAA
>JAWWEV010000115.1:83278894-83307227 GCA_035583235.1 Hafferia zeledoni | reverse complement strand
CCTTAACTCTGAAGTTGATTTGATCTTGCTATTGCCATTGTGGAGTTGTAGGTGTAAGTGAACAGGTGTGTATGTTTCCTTCCAGGCAAGTCTTGTGGGAAAGGGGGAGCATTTCCCAAGGACTCACAGATCCAATGGCTCCACTCCATCAGCCCATCCTGCTCTGTGGGATGAAGGCTATGGGGAGCCACTTGGGACCCATGGTACTCTACAGTTCATTAATGGGATGTGTCCTGATTTTGGTCAAAAGAAGCTGTCCCAAAACCTCTCCTTTCTATAGACATATCCCAAAAAGCCTTTTTCAAGTGCCTCTAAATCAGGCTTGAAATTATAATTACGAAAACCATCACGTGTGTTGTAACTGGTGTCCAGGATCACTCAGACAACATGGGAGGGGCTGAAGTGGTGAGGGCCAGCCCAAATCTTCAGGTGGAAATGGAAGGATGTCACAGGACCACCTCTCAGGCAACAGCCCACATGCCCTTAGAAATGGTCTAGGTTCTTTCTAGAGACATTTTTTTTTTAACAACAAACCATTTTGCATTTTTGCATGTACCAAGGTGATTAGAATATTCCTATCTTGTCTCTTGAACCTTAATTATACTTTCAATCTTCCTTTCATTCACTTTAATTAATTCATTGTTTATTTCTCTTGGATATTCAAAGGACATGTCTGTCTGAGTTGATAAAAAGAAGCCGAGGTACTGAGTCAAATTCTGATACATTATTATCCATCATGCTTAAATGTGGGTGCAGGGAGAGACAACTTAGGGAATGTCAGAAAATGAACTGGATGGTCCCTTTCAGTTACTGACAAAAATATGACCTCTGGCTCCAAAATAGTAATTTTTAGTGCCTGCCTGTGGTTGGGCTCTTTGCAGTCACTCCCACGGTAAATGTCCTGTGTGAATTTTTGGGCAATGTGATTGGATGCATGCTCCATTTCAGTGGTAGTTCACCATGCTAGGTGCTTCTGCAAATTTAAAAGTGTTCACCCTTGGGTGTGAAAGAGTGTTTTTGTAAGTTGACCTCTTAGCTCTAAAAATTTTGGAGCTTCTTTCTGTGAAAGACACTTTCTTATCCTGTGGTGGTCTTGTCTGGATAAAATATAAGTGAACAGTGGTACTGCAGATATAGGAAGCTACATTGCAGAACTATTGTCAGCTTAAAATATCTATGACTGCTAATCTCAGTGGTCAGGTCTTTTCAGATGCTGTCTCTGTGTCCTGTGTTTGTATGCAGTGAGGTAGAGAGCATCTGGGACCTCCAGTGTTATAAACCAGGAAAACACAAGCAGATTGACACAAGTTAGCCATTTGGGTGAAGGACATTATACTTTATTTATGTGTTTATTTACTTATTTCTGGAACTCATCAACAGTGTACATCATTCTATAAACATTGTTACAATAGATAATAAGCAGTACTTTCAGCTGGTGGGAAAATCACACCAGTACCTCAGATCTGGGGCTATACAGTGAACCACGCTGAGAACTGATCTTGTTAAAAGCAATCCATTACAGAAGTTCCATTTAAGACTCAGATCAGGGTCATTGTACAGTCCCACAAAAGCTAGGAAGGCAAAACTGAGGCGGTAACATGGGGCTGGGAGTGCTGAGAGATGAGGCAGAACAGGAGTCATCAAAGGCAACCTTTGTGAAATGGCAACCTGGCTGGCAATATGGTTGGGGTCATCAGTATGTAAATCAGCTGATAACAATAACAATTGTTATCAATAGTTATCAATAACAATTGTGCTTTCAGTAAACCTATGCATCTGTCTAGTACAGGCTCAAGCAATTTGACTGTACCCCACATCAGTATCTGACTGGTGTGACTAAACCTGTCCAAGCACATTGCACAGGGAAAGGATTTGGGTTTTACATGTTACCAAGTTAAGAGGCAACATATGAAATGGAAACTAACATTTATTTAGAGCCAACTTTAATTTGTCCAAAATAGCACAGGTTTTAAGTTCCTAAGGGTCCCTTGGTGTTTAATACGTTTTAAATGTCTGATGGTGAATTAAACATTCCAAGATTTTCCCTTTCTCATAGTTATGTGGGTGTGAGGGGAGATTAAAGGTTGGATTTGGAGCCACTGTTATGTAATTAGACTTGTTTGACCTTTTGTTATCCAGTGCAATTTCTCCCTCGGACCTGTCCATGTAACATGATTTATAATTCAGCACAGAATAGGTTTTCTTGGCTTCACATAATTGCTCAAATTTTTATTTGTCAACTGTTGTAGATCACAAGCATTTTCAGTTCTGCATAGACAGGCAAATGCTGCTTAAAATAACCCACATTCTGCAATTCTTCCCTCAGGAGCTTATCCATGAACATTTTCAGTGTACTGATTAATGAGACCAAGCTTCCTCCTTGCTCTCGTCTGATTAAAATATTTAAAGGAACACTAGAGAAATTCAAATTGTTTAGTAAGTACTGGACATGCATTTCTCTATATTATCTGACTTTTCATCTTAACAGAAGATGGTGAGAAGATCTCAATAAATCAGAAGTCCACTACTGTCTGAGTCAGGAATGCTCTCCCGACTTGTGAAGGGGATAAGTTTTAGCAGATAACGGATAGGTGTCAAGTAAGACTAAATGCTATGAAAGAAGTGATGAAATAGGCAGCAAAGCTATTATACAGTGCAAGTTAAAGAAGTAAAAGTTGCAACAGGATTTAAAAAAAAAAAATAATTGGGTCTGCCAAAATGGTGCAAAGGTCTGTGACTTAAATGGAGAATGAGAAGACCCAGTGTGAGGGGGCTTGACATGAAACCTGTTAAGCTCAACATTTGTGTGTGATAAGCATTCCTGACATTTGGTAATGGGATGTCATGGCAGGTGCAGGCACTGCCCATTTCTGCTGCTTATATGGGACTCACACAAATCCTTCTTCACAAAGTCAGTGTTCTCTCTTCATCTGCTCATCATTTTTGATACCAGCTGCACTTTTAAACACAAGGCTAATCTATTTATTCCTAGGAGTGTTATAAAATTTATGAGGGTGCAGAGTGAACTGCATCCAAATGGGTCTCCCTGAGGCTAATAGTTAATAAAGAGAAACACTTCCTCTACAACCATTTAGAAACCCTACTTTTTATATATATGGACATGAAATCAAAGGGCAGACGTGTGCCATGCTCAGTACATGCAAGCGGGGAAGGCATGAATACAGAGAATTCTGTTAAAACTGCAGCTCCAGCAAATACATATCAATGTACTGACTTTAAGTCACCTTTAAATGTATGTGCCTCTTCATCCTCTACAACTTTTAGCTGCTTGAAACTCCTTATGAACCACCATCCCTTCATGAAGCTGTGAAATGTTGTCAGTGACATTTTGGAAAGAGGGAAGGGGCCGGCTGAGGTCAGTTTGCAAAGGCAAGCTGAAGCTGAAACACAACTGCTGTCCATGCCAACAGCACCTGTATCATGCCCCAGATTACAGTCCAAGTCTTCAACAAAGCTCGGAAACAACCAGGAACCTGCCAAAGCAAAAGCATCTCCTTGTCAGAATGGAAACTGCTTGGCAAGCCTTCTTTGCTGCATTTGCTAGCAGAGAATAAAGTTTTGCCCCAGCCTGGTAAACCTCTGTGCAAGGACAGGCTGGGGGTGGGTTCAAGCCAATTTGCAGCAGCCAAGTCAAAAGTAGTGAGATGGGAAAAGCAAGGGCTACAAAGAGCAAGAAGCAGACTTTCTTATTGGAAAGCTCTGCCTTTATTTTAGATACTTATATTTTCAGTACGTCTAGCAAGAAAAGTCAAAAAACTCTAAGAAGGTCTTTCAATCCTACAATTCTTCTCTGATTCTCCTGCTAAGAGAGGAAATTGGCATGTGGGAAGAAATGCTGATGGGAGGTATTTCTGATGGAGTCAGTGGTGACCAGAACTAGGATGCACCTCCTTGGCTGCAACAAAACTATTTAATCTCTCTGTCAGGAGATAAGACAATACTGACCAAGGAGTGAAAGTTTAAAACTGCTGGTAAATGCTGAGTGCAAATGAGACAAGCTACTTGGAGATCCCCATGGAATGGATGGCAGTGACATCCAGGTCTTGCCACGCAGCTCTGGGGGCTTATCATCTCCCTGTAGTCATGTCCCCTCTACAGTGGGTCCTAGGGCTTGTGGGGCAGGAAATTGAAGGCATTAATGATCCCACCAAATTTGGGACCATGAGGGGCGAACCTCCACCTTGCACTGTGGCTGATGGGGTGCTGAGCCTTTGCCATACGCTGGCCAGCTGAGCCCCCCTGCTGCACCTCAGGCTGCCCTGCGTGGGCACACAGACTTTCTGCACAGCCCACCTTTCCCATGTCAGTGGGAGGATGAAAAGGGAAGGGAGAAGGAAGGTAACAAGAAAACTCCAGGAGAGAGTCCTGCAAGCGATGGAGTAATATGTTCACAAAAGAGCAGTGGAGCAACCAAGCCACATGTGTGCAGTGTGCCTGGTACAGCTCCTGTCGTTCCAGGTCAGGAGAGGCTGTTCTGATAAATGATTTCATCAGCACATGAAAGATGCTAAAGCAAGGCACAAATAGTTTCTGAGGGAAAACAATATTAAAATTCTTGATTTTTACAGAGAAAAATAACATCCATTAATCAAACAAATGGCACACTCAGGAATTGAGCAGTGTGGGACAGTAAATGGATTGCAGGAGTGTTCTGTTCCTCCTGTATTTCTCAGCATTTCAAAAAGGAACACGCAGTTTTATTGGCCAGCCCTATAAGCTGGACTTGAAATGCCATTAAAATAGCACTTGAGAGAGCCGTACATTTTAATTAATAGCCTGCATTGCTGAGAAGTTGGAAAACAAAGAGAGCATTGCCCACTTGGAATGAGTAAATCAAGACAGATGCATTCCTGGGTGTCCATACATCAATATGACGACATAATCTAGTAGAGCTAGAAACCCATCTCTACGGTAATATCACTCGTTTTACTTCAGAAATTTAGCCCAATGCATGTGTATGATAAGCTGAGTGCCACCTGAACAGCTTCAGCTTTTAAAAGTGGGACAAAATACATCTGGGTGGATGCAGTTCTGTCACAGGACTCCAAAAACAAAAGGAATCCCCATGAGACTTAGCCTGCTGAACTCCTCCCTCACCATGCTGCTTTTCCTTTTTGTTTCCAACTTCCAGATCTCCTGCCCTGAGCTGCCAAATTGATGGCTCAGATGCAGCAATTGCAGATGAAGGTGACACCTAAGAGTGGTGTGAGAAAGATTTGAGCACTGTGATATAAAGTCTGCAGTTTGCTCGCCAACAAGCATGGACATTGGGAAGTATCTTGGCTAATCCCTGCTGCTCCCAGTAGCACTGGTCCCACTGACAGCTTGGATGCAGTATCCCTCTTTTGGAGGGTACATGAGATACAATGTGTATATATCTGTGTGTGTTAATATATATATATATGTCTTTATTCCAAAGACTGGTACTGGGCAGGTTTCAAGCACAGATGTGGACTTTCTATTCCAGTCCCTGAGTTCACAAATATTTTACACGATGATCATCTTGTTCATTAGCATTTATTGGGAAACATATTGAAACACTGAAAAACAAGCAATGCCACTAAATTTTGCTCAATAAATAGTAAAATGGGAAGTGGTTCACAAGATTTAAATCAGAGACTTACAAGAGTGTGTATATCCACTCACATCACACATTGGTTATGATTCTGGCTGAGGAGCAGGGACTACGTGGAAGAGATTTCTTCAGCTCTTTACAAGGGGAAAAACAAACTGAAGCAAAAGATGAAAGAAACTGAAATAAGACACTGGAAAGATGCCAATCTGTCAACAATTTTGAAACACATTTAGAGACCTTAAAATTATAGAGTGTGAACTTAATAATTTGCAGAGGACAGCATTTTTTCAGGTAAACCTGTCTTTCCTGGACTGGGGAAATTTCAGGAAAAGCTGGCAAAAGAAAGGCACTTATGAAACGTGATGACAGAGGAAATTGGCTCTTGTCAGTATGTGATGAGCCTTTGCAGAAATACGTTGGGCTGTCCTGTCCCCTTGTTCTTTTCTCAGTGAAATCTGACTTTTTTGGAGAAAACATGGGCAACATTCGGGGCTATAATCCAACAGCATGCTCTGATCTAGGCATCTTCAGCAAAACACAGAAAGGACAGGGGTACAGAACTGAGAAAATGCTACTTAATGAGACAGTATTCTTCCTGCATTACAGTGCTTTGGACAGTTTTGATCACCTCATTTTGAAGCACAAGGTTGAAATGGATGGCACAGGGAAAATCTCTTCTTACTTCTACGTCAAGGTGTAGGTAGCTGAAGGCTCTCCATTCATCTTGAAAGAACAGTTGAGTTTTCAACACTTGTTCCACATCATGGAGGGCTGCGGAGCATGAACTGACTATCCACCTTTGCAGAAGTACGTCCTCCCCTGAGCAGCCTCCCAGAAGAGACATCAACACAGCCCAGCCAGCTGCCACAGCCAGGGACAGCAAGGGGTTTGCTTGTGCAGCCTTTGGCAAGATTGTGCACTGGTAGAAACCAGCTCAGAGAAGAAACTGCATGGCTCTGGATATAAGAAAGTGTCCAAAAGCTACCAAGAACACTTAAATATTTTTTATGTTATATCCATTGTTTGAGATGTATGGATTTCATAGTGAGCAAATACTGAATATCTATGTCTCTCCTTAACCATGAAGATAGAAAATGAGGTTTTTATTTGTGTATGTCCTCTTCCCTTTCCCCTCCTGGGAATACCCAGACAGTAAGTTGCTAAGCTGGCTGGTGGAAGAGTTGGCTCTTCCTGGGGCCACTGCTATTCCAGTTGGCTCACACCAGATTACTGAGCAATCCAGTCCAATCAACCCACTTAGCACATGGGTCTACTGCAAAGTGCCAGAGGGGCTGTGTGCAGGTATAAGCATCTCTCTGCCTGCCTGCAGGTCTTGACTAGTCAGGAGATAGAGACCTGCATGTCCAAAAGAACTTGTTGGCACATGTGTGTGCAGCACAGGACTTGCATATGCATTGGCTGGGGGGACTGGGCAAAAAAACCCCAAAGGAGATTCCTGCAGCCTGGCTTCTATCCACTCTGTCTTTTCATTAAACATGGAAAATATTTCCCAAATGGAAAATAGTTGTTTGTATTTTTGGTTTATTTTTTTTCCTCAGCATTTCATAGCTCTTTAAAATTGCATTACTAAGTTTTTTAAGCAAGTGGCAGTCATAGTAACATGATCTCATTTCAAAGTGCATGATTTATGCCTGAGATCAGAAGAAGGTGAGTGTCCCTTAATCCACACCTGTGTATTCACTGGGGACACAGCAAAGGTGAAGTGTACTTTGTCTTCTGTGAAGGCTGATTGAGTGTGCAGATCTCCTCCTGATGGCATCTTAGCAGAAACTGGAATATATTATTGTCACTCAGGCTTGTGGAACAAAGCCCAGACAGGCCCCTTACCAACCCCATTTTGTTTTCTGAGGTATCAAAAAGAAGAGGGGAGATGCACATGAAAGGCTACCAGTGCTGAAGCAAAGGGATCTAATTAGAGACCTAGGAAAGAAGGCAGGGAATCTGCATAAAAAAGGACACTGTGTAATTACTAAAGTAACTAACGTGTTGCTTTATAAACCATGACGAATCACTCATTTAGGGTTATACTGTGTTCTGAGCTTTGATTGACTCGCATAGCTGTGCCTTTATCACCAATTTTTGTATCAAGACAAAGCAAATTCAGTCCATCTGAGCCCCCAAATCTACATGCAGTCATTGATGCCAAGGAGTAAATCCACTTCTCTGTTAATCAAAGACTGAAGGTGAACTCAAATTTCCAAAAACTTGAGGCAGAGTATGAATAGGAATCTCCAATGAAAATGGTATGAGCTTTTGGATCAAGTATCCAAGATGATGTCCAAAAGATAAGGGTATGTCTGCTTCTTTTGTCATCTGAGCTGGGTGGTTCTTTCTCCTGTTTTTCTAGGGTAAGGCAGACCCCATGTTGTTGTAACCACCCCCAGGTTTTCTCCTTGCTGCCTCCAGAAGTGGCATCTGCTCACTTGCTCACCTAGAGGCTGCACGCTAGTCTAGAGAATCATTGAAACATTTAGTTGGAAAAGACCCTTAAGATCACTGAGTCCAACCATTAAGCCAGCGCTGCCAAGGTCACCACTAAGACATGTCCTAGTGACACATCTCCATGTCTTTTAAATGACCTTCAGAGTATATTTGCCTTCATTTTGCTTTCCTGCTTTCTTATTTATAAGAAGGATTTTGGGGTGCAGGCAAACCTCTAGGACCTTTGGACTTGGTGTCCATGACCCATGCCCCTGTCAGATGAGAATCAGCACTTCTTCAGCATATTGCAGGCTAATGTCAAAGCAGTCAAGGCTTGGGCTGTCCCCAGGAAATTGGGACATTCAGGAAAAGAAATAAAAAGGACTCCAGGATGATTAATGTCCTTCAGGACTGACCCACTACAGGGGCAGAGGGACCCACTGCGGGGGCAGAGGGTCCCTCTGCAGGACCATTAATTACATTGGTAAGATCTAAGGTTTCCCTGTGGGACAGTTCAGGGGCTGAACAGGTTAACTGAGCAGAACCACATTAGATCTTTAGAAACAGTATAAGAAAGATCTGCAGTGTGTAATAGAAAGAAAACCCAGCACACGGATGGATAATCCTGTGCTATTTTGAAGAAATCGTGCCCCCTGCTGATTTAATTAGATTTTTATTTTTTTTTTAGCCTCAGCTCCAAATCTGGTGAGAACATTCAAACATACTGATTAGCGTTCAAGGTCAATAACTCAGATGTCCTGTTGGATAGTGAAAATCTTCTCTTTCAACACTGAAACAAGATGCTTATTATTGATTTTTTGGAAACAGAAGACAAAAGATGAATGGCATATCCTTGCAGGGCCATCATTCTGAGGCTGTGCCTAGCATTCTACATGCCCTTTGTAGCATTTAATGGGGAAATAAAAACCCATAATAATAATAATAATAATAATATAAGCAGAAATTTGTGTCCAGGGGATTTGACGGGTTTATAAAGCCTCTGCTTGTGATTCACTTGAATGGTAAAATTATCTCATTTTCTAGCCTGCCTATAAAAGACAGTCATTGGCTGCCCATTTAAAATGATCACAAGTGATTAGCAAAAAAAATATATGACTGTGATCCCTGTGGAATAACAATCACTGATGTTTTACAAGGTGGTTGGTTATAACCCAGTATCCCACACCAATTCTCTCAATGGTCAGCAGTATGAAAAAATGCACTTTTTTCCAGAAAATCTCAGCTATGTCAAACCAGCTAGCACAGAGGTCACCCCCAATGCAGGTCCGACAGCAAAAGCATGAAGGAAAGGAAGAAACCCCAGCAGTGTGCTGTCACAGGTATGTGAACGGGGCTCCAGCCAGCCCCACACTCCAGTCCCACAGTGGGGCTGGGCACAGGCTCACAGTCCCCAGGAAAGGGCCAACGAACCCCCATTTACCATTGCCCCATTTCCATCTGGCAGTTTGGGGTCAGTAGAGCTGTGATGCAGATATGGTCCTGATTTAAGCTTGATCAGCATTTCTTTCTCCTAAAGTCCTCTTTACTGTGCTTTCTGGTGCTGCATTGTGCAGGATCAGGGACATTTTCTTTTGGCGTTCCTTTCCCAGTGACTACACCGCAAACCTGCCTTCACTAGGAGGTCATTGAGTACCCTCTAGTGGATATTTTGGAAAACATAGCTCAGCTCTTTATCGGTCTCTGGAGCCTTGGCAGCAGCTCCCTGGAAAGCCTTGTGTTTATAGTTAAGGTACACAGGGGATGGATTACAGCAAGCACAGCGCATGCAAACAGTTGCAAACTCTTACAAGAGCTCCTTCTCTTCAGTTAAATCAAACATGAAGGGCAAACAAGATTAAAAATCAATACTTCAAGACAAACTGCTTGATTTTTTTCATCTAGTAGATGTGTAAAGGCCAAAAATACCTGTAAAGAATAATCAATTTGCCAATAGCATTCAGTTTCAGTTTTTGGAATAGCCTGAGATGGCATTGGGCCCCCAACATATGGCATCCAAGGACAGGCTCCTGGAAGAAGCAAGAATATATCCCCATAATTGGCCTCCTTACCCTTTATTTATTAGCTCTATTAATCATCCAGAATTTGGTGTTTTTTTCTATATTAACTAATGCATTTGCTTTCTGCTTCCCATGATTGGTATGTGGCGGGTTAACCTTCACAAGGAGCTAAAATCCCTCCCAGCCACTCACTCACACACCATCCTCATCCTCAGTGTGAGAAAGGTTTTGTGTCAAGGTGAGGACATGGAGCTTGGCAACTTGCCAGCCAACATCACAGGCAAACTAGAGTTGATGAGGAGAGGGGAATAGTTTAAATTGTTGCCAAGTAAAATAGATTCAGGTAGAGAGAAACAAGGATAAACATTAATATTGTACCTTTCTTCTGCTTTTCACAGGCTCAGCTTTGTTTCCAAGTCCCCTATCTCCCTTTCCCCCCAGGCTGCACAGGGGAATAGGGAATGGAAGCTGGGGTCTGTCCATAACTGCTGTGTCTTCCTTCTCCTGTTTACTCCCTGCTCCAGCATGGAGTCTTCCCTGGGCTGCAGTTCTTCATGATAAGTCTGCTCCAGTGTGAGTCCTCAATAGTGTGGTGGATATCTGTTCCAGCTCCTTGAGTACCTCCTCCTCTGCCTCCTTCCTTCTCCTCCTCTAACCATGGTGTCCCCTCTGCTGTTTCTCACTTTGTCCCTTCTGCCCTGTCCATCCAGCATTATCTGCTCTTTCTGATAAAACTTACCTATAACTTTTTCACTGAAGTATTGTATGGCGCTGAATCAAGAGATTCACAGAAAACCAAATTTTGCCTAACAAGGTGCAGACAAAGAATCTCCATGCAGGAAAAAAACACCCAAACAAACAAAAACCCAAACAAAAAGCCCCCCCAAACTGTTCCTTCCTCCTCTTCATCATGGAGAGCAGCATTAGTTTCTGTTCCTGTCATGTGTCAGTCCAATCCATCTGTCGACAGTCTCGTCAGTTTGCCTTGGGTTGGTGTCAAACTAAATGTTGTACAATTACCAAGCTCATCTCTGTGCCTTTTATCAGTGGCTTAATGCTAATACTCTGTAAGACTTCAGGAATTTCCCTGGTACACCAGGATGTTCTCAAAATGAAGATAAGTGGGCCAATTATCTCCTAGGCAGATTTTCCAGGCTTTCTGAGTATGTAGCAAGACTTAAATCTGTTTATGTCTAATACAGATTTTTAACATAGCAGGTAAAAAAATGTCATTTCTTCCATTTTGCTTGAAAATAACATCCTGCTCCTTTCTAAATGCATAATAGAAATTTCTATCTATCTGTCTTTACCTCTTCTCCCCCATCTCCTTAGTAGGGTGCCACTGCTGCTTGCTCTTTTTCAAGGACATCCATCAGGGTCTGCCCTTTGCATGTCTCATTTCTCACCAGGAGCACAAGTTCTATGCTGAAATTATCTGCTGGATATTTCATAAAAAATACAGTACCTCTGGCAGCTTTCAGGTATGTTGTAAGTTCACCTCCTTTTCTAACGTCTTTTCTCCATGGCTCCCGGAGCTGGACTTCATTTGCCCAGTTCTTTTGCCAAATTCTGAATTTTCAGTTTCTGAACCACCCTGATGAATAGAGTTTTACTGCTTGCTGGGAATCAGCATTATTTTCAGGAAGTAGCTGGCTGTTCATTTCTCATGATTTAAAAGAAACCCAGACTGTGTCTATATACAGGATGGTAAAAGATGGACCAGGTGAGCCTTGAACCTTCTCTCTAACCTCTTATTTCAGATTCTCCACAGACAACCCTCTTCTGTAACAGCTGAGACACCTGCAGCCTCCCTCTGCCCTCTCCCTGTGTTAGCCAAGGTGTCCAAATAGTGAGTGTTTGGTAAGGGCACATTTTCAGCAATGGCCAGGGGTTATCTGAGGAGCTTTTCAGTCACTGGAAATTGGTCCTGATCTGAGCACAGGTTTGGGCCAGAAGGTCACCAGAGAGACCTCCCAGGCTAAATTGTACTATAATTCTATGTAAAAAATGTGACATATCACATAGTAAGATAGCTGAAAGTATTAAAAAGATGCAGAGGTGGGGTACAGGATGAGATACAAGACATAATTTCATTACTGAAAAAACATTTTTTAAAAATTTTATTCTCTTGAACTAAAAAATCTACCGGAAATGTATAACCATTTTTAATATATTTTTTAGTTTTATATTCCCTAGCCCAATGATGTTTTTAATTACTTTGAGGGTTTTCCATTGATACCAGGCTGTGGTGCTTGTTGCCAGGGATGCACCCAGCACTCAATGATGTACATTTTCCTTGTTGGCTCCTGTGCTCACAGAACCTGTGCTCCCTAGTGAGTGAGACAGTGATAACACTGCTGTTTTGAAAGCAATGAGTCACCTCCATTTGCTAATACATTCAAAATCTATGCCATTTCTGGCTGGTTTTTGGCCAGGGCCCCGCCTGGGACTGCAGAAAGAAGTTATCCAACATCAGCAAAACCTAAAAGTGGTTTTCTAAGGAACCAGCCCCAAGGCACACATAGCCTTGGCTTTTCAGAGATCCTCTGTGAGAACACATCTACCACCCAGGAGAATTGAGTGGCCTCTCCAGAGTTAGTGAGTCCATGGGTTTGGCTTTGAGAGTTAAGTGGTGCGTGAGAGAATTTTTTTCCTTTTCACTTAGCTCTACAGGCTTCAGAGAGTTTCTTATGGCACTGGAAAACAGGGTGCACTGTGTTTGTACAGCAAGGTTTTGGTTAGACAGGCTCTATTAGGGTGGCTTCTATGAGAAGCTGCTAGAAACTTTCCCCATGTCCAAGAGAGCCAATGCCAGTCAGCTCCAAGATCAATCCACAAATGGTAAAGGCTGAGCCCATCAGTGATGATGGTAGCACCTCTTGGATAATGGATTTAAGAAGAGGGAAAAGTTACTGCCTGGGAGCAAACTGTAGCCAAAGAAGAGAGAAGTGAAAATATGAGAGAGGAACAACTCTGCAGAAACCAAGGTCAGTGAAGAAGGAGGGGATGGAGGCGCTACAGGTGCTGGAGTAGAGATTCCCTTGAAGCCTGTGGGGAAGACCATGGTGAGACAGGCTGTCCCTGTGCAGCCCACGAAGGTCCATGCTGAGGCAGAGATCCACCTGCAGACCCTGGAGGAACCCACACCAGAGGAGGAGTGCTCTCTTTGAGGAGGGGCAAATGGCAGAAACAACGTATGATGAATTGACCGCAGCCCCATTCCCTGTGGCCCTGCACTGCTGGGAGGGAGGAGGCAGAGAAAGCAGAGGTGAAGAAGGAGAGTTGGCAGAAGTTGTTTTAATATTTGTTTTTATTTCTCATTAGTGTACTCTGGTGTTAATTCGCAATAAATTAAACTAATTTTCCCAAGTCCAGTCTCTTTTTCCTGTGACAGTAACTGGTGAGTGATGCCTCCCTGCCCTTATCTCGATCCACAGGCTGTTTGTTGTATTTCCTCTCCCTTGCCCAGCTGAGGAAGGGAGTAATAGGACCACTTTGGTGGGCACCTGGCATCCAGCCAGGGTCAACCCACGACGCAATGATGTGCCAGCTGAAGCCCCAAAACAGACAGTCTGTTTTACACAGCAAGCAGAAGTGGCTTTTTTCCACATGATTTCAAGTGCAAGCAATGAACAGGCATAACAAAAAAATTAATTGGCTTAACCAGCTCTTCAAGGGGTGTGAGCTACCACCCATGGTAATTTCCGTGTGATACCCACCGCCTTCCTTTGCAAAAGGCCGCTTGAGTGATTCATGCCCTCATCTACTCACATTCCTGGCTTCTTAAACCACACCACTTACTCTTTGTCTTGGATCCAACATTTCCAAATTGTTTTTAAAAGTTGCTTTTTTTATATGTGTGAGTGCGTGTACCCACAGAGCCTTCTTTTGAAAGACAGGCATTCCCAGCCTGCACCCCTAGAGACAGGGCTGGCAGCGGGAAGTCACCATCCTCCTTGGCTTTACCTCACTCACTTGCTTTTGCCTGCAAAGGGATAGAGCCATGTCCTCCCTCCCCACGGGCACCAGTCGAGACACAGAACTGCCAGAAACTCTCCCGTCTCTCCCTGGCAAGAGGAGCCTTGCCCTTTTCTAATTAGACTGGAAAGCCCAAACAGAAAGCCAGGATGTGTGGATGCTTCCTTTCACTGCTTTGATACTGGACAAAGGAAGGAAGCACCCTGCTTCCAAACCCTCCCTCCTTTGGATTCCCCCACACCAGCTGAGATGCTCACCATTTCAAAGAACTTTAAATATCTATCCTAAAAATCAGCACCATTTTTATTTTTAATTACCACCAATGGCACTGGTTACTTTTGCAGAAGCAGAAGGAGCATCCCCTCAGCCCTGCAAGGAGAGGTGCAGGGTGCTGGCATGGTGGCAGTGCTTCCAAGGGTGGAAGGCCCACAAGGCTGTGCTTTCCCAATGCTTCCAGTGATGGATCCACTTAGGAAAGCAGCTCTTCTGGTCATGTTTTGCTCTTTAATCCTTTTCTTTCCTTTTCTTTTCCAGAAGTGGTGACTTTTCTGTTTGCACTTCCATTGCATCACCACTCCCCTCTACAGCTGCCCTGCATTTTTGCTTAACAGCATGTAATTAATCAGCTCTGGTTAATAAAATGTGACGCCCATTTAACAGACTGAGTCATTGGTAGAGCCAAGCAAAATGAGCTGATGGGAAGGATGGCAGGGGAGATAATGCAAGCGAGGGGCAGGCCTGCCTTGCACAGCCAGCGCTCTTCAGAGGCAGCCTGGGAGACACCAAGACCAAACCTGCTCATGTTTCTCTGTTGCTTGGTGAGGTTTTGGCATGCTTTCCTGCCAGAGCCAGCACTTCTGCAGCAGGAGCCAGATTGGTCAATCCTTTCCATAAGGGATGAGCATGAGCTGAGGGTTGATCTGGGAATGGGAGAACACAGAGGATGGTTGCAGCAGAGAGATGATGACCACCCTTCTAGGGAGACTTGCCCTCTGGACAGGGTGAAGCAGTTGAACCTCAGCAAGGGGATGAGCCTTTTGGGGGAGGTACCAGCCTCATCCCCAAGCTGTTGCTGGCTTTTGAAACATTGGCCAGTTTCTATTTGTAGCATTTTTTGTTGATGGCTGTGGTACAGTCACGTCATTAATCTTCATTAGAGAGTGATAAAATATGTATATAAACACCTTGTAAAAGCAGTGATCGCTGGGACTGTACTTCAGGTGCTCTGGACTCACAGGACAGAGCAGTTCTGTGACATTATAAAAACCTTCCTCCTGTGGCTCAGTGACAGTCAAAGCTAAGGAAGAGTCATTCTTGAGCAGCTGACAAAGGCTTTAGGGTTTGCACACAAACAGCTAAACTGGTGTGTCCAGCAATGCGCATGAATAACACCAGAAAGATGGTGGGCGTTTTACAGTTTCCTTCGCAAGAGCTGTAGAAAAATGTAGCTCTGCCAGATTAGTTTCATTTTAACATCAGAAATACAGAAAATAGCCCAGATACACTGAACAGGAGGTAAAACACACCAGCCTTCGAAATACAGGTGAAAAGCACAAGACCATGATTTTGGGAAGATGGGTGTCTGGGTGTGTATATCTAGATAGATGTAGCAAAAATAAGCACTTTCTGATTTTATGGCTAAAACAACTGCTGTTGTGGTAGAAGCTTTTAGACAAAAATTATTTTAGCTTTATTTCAAGCAATTATGAATATTTCTATCTGACTGCTTTTCATCTGTTTGTTAGAAAATGCTTATCTAGGAATTTTTTATGATGTAAGCTAATTACATCCCAAATTAAAAAAAGACTTTATTATTAATGAATAAGATACTGGATTTGGCATTTGCTTTCAGCATTCAGCACATTTCCTATTTAATGCTGTGCAAACTAATTCAGTCTCTTATCCCAGACCAGAAACTGCAAAAGCTGTGACGGTACAAATCATGTGTTGCAGCACATTCATTGCACCAGAAGATTCAGGGTGCTCTGGCAGGGGGGCAGGAGAGCAAAAGCTCTGCCAGTTCTCGATGTTTCTCCATATCACCATGTCCCAGGAGGCAGCAGCAGTTGTAGGACCTCATTTCCAGCCCCTCAGTGTGACAAGTCCTGCACTGAACTTGCAGGCACAGCACCAGCCCTGTGTTAGCCTGCCATGGCTGCAGAAGGAACAGGTACAAAGGAGAGAGTCATCTTTACCCAAGTTCTTGCAAGTCTTGTTTCTGGTTCTTTACCAAGCATTCCAAATACTTTGTAAATGTCTTTTTTTTTTTTTTTCTTGAAAAATACATTAACAAAGAGCAGGGACTAACACAAATTACCTACCCTGCTTTTTATTGTTGAATTTGTAATCTCCTTACTTTATAGTGCTGCCAGGAGGGATAACACTATTGTTAAGGCATGAAACCACATTGCAGAAAGGGTGTCTGTTCAGAGCTTGCTCACTCCTCTCATCCTTGCCTACAAACCACTGGAAAACATACAAACCTCCCACAGTTCACACAGTAGCCATTCTGGGTAAACTTCAAGTCTTCTCTTTTGTTCTTCCTTCCTGTTAAGAAATATCCCAAAGCTAAACACCTGAGAGTGGCCTTTTACTGATGTTGAGGAGCTCTTGAAAGAGCAGCTTTTGCTTCTCCTGGTATGTGGACATGAGAAAAGCCATTTTATGATTGCCCATCAGTTAAAAGTTTTAAAGCCACAGAGGTGGAGCTGCAGAAACGCCCTTCCTATTGATGCCAGAACATTATTTAGCCCTTCCTTAGAAAACATCAGCAGTTAGGAAAGGCTCCAAGTTTTCCCAAGGAAACACTGTAGTGAAATGCATCATCCAGCTGACTGTGCCTTCACTACCACTCACCTGTATCTGTCCCTGCATCATGTAATCTGGCAACAGCTTGCAGGTTGTGCAAACCTGCTAAACTCAACTGCCACCCAGAGAAAATGTTTTGCAAGTGGATGCAGTTTCCTGCTATGGGAATTTTCAATTCCTCACTAAAACACCTGGAGCAGATATTCAGCATCTGTTATTTTTATTTATTTATCTATTTAAATTGCTGCTCAGTCAATCAAGGAAGTTCTCTAAGGTAAACCAGTCCCAAGAAATAGGATTGATGAGTGATGAGAATGTTGTAATTTTAGAAGTGGGTCAGGGCCAAATATTGCTAGGATTTCTAATTCTTTCAACTTTCACAGGACACCAGGGCAATCCATCTGGGTGTGGATGGATTCCTCCTTGCTAACATAAAATGCTCCTTCTGCTCCAGAAGTTCCAGTTTCAGGAACTGACATTCTGGCAAAAATGTTCAGATTGCACTATAAGAGCTGAAAAAAAGAAATCAAGAAAAATAGTGAACTAGCCCACCACCATCTCTGATTGAGTGTATCAATAATCTCTTTTCTAAAGCATTCTTCACAACTGTAATGGGTATGTATCTAAGCAACAAACAGGCTCCAAATGGAGCTTTAAAACCTGATACTGATTTTCTTAATACTATGGAATTGTTTTAGATTTGTAATTTATATCCAGAATGCACTGATCATCAGGTCACAATGATGTTGAGAGCTAATCTTGGCGTCAGTGGGAGATTTGCTCAGTGAAAGAGGCACTCCATGGCATTCTGCTCCTGTTCCAACAAAATAAGAATGGCATTGCCTCAAGATGGCATGCTGCCAAAACTGCTACACCAAAAATAAAACTGAGAACAGAGCCCCAAATCACTTGACTGGGTAAAATAACACATTATTTTCAGCATCCTTGCAATGCAAAAGCAAGCAAACCTCTAACACTTTGTGCATCTGTTTGTAATACAGCACATGCTCCTACTGCCCATGAAAAACCTACATCAAGATATGATGTGAAGAAAACACCAAGAATATTTTGGTCAGATTAAAATACCAACTTACTCTCCAGTCATTTGTTAAAATTCCAAAGAAAACACATACAAAGTAAACAGATTCTTTCTACCTAATGCATCGCCTACTGAGTTGCTGAGCAGCCATCTTTTAATACTTGCCATGAATTTCTGAGAGCTCTGTGCTGCTCCCTGGTAGCCAGTGGCAGGATCAGAGGCCCACAGAGTCAAAGACTCAAGGTGTTGAAAGAATCAGCAATTACCTCATTGCCAAAAATGTTCTGGAACATATTTTTGCAAGGCACCACAAGTACAAAAAAAATTACAGGCTTGCTTAATTTGAAATTCAAGCTTTTGTCCTAATGATGCAGTTCAAGGATTTTAGTAAATCAATACCTCTGTAGCTTTCAGACAACACCTTACAGATCCGAGATTCTACAGGTCTGTGTGACAGACAACTTATGCCAACTGCTTATCAAGATGGTACTACAGGTGTATTCCAAAGGGCTGGTGCAATCAGAGGCATTCAGGAGAGTTTGAGCTACAAGTGTTGCACATGAAGTCTCTTATCTGATCCCCTATCAAAACCAGATTTAATGAAGTGTCAGAAAGCAAGGAAAAAATTTGCCTATGCACTGGTGTGCAGGATAAAGCAGGATTTCTCAGTAAGGAATCTGCTTCAGACAACACTGCAAAAGTCTGAAATACGTTGCCATTTCTAGTCTTTTACTAAAGTAATTATATCTTCATTGTAAAGTCTTTTAAATAAATCAATAGGCAAAATTTAAAGGTTTTGGTATATATTTTTCTGTTATTCTCCAAATTTCTTAGTGTGCAATGTGAGGTCTGAATGGTAACTGCACCCTTACAATTTCTTTTAGCGTCACGGAGTGTCCTCAGTGAAAATTCTCACTGAAACAAGTGAAATTTCACCTACAGAACCTCAAAAAGCATGGATGAGGATTTTCATCTGTACAAGAAAATATTTATACTAGTTATCTGCCTTTGAAATTTAAAAAAACCAAACCAAAAGTCAGATTTATATAAAAATCTGGTTTTTATTAAATTCTGATCACAGAAGAGAATAGCTCAGTATAAAATCTCAAACAAAGTGATTTTATAGCGCAGTAAACTCTCTGTCTTTTGTAGCCATAAGCTCTGGTTATGAATGTACAATACACCTTTGCATCATAGAATACAAAACTGGAGTTTGTCCTTGTAGCCCTGTATTTGTTAAGCAGGAAGACAAAATTTAATAAAAAATTGTTCCTTTTTCTACCTTATTGTGTCCAGAACACCCAGTTTTGTAATGATGCTTTGAGATCATTAAATGCAAAATATTGTTACTATTCAACCTGCTCGGACTGTGCAGCTGCTGTTTGGCATTTCAGACTGTAAGAAAAGTCACTTCACATGCCCTAGTGACAAATCACAGCAGTAAATTATTCCCTGAACACACATTACAATCTTCATCCAAGGAGCCACCCTAGCAGAGCGGAAAGGCATGCACAGTGATTGAAGAGGGAAAAAGGGGAAAAAGTGGAATTTCTCCGTAAAAATCTAGCTACTACATAAAGCTTCATTTTCTGAATAAATCCTAAGAGGTACTGGGTCTTCTCCTATTTAATTCGAGCATTTCCAGCATACTTGATTTCTGCCAAGCAGCTAAAAATTGTAAATCATGCTAGGCTCTCTACAAGTACTGAATCCAGAGGCAAATTTCTTCAAACTCTGTACCTCATGCTGTCAGCAGAAAATATTTCAACCCCCCAAGTCTGGTGTTTTGAGAGTAGGCAGAACTGCAAAAAACATTCCTCTCTGGTCCAAGGATTTCTCCTGCCCCATTTGCCAAATGTATGGAAAGCAGGTCTAGGTGAGAATCTGTCATCCAGTAAAGAGAAGTCCCAACAGGCTAGATGGACCCAGACTGGTGTGCCCTGTGCCCAAGAGCAGCATTTGAGGTGAAGCCAGTGTATCAAGTGACATATCATGATGGACATGAAACTCTTGACTGTAAAACACCCCAGAGTTCAACATTTTATTCACTTGCAACTACAAGATCTCTCTGCAAAAATTTAGTAAGCAAGCACCTGACCTGAAGATGCATTTACAAAAAAGAAACAGCAATTGGAGCTCAGCCAAACCAAGTTTTTAGCAGTTATACAGCTATTTTCAGCTTTCCAGGCTTTGTGTTACTGCAAGAAGCTTCTCAAAAGCTCTGAAGATTATTAATCAGAAAATACAGAGCAAATAGTAAGTATTTGTGAATCTTGCCAATGCAGGACTACAACATTTGTCATTACTTCCCCTACAAGCATTTGTGCTTAGATAAATAGCTGTCTTTATTGTCATTTAAGACAAAGCAAATTTTTAAGTACTTCAAAATGTACTTTTGCACAAGTACACTACTTGTATACTGCTATAGCATCTATAAATAATAAATACACAGCAGTAACAGTTATAGAGTAGTCATTTAACTCCTGCAACATCTAGGGGCAACGACAAAAACTAGAGGAGCAACTAATTTCTTGTACTTCTTGTACCAAGTAATTTCTTGTACTTCTTTTCTCTCATAAACACACTCTAAAAGATACCAGTTTAAAGGTGGTTCTCATGAAACAAATTAAGGTGATACAAGAATAACAGTTCTCTGTCTGAAGATAAGGACAGACAACACTTATCTTCGAATCATTCCATGAATCAAAGATTTCTTCTCATTTAGCAGATAAAACCTACCTGATATTGACTTGACGGATAGCCAGGATGCCACAGAAGCTCGTGTCAATTCCCATACACAGAGCCAAAATGCAAATAGCTTTTTCCCTTCAAAGCTACACTGGTGCTCTGGCAGGAGCTGCCAGTACTGTTTCAATACTATAGACCAGCGTGCACTAATCAGTGCCTGGACAACTGACACTGAGATGATCAAGAGCCTTAATCCTGCCTATCAATAAGCATCTTTGTAATTAAGCCAAATGCAGTGTCAGTGACACATCAGGCAATCAACAGAATAGTGTGTGTGCATTCATGAAGTGACCTAGGAGAAGTCTCAAGCATAAAAAGACACTGAAAGGCACTAGTCCATAGAAGGTACTGCCTTCAAAGCTGTCTTTGACTACATGTTTCCTGTGTGCCTGCGTTCACCCAGTGCTTTAAACTGAGCACGAAAACAGGTAATAAAACCCTTCACCCAATGCTGATTCCCTGGACTTCAAGAAGCAAAGTGATACAATAAAGAAAATTGAACATGAAAAACTGAGGATACCACCTATTCTATCCAATCATCTGATAAATCTAACTTGATAATGTGTTCTTATTTTTAATTACTAGTGGGCAATAAGTATTATGGAAGAGATGCCTGGAGAGAGAGCCTACCACCAGCATGTATTAATCATGTAAGGGACAATTCCTGCTCCGAACACTTACACTATTTTCAGATTCCAGGGAGGATGTAAGCAGTAGATTGAAGCCACAGCTGAGAATTATGCAAGAGATAATTGACCACACCACGTTTTGCTATGATGGTAGACTTGATTCGCTTCTACCTGACATCCAGAGTAGCTATTTGTGTTTAGGTTCCAGGAGTGCAATATGGGCGCAACTCAATATTATAAGGTTGATTACAGAGATCATACTTGGCAAACTAACTACGAAGGAACTTACTGTACGCAGCAACATGCAATCATAAATTGTACCTACTGCCAAAAGTGCTCTAGATTCTCTAGGGTGAGAAATCACATTAACACAACAGTGTCCAGCAAAAGCTAAACCCTATGTGTCTAATTGTATTCCTAATTGTTAATACTTCCAAGACCAAAAAATGAAACTTAGGGCTATTTTTTTGTTTAAGTGGATAACCTGTTTTCAGCCAGTTTCCTAAGGGTGATTTCAAAGCCACTACACTAATACTGGGGGGCAATATTCAAAATCTGGAAATCCCCATAACGTTAAAATGGCAGGATGTGCCACAAAAATGTTTTTCTCAAACTTCTGGGCTACAAAACAGATGACAGCACATGATCTGCACAACACTAAAATTGGCAAGCATCTCAAAGCAAAACGGGACGCAGAAGAACATACTACGGAATGTATAAAACCAAACTGAAACAGTATGAAAAAAGTAATGTTTATTTTTAATGTTTACAAAAGCATGAACACCTTATGCAAAAGCAGCACCCTGAACCATACATTTCCCTCATCCTCTCAGGATATTGGCAGAAAGCAAGTATTTTTTCCACTTTTTAAGGTTCAACATATCTGCTGAGGTAAATGGGAATCATCACACCCATTTCCATGGAGCTCCAGCTGCTTAACGTTAGCAAAGAGGCCAACGCATCAGAGCGCACTGCAGTGAGATGTCACATGGGTGTCTTGCTTTAGGTGTCAAATGGGGTAAGTCTGTGCTTCTAACCAAGATAAATACACTATCCATATACTTAATAAGCATACCATTCTCTTCAATTTTAACTGAAACAGATCTCATTTAAAATATCTGTTTCAACATTATGACTCACAGCCCACACTAACTTCATGAAACATTTAACTTTATGCACCATGAACAATTTTACTCAAGTTTTTAAGAGACAGAAAATCTGTTCAAAAGCTATTTTAGGACTGAAACCTTGCACAACAAAAGCTATTTAAGTTAACCTGAAAAAAAATATTCATCATTTTCATTTTACCTTCACCTTCTTCTCCTGATCTGGAGCTGGAAGTAATTGATGGTCAAATAATCAAACAGGCCATGCTTTTGAGCCTACAGAGAAACATTTATTTTACAGCTGGACATGATCTTCTTAACTATCTTTTCCAACCTAAATGGTTCTCTGACTCTATGATTTATTTTTAAAAGTATTTTGTTAAACAGAGAATATGTTTGCAATGATTTCAAAAACTTTGCTGGAGCAAGTTACTCACACTGTTTCCTAAAATGATCTCTACTATAAAACAGCACAATTCCTCAGCTACACTGAGGAGAGGTCCCTCCCCTCAGAATCTACAACTGATGCCTCAAAATATTTATTATACTGGGAGAAATAGCTCTGTCTTTTCTGCAATCCTATGTCTAAATGACTGAAGAATGCTATTTATGTTTTCAAGATTCATCTTGGATCTACAGATTGATGAAAACCGCTTCATTTTACTGCTTGAGCTGTAGGAACCATTCTATTAGCTCCTGCCAACTTCACATTAATGAAATATAATTTCCTTCACATATTGAAAGAATCTGCTAAGAACCCATACATATATACACACACACACACTATGTATGTGTACACATATATATACACACATATCGATAATTTGTATTTATTTTACACTGACAAAGTACTAAAATAATCCAACAACTGTCTCTGCTAGAGATGAGGCTAAATGAAATTGTAGTACTTATATGGCATCAAATAATGATACTCTGGTCCAAGAGCTTCAGAACTCCTAGCAAAAAAACCCCCCATCTTTCATTGGCAAAAAAAGTTCCAAATTATTTCAATTTAATTTTTAAATAAATTGGAAGTATTTAGGAAAAAACCAAAAAAATCAACAAACATGCAAAGTAGATTGTATAAATTTCAGTGCTGTGTATAGCAAATACATGTATTTATACATATATTCTATTATTCTCATGGCAAAATTTTGAGGTGCCTTAGACTCAAATATGACTTTAATGAACCTGTCAGTATCTCACATATGCATCATTGCCTCAAATTTTGAAAATAACAAAAAACCCCCGCTGTACAAGTTCAGCCCTGTATGCTGTGAGTCTGGCTGCATAGTCAGAAATGGAAATATTGCACTCAAGACCATGCCTAGAAAAATGCACATTTAATAAGGCCATTATATTCAAGATTGTAATGGGACTCAAGTTACATGAACAATCAAATATATCATAAATAGAGCTAGGAAAGTCATATTGTAGAAGAGGTATTCAAAACATCAGTGTTCCAGCAATTTAATAACTGGGGTTTTTCTCCCCATGAAATGATGATCTCTCATACTGGTTTTATGCATAGGGCCAGACAACATGATGTGTATGTACCTATGCATTCTCACAATGCATTTTTTCACTTTTTCTTAGAAGTTAATAATTATGCCAAAGTTTGGCAGTAGGTTCCCACTCAAGTTCTGCCAATAAGGTTCAAATTGCAATCAATTTAAGCCACCTCCATGCATGATGAGGACAGGAAAGATTTAACTTTGTTATTTAAATATCTGCCATCGTGCAAGATATAATTCTTAATTTATAAAGTGTAGCAAAGACATAATTGAACCTGTACTGGAATACTCCTCAGTATGCTCTTACAGAGCTAGATCACATTGAGAGTATCCGCTTATCTGATCTGGCTTACCAAAACAATGACAGAGCAAGCAACCAATTTAACACAATCCAAGGAATGATACAAATTTACAAGTTAGCTGCCCACATCCCATGGCAAACAAACAGAAGCTACCCTTTAATCGAAGTGGGGTAAACTACCTTGAATTTACAGTAGGGTAAGTGTATCCACACCAGGCATTACCTTGGAGTAGCAGGTGTGCTGTAAATCTGCTTTGTAGTTATTTACTCCTTTAGCCACTCCAAAGTTACCGAGTCAGCCAGCATTTGGTTTGGTTAAGAGTAGTGGCATTTGTCCAAGATGGAATGGTAGACCACTGTCCCTCTTCCCCATGCCACACTACACAAACACACAGTTATGAAAATGCAAAAAGCATCAGTACAAAGGCTGGAAGAATCACAAGACACAAGAGATAGAAACTTAATGGTCACATGCATTACAGTTCAGCAGAGACATTCTTTCACAATTCTGTATTCTGCCATAAAATCCACAGTGGCGGCGATTACGGATGAACCACCTCCCAGCTGAACCAACTCCACCATGATGAACCATTTTTGAATACAACAGACTATATCCAAAACTTTTTCCCTACAGCCTGTTTTTTGCGTTTAGACGTTTTTTTGTATAGAGACAAGAGACAAACATGAGACAGAAGATGTGACCTGCTGGCATATTATAAACAGACAAATGGATAACTGAGATGCAAAAATCTATTAAACGTGTCACACACTTTACACCTCCAGCTCCATGTACTTTTTCCTGCAACAATGGTGCTCCTTGCCAGATGCAAGTCTGTTGCTATCTGTGAACATGTTTTTGACCAGAGCTGGGGGGGAATACATTTGAACATCAACAATGAAACTCTTCAAGTGATGAGCAAGTAACACAGGAGTTCAGGACATGGTTTCTAATTCCATCCCTGTCCCTACTGCATGCTGAATAGCTCAAAACATCTCTTAGTAATCACATTATTCAGAAGGAGAATAACTCTTTCCCTATTTTTTTCACAAAAGGAATGGTAAAAAGTCCTTTATGTAACATGCAAATAAAAATCCATCTAAAAGGCTTCCCCTCGTTTTAGCACTTTTGACTAAAAATGGTGGCCTGTCTGCCAGCAATGCTTTGTCTTCAAGTGTCTAACAAATAGTTTTGACAGGTATCCAACAGTAGCAGCATATTCAACGTTTTATGTTTGCTGTATTTAGTACTTTTCCTCTGAATTCTCTCTCCCAATACAGTGACAGTCTTCTAGATAGCATGACTGTCCATGCACACAGCATTTCTAAATAGAATTACATATTGTTGTTTTCTCTCCATCATAACATTATCTTACCATTTTCAGTATCAGTCAGCACCACAGGTTTAATGCAGGTCATGGACAACAAGCAGCAGGCCTAATTTTACTGCTTGCTTCAAACAATATATTCGTTCACATTTATACATTCTTAAAATGTTTCTTGATTTAGCTATGCTAAAAGTCCCATTCCAAAATTTCAGTTTACATTAAGAAAGCTCATTGATGACTTGATCAAAAAATACCACCAAAAATCCCTTTTACTTTCATAGGAAATCATATTTTCCTCTGAATTAGTGTTAACAGATATTTAGATTAGAAGACTCCGTATTTCAGAAACCAGTTATTTAATGCTCAATATTCTTTTCAGCAGATGAAGAGGTAGGTATATTTCCACACAAGAAAAAAAAATAAAACAAAAACCAAACTGTAACAGATAATCAATTAAATCAAGTAATGTCTGAGAAGTCAAACACTGTTCTGACAGCACATAATGTGTGTGAAGATACTCTCCACGGAGGACAAGAAAAGTTGCACATTCTGATTAGATAATATGTCATAATTTGAAATTTAATAATTTTCTGGAAGGAAAACACAAGTATCCATACGCTACTTCCCTCCCCACCCCTCAGCCCCCGCCCCAAGAAATGTGGGTGCCAACAAAACTGCCTGTATCAATGGTAGTATTAACTTTTGGACTGCTAAACATGGAATCAGCTGT
The DNA here is from genome assembly GCA_035583235.1 of Hafferia zeledoni. Taxonomy (NCBI): domain Eukaryota; kingdom Metazoa; phylum Chordata; class Aves; order Passeriformes; family Thamnophilidae; genus Hafferia; species Hafferia zeledoni. The sequence continues at coordinate 83,280,993 of JAWWEV010000115.1, read as the reverse complement.
AATTCTTCCTTACATTCACCAACACCAGCAGTCTACAAGTTTACACAGAGACCATATGCATGATAATTACATAATTACAATAGAAATTCAACTTTAGTGTTGTTCTTAAACAATCTTCATAAATAATGAAAATATCTGTGTTCTAGCTCTTCAGTAACCTAAGGTTAATTGGTACAGATAGTGTTTTTTTCTTCCTTTTATAAACCAAACTGGAGGTTCCTCACTGCCAACAATGGTTAAGGCCTGGATCAAGTTACTCTCCTTTTGCTTTTCCCTTTTTCTGCTTTTTTCCATTTTCCACAACTGCATTGTTTTCTGGTTTGCTTACTCCATTTGCAACAGCACCATTTGCTATTTTTCCATTCTTTACAGGTTCCTTGGGCAGCTTATATGTCCGATAGTAGAAGTTACCAAACAGGAAAATGAAGGTGATAGCATAGAAAATGACACCCCAGTGCATCCATTTAGGGAAAGGACAATCAATATAAATAGACATTGCTGTGTGGCCAATAGTCACATGGAACTGCACCTGTAAGACAGAAAATATAGAATCAAAAAGGTCCAGATATATTCTGTAGGTCTGACCGCACCAATTTATATCAATGCATTAAGTTATGAAAACTGCTAAACTGGGAGACGGTAGGGAAGCTGTATTTGGCTGTCACATCCATGTATGCACACCTATGCTTGACCGGAACATCGAATTTATTGTAGTATCTAGTATCGGTTTTCAGAAACAAGAAAATGAGAAAATAATAAAAGATCTGCATTTTCTCTACCTTTTGAACATATTTTTTGCAATTCAGTTGAAATAACCAGCAAGGAAATATTAGACTTTAACTCACACAACTCTTATCTATGCTGCATATTTTTTAGAAATTGAATAAATGCTTCCATCTCCAGGAAGTACTCTAATTTGTGCTGTGTCAGACAGAGAAGAATTTTTGGAAGAAGCAGCATCTGTTCCAAAGCTCTGCAAATGCAAATCCACTCAGAAGCAACACCTTTTGAGATAGAGGGAGAAATTTTACTTACCAATTGCAATATGGTCAAGTATCGTTTCCACCACAGGTATTTCTGAAATTTAGGGCCGCATGCTGCTAATCCATAATACATGTACATAATGACATGGATAAATGCATTCATTTGAGCTCCGAAAAAAGCTGTCACAGAACAGAAGGGAAGATCGTCACTTAATTTTGGAAAAAAGAGAGAAGTCTTCTCCATTTATATATAGTATTATTCATGTAACAGTAAAAATTACAAAGTACAGGGCATGCCAACATTCCGTCTTCAAAATACTCAGTAGTATAGCACAGACCTGACTGTTAATATATATGCTGATACAAATAGTTGTTCATGCAAGTAGTATGTCACCTCTTTCATGGAACTATTTATGCAAAAGCTTTTCATAGGATTTTTGTTCAACATACATAAATGACATGGATTACAGATTAGTTGTTGTAGTATAGCTGCTGTTGTTTTGCTAAAGGATTATTAAAAACTGTATTTGACAATGCAAAGTATCATGTTCTGAACTTAAATGCGTAAGGTTCACAGTCAGCAAGAAGTCAAGAAACACATGTGGAATTCTGATTAAATATGCCAAAAAAAAATCATACAGAGCAAAACAAGCCTTATGGTTATAAGGACTTTAAGGGCATTGCCAGGTAAGTTTGTCTAAATTACTCATCTTTAGTTTCTTTATTTATGATTTAAAATACCCAGCATTCTTAAATATGTAAGTGTGTAGTATAACATTTTCCAGCAAGTTCCATGTTGGAAATAGAAATGACAGTTTCATTTACATTAAAATCTGTTTGCTTTGTCACAATTATCAGCCATTTAACAGAAACACATTGTATCTTGTTAAGATATTCTTACTGACAAAGAGGCTCAAAAAAGCTCTAATGTCTAAGATTAGGGCAATACAGACAATGACTGCTGACATCAAACAGCTCAGATGTCCATGTGGTCTAGACCCAATTAAGTTATAATTGTATTGTATGGCCAGACTTCACGAATGCAGATTTGGGCAGGGCTCTCCCCACGTGGGTGTGCCCTTCCAGCCTGTACAGTGGATTTTTTAGGTGAGGCAC
>JAWWEV010000115.1:83234155-83278794 GCA_035583235.1 Hafferia zeledoni | reverse complement strand
GCCAGGGGACGGTCCCACTGAGACTCGAACTCAGGTCCTTGGGATTCAGAGTCCAGAGTGCTCTCCTTTACACCACGAGACCATTGTAATAGAGTCTAGTTTATAATAGACCTGTCTGTGTAAGCAATGTGCAATCAACCAGACACGTATGCACTAGTGCTACATAAATGTAGAAAAGCAACCACTGCTTTTCCTTTTCCAGGATCTAGAAACTAAGAGGCATTGCGAAAACACTGAAACTTAAAAGAAATTTGGAAATAGTTGCAAGTGTTATATGGAAAACGGCTGATATTTATCAAGAAAACTCTGAAACGGCAAGGGTAAGGGCCTTTTGAGATACACAGAGAATTTCTAAGCAAGACTACAAGAAACCACCCAGTCTCCAATAACTTATTTCATAGGTGCAGTTACCAATAAAGATCTTGAAACATCTGGTTGAGTACCTGCTTCCTGCAGATTACTTGAGAGAAATTAAAAGATAGTCACAGATACTAATTTTATAAATTTCTTCTTCTGAATATAAGTGACCACTCAGTACAGAATATTTATAGTAAATGGGAGCATAAACCCCCTATGCATGAAGCATTAGTGTTGTTCGGAAAAAACCCCAGCAAAACCACCAAACCCAAAATATTAATTTGGTGTTTACAATATGGTATTTTGTGTTTACTATATGTATTTTCAGTGTCATAAGCCTACAAAGCCCATTACAAACGAAACATGGAATTTTCCCTGTATTCTCAGCTCTGCAGAGCTTGTAACTTGAGAGAGACAAAAAGCAAAACACCAGGAACAAGGGTACAAATACAGGCAAGGGAGGATGTGGCAAATACAATAAATAAAGAAGCAATGGGGGAAAAAACGCTGATAATGAATTACAGACTTGTGTCATTATGAACAGGTTTAAAAAGTTAATTGACATATTTATTGGCTCACCTCCAAGGAAGGTTTCAGAATTTTATACAAGCCTCTTTATAAAAAAGAAAGCAAACCTGAAACTCAGATATAATGCCAAAATGACATCTCCATTAACTTCATTAAATTTGCAAGAATTAAAGTTAGAAAAGACACATACATCTTTCTGTTTCATACAGAACCAGGATACTTTTGAAGGCAGAACTTTAGGCTTGCAATAGACACCCATGAGGAGAAGAAAATAAGTTTTGCAATTCATTAGACTTTAACTTTTCCTCCCCCATGCTTCCCACGAGGGAGACTGCATGCATTAATAAATAGTCTTGTATATTATAAAGTCAAGTCTATGAAACTTTTTTCCATTGCTCCCAAACAATAATAATTCTCCGCTCAGCCCAGTCAAAAGGGTAGGACAGGAAAGGAACTCACCTTGTCCACCTGCAACCCACTTAATACCAATCCACCACAAGGTGAACATGGTAAAATGGTGATAGACATGGAGGAAGCTAATCTGGTTAAATTTCTTCCTCAGGATGAAGAATACCGTATCCAAATATTCAATACCTTTAGAGACATAATACCACCATAAAGCAGCAGCTATCTGCAATGAAAAACAGAAAATACATAAATTTAGTGATTCCAAGCTGAATGGAATGAAGTTCTCTCCACTTATGTTCTGCAAGAGAAGGATACCTCTTCCTTCCCCAGATCCTGGTAAACGTTGAGATGGAGTAATCAAGCACCCAGTGGTATGAGAACAATGACAAAAACAACATTCCTTTCACCTATTCTGGACATGAAAGTAGATTATTCTGAGACTACTGATCACCAATTATAACTGTTAAAAAGAGCTAATATAGTTAAAATATGCCATCTGTGAACAATTTACCAGTTAAATAGGGAGTTTATGTCTTCGTTCTCTATCCTAAGCTTTGCAGAAGACTACCACAGAGCTGCCCCTACTTATGAGGCAACATTTTGATGTAGTCAGAACAATGAGGCAGAACCATTATGATAAAATGAACTTGCAAAGATTGAAACTTTCCGTATCACAGGCACATTGGTGGATAGATACCAAATCACTCTTACAAGTCAGGTGCAGTACAGATTTCACAGTCCTTACACCAATATTCTCTCAGCTTCTTCTGGCCTGCTCACTACCTCTGTAAAGCAGCATTCCCCCAGTGGCTCCATGCCATTCAAGGAATAGAAGCACTGAAACCACAGGAGCCATAAAACCTGCACAGATATAACCCATTTACCCAACAGGGCAGTGCTACACACCCCAAATTCTTTTTATAATTCACTCATCACAGTGAATCTTGCCCAAGATGCAACACAAATATGGCTTCCTGCTGAAATCAGGATATTGTTAAAAGAGGAGCTCCAAGTAGCAATTTGTTAATACTATGATATGGGAGTATGGTGGTGGTAGGGACTCCCTTCCAGATCCCAAAGCATAGCAACAAGTCTAGTTCCTGGCATGGTAAGTCACCTAGCTTGTTATGCAAGGGTGGGACTAGAACATATCCCAGATGGTGACTCACATAGAGAATGGGAAATAAAAAAAAAAAAAAAAAAGTTGGAATTGGTACCACCTGCAAGAGGAAAGCAGGCAATGTCACAACACACCTATTTGTAAGAGGTTTGTCTTGTCTTTCAGGACTCAGTTGATGACAAATAAGACTTTCTTACCTTAAACTGGTGTGAAATAACCCTAAGTCTCCAAGGGAGACAGAAGAAAAAAACGATAAACACAGAGTAGCTTCCCTTCCCAACAACCCAACTACACATGTAGTGTTAGGGGAGTGAGAGAAAGAGGGATCAGAAAAATGCGCTGTACAGAGCAATGCTACAAGCCCTGCATGGTGTTGTACTCCACCTCTCCAAACTAGTGGGAAAGGAACACATCTTGACTCAGAGTAAGTTTTTCACAGCCGCAATTAGATTGATGAACAGTTTAGGAGAAATTACAGCAGAAGTAAAAAAGCAGCACAGGAGCAGAGTGCTGCAGACCTGCACTGCAGACTGCAGTTTGCCAAAGGGACTGCACATTTTAAGTGTTGCACATTGTACTGCAGACTTCAATGTACCTGCTAATGAATGCTCTCCTCAGTCGCTGGGTTTGATTTAGCTACTTCAGCTCTCAGGAGGAGGAGGCAGATTTTGCCAGTTTTGTACAAAGAATACTAGTATCTGTCAAAGTTGGAGAGAGGCTTGGTGAGAGAAAAGTGATTCCCACAGATCTTGGAGTTCCCAGACACACAGATGAGCTGCAAGAACCATCAATACATATATATATATGTTGCTCAATATCCAGTACAGTAATGCCTCTGGGACAGGTAATCAGGTGTTTAATAACACCCACATCATGGTTTGTCTCACACCCATAGATCAGCATAACAGTCCAGCCTCTTTTACAGATGTTTGCTAAAGATGTTTGCATCTCTTAAATAAATTAAGATAAGCATCTTTTCATCTCATGAGTTAACAACAAACTGTATCCATAAAATGACAATCCAGCACTGCAATACTTTAGGTCTTTGGAGATCCTCTCTTCCTGGAAACTTTTAAAGAATCAATAGGTCAGTTACAAGCAAGCTGCCATAAAATCTTTTATAAAGTAAAAGCACATTTTTGTTAATGAAACAGGGGAACAAAGAGCCAAAAAGCAAAAAGCCAATTTACTGTATATAGAGCAAAATATAAATGAAGAAAAATCCTACAAAAATGCATATGTTTCATGCCCTAAATGCCACAGCATTAGTATATGCCCCTGGACAAGCCACTTAACACACTTCATTCCTCTCCTTTTGAATTCTACCTGTCTTAAGAACAACAACAACAACAACAAAATCCTTCTATTTCTTTCCAGGATGATACCTGCTCATTTTGTGTTCATGTAGATTTTTTTGCCTGTCAGCTTCTTTGCTCTCTTGCTATCATCAAATATTACTACCATTTACTCTCAAACCAGTGTGATCTGTTTCAGTTCTTCCAATCATTTCTGCAGATGTTTTCATTGTCAGTTTATAGAAAAAAATGAAACAGAAGTCAAATAGTTTGCCTGAGGCCATGCATGCAATCAATGACAGAGGGTAGAAATAAAATAGAAAATACACTGATATGTAAGCTATGTCAGGAGCAAGTGGCTAGCATTAAACTTCTTTTGAAAAGCATCAGAAATCATGACCTAACTTGTAGTCTTTCTTAGGACACAGCATGAAAGATTTAGTTTAAAAGAAAGTATGAATTAAAAATGCACATTCTTGTAATGAATTATACTAGTCACAACTGTATCTTTTCATATGTGCCAATCTAAGTCTGTTAAAACACCAGATGGCACAGAAAGATTACATTACAGCCTAGGATTAAGGGGGTCAACAAGAGGTCCAATCCCATGCCCTCTGCCTGCTGCAGGGTTTTTTAACGGAGGGGTGTTTTAACGCAGGACTCTGTTTCTGCACTGTCCTTCCGCATTTCGGGTTAGAGACAGTTTCCATTAAGGGATATGAGGTGACAGGGACTACCTGGAAGGTCATAGCAACAAGAAAAATTAAAGTGGCTTTTAAAGAGAACACTTTTCCCAATTATAGAATTTTGTTTACACGACTTGACTTATTAAGTCATATTCCCTTTTCACAGAATTTAAATGTAAATTAATATTAGATTTTTTTCATAAGTGGGAACCATTCAAGCTCTAGAGACAAACACAAACAATGCAGATTACAACTGCAATACAGAAGACAACCACTGCTCAGCTTCAGGATTACAATCAGCACACTTAAATTTAAGAACCAATTCACACAACCTGATATTCCAATTTCTTAGCTTTCAGAAATGCTAATAAAATAGATGAGCCTTGACTTGAGAAACAAGGGCACACCAAAGTAAGCAAAGAGGGAAAATGACCACTCACAGACACTAACAGTCCTTAAGTTAGTTAGACGGTGATAGGAAATTGTTCACTTCAAATACTGAAGTTCCCAGGAGAGTACTACAAAGCATCGATTTAACACCTCAACCCTTTGCATTTATTATTTTGACTCTTAAGCCATAGCCAAAAAAAAGTTTTTCCAAGGTGCAGCTCTTCCAAATCCCTTCTTGGAGATTTGTTGCCTCTTTTCTTTCTTGTCTACTATGAACATATTATTTTTTTTAACAAAACACACTTGACTTCCTGCCAACAGTCAGTAAGGTTGCTACCTACTATAATCAGAAGGTAAATCCTTCACAAAGGAGTTTATTTCTGCAACTGTGGAATCTAATTTTCATCCCAGCTTGCTCCAGTAGTCCATTGCCTCTTGCACAACAGTCAGGAGAGTCTGAATGAGATCAACAGGCATAGGTAGGCTCAAAACAGTAAGTAGGAGGACCAGCTCCTTCATACTATGTGTCAACTACCTACATAATTAATCATCAGTGAAAGACAGAAGCTTGATAAAGTTGAAGAAAACATACAGGCAAATTCATGAAAAAACATCCCCTTAAAAATTGGCAAAACAAAGAGGCTGACTTAAGAGGCCTGTGAGCTACAGATTGCTAGTGTTGCTAGAATATACCGAGAAGTGCCACTAACATGCCTTTACAGTGCTCCCATAAAATCACCACTGACTCGCTGTCTTGACACATGGTGAGGGTTGGACGGGAAAGGAAAGACATTCTCTGGCACCCAGGATACATAAACTTTTTTTTTTTCCTAGGAACTGTTTACCAGCTCTCTGTACATCCTTGAGGGGCAAAGGATGGTTTTGATCAAGAGCTTTGGACACTTGATTTTGCCACTTCATGACAACATCACAGCAGCGCATTCCCCAAAAGACAGAAACAGAGGTCATACCAAGGCTTCTGTGCTACCATTTAGACCATCATATGCAATTAGTTTCACATTTCTCAATATTTGTGCCAGATTTCTAAGCCCCAAAATAAAGTCATATAAGAAGCTATTGCTTTCCAGAGCATATTCCATAATGCTTTTTGGGCTCAACGTTTCCATTTGAGCTAGTCACAGTCTCCTTTATCTGAGTGATACAGTATTTATTGACTCATTCTCTTACAAACAGTCATTGCACTTATAATTAATTCTACTGCTTCAGTGCAGCATTTATCTTCAGAGAAAACCTGGCACCAATAGATATTATACATTTAGTATCTAAAAGGGTGCGAGAGATGTGCTGCAATGTTTATCAATTCTAAACTCAAAACTGCAAAAAAAATCTTAAAATTGCTTTTGCAGGTTTATATTATGAAAAACAATGGTAAAACGGATCTTGAAGTTTAAGGTTTTAGTATTTTTCTGTTCAACAGAGTCAAAAAGCAATTAATTCCACAGAACTAGCAGAAAATGATCAAGATAAAATTCTTGACTAACAGTGTACTATACAGTTGCTGTAACAACTTGAGACAACTCAATTTTCCCTGCTTCCTCAACTCCCTCAGCTGAAAACTGAATAGGTTAAATCTTAAAACTTCAGAAATAAAATTTTATGCAAATCCACAAGTTTGAAACAAAAATAAAACTAAAAAGTCAGGAAATCCAAAGAGTATATACATACTGCTAGAGCAACCCTTCTTTTCTGGACATATTATATGCTACAAATACATTCTGCAGGTCATTTTGCCTTTAATTCATTCTATAATAATGCTCTGCTTGTCATAACAAACAAAAGAAATGATAATTTTTTTGAGCAGGCCTGACCTCTCCACTTCCTCCCACAAACAAATGCACCTAGAATTGAGCCTATGAAACTGAATTTTTGCACACTAAAAGTCATACCTCTTGTTCTTAGCTACTATAAAAATTCTTTCAATGTATGTCATACCAGTCTTCAATGTCATTCAGCTGAGTACAAGAGCATTCTATTTTGTTTACCCATTAAAAAACCCCAAACCTTTCAAGCACTTGCTGTACATTGCTAGATTTTGTTTTGCAACAAAATTATTAACAGATGTATCCTAGTGACTGAAATAGTGAAAGCGCAGCATTGGCAAAGGTAAAAGACTGGCAATTACCATAAGGCCAATAAAATCTTCAAACAGAGTTGCTCTGCAATATCAGCCTTTATACATAAGGTGGAAGACTCAAACCTTTCTGTCCCACTACAGCCCTGCCACAGGCACAAGCTTTTGAGTAATACTATCCATGAACAGCCACCTTGTAGACAAACACTGAACTGTGCTATGAACATTAAATGTATTTAGACTATACCATACTTTCATTACATTTTCAGGAACATGTTCTAATCTGTAAGTGAAACTTGCATGAACAGCTGAGAGATTCTCAAGTGTCAGCTCTGCTGGAAGATAAGGCTTAGTACATGAGCTAATCAACAGCATTACACAAAAATTAACAAGCATCTGCACTTTGTGTTTAATTTGGATGTTTCCCAAACCCCATATATTTGAAATCTAAGATTCTACAATGAAATGTACTGATAATACATTTACCAGAAGCCAGCAAGAACTCATGAAGCCAAAGATGAGTAAAGGAGACAAAAAGTTGCCTCATCAGTATGGCTGAAGTACAACCACAGTTTATGCAGACAAATCTTTCTGGCTTTGATTTAGCTAGAAAACAACACCTTTACTGTGGTTACCGTGGTATCATAAACTTCAGCAAGATCTAGGAAGCAAAGTCTGTATTCAAAGTTTATCCTGGATTGTACAACCGCAGAGGAAGCCAACGATGGTATCTTTAAGATTCCCCTGACTTAAAGCACTCAGATGAAAGGTGATGCAAATATGCTGATGCACTTTGATTAAACCTATGTACTGTAGTCATACCTGAAGTGGTCTATGAAAATATAACGGGATGCAGTCATGGCTGACAGCAGAACTGTGAAACACTATTGTCAGACAAGACTTAAACTGGCATCTGGTGCTATATATTACACACATTCATATACAAATATACAAAAAGAAATACTCACCCTAACTTCATAAACATTGTCTGAATAATCCACAGTCTGGCAGACATAGCTGTACCCTCGAGCTCTTGATGATAAGAACAGCTGAAAATATTAAGGTCACAAATGAGGGAAAAGATACTACATAAAACACATTTATAACAATTATCAGCAAGTTTCTTGCTACATCCAACTTACCTGAACAGAAATATTTCAAATATTTTTATTAGCCCTGAGAATACTACTGGAGAAAGCCAATATTTAGTACTAAAACCTGCTGTTACACACTACTTATTTTTTTCTTATAAATCAAAAAGAAAATACTCATTTCTCTCTGCATCTATCTGCCCAGATAATTACAGCCTCATACAAATTACTATGAATTCCAGTATGACCTCGAACTATTCAAACACCAGTATTCTTTCTGATGGCTCTAGCTTCAGAGTCAGAAAGTACTTAATTGCTTTCATTACAATTGACAGAAATGCTATTCCCAGAGTGGATTCAAGAGAACTCTGTTCAAGTGACAGGGATTAGATAATTTGGATCTACAATTTTTAACACAGTATACCAATCACAATCCAGAAAAAAAAAGGCAAATCTGAGCACCCACAAAACACATTGAGAAAAAATGGATGGAGAAAAGTTCCCCATTTCGTGCCAACAGAAATTGCCTGAAACACATGAAACGCTTCTGTAGGGCCACTCCAAACCAAGCATGTTGCAAAAACCTGGACAGCGGAAGATGAACTTGACATTTGACCAAGTTTTCATTGGAAGAAATACACTTGTCCAGAGCTGTACCAAATAATATTTCTAATCTTGACATTCATAAATGTTATGATCCACCAACATTGTTTAAAGACAAGTAATACCACCCTGTTAGAGAGACAGCACTGGAGCAGACATTACCTGTAAACTGAGAGCTGTGAAAGTAAAGAGCGATACAGAAAGATCTCAGAAAAAACCCCATGGGTAGGCACTGACTACTCTTACCACTAGCCTGACACTCATCTTACTTAGACTGAATTTGAGTTTACATTGGCATCTCATCTTGCACACAGCACTAGGAGTGCAGTCAGATGCAGAGACAAGTGTTATCCAGAAAAAAAACCCACAACATACAAAACCATGTGAAGCTCTGGATTTATCTGCTGCACATGCCTTTTAAAGTAAGTAAATTAAAGAACTGTTCACAGAATTATCCTAGAAAAGAAACAAAACTATTTCTGCATCATCCATGTCCATTGACGAACTGCTGCAACACCACTACTCTCCACTGTGGTCCCACACAGGCACGAGCACATTTGATACTATTAGGGCAGAGCAAGGAAAGTTTAGTCCACACTGTTACACAAACCAAACAATCTCTGCTGCAACCTACTGGATAACTTGACTGACTTGGCAAAAGGCAGTAAATTGACTTCACCAGACTGTCTCAAAGTAGAATAAGAAAGTCATGATTCTGTGTCAAAACAGGGTCTATACATCCCAACACACAGCGACTCCTGCAGGTTCTGAGAAAAAATTTCTCCAAATTTGAACCTGAATTTGAATCCAGTGTATGGAAGTCTTGGACTAGACAACTTCACACTGCTTTATGGACTTACTATTTAATATAGGTTACCACAGATGAACAAAACAGCTTGCTATCAGGATGGTGATTGAAATGCCTTTAAATGCTATTTTACATTAAAATTCTATTCTCAGGAGTGTCTGGAAACTTTACAGTCATTCACAAAACACAAACTCTATCATTTTACTCATACCAATGCCATTAAAACTCATTTGAATCAAAACAGTGGTACAGTGGTATTGTAAACCTCACATAGATGGAAGCAGAAGTTGCCTTGCAAAGGAGTCAACTCTTCCATCAGCCTCTAAGATCAAGAAAAGACACTTCTGTAAATGCTGTGTCCACAGCCTTAACACCCACTGAATAACAACTTATCATTTAAGAGAGCAGGAAACTAGAACATCTGTGTCTAGAACTATGAGCTTTCAGCATTACCAGCAAATATGAATTTGTCATTCATTATTACATCAATTCTGAGACTTTGAAATGCCACAAACACATTATCCTATAAGCAACACAGGTTTAAAAGCTGTTTGACAACAAGTTTGGTATAATTCAGCTTACGGATAAAACAAACCCATTTAAAAGAGTAAGTGAAAAAGACAGGCATGGCAGTAATACTGCAGAATTTGTTTCAGAGGAGTTGCAGTTTTAACCTGCCAAGATAATTGGATTTAGTCTCTTCCCACAACTATCCTTGGGTGTCGGCATTAAATTGTACCTCTAGTACTTTATTACTTAGTTGAATAGTCCAAGGAAACAATTCAGATAAAATGATGACTGAGGTGTGATAGCTAGAATTTTACTGAACCATGCCTTAAAAAGAGGCTGAAATCAGTTAAATTATTTTTTTATAGAAGCCTTCGGAAGGGGTCAATATGATCATCAGATACGCCATGCTTTCCTAGCAAAAGTACAGAACATACTGGCCAGAGGGTTCTTCAATGCTGTACTTTTAACTGCTCTGTTCATTTGCTTACTTCTAGAAGCAGATTTTGCAAATCTATGATCTGAGGTCTTCCAGGAAGATGTCTCTTGATCCACATGAGCAGTCACAGCAGCTCATGTGTCAGCCATATTCTGTACAGCTATCCTTGAATAATAATTACCAGACTGTTAAGTAATCCCAGTTAGCTACTACTACAGAGCTGATCCACTGCACTGTTACTACTCCTTTTCTCTGTACAGAAAACCTAACAGGAAAAATGCAGCAACACAGAAATTTATTAAAATTAACACACTCGGAACATTTAAAATCTAATATTATAAGACTGTACCCATTTATTCTTATTTAAAGATATAGTTAAATTCATTTTTATTCGTATTCTAAGAGATAACCTACAGATACTTTTCCTCACTACAGACAATGGACATCTGAATTTCTAAAAATGATACACATTAAAGACACAAACAAATGGCTCAATATCCAGTAAGATGCATTCTGATACCCTTTAGGATTATTAAAATGAAAAAAAAAAAGTTACAAGTGTTAAACCTCTATGGATTTTACTTATTCTGTCCACTATTTAGACTAACATAAGTCTTGGAAGAAGATAAGAACTTGGAAGAGCTAGTATATAAATTTCCTCTATAGACTCTTTTAGTGCATTTATTCTCAAACTGAAAGTACCTAGCTATAGAAATACTCGCATCAAAGACAAAGTCATCTTTAAAAGTCTGCAAAACATTCACCCTCGATAGACATCATAAATAGGCAAGACAATTATCTTCATTTTGCAACCCGCAGACATCCTCAAACTTCAATAATAATTCCTCCTTGCAAGAGGACATACACACCTCCTTGAAAATGAAGAAGTTGAGCAGAACCATTCCAAAGTTGTAAACAACCAACAGGAAGCGTAACTGAAAGGGCTCTCTTGTCTTCATCCATTTGGGACCCAGCCAGACAGTGAGGAGATAAATAGTGCTTATAGTCAGTGTTGGGAATGGAGACTGCATCAAGGGCCAGTCATCAACACGTTTGTCTGGGGGGTGAAGGAAACAGAAGGAGTCAACAAGGTCTGAATAAAATATATTTCATCATCACTTAAGCATTGAATTTTTTAAGTATTATTCTCTCCTGGACTAGATGCATCAGCTGGTAGAAATGCAATGCACTCATTCTTTCTAGGAAGGTTAAAGAAAAATAGCTTTTCTAAAAAACCCACCACATCACATTACCTCACACAGAGATTCATTATGTCATTCAAGTTCTGTTGCCCAGTTCTACAATCCAAAAAAATAAAGCTGACAGAATGACATGAGTACAAATGCAACTCAACCCACGAATTCCCCAAAACCAATTTTGCTTATGATGAATGGTGACTGCAGGGGCAACATAACTAAATATTCAACACTAAAAATCAAAGATACACAAATCTGGCAAAATACTGATAAGAGCATTAGCTTTTATTAGTTTAAAATTAGGCATTAGAAAGCCTCCTAATAATTTTATACAGGTCATATGATGACAACCAAGTACCTTTGCTATTCGATGTAGGTCAGTCTCATGCTTCAGACAGAATACTAACAACATTACTGGAAAACAACTAAATAAAAGAGTTTAAAGGGATGATTCTAGTTAATCTGTGCTAACATATGGGAAACAAAGGTTGCATTCACAGTCTCCTTCAGCCACTCATGGGATCCAGAGTTGCATTACACATACTTCAGAGCCCAGAATATGCTATATTAAGTTCTGGATCAGTATCAACAAAGCACTCTTAGCCTGCTGAACCGGTGACATGTAGGATTAGAGGATGGCTCTGCTGGAGGAGGGAGGCAAGACTACAATGTCACCTCCTTACTTAGTGCCCGTGGTGTTCCATGTGTCATATGTGGCCTGTCCCCCACCCTGAAGGCTGATCTCGAGTTGTAGCAAGAGAGACAAAGTAACTCCTCTATAACTATCAGAATTTCAGATACTGCACAGCTCTACAATACTAACTAGAATATTTTCCAGATACTTAGGCCAGTTATAGTTCATATGGAAACCACATCACAGGGCTCCTTGGGAAGTTCAGACATCTAAAATACCTGCTTTCAGTCACTTGTGGGAAAACTCACAAATGCAGCTGCCCACAGACTTACCTAGAAGACAAGTTTCTTTTAGAGAACTGTAACTCAAAGACAGAAAAATCCCTATACCATAAATTAATTCCTGATCCCAGGCATATTAACCAGTAAGTTAGAAAACCCTATTTCTCTTGAAAATGAACCTCATTTAAGCAGTAGATTTCATGAAACTCTCTATTTCTAATAAACAACAAGTATTATGAACTACAGAAAAGAGAGCATGCAGAAAACACTGATTCTTCGTATAACCAGATGATTTAACAATAACTGAGCTGCACACTCCAAGTAAGATTCTAGGAGCCCTAAAAAAAGGTGGAAAAGAATAAAGAGAAACCAGCCTTGCTGCCTCCATTATGGCTGTTAATACCAGAAGAGAGAATTCATCCTAATGCACAGAAAACCCTCAGCAAGGTTGACACTGCCAGAATGATGGGATTCAGCTTTGCAGCCACAGCCACCAACAGAAGCCAAGGGTAAGACAGGGCAAAGAGCATAGGGAGGAGTGGCAAAAAAATCAGAAGACTGACTGTAGAAACACAGGCAGTGGAAACAGAACCGAACAAAGCGAGAGAAAGCAGTTGCCTCTTCACTTCTTGGCAAGTTCCTGGAAGCACACAGAACACCACTTACTGAAGCACTGCAATTTTTACACACTTATATCCCTTACACTTTAGTTTCTGCTTGAAGGTAGCATTTGCTCTACCACCTGAACTTAAAAATAAAAGATAACACTATCAAAAAAAAAAAAAAAGAAATGGAGAATCTCATTATCTATCTGATGCAAAGTAATAGGCAAAGACTCATCATGAAGCAAGAAGAGTGTCAGTTAAGAGATGCTTTTCTTCTTAAAAGATTTCTTGTTAAGAGATACAGTTAAAAGACTCTGGGAATAATCAATGTGCCATGTTTTAATCAAATCCACATCACACTTCACTGTAGTGTGCAAAGTAACAGGTGAAGCAAGAGACACAGTTGCTTTCCCAGTTTTCTTGCAGTAAGCAATATAAAGAGAATAAAGAGGCACATAACACAGTGTTTCATGATATCTTAAACACTGATGTGGCAATACAAAGAAATGTGAAAAGGAAGATCTGAATTTTACCCAGGAGCTGTTACTACCCTCTGATGAAAACAGGAAACCATGACCTATTCCAAATTTCTTTTTATAGCAGAAGACAAGGATTTCTAGATGGAAGAATGAGGATTCACCAGAGGGTGAAAAGAAAGACAAACGGACAACTTAAATTAGAGCCCACCTGCAAATAGGCTTTGCCTTATGCCTCATCAGCACTGTAAACAATTCTTCCACCTCCTTTCCACAAGTACTACAAATTGAAGAACTTCACTGGAAAAAAACCAAGAGATTTAGTTCATTAACTCTGGCAACAACATAAGAGCACCTACGAAGCTGCCATTACTCCTCCATTCCATGGTTTCAGCCTGTTGCTTTCCCTTTGTAAATGGTTTTTGGAGCCACATCTCAGAGACAAGTCTTGAAGTATTTGCAAGTTAAACATAAGATTACCGACACTGATCTCATAACACACTGCCCAGGGAATCTGACTGACTGCCATTTTGGGGGCCTGACCTCTCTTAGGACAACTAATTACACTTCAAACACTGTATGAGAAGGAATACAGTAGGCGATTGAGTTCTGGAGTCCATGCTGGCCAAAACAGAAGCATATTTACAGGAAACAGTTTATTCTAATTCCTACTGTGCTAACTAAGAACACCAACTTATATTTATTTTAAGGGCATCTAGGAGACTCTGCATATGATTATTTTTCACTAGTACTGTGGCTGTGGCATCAGAAAACACGCTACTATTCTTCCCAGAAGTTTTTCATCACAAGATCTCTCCTGGATAATACAAAGTAACTTGTTGCACTTTATCTCCACGTATCACTCTCGCTGCACAGAGGGTATTCCAAAACCAATTTCATTTCAGTTTACCTGGCAAAGTTGCTTGTCCGTGTTCTACACAGAAAACACATTAATATGCAGACCCTTGCTCCAAACTTCTTTTCAGATACTCTTTCAAACCAAGACAAATTTGCTCATCTGCTTAAGTAACAAACATTCCAAGCTACTTTAACATCTTCCTCTCTCCCGCCCCCCAACTTTGTTTTAGCCAAACCAGCAGAATTTTGTGTCCTGCTTACTAGCTGGTGCTGATGACCACAAAAGATTCTGCAAATAACAGAGAACTGTGATAGCTTAAGGGGACATATGAGTATTTTAAATCCTCCACTATTTCACATGCAATAGGGACATTTTTACCTGAAAGACGAAATAAGCTTGAAATAAAAAGGCCAGCTCCCTGAATTAAAAAAAACCCCTCCAGCTGCTTTGAAGCAAAATGACCAATGCCTTTACCTGATTAGAATTGACAGAGATTGACTGAATCTTTCAGGGGATTAATGCGTTTGTCTTTCAAATCCCAAGACCCAGATTCTAATTCCATCACAAATAAAATATCCGCTGTGGTGGCACAGCCTGTACTACAGTGCTCTTCTGGTAAGGTGGGAAAAGTTTAAGAATAAACACATAGCAAAGACGAATCCAGTGTAGAACAGAAGATTACTATCATGCAAGGAAATAGTATGATATATTTAAATACCCAAGGTTTTCCTGTCATTTTGTGTAAATACATTTTAAAGTTTCACCTTGCAAAGACAAGAAACAGAAGAACATACATATGTGTGCATGTGTGTGTGTGTGTGTATATATATATATACACACCCCCCTATATCTATCTATCTATCTATCTATCTATCTATCTATCTATCTATCTATCTATCTATCTATCTATCTATCTATCTATCCACACCTACCTTTGCAGGATGGAATTTCTTGTTAATTTCCCCACATAAAGAATACAGACACAAAACCCTCTGATTTTTTCCTTCAAAGCAACAACAAAAGCAGGACCAGTGAAAAGCACTGAATATCCTGTCTAGTAATATTCAAAGAGGACATAATTACCCCATATTGAACTATGGAAGTCAAGTGAAGGTGAATTTCATTAAGTAGGGTTGCAGTGATGGTGTGCTAGCATTAAAAAATCACTTCTGTGAAACATAATTGTTTTAATATGCAAACATTTCTGTTAAACGTGGTTCAGAATTTCCTTTTCAATAGAAAAGATTTTAGATGGTTCAATTTCCTGCATTTTGCTTAGTCTATGATAATTTTTCTTCCTTTTCTCTACAAGTACAAACTTTAAAAATAAACAAACCAGTGCAAAGCACAGTCACTCTGACATTCACTAAGAGAAATCCTGAAGCAGTACACTGGTGACTATCTCTGCTTTTAATTCTAGAGAAAATATTACATTACTAAAATGCATGATTTTTGAAATCCCCTGCATTCATATTAGATTCAAAATCAATCCTTAGATAATCCTTATTTTTACTTTAACGATATATGTATTCCTTAGCTATAAGGTAGCTACTCACTAATTTATCTGGAGAGACTTTCAAAGTTATTAATAGCTATTGATACTATTCTCAGCGCAAAGACACTTACAGTGCCAATCCAGCACATCCATCTGTCCGATTACATTTCTAAAGACACTGCAGAAATGATGGTGACTGTTTAAAAGTGGTTCTGTGAGAGCTCTCTGCAGATCATGCCGTTTATTTTAACAAAAAGTCCTCTCAAAGCCCAAATCTCCAATTTAAGAAACATTTCCTTAAACGATAAAATTTTAATTCCACAATATGTGGAAGGCAAATCAATATGATCTAGTTGGAGTACTGTTCTAGGAACTACACTGTTATAACTACCTAGGAATTTCCCATGTCTTGTTAGTTCCACTAGCACTGTAATCGAAGGCTATTACAAAATGAAAACATGTATCTTACAAGAAAACATATGAGAAACAGAACTTCACACACCTTAAAATGTTTACAAAGCTTTCACACTAGATCCCTTTGCAGAACGTTAGTGCTCCATTCTCCCCTTTTCTTTCTGGTTCCAGAGAAAGACTCTATACAGCATATTTGTCTTTCTACATTTGTACTAAAAATACTGGTTCAGTCATGTAAATATTTACAAGTGAACATAAGGTACATAAGGTTCACTGTGGCTACACAACCACTGCAGATTGGCTCAGTTAAAAGTAAACTTGAAGAAGCATCTACCTGATTAGACTTTAGGCTTTTAAACTAATTTGTGTAATGTATCAGAATAATTTAGAAGTACATTTACTGTTACCAGTTTGTAGAGATTACATGAAAAAAGCTCAGTCTTCGGCTAACTAACACCTCAGAATACACAAATGGAACAACAGCTGGAGCTATAAACTCAGCCTTTAAAACAGTCTGTGATGAACTACATGGGCTGCACTGCCTGAGACTGAAGACTGATAGAGAAATACTACTGCAGAGTAAAATTAAGAGGCCATATATTTTTGGATTGTACATCTACAGAAGTTAAAAAGTTGTATTCATTTATCATGATTTTCATATCCTCTTATCCTCAATTCATAGAATTATAGAATCATTAAGGCTGGAAAAAGACCTTCAAGATCATCAAGTCCAACTTTTAACTGAACACCATGTCAACTAAACCACAGCACTAAGTGGCACAGCCAGTTGTTTCTCGAGCACTTCAAGTGATGATGACTCCACCACTTCCTTGGGCAGCCCACTCTGGTCTCTGACCACTCATTCAGTAAAGAAATTCCTCCTGCTATCCAAACTGAACCTTCCCTGGCACACCTCGAGGCCATTTCCTCTTGTTGTGTCACTAATTACCTCAGTTCGTCAAGTTTTTTTATGAGAAATCTTATGATAGTACAAAGAAGCTGCTGCACGAAGTAAAATTACATGCCTATAGCCTCATCATTGTTTCAGTCAGAAAAAACCCTAAGCCTTTCTAGGAGGGATTGAGCAGACAAATTGCTGCAGGAAAGAAAAAGGACTGGGACACAAGGAATGTCTAGTTTATGCTTCTTTCTTATATATCATACTTGGCAATGTCCGCAATCTTATAGCACTATGGATATTTCTAAGGAGTCTGACAGGGTCAAAGATACCTGTATCTAATTCAGGAAGAATTTAGTATCATTTATAAAACAAAGGCCATGAAACTTCCTTTAACACATGTATGAGCTAAGGGATCTTCCTTAGAAGAATGTCCCATTTTAGTATAGAATATGTGTTTTCAGAGGCAGAAAGCCCAGTAGAACACATAGCAGCTTGCTGTAAAATGTTACTAGACCCTCTGATAAATCTGCTCTCTAAATCCAAAGGAATTAGGATTAAGCTTTAACTAGTTCATTAGATTTTTCTCTGCTAGTCTGAAGACACATTTTTAAAATTTTTTTCCTCCTCATTTGGGTAGTTTTAAGCAGTTATTAAGTCACTCACCAGCTGCCTGCCTTTTATATTTTTTAATAGTTTTATTTAAAGAAACACTTCATCTCAATCACCTGAAGGCATATTTTCCAAACATGAACCATCTTCATGGCTCTTCTCTGGATACTCTACAAAGATATAAATCAGCTTTGTACTGGTTTCAGAGGAACCAATCAAGTCCCTGATGATTTATCTCACAGAATAATCCTGTATTCTCACAATAATGTCATAGCATCAGAGGTGGCTATGACTGGCAAGAAAACAAAGATGTGCGTATCACAGAATGGCTTGGGTTGAAAGAGACCTTAAAGATCACCAAGTTTCAACCCCCACCATGGGCAGGAACACCTTTGACTAGACCAGGTTGCTCAGAGTCCCATCCAACCTGGCTTGAACACTTTCAGGAATGGGGCACCCACAATTTCCCTAAGCAGTCTGCTCCCATCCATGCCTCACCACCCTCACAGTAAAGAATTTCTTCCTATGTATGCTACTGGTAAAGCCAAGGATGACATGCACAGAATGATATATGGACAAAGGTTCCCAAAACCTGGCACAAAAAAGCATAACAGCTGACCTGGTTTAGGTAATTTTTACTGGTGTTTTTTTTTTGTTTGTTTTTGTTTGTTTGTTTGTTTTTGTGTTTTTTTTTTTTTTTTTAACAGGACAGTACAGAGAAAGTTTACTTTGGTCTTCAGTAACAAGTGGAAATATCAGAGTTAGGTATTTTGCCTGTCCTCAAGATTTAGCTAGTCAAGAACAAACTAACTTGTTTGGGTCAAGAACAAGAGACGTCAAAACATTATGGCAAAGCATTGTCATTTTAATAAGGCATGAAACATAAAGCCAAGGTGCAAGAATAAAAATATTCAGCCTCAAGCACAATGAATAAAGAAAGCACATCCTCTGAAAAACAAAACAGCAAAGGCCACAGATTTTAAGTTTGCAGAAAAACATGTACAAATCCTGTTGCACTCAGAAACAAGAGATGCCTGCCCTAACACCAAAAGGACTGCAAGGCAAT
The DNA here is from genome assembly GCA_035583235.1 of Hafferia zeledoni. Lineage (NCBI taxonomy): Eukaryota > Metazoa > Chordata > Aves > Passeriformes > Thamnophilidae > Hafferia > Hafferia zeledoni. The sequence continues at coordinate 83,259,934 of JAWWEV010000115.1, read as the reverse complement.
ACTAACAGGAACCACCTATAACCAGCTCTGGCTTTGTTTTGAATTTCAGGGCTTTGTAATTGACTGCTTAGTCTTCTTTAAAACTATATACAACATAAAATCAAAATGCCACACAGCTAAAAACATCTCCTGCAGCTAACGAACATAGCTGTAATATGCATATGTTTCATAAACTTCCATTAAAGTAACAGGAATGCCCAATCCCAATTTGCTGTTAAAAGGCCAGATGTATTTTAACTGGCCTTCCTGTTATGCTAACGAGCATTCTCGTCTTCTCAGGACTCCCATCATTCAATCACTAATACCATACTGCCTTTGTGCTTGTATATAGCAATTACAGGATCGACTTGTTTCAAGACAAGAATAATAATGGAATTATTGCAAAGTTCAAGAGACACAAAAATTTACCATCGACTCTTGGGATTTTCAAGTTTAAAGAGATTACCTTGCTTGAATTATATTTGATTTATCTCTTCCATTGATTATGATTACTTGTGGGTACAGTGCAAATGCTCTGCTTCAAGGAATAATAAACATATAATCCTCATGAAAGCTTACACAAGATTAAAAAATGCTTCATGTCTTGAGGGCTTCTGTTTGTCAAATCTTACTTTTCCAAACATCACAAATGCAAGATGCATGCCCACTGCAGTGATACTTGCATGCCTTTTCTTAGATATTGTATGTTGTGGAGTAGAGATGAAAACAAACAAACAAAACCAATTTAGGCACATGATACAATTTTATAAACTAGTTGCAGACTTTATGATCTGGCCCATGTCTCTATATTTCCAAAGCAATGAAAGTACTGCAGAAAACACATATCATCAAGCTTGCCTTCCACCGTGATTCCCTTACTGAAACTTCCTTAAACTTCTCTGGTTTCCGCCAAAACTATCTTTCAGAGCTCAGACTGGAGATGTCACTATTTCACACAAAAGCAGTGGGATTTGGTACTATGAAAATAGTTGTAGGGGTATCGCTAATCAGTAACACAAACACAGGATTTATGCACATTCAATGTTGCAATAACAGATTAGACGATTGGCCCATCCAGGGTTTTATACCGCTGAAGGGGATGATCATAGAATATGATTATCTTCTCTATAAACAGGTATTTTTATTGGATTCCCTCAGTTTAAAACTAAAATCTCAAAAAATGTGAAGGATTATTAACAATAGTTTGTTAATAATAACTCTGCAAGGTCTTATCCACTGTAGATACGTGTTACATACTCAGCATACACGGGACAGTAAATTCAGCACTGATACATGCCTTGCTAATGTGCTAACACAGCAGAGGGGTACTGATGCTTAACTACACTGCAAACATAAACTACTTACATCGCTGCTCTTGTAACACAGAGTAATTTGGGGTTGCAGATCAACATTTAGAGATTCCTAGATGCAGTGTTGGAGCACGTACGAAACCAGCAGTGGCAAGTGAAAACTATCTAAAAATAGCAGAAAGCTACTGGAGAACATTTGCAAGAAGGTGCATAGAAATCTCTCTGATAAATTACGCATTTTTTCTGTTTGCATCAGCACGAGGATGCTCCTCATCACTTCAGTTTTACAGAAGGATGAATGAGGTGGGAATTTTGTTTTGATTTAAAACTACAAAAGGAGTTATTGAAATGCATTAGCTCTTCAAAGTTCAGAGGCAGAAATAAATTTTACAGTTGTGAGTACATTAGGTCTTCTGTTAGCCTAACACAAATACATCAGTCAAAGCCTCCAAAGGAAAATAACACTGTAAAACATTTAGAACTTAATTCCATAACATGCTTTTAACATCAGAAAAAAAATGACAAATTAGGGGTGAGGAACCCACTACCAAAAAAAAAAAAAAAAAAAAATTGAAATGCTAATTTTCAAAATATGAACTGAATGACAAAATGTTTTAAACCCAAAGAGGATGAAAAGAATGATCAGTGTCTGAATCCTTCATTCTAAGTGTAGAGCAGCAAAATCATCAGTTGGGCAGCTACATAATGTCCGTGCCCAACCCACTGATACAACTAAGTCTGTTCACTTCTACAGTTGTCTTACCTTCCATGGTAACACTTGGCTAAGCTTCTCTAAAGGTTTCTGCAATAAAGTTTTACTCTTGATCAAAAAATTCATGGATCACTGAAGTGGGGAATTAGTGTAGAAAAATATCTGACCTAAATATCAAAGCACTTTGGGTTACTCAGTGTGTGAGAACTTCTACTGGGCACATCTGTTCCTGGCAAGCCACTCAATATTAAATGCAAACACAGAAAATATGGTTATGATGTCTCCTATTTACAGCCCAGATAGTCAATTTAACAGCTGTACTTTCTTTTTTTTTTTTTTCTTTAAAGTATTTTAAACCATTTAAAAACAAGGTGTTACAATGATGCTCTAAGAATAGAAGAACGTAAAATACTGCCTAGGGATTTATGGGCTCAACAGCAAAAGTGAAAGACAGGGGTTATAAATTCTCTCCTTCTAGCACCACTCTGTGAGCATTAAGAAAGCAATGAAGCAATCTCTCATATTGGTTATAATTGGGAGAGGGAAACAAAGAGATGATATCTATAAGCAGATTAAAAAAAAAAAAAAAGGAAAACCAGACCATATTAAAGCATATAAACTAAGCATAACATACACAAGACCTGGAAGAAGACACTTTAGAGATATAGCAGAAAGAAGTAACAGGGATAAGAAGATATGATGGAAACAGAGAAACAGTCAGGAGTTCACGATTTTGCTGAAACAGAGGAGTACATGTGGGAGGTGGATGGAGTGAAACTAGGAATGTGGTGGTTTGACCTCGGCTAGAGGCCAGGTACCCATGGAAGCTGCTCAATCACTCCCCTCCTCAGCTACACAGGGAAGAGAAAATAGAAGAAAAGGCTCATGAGTTGAGATAAGGACACAGAGATCACAAACAGATTACTGCCATGGACAAAACAGACTTGACTTGGGGAAATTAGCTGAGTTCATTACCAACAGAAATCTGGGTAGTATAATGAAAAGTAAAATAAATCTTAAACACACCTTTTCCCCAACCCCTCTCTCCTTCCTGGCCTTAACTTCACTCCTGATTCTCTATCTCATTCCTGCCAGTGGCACAGGGAGATGGGGAACGGGGGTTACAGTCAGTTCATCAAATGTTTCTGATGCTGCTTCCTCCTCAGGGGGAGGAGTCCTTCCCCTGCTCCAGCATGGGGTACCTCCCCTCCCTGTTTATGACAGTCCTTCACAAACCTCTCCAGCTTGAGTCCTTCCCACAGACTGCAGGGCATAATGAACTGATCCCAGTGTGGGTTTCTTCCACAGGGTGCAGTCCTTCAGGAGCAGGCTGCTCTCCATGGGTCTGCAAGTCCTCTGGGCAATCTGTTCCAGTACTTCACCACCCTCAGAAAAGAATTTTTTCCTAACATCTAATTAAATCTACTCTCTCTGTTTGAAGCCATTCCCCCTCTTCCTGTCACTACACGCCCTTGTAAAATGTTTCTCTCCATCTTTTTTGTAGTCTCCTTTCAGATAATGGAAAGACACAATTATGTCACCCCAAACCCTTCTCTTTTCCAGACTGAGCAATCCCAATTCTCTTAACCTGTCCTCATAGAAGAGGTGCTCCATGCCTCTAATCAACTTGGCAGCCCTCCTCTGGATTCGATCCAACAGATAATGTCCTTTCAGTGTTGGTGACCCCAGAGCTGGATGCAATACTCAAGGTGAGGTCTCATGAGAGTGGAATAGAGGGACAGAATCACCTGCCTCGATCTGCTGGCCATGCTGCTTTTGATGCAGCCCAGGGTATGATTGTTATCGCAGAGGGTTCAGCCTCAGCCAGCGGCAGGTGCACCTTGAAGCTGGCTGGCATTGGCTCTTTCAGGCATGGGCAGCTCCTCAGAAAAGCCACTCCTATAGCCTCCCTACCATGAGAACCTTGCCATGCAAATGCAGTACAAGGCAAGAGTCCCATGGTACAGGCAGACACGATGCCACAGAGAGAGTGAACACTCTGTGGTGGGAGTTAACGATCAAACCACAGAAATTATTCAAGTAACTTCTTTACAAGTTGGGTTGCAGGCACATAAGTAAGACAAAACAAAGAGTAGTTAATGCCCACAGGCCTGCCACTACCTCGCATCAAATGCAAGGTAAACTGAGGTAGCTTATTCCCCTCTCTCCTTTCAGGAGAGAAAGATAAACTAGCTCATGCTTATCTTGAGATCCAAGCACACACAAAAGGAACTAATACAAGCCACGCTGCACTCAATTCATCTCTAGGCTTGCCTTGCAGCTACTTATTGCTTTGCTTACAATCTAGAGTGCAATACTCAAAACCCCAACAGAGCTGACACCTAAGTCCTGGGCAAGACTGAATTTCAGAGCTGCCTGCACTTGCCACGAAACTCTGAAGTTCAGATGCTCAAAAGCACTTGAGTCTTGACAACACGGACTATTGTTGTACCCACTTGTCACCTAAATGACATCTGGTAACTGTATATTCAGCATCTACATCCTCCTAAAGGAGATGTCAGTCACATAGTCCCATTCAAAGAGTTCCTTATGAAATACAATGGTAGCTCCAATTTGGTTTCCAAACACAGCCTGAGAAAGCAAAGCCCTGTCATATATTTACTAGCCAGAGAAGTCCTATCTCATGGATCAGATCTGTCCTTAAAATCACAGTATTTCAACTTCTGTGGTCCAGGCACACTCCCCTCATACCAACACTCTTTAAAAGTCAAAGGTCTCATTCTTTTAATGGCCAGTTCTTTTTAGATAAATGAACTCTCATTTAGCTCCAGTTTTTCAGGCCATTTAGGCACTTACTCAACCCTACTTGCCTTACCTCTAAAAAGTCTTCAGTACGCACAACAGCCTTTTCTCCTCCCTTAGTCTTGTATCCTAGCAAATTCTTCCTCTGAAAGTTCTCTCCATATACCTTTACAGCCTTTTCATTCATTCATCTTTCATCTAAGTGCTCTCTTAATCCATGTGAATCAAGTAACTCCAAAAACCTGCCTGGACTGGCAGAGGAAAAAGTGGAGTCTTGCCTCACCCACTCCTCATGGTTCCTGATCTACAAGACCTTAAAAGGAACTACATCTGATGCTTCCTACACCTTTTTCTACTAATTGTCCTTATGCAGACTTTGACAACCTTCCCTGGTTGCACAGGACAGTACAGCACAGCTGCCTCAAATACAACCCCTTCTGGTCTTCCACAGCTATAACCACAGCCCTGCTTCATGCCTCTTCACCCTCAGCACAGCATAAATACAGAGTGGCTACTACAATTAACTTCTACTCAAGTTACTCCAACTAGACACAGCTACCTTAAAAGCAAGAGTTCAGTCCCTATTCTTGTTCAAAAGTTTATGTAACCAGTGGACTCTCCAGGACTAATCCATCTGCTTCATACCACAACTATTTCAACTACTCAAGAATTCTTCACCTCTAGTTGTAGCATGTGGCTCCCAGACCACATACTGATTTGCACCTCACTAATAGCATTGGAGTCTCAGCTGAGAAAATGATCTGCTGAGAATTCCACAGCAGCAATTTACCATGTGCCACAGTTTTAAACATCCAGTTATTTGGCCTTGTGCAGTAGGTACTAAGGTCATTCAATCAACTTGGCTAAATTCTGTATAAAGCTGTATCCTGATCTTTTCCCATGGATTCTCCTTTAAGAGTATTCATAATACCTTATTTTCTTCAAAGATTCCAAGACATGCTGTCTACATAGCCTTAAAACGAATTTTCAAAAGTTTAATTATGCTCTTGTGATTTTGGCTACACATTTCCTTTGTTTCTGGAATATGGTGATGACTGTTCCAACAGAAGTTTGTATCACATTCTTGCTGGTGCTCTTTGAAAGCTTTTTTCTGTTTCAACTCTTTGCTGGAGCTGAGAGTTGCAGGTGACACAAGTTCTTCATTTCAGGAAAGAGAAGGCTACCACTCACGACTCAGGTCCTCGTCCACAGCGTTAATTTCTCTTAATGCTACCCCCTGATGATTGAGTTCTAAAAGTCTAGTGATCCAAAATGTATAAGTAGGCATTTCCACTTCAGTAATGTGCTTTTCGGAAGGATGTTTCCATCTCCAAAGATGCTGGGTATATGTTTAGTTCTGATTATGTTTTTTCTAGTGCTGCAATCTGATAAAATCTCCTGGTGAGGAAATGTGGGTGGTTTTCACTCAGACACCCAGCAAATTGTCTTCAATACTACTACGTGTTTTTTCTTCACTAATAAAGTCCCTCCCTTCAGTGACAAGCAACTAAATGTGAAACCAAGTAAATTGGGATGCTCATTTTGTTGGACAGCAGACTCCTTACTTCTGTAATCAATTTCTCCAAGTACTGATTTTGCCACAAATTTTTTAATTTGTGTTTCTGCCACAAAAAAAGCAAAGCCCAGTTACTCTGTTTCTCCTGTTTCTGGTGTGTTCCAGTCTAATCCTTCTGTTTTACCCAGTCATGGTCACAGATTGAAAAAACTGTTCCCTTGAGAAGAAAATTGTGACTGCAAGACAAGTATCATGCCAAATCACCAAGCCTGATGCTCAGCCAGCCCTCCAAAAGCTTAAGAACACATTCTGCTTTGTTTCTGTGACACAGGCTTCATTCTCTCTCCCCATCATCACTCTCTGAAGAACTTTCACTGGGATTCTGCTTGCCTCCAGCTTTGCAACAAATCCTCAAATACAACAGACTACTTGCACTCAGAGTGGTTTGCTAACCACCCCAATTAGCTTTCCTCAAGCATAAACATTCAAGATCCTTTGGCCATAGTTGGTTTCTGCATGAGGAAAGAAATGAGGGAAGAAGAAACTTATTTTGCTCTAGTTCTGTTCCCTGGACTGAAAAAGAAAATGAACCTGGACTTTTTGGGCATTCTTAAATGAGTCCCAAGATCTTCCCAGCAAAAATTTTTATGGCAATCTGTATTTCCATGGAAGCTGCTACACTGGTTCACTCTTTAGGCAAGAAGCTGTAGATTTCTCGTATTTTCCATCCTCACTGCCTTATGCTTCTGACCCAACTGATAGAAACTGCAACTAATACTGCTCCTGAACCAGATGCTGTGTAGAAGACTATCCTACCACTGAAGTGAAAGTTTGCATCTTTCTCCCCTCTCCTTTCCTACTGATGGAAAAAGTCTGTAATCTTATTAACTGCAACAGCTGTAAATAGTTGCTGTTCCAAAGTAGTCCCACCTGGCCCTGGATGGCCCTGCCTCCTTTAAACTCTCAGCTCCAAGAACAATCATTCTCACCCAAAGTCAGTAAAGTCTTCTGCTCTTTAGCTCAATTAATTCAAATTAACTAGTTCCTCTAAACAAATCTTCTTGTACAGCATTTCAAGTCTCCTCTTCAAGTCCCAGCATCCTATTTCCCTTCCCCAACTGTCAATGGTCTTCACCAAAGTTCTGAAATTTCCACATTCTTCTTCCCTGGATTGTGTCCCAAGTTACTCATCTTAATAGTTCCCCTAGACTCAGCCTGGAACCTCCCTTTAAGTCACTTGCTCAGTCATCTAATCATATCCTTAATCCTTCCTGGCAGATCTCACCCCAACCAGCTACCCAAGCTGAGAGAAAGAAGGAAGCCCTGCCCTAGCTATTACATGGAACCGGTCCCATGCCCTTACAGAAATAAGGACATGGAATTCCTAGATCATCCTTCCTGATAGTAACTGTTCTTCCGACCACCTTTTTCTTTTTTTTTCTCCTGGTGACTGCTAAGACCGTGTTTTTGACCTTTCTATCTCTCCTTGAAGTTTACGGCTTCCTAAATGATGTCTGCCCTTCAGCCTTCTAGGTCAATATATGGTTACAATGGATTTCAGACTTTTGTGAAAGGGGTCTAAAGCCATAGTCAAGGAAGGAGAGAAAAAGTAGTTTTTCAACAAATGAAAAAGCAGAAACATTAAGGTGAGGCTGAAAAGGTACTTGATATACCTATGAGAAAAAAGGCACAGAACACCACTATTATTCCCAAATGGAAGATTTAAAAAACAAAAAAACCCAAAAAAAACAAAAAAAAAAGAAGACCACAAAACCCCAAAAACACTAACAAAACAGCTTTAGACAGCATGGTCAATGCTAAAAAACCCAATGGTGACATCATTCAAACAAAATCCAGACAGGCTCACCATATACTCTGTCTTTTGGGGTTCTTTTTGGTCTCAGAAAAGGTCAGTTGCTTTTAAAATAGTACAAAGCAGGGGAGGAAAAAGATCAAATTCTTAACGTGCAAAAATAAAGCAACACAAGACTCAGTGGGACGTTCTGGCACAGTTCTACACAAGTTTCATCACAGGAGTCTGAGGCAGCAGGACAAAACACCTGCTGGCAGGACAATCCTGCTGAATACTGGGAACAGGGCTAAAGACAGATGGGCGTCCAATAAAAAATGGAAGTGGGAACTGAAGAGAATAAGTGTAGGAGTAGTAGTGGGAATAAAATTTCTTCACATTTTGTTGTGTAATTTTGCTGTGTAGTAGTGTTTCAGTATGATTTATTGTGTAATGCTATTGCATGGCATCATTTGTTGTGCAACTTTGCTGCGTGGTATAGTTTTTTATTTAATGATATTGAACATTAGGCAATGGTCTTGCATGCCATAATTTGTGTTTTCTGTTGAGCAATATCACTGTCATAGCTCTTGACACAAAGGTGAATTGCATGAATTCACATAACAGTGCTGAATTAATGATTTTAACATATCACAGAGTGATTTGGGTTGGATTGAGCCTTAAATATCATCCAGTTCTAACCATCCTGCCAATGGGCAGAGACAGTTTCCATTAGACTTTCACAGCCCCATTCAACCTGGCCTTGAACAATCCCAGGGGTGGTGCACCCACAACTTGCCTGAGCAAACTGTTCCAGTGTCTCACCACCCTCACAGTAAAGCATTTCTTCCTAATATCTGATCTAAACTTGCCCTCTTCCTATTTGAAGCTGTTAGCTCTTGTCCTCTACTACATGCCCTTGTAAAAGGTCCTTCACCTCTCCTGTCAGCCACCTTTAGGTACTGGAAGGATGCTACATACTCAGACATGGCAAATGGACACAATTACTTTTGTCTGAACAAAGACACATGCAGAAAAGCAGCAGACTGAGCAGAACGTAATGCATTAAGAAATTATTTCACTGAACAGCCATGCAGCATTATCTCGTGAAAGCGATTTTCTTATCCAGAGCTACCTTGTAACTACAAGGTCAGCTATTCCATGTTTTGCCTATCCAGACCTGACCATAAAAACGACAGGAGGACTTTGTTTCACATACTACTGGGTATAAACATGTGACTTAGACGCTACCCAAAGCTAGCCTTGCAGGGACCTACTGAAATTCAGAACTTGAACAAGAAACACTTCACCTCTTTCACAAAATAGGATTGATTACTTCATTACAAGGGAATCCTGCGTTAACAGCAACACTACTGAACTTAAGAGCAAAAATTGAACAGTTTGCATTAGTAAATTAGTAACACTTGAGCATATTTTAGACAGCAGCACAATGTCACCCTACTACTACTTAACGTTCTCCAAAGCAGCAGAAGGAAAAAATGAAAGTTTGCTCTATATGTAGTATCACTGTTAGTTACACTGTTGTTACATTCTTTACATTTACTTGCTTTTTCATCCCTCTTTTTTTTTTTTTCCCTCTCATAATTTTTGCTTACAAGAAACACGGTTTATGTACAGACTTAAATAACATGTTTGAAGTTCAGGAAACATATCAGAACTCAAAGTATTTTTTCCAAAGAAATCAAGTGATCCATAAGGATATCAACCTTGTACCCACATCTATTTCAATATCCATGTGAAAATGCTATTGATTGGCTAGAACAGCATCTCTTTCATGCGTTACCTGGCAGTCAGTGAACAATGGTACTCTGCAAGAGGCACAGAAAGAGAGCAAACACTGGTAAATTACAATGCAGTGCTGCTGCAAGCATTTTTATTTGCTCTCATATTCTGGTAGTTTTTAAAAACAGAAGAGAAAAATACACATGCAGGCTTAATTTTTAAAATATGGCAAAACACATAAGTTACGGGAAAGCAAATTGTCAAAAAAGTGAGCTCCTTCCATCTATAACATAAGATTAATTTATTATCTGACAGATGGCAGAAGGGAGGGGGGCGGAAAAGCAAAGACTGCTGATGCAGTGAGCTCCCCGCCTGGAATGAAGGCCCCACATTCCCACTTGCTACACTGCTACAAAACACATTCATAATTACATTCACTCCGGTTTTGCTCGATGTGTTTTCAGGTTTAAATCAAAACAGCCTAGACCTCATCGCTGTGTGGACGACTAAAAAACGAGGAAAACATGCAGAGAAGTGATCCTTCTGTCAACTGCTCGTGCCTGCTCACAATACGAGCTATGAAAGCAGCAACCCCTTTCATTCGACCAACGAGACAGAGCCATTCACGCTGACCAATGACACTTCCAGAGCCCCCGGTCACTGCAGCAAGTTACCACCTCATTTGTTGTCCCAGCATTGAAAGCTGCTCTTTCACATTTCTCCATATTCCAAGACATTTTCTCTTTCTTCAGGAATTTCCACATTGCAGTCGTGGGGTGCAATTACAGAAGTGGAGCACATCGAAAACGAAAAACAGCAGAACTGACCGAGACACACTTAGCATAAAACGAAAAGCCTCTGCATTGACGGCAACAACCATTTCCTCACTTGGTTTGCTGAACTCCACGGATGCCGACACGGAGCTCCCACCTGCCGCAGGAGCTCCAGCACGAATTACCGAGGGCCTCTCTTACCTCCGACATCAGATTCCCGTATGACCACCCCAAGGCACACCGCGGCGAGAGGGAACCAGAGGATCACGGCTCTGGAAGCGGATTTCACTCCGTCCAGCCCAGGGGGGGGACACTCTCACCTTGCCACGCCGCGATGCCCCGCGCCCCCCGGGCCCTTACCCGGGATTACGGCCGATAAACAAACAAAACCCCCAAGCGCACCCAGAAGGGCGCGGAGGAGAGGCGGGTGCGGGTGGTCCCGGTCCCGGTGCCGGTCCCGGGGAGCCGGAGCGCGCTCCGCGTCTCCCGGGAGACGGAGCCATTTTGAGCCGCTGCGCATCAGTGGCAGCGGGCGGGGGGCGCCGGGCACGGCGATGGCGGGGCCGGGGCCGCCCCGGCGCGTTACCTCGGATGCTCCAGGTCCAGCGGTAGAACTCGAGGGTGTCGTTCACCACGCTGGACACCAGGCCCATGGCGCTGGGGGGCTCGGCGGCGGCGGCACCCATGGTGAGCAGCAGCAGCAGCGGCGGAGCCGGCAGACCTGTCTCGGCGCGTGCGTCCGTGCCTCTGCGCCGGGGCTGCTGCTGCTGCTGCCCCTTCTACAGCCGGGGATGTGATTTAAATCTCTATCTCTCGGTATCTTCCCTCCAGACTCCGCCTCGCTCCCGTCACCGGCTCCCGTGCCCCGCGGGCAGGGTGGAGGGCGAGAGGCGGAGGCGGGGGGGCGGCCGCGGCTCCGCAGCTCGGTGCGCAGCGCCCGGCGCGGAGCGGAGCAGAGCGGAGCCGAGCCGAGCTGAGCTGAGCCGAGCCGAGCGGAGGCGTCACGTGGCCGCCGTCCCGCTGCCCGCCGGTGGCGCCCGCGGCCGCACAGCCCGGCACGGCGCAGCTCGGCACGGCACAGCCCGGCACGGCACAGCCGCGCAGGCGCCCGGCGGGAGCAGGTGCAGAAATGCAGAAACCCGTCTCCTCCCTCACCGGGCGTGCGGGGAGGCGAAGAAGCCCTGGTTAACTTAATTTGGCGTTTTATTTTCAAATAGGATTTGGTTGGTTTATTTTTTACCAGACAGGGGGAAAAAATAAATATTTCGGTCAACTCGTAGTGCCTTTCTTCCTTTGCACCGTGTAGCAGTTTGGATTTTCCTTCTCTCCTCCCTCTCTCACTCGCCCCTGACGGACGCGCCGAGGTACCGGCGTGAGCGGCGCTCGCGTTACCCTCGTTTGTGCGCACCGAGGCTCTGCGAGGCTCTGCTGCTGCGAGGAGCCTCCGCTAAAATCCCATCTCCTCCCAGTACGGATAACACCAGCAATCGCAACGGCACCTCGCTATCTCCCTGCCCTACCAAGTGGTGGCACTTCCCTAACCAGCCTCTTCTAGGCGCCCCCGAGGTGCCCATCGCACGCTCTCCCCTCATCTCCTGCACCACGGCCTGTGTGTTCGCTGCGTGGCACAGAGAGCGTGTGCTTGCCCGGAGTGTTGCTGGGTGGTGCAAGAGGAGCATCCGTTCAGCAACCTGTGCTCCAGCCCCAACAAACCCTCTCTGCCTGGTGTGAGGGCACCAACTGCTCCTCACACCCTTTGCTTCTTATCTCCTCCTGCCAGCTTGTTTCTCACCCTACCTCTCCCACGGTCTGCATAGTGCGGATGGCTGGCTGCATGACACCCTGGGATCGGTTTGCCCACTGAGGGGCAGGAGGGGACCTGCTCCACCTGAGTGGCAAGCTTTCCTCCTAGCAGACAGCAGATCAGATGGTATCTACCTCTCCTCCTCCAGTGCACCAGCACCTCTGTCACTTGTTGTCACTGGGTCTTGGTGAGCACACCTCACACTCCTCATGCTGGGTGAGTCACCCTCTGCTTAGCTCTTGGACTGCCCTGGCTGCTGCGATCCCAGCCCTATGGACACGAGACACACACTGGCCATCACTAGGTACTTCACCGCAAGCAGAGCTGCTGCAGCAAAACCGGGTGTTTGGGAGTAGGAATCACCTACACTGGGAAAAGGAAGAGAAGCTGCATCAACCCTGGAGGCCTGGATGGACAGGGAAGTCCAGCTTATCCCAATGCTGCCTGAAAGTTGGAGCGAAGCAAGGCTATCGCATATGGATGTATGGAAAACTGCTACTTCTCTCACCTAGAAGAGTCAATCAAAACTCGGCATGAATTATGCTGACTTGAATTATGCTTTATTTTGATGGAACTGATCATGGCAGAAGGTCTGGTGAGAGCTCTGAAACGGATCTGTCACTGGGTAGGGCAAGGTGAACACCAACCTGCTTCCCAAGTTGCAGGCAGACAGTGTAGTGTCAGTTCTGGTTCCTGTGCCTCCTTTAGGAGAAACCACTGCATTGTATTGTTGGACATTTAGAATCTTGAGATGTGGTTAGTATTGTCTAAAGCACAGCTTCAGAACTTTTTTTAACACTATCTTTTAAATCAAAAAGAAACCAGAAGATTGAGTCATAATCCTCAAACTGGTATATGGCCATTTGTGTTGGCCACATGTTTGAAAGGGAATGGGCTGCTTGAATGAATCAACATGAAGAGACTTCCCTGCCCTTGTTGGGCAAGATGTGGACTAAAGAGAGTGCCACCAACACAAAGAGTGAAGATCCACAGTCTACCAAAGAACAAAAAAGGAACAAGACATATTAGCAACATAATCTGTTAATAATTATTTATATTATAGACTAGATATGCTTATTTCTTTATTAAAATTATTATTTATTTATTCTATGGAAGTATTTTTTGCACAATTGACATCAATATTTATTGTTTATAAAATGTTTGTGCAATCCATTTTACTGTTTAATCTATTTGAGATCAGATAACTTTTCTTAATTGCAACTAAATCCTTTATATTGGTGGATTAATTGTATATAGATAGTTTTACAGAGCAATTAAGCCTTGAGAAGACCTGCAACTGAGCTGCAGAGGTTAGACAACAGGGAGAAGGTGAACAACCTAACCAGAGTAACCTCCTTTGTGCTTTGAGATTATCTTTAAAAAACATGCTGAAATTTATGACAAACTATTCTCGTTAGTTTAAATTTCAGCCTGCAAGTAAGTGGACATGCTTTTAAGATTAGCTCTGTGTCTGGGGCCTTCCAAACACATTCTGGCTAGTTTCTGCACCCAGCAAGATGTGCTTGTTCTACCAATGCTGAGCCCATGTCTTCTACTTAAAGAAAGCAGAAGGAGGAAGGCATCCAAAGGCAAAGTATCAAAGCATCCTCCAGTAAATCTGCAGTCTGGTAGTCAGAAAAAGATGATTTTTCAATATCATTAGTTAGCCAGTGTTGTAATCTTCTACTTGCTTATCTACATGTTCCTAAAACCTGGACATCTCAGATGGGCAAATTTCTGCTAGGAAAAGGCAGACCTGTGGCAGCTGACCCAGAGGAACATACACATGAATTCCTAACTGTGCTTCGTCCATTTGGCCAGTGCCCCAGGGTGTTTGTGCTGGCAGCAGGCAAGTCTTTGTGCTTTGGAAAGGGTACAAAAGGTAACAGGAAGTTGTGGGACTGCCTGCCTCAAGGAAGGTCTCCTCACAGTTCCAATTCCAGATACAAACTGTTGGTATTTCTTCCAGATCTCTTTGTAGAAAACCCCAATGATATCTCATTTCAGAACAGTTTCAAGCCATTTTCTGCTTCTTCATGAAACAAATAAATAGTGATAGAAATGTTACAAATTCTAGATGACCAGTGCCCTTAGTAATGCTCATAAAAACGCATTTGTTCATTAATTTCAGTGAAGCATTTTCTATCGTAACGTTTGATGAATCAGCAGATGCTTCTGCACTAGTTGAAAGTATTCCCACTCCAGTTTCGCTTCAGGTTAGCAATGAAATTGTTGTAAGGGAAAAATGTAATACAAGTATGTTTGGTAATATTTATGAGGTGTAGTAGGAAGAAAGCAATCAGAGTGTTGTTTGCTGCTACCAGTGATCCCTCCAGGCAGCTCACCAAAAGATAAAAACACCTGTAACTCTGCCTTGCTACAAAGAGAATCACCACAACCTGGAACTTTCCTAGTGGGAAAGCATGAGAATGCTTGAACCAGTGCATTTAAAATATCTAAATGTTACCCCATGAGGTAAGGAACAACCTATTCACTTACCAGTAAAGTATTATATGTGTTAAGCATGACCAAATTCAAATGCTCAAAATCCCTTAACTTTAGAAATGTGTTTTGATTACTTTAACTGTTGAACTATCACATTTTGTCATTTGCTTCCATCAATGTCTCAAGAAGGAAATGATGAAATAAATAGCGCATTAATTTGCAGTGCATGGGATTTTCTTGCACAGCCTGTCCAACTGATATGCTCCTTGCATAAAAGCTTTCGAGCTGATATGTCTTATAAAGACTGCTAGCTGAGCCAAAAAAAAACTTGTTTGATCTTTGAATCAACAAGTACAGGCTCAAGTGTATTCATATGCAATAGTACAACTGCTATCTGCTTCAATACAGAGGCTGATTTAAGGCAGCATTATACTAGACAAGCTTAAAAGACACTGTTTTAATATTACCATAATTTTGGAAAATAATAACATTAAACCCAACAATGTGTCTTTCAGCACTAATTAATTTTTTTTGTTTATTACGTAACGTATTGTTAACTCCATAATTTGAGGTGGGGTAACTCAGGTGCACAGGGATTACACAGCTTTTGCACAGGGAGTCTTCGGCAGGAGCTAAAACAGATCCTGCTCTTTCTCTTCTAAACTGTCTGCTAGATTCCATCTGGCCTTTTATACATTTAACTACATCAAAATATTTTTTTCCCAAACCAAATAGATTGGAATGATGCATCAGAAAGTAGCCAGAGCTGTTAATTCCCAGTACAGGCTTTGGCCAAAACTCACCTTTGATGTAAGTTCCCACTAGTTCCACCTCACTTGTATCTGTGGGCACCAGTATTGAATTGGATTTCTGGTCTGTGTCAACTTCATGTTTTGAACATCAGTCCTTTTTGCTGTGGCTCTACCTGAAATATCAGAATTAAAGTATGTTTAATATCCTGCTTGAAATGCTCAAGGGCCAGATTCAACATTCCCAGTGGTAAAGTGAATGCAACTTTTGTTTCCACAGAACTCTCTATACATATTGACATTTCTTCTTCATCTTTCTGCATGAAAATTTGGTCCTGAGTAGAAAACCAGGGAAGTGGTGGATAGCTTTGTCAGGCTTTACTCACAAGAAAATATAACCATGGTTTGACTCCCAGATCATTATGTTTATAGGTTTTAAACTGTAGAACTAATCTCATTTACTGTAATCTGGGCAGAGGCTGGAAGCCCTGGCCTGCAGTGCTGGGCTACATCCAGCTTTAACTGCTGCTGTTCAGTACTGGTCTGGAAGAGGAGCTATTATTCCAGTGTTTCCCAGCCCCATTCTGAGAGAGTAATTTATAATTAGTTCCTCTGTGGGAGATGTCACTAACCAAGAAGCTAATGTGTATACACAGTATATGAGATGTGTTGTATACTCACATGTTCATAGCTTCACCCATGTTTCAGCTTCCTTTCAAAAATGAGTGTTTCATGGACATGAGGAAGATAAAAACCCATATGTACACTATCTTGTTCTGCCTTACTGATATTTTCTTACCTGGTTTCTCATACTTTTACACAGCTAAGATTTTTATCTGCAGTGATATCTGTCACAGCATCTATCATTTATGAGGTGTGGCAAGCACACTTTTGCAATGAGGGCTTCATATGTGTACATGCTGGAGAACGACGATCCTAAACTACGGGCTGATGTTTTGAGGGCACTGTGTTGAAATGACAGCAACATGTATAGTCAGATCTGCAGCACGTCGCTAACTACCAAATCCAGTCTTTTCCACAGGTATGTGTCACTGCTACTGCACCCACTTCACTGGGTGTGTCGGTCTCCTGAAGGCGTGTAGCTGTTTGTAGGGATGATCTTGCACCTTTGCTTCTGTGCTAGTAATGGCCTGAAATGTAGGGCATAGTCCCCTGCAGAAGCCTCTTATAGCAATATAGTGAGGTGGAAGGGCGTTGATGATGCAAGTTGAGTGCTATTATATTGTCTCTGGCTGTAACTGTGTAAGTATGGGTGGTAACAATGGCATTGGCCATATCCTTTATCTGTGTGGTGTGTGGAGGACAAAACTGTGGTAAAGGAATTAGGTGAAGGCTGTACCAGCCTCTGGGGCTCTGAACTGGTGCGACCTGGTTCCTGCTCCACCTTTCACTCTGCCGGGGGATATTCAGCAGATCTCTATGCTCTTGATGGACAGCCTGAGTGCCAGTCCTCATTATAGGCTCATGGTGTCTTATCCTCAGAAGATCATGTGGAAGTATTTGCCACAGGGTTAAATTTTATAAACCGGAGGTTAGCCATATAGCCCTACTGAGATAAGCTGACAGTATTACCTTCACTTTATTTATGGTGAAACCAAGCCTGGAGAAAAGTGATGCCAGTTCCAGCTCTTTGGAATGGAAGACAGCAAAAATTTTGGGATCTCCCCTAAGTTACCTAAGTCTTGGTGACTCACCAGTATAAACATGTGGCTCAGTGGTCTTTCCAGTGACATATTCAGCCATAATTAATTAGGGCATGAGCCTCAGAACCCTACTTGGAAAGAACCTGAAGATCCACCAGGTAGTTACAGGCAAGAGAGGTACATATAAAACATAGCATTTCCTACACTGTATAGTAAAATGCCAAATTTCTTACGAAGTGTATGAGAATTTTCTTGTAAGTTTTCATGCAGTGACTGCTTTAAAGCTTTTAGTTGTCAGGGTTCTCAGTAGAAAATTCTGTAGAAGTAGTGTGTACTTATGTGTGCATAACACAATCATGTTTTAAGAGAACAAAAATAAAAGCAGAAAGAGATAACACAACATATGAATATTTAGTTGTTGAACTCAGAAAAACAGTCATTACTTTGCAAAGGACCTTGAAATGGTCACCTTCTGTCCACACAGAGCCCAAGTTGCCATGTGTCCGTCTGTCCCGCCCAGGGATAGGCAGGGAAATCCCCAGGGAGGGCTGCTGTGCAGGCGTCCTCTGCTTCCTGCTGGGATTTACGCTGCCCATTACAGGGTGTTGTGGCACTGGGCCTGGTGTTAGCCTCTGAGCCATCCATTCTTAGTGCAAGAGGCAATTAATACTCAGTAAGATTTTACTAGGATTACAAAGCTCTGGTGGGAATGAAGTCACCTGTCCCTAAGGTAAGAGTCCCAGCTCTACACGGCAGCTAAATGGACTCTCAGAAGTGGAGACCTTAAACTGTCATGTTTTTTAAAAGACAGCTATTGCATAAGAATGGGCGCACAAAATATGCACGTTTTATTCTGTGTGAACATTTTATCAACTCTGCATCTAACCACAAATCTTTATTTTGCCTCAGGTCTTCTCTCAAAATTTTAGGTCTTACCTATGTAATGGAGCAAAATGCCTAAAATCGAAACCTGGGATGTCTGACACTGGAAGAGGATGTATCTGTTAGATGCAATATTAAAGTATTCCCAAATGAAAAAGACCAAACAAATACTGTAATATCTGCCCCAAAATCACAGGAGCAGAAATTCTCATGGGCACAGAAGAATATATGTATCTAAATTACTTCAAGAATTCACAAAACAACAGTTAGAACAGATTCTCAACTTGTATAAATGATCAGGACTCTGTGGAACTCAGAACAGTCTTTACAGACACATATTTTATGTTGTTTACAGGCAGAAACACAAAGACAAATATACTAGTTGCCTTTTCACTGAGAAAGTGGCAACTGTGAGGGTGGCCAAAGATGCTGCACTAAAAAAGCACAATATAATGTTTATACTCACATATTCTGAAAATCAATATATTAATACATGTCAAGGTGACAAACTTTTTTTTTTTTTTAAATAAGCTGGTTGAATAATAAAAGTTGGTTTTATTTTTGCCTAGCTGATTCTAATAACAAAAGAATCAGCTTTTTTGGTCTGTATCAACTCTGAACTTCAAGAGAGGATTTCAGGGAGATTCCTGGTGTACTAGTTCCCAGGAGCTGCTCTTTTGAAAGACAAAGCTCAGGAGAGTGAGTCTCAAAGGACAAGAAGCATCACAGGGCATAGTGCAGGTGTAAAGAGGCCAGACTAGCTGAATGGAGAACTCCTGACAGGGCTTAGATGGAAAAACAGAAGCCTGTGGGAGATGGAAGGACGGATGGGCTGCTTGGAAAGAATACAGGAGGAATGCCCAAGTCTACAATGATTGAATTAGGAAAACCAAAGTTTAGCCAGAATAAATTTGGTGAAGTACAAGAAGAGCTTCTATTGGGACAATAGTAGAAAGAGGAACACTAAAGGCCAAGTGGAAGGAGACAGAAAGGCTGAGCTTTTGATGCCCCACTTTTACTAGCAACATCTATTCTTAGGCTTCCCATGTGTTTGGTGGAATACAACCAGTGTTAGGGGAAGACTGAGTTCGGGATTACTTAAGCAATTTAAATACACAGCCAAGCAGGATGAATGGCTGATAGCAGTGCAAGGCTGCTCTCTGTCTCTTCAAGAGTCTGCAGTGAACAGAAGTTCCCAATGATTGCAGAAGCAAATGTCTCACCCATCTTCCATAAGGACAGGGAGAAAGAGCTGGGGAAATAGAGATCAACTGGCTTTACTTTGTCCTTGCAAAGGTTATGGAGCAAATCCTTGTGTAAGCCATGCCCAGGCACATAAGGGAGAAAAATGTGATTGGGAAAAAAATTATATGGATTTACCAAGTGCAAATTGTGCTTGATCAACCCAATTGCATTCTACAATGTAATGACTGGATTTGAAGATGAGGGCAGAGCAGTGGATGTCCTATACTTTCACTTTGTCAAGCTTCTGACTGTGGTCTTGCAGAATCTTTGGGGCTAAACTAGAAAGACGGGGCTAGCTGGGTGAATTAAAAGTGTATGAAAAAAAAGGCTGGAGCAACAGGCTGAAAGTGTTGCAGTATCTCTTTACAAATGGTATTCCTTGGGCAATCATATCAGGACCAAAATTGTTTAACATCTTTATTCATGGCTTTGACAGCGGAACAGCATGTGTCTGCCACAAGTTCACAGATGATATCCAACTGGAGGGAGCAGTCATTGTGCTGGATGTCTGCTGTTGGAGCCACCTTGACAAGCTGGAAAAGTGGGCTGACAAACATGTTATAAAATTCAACAAGGGAAAGTGCAGTCCTGCCTCTGGAATAGAATGGAATGTGCAACAGTACAGGTATATATACAATATATATGGTATATAGTAGAATTCATTATATCAGCATGCTCCAGAAAGGGTATCTGTAGGCACAAGGCCAGTTCCAGGGCTAAACTCCACAGAGGATATTTAACTATAGAAAGGAAATCATGCTTCTATTTTTTTTTTTTTTACAGTTTTACACAGTACAATATTAGTACCTAAAGAACAATGTCCTATAGGAGAGTACCTGATTGTAAGAGGACCGATTTCCTCTCTGTTGCTGACATGAGGGCAAGGGAGTGCACCAGATACTTCTGCCAAAGTGCAGGTCTATGCATAACCCAGATGCAGCCCAGAACTGCTCTGTTGCTGCAGTGGTCCTCAGACCTGCTGGTTATTGTGTCAAGAAGCAGATGAAACATCCATCTTGGTTGCTATCACCATCTCCGCTTTCTTGTCAGCCCACACTGGCTGCCTATCAAATAACCTCCACTTCAGTTTCTGCAGCAATGAAAAAAAAAGGTTGTATCTTTTATCTCTGTGGCATACAAGAGTTTCCATTTATCTTCTATTTTGAAATAAGTACTTACGAGTTGTTATTTTTCATAATTTTTTCTTGTCTGAATTTCCAGTTGCAGCCTTTATTCTTTCTCAGCCCTGCTGTATAGATCAGTGTACTGTCAATAACCTCTTCTCTATATAGGCATTCATATGTCTTCATTTAGTAACTTCTTGATTTTTTATTAGAGCACAAACCAGAATAGTCTTATTTTGATGGTTATTGTTAGGCATATTCCAGCTGTCTTATCATTCACCAAAGTTTTTGCAAGTTTTTAGTATTTTTGTAGAAATGTAAATGCCAGATATGTTGAGGATATCTCAAAAATGATCTTACTACATACAGCAGTTACCCTTTATGTTCCGTCACTTAACTACTTGTTAATCCATATAATTTAATTAATTTTTACACCTCTAATTTTTTCATAAACTTGTGTAATTCAGGTGCTTACAAAATTCAGGTGTTTATTATATACAAGTTCTATTATCAGTCAGACTTTTGATCTTCAAATAGTAAGCCTATCTAACAAAGCCTGTATTTCATAATACCAGGTTGGTGGACATTAATTGCTTATTGTTGTGGTTCAGGAATGGTACTCCCTAATTCAGTGCCCCAACTGGGATTCTCCCAAACCAGAGCTGCTTGCTTGCTCCCCACCCCTTCCCCTTCTCCTTCCTGCTCCAGGAATGGAGTTGAGAACTGGAGGCACAAAAGGTGAAAATCATGGGTTTAGATAAGAATAATTATACTGAAAACAGCAATGAGATAAGAAAATGAACAGTAACAGCAAAAATATTAATAGCAAAAGGTATGAGACAAAGAAGTGATTTACAGAGAAAACACTGACTAAACACTCTTCTTCTTTGAAGTGAGAGAGCACCTTTTTCCCGCCACAGCAAATGGCATAAAGTGGTATTGAATAACATCCTAGACATGCCTACAGCCACACCCCCTCAGCTACTGAAAATAAAAAAAAATAATAACTGTGTCCTGGCTGAAACTAGGGCACACATTTTACTTTCATTCTCACAGAATCCTGCTTCGGAGTTTTAAATTGTCTTGAATCCAAGCCATGTTAATGAGTTACAAGTTTGTGAAAATAAACCAGTTTAACATTTTTAACATGTTTAATGCACTTGAAATTAAGAGTATTTCAAAATTAGAGAAAAATCAACCTTAATATTTAAGAGAGTTATTTGACCAACTATTTTAATGTTTTAATGCTCTTGGAGTGTATGTTTTCCATTCCTATGTTGGTTTTGTGTTGGTTTCTTTTGTTTGTTTGGGGTTTTTTTTGGTTTTTTTTAAAGTACCAATACAATGTACTATCTGTGTCCAATAAGTTATAATATCATATCATTGTTTCAAGTGAGATAGCTTGACTCAGTGAATTGTGAAGTGACTAGGTGAAATGCAAATTGCATTCTGTGCCATGAGTAATGCATTTACTGTGTCAGAACTGACAGAAAAGTTTTTGTATGGCAATGGAAAATTAAATTTATGCCTAGCAGTATTTTGATTTTTTTTTCTAAGATGTGCAAACGTATCCTAGCACACAGATCACAAAGTGGCATGTCCTGAGCTATACTTCCAGTATATGCTATCTCACAGTACATCATACAGGATTTATGATCAGTTAATATTTGTAATCACAAATTTTCTCAAATTTATGAATGATACAGATTAAGACATACTGTAAAGGAATATTTGTGAATGTACAGCTGTGATGATAACTACAAATATGTTCCTGTATAGGAATTGCAATACTGTGATTAATTATAAAAAACAGATGCAACTTTTATTGCCGCTTGGGTTCAGATTCCCCATGAATGTATAAAGTTTTTTGTTGCATGACAATATCAAGCATGTTAGAATAGCTGGCAGTATATACAAAAATGTGACTATTCTGCATGTCTAACACATGTATAAATGGAATTTCATCCATGTGTGGAATACATCCATTACATAATAACTCTGTATTATAGGAGGTTTAGAAAATATTCAAATTGCAAGTAATAGTAGTTAATCTGTAATGCCATAGCAACTAGTAACTGTCCCCTTTATGCTAGAAATCACTTACACCTACAGCAGGAACACAGCCCTTGCCATAAAGGCTTTGCAACATAGTCTTGGATAAAAATATCTTATAGGCAAGTTGGATATTGACAGTTTCAAAACACTCTGACATGCCTGCATGAAAAATGCTCTGGCCATGGGAGGGAAGGCTGAGGGAAATGGCTTCTGGTCCATGCTCTGGGTGGAGGCTGCCAAGAATATGTTCCTATATAGGTATAGTGACCCATAACAATGATTCACTGATCCTACTGATGTTTAAATAGGTATCAGAGATGATTCCATCTCCTCCAGGTCTTCCTACTCCTCCTTTCCTTTTTCCGAATGTGAGCTCAGCTTTGATGTTGAATTTAAATAGATTCTTGCTGCGTATTCGGTTTCTGGGGTTAGGGCTTGATGTGCATTGAATGAAGAAACCTGAGCTTGTGCTTGCAGGACTTGGAGTTTCCAAAGTTTCCAGGTGATTCTCCTGTGTCTCCTCCGTGCATTTAACAGTGCAGTGTAATAAAATCCCACATATACAATAAGAAAGCTGGGTACACACTTGTATAATACTTGTCTGTGTCTGTCCAATTTGACTTAAAGGATATTGTGGGTACAACAGAGTACAACATAGTAATATCTTAGCCCTATCATTTTTATGAATAAGTAATGAATAGCGGCAGCTGATTGATCAAGATGGTAAGTCTGTGCTTAATCTCTCTTTCTTTGTGTACCTGCATATTTCTATTAACTACTCCAGGTTTCATAGCCAGTGGGGAGGAATAGACACTTGCAGAGGAAGATGCATTCTACCGCCCTAGATAAGGGAAAGGTATTCTACCACCCTTAGATAAAACAAGTCATTGCCTGAGGTTTTCTATCAATAATATATAGAGCCTAGAAGAGCAACTGGAAGGTGTTAGGTGACTACTCTTATGTATAGTTTAAGTAAACTTTGCCCATTCTGAGCTGGTGTGTATATTCCCTATGTACATACAAGCAGAATGTGCTGTCCTAATATGAATAATAAGAATATTTTTCATGTATCTATCTCATTCACACCAGGATATCCTCTGCTTATAAACATTAATTAATGTGGCCTCATAACAATCTCATGAGTTATGAATTGCTCCCAACAATTTAGAGATGAAGAAATGCAGCCATAGCATGTTTAAGTAAGTTGTCCCAGGTTGTGCAGAAAACCAATGGCATAAATGTAAATACCAGTGGATGCCTCACAATCATAGCCCAAAGATAAGGTAATCATAGCCGAAAGATAAGGTAATCATAAGGTGTGGTTCCCAAATCAATACCAACAGTATAATATGGTGCTTACTTCCGCTCTACTCAAAGTAAATAGGTTGAGGTGTGGTGTGCACAAAGTAATGCCTGATGACTTCACATCAGGCATATCCTAAACCTGGTATAGATATAGCCAGACTAAGGACAGAATGACAAGGCAAGGGTCAAATACCTGTTCCACATACTTGATATATTTTTGTGTCTGTAGAATTAATTTATTTTGATTCTGCAGAATCCATTCTTTCAGCAAAGAAACACAATCTGTCAGCAGGGCTGACAAGAGGAATTAAACAGTACTGGTGGATGAAAGGCTGGACGTGAGCTGACAGTGTCTGCTTGCAGCCCAGAAAACCAACTGTATCCAGTTATGAAGTTACCAGCTGGTGAAGGGAGATGATTGAGTCCCTGTACTCCCCTCTCATGAGATCCCACCTGTGGCTGTCTCTGGGGTCCTCAGCTCAGGAGCAGATCCAGAGGAGGGCTGTAAGAATGATCATGAGTGTTTGGGTCATACTCCCTCAACAAAGCTTTGGAACAGCTGGGAAGAAAACTAGTTGGTTCATGCTGAAAGCAGGGTGGGGAGCATTTTAGGAGTTTGCTAATGTGGCTGATTTCATTTTAGGATCCTGTCACCAATTTATTATTGGGAACACAGGAACCTACTGATGCCACATTTTGTTCACACCTTCAGTGGGCTTCATGTCACTACTTCTGAGTTTGTCTTCAATAAGGTTTTGCTGTATATTTCCCCCACACCATTCCTCTCCCCTCCTGGCTTAATTCTCCTACTGCCATTCTTGTCCAGCACTTCTTATTTCCATGCATAAATCTACTGTCCCCAGAACATGCATCACCAGAGCTTCAGGACAAATCCTGTGCTCCCTGCGTTGCCATATGGAAACAGCAAATGCACAGGTACTCCAAATGTTGCTCAATTAGTATCAAAATATTATTCATGCAATTCCCTTCATGTTTTTATTCTCCCTGCTTTTTAACTTGTCACTCTTCCATGTACTGGATAACTTCCTGATGAGTTTACATTTGCACATTGTTTGACTTTCCATTTCCATATGTCCCTCTCCATTTGCTACGCAGTTCATCACAGTTATGCTATCCAACAAAATGCTGAGTCAGTTTTCCTGCTTCTATCTGGGTCATGGTACGGTTTGGGTTAGCTGCTGGTGTCAGCAACCAACAGCCAACTCCTTCAGCCACTGTCACTTGCTATGACATAACTTTGAATAGCGGCTGTTTCAGTCTTTCCCTGGAGGGTACAGGTGAAAGTGACTGAGCGGCAGCACATTAATGGCAGAGATGTAGAAGAGACCATGATGATCATGGACCTCAAGGTCAGCCTCTGGAAGTGGGTGAACTAGAAGGTGTTCTGTTGAATGCTTACAAGCACTGGACTAAGTAAAAGCTATGGATATGTTTTAGAGAATCTATGGCTGGGAAAAGGTCCACTAATCCTTTTTACTGTTGTCATGGGTGAGTTAGAACAGGAAGAGAAATGTGAATTTCATTGCAGTATCCAGATTTACACACTGGGTTTATTACTGTTTTACAGCTATGGATTGTATTTATCTTTGTGCAAAGACAGGAGAAGGGGCATTTCTCTTGTACCACTTATTTTTTCCCCAATCCCTGGTAAACTATGTAGGATGGAAGGGAAGTGATTAAGCATAAAACTAGGGGGTCTTTCACTTTGTCAATTAGCTCAGTTGGTTAGAGCATGGTGCCCACCAGGGGTGTGGGTTCAATCCCTGTATGGGCTATTCACTTAAGAGATGGACTCAGTGATCCTTGTGCATCCCTTCCAACTCATCATAGAATCATAGAATCAATTGGGTTGGAAAAGACCTCCGAGATCATCAAGTCCAACCCTTGGTCCAACTCCAGT
>JAWWEV010000115.1:83217345-83234055 GCA_035583235.1 Hafferia zeledoni | reverse complement strand
GCAGAGCCCTCCTGCCTTCCAGCAGGTCGACACTCCCTCCCAACTTGGTGTCATCAGCAAATTTGCTGATGATGGACCCAATCCCCTCATCTAAATCATCAATAAAGATGTTAAACAGGACTGGACCCAACACTGACCCCTGGGGAACACCACTACTGACTGGCTGCCAGCTGGATGCAGCTCTGTTCACCAGCACTCTCTGGGCCCAGCCCTCCATCCAACTCCTAACTCAGCAGAGAGTACCCCTGCCCAAGCCATGGGCTATCATTACTCTGTGATTCTGTGAAGATCCAACTTTGTATTCAGCAGAAATATGAGAGATATAGGTATAGTACAGAAGAGTACCCATCTCTTCTGATATTTTTGTATCTCTAACCTAGCAGTAGACTGAGATAGATTAACCAACACTGAAAAATTGTTCCAAATGGATGGACTGTAGAACCCAGTACAGTTACACTCTTTGACTTGTGTCATTCCTCAGCAAGCTTCTTCTGACTGGGAGGAGTGAGGAAAAGCATGTGAAACAATTTGCTTCCTTTCATGCTTGTCTAAATTTGCCCTGTACCTGGCGCAGAACACCTCAGACCACTTTGGGGAATTGCAGTGGTCAACGAGGTGCTAGTGAGTGCTTGTTTTCAATGGCAACCTCCATAACACATGTTGCAGTTCATAATACACTGTTGAGTCACCAGGTAATGAAGAAATCTCCTTTGCATTAACAGATGGAATTATGCTTATCTTTCCATAGTTTGCCTGTTTTCAGTCTCCGTTACTAATGTGTTCCAGGGCCTACTGACTATGAAGCAATAGTGAAACCACTTCTGGTAACACGATCATGATGCCATACTGTGTTAAATTATTATTTTCCCTAGGAAATGCTCCTTATATTTTCCCAGTTATTAAAGGCTTTTTCTAGTTAATAAAGAAAAATAAATTCTTAACAGAGACCTCTTTGTTTACTTTGGCCCAGACTGCTTCAGAGCACACTTCCAAATGCCCATTATTCCAAATGGGAATAGATGTGTGTCATGTTGATAACAAATCCTAACTGGGCTTTATTTGCTTAGAAATGAGGAAGACACTATGTCTATCAGAAATATTTTCTGTTGTTCTACACACACTTTTGTTTTTGCACATGTATTTGATTTTGTTAATATATTGGCTGAGTATCCTTAAAATTTGATAAAGTGCTTGGAAATTGAAGGAGAAACACATTGTTCCACCCAAAACGTTTCTTACAGGTAGAGTCTATAAACCCAAAAGTCTCTAATGCACAACATCAGATCAGTCCATAATAGGAGAGTGGATATGCATGCCACACCAGTGCACAACTTACGACCCACAGTTGCCAGGCATTCCTTCATTCCTAAGCCACGTCATCCTGCAATAAGGGATGTGGGAGCAGGAGGCATCCTCATTTTCCCTGATTGCCTCCCCTTAGCCTTAGAGGGAGGAGATAGGATTTCTGTCTATGTGTGCCAGATTTACAAGCTGAGTGTGTATGGGGATAATGTATGCAACCAGTCTGCCAGTATCTTCTCAGATAATGAGAAGATAATGTGGATAGTATGGAAGTGCTCGCTGTGTAAGCTGCAGGACACTGCAAAGACATGGCCAGGACGGCATCCAGGTGTTTCCATACACACTTACATTTTCACTGCAGCCTTCACCTTCTTCCAGCCTCCTGCAACCATGAGGCACCATGGTAGGAGCAGACCAATGGGATTCCTTGCAGCAACTGAGAAATCACGTGCTTACCTGGTCAATAAGAGAGTAAAGTCTCTGTTGTCCCAAAAGACAAACATCATACCTATTTAACAATGTGACAGTATATACCTTGGATACTTTTTATATCCCTGGAGGTTTTCAAGACCAGGTTGGATGGGGCTTTGAGCAGCCTGGACTAGTTGAAGCTGTCTCTGCCCACAGGAGGGGTGTTGGAACTAGATGATTTTCAAGGTCCCCTTCCAACCCAATCATTTTATTATTCTGTGATTCTATGATATGGACACATACTCATATTGAGCATCACTTGAGAATCATGGAATAGCAGCCTCAGCAATTCACTTTCCACATATTCATTTGATGGGCAAATAACATGTTTTGAGTACCACTGATGACCTTATTGATACTTGGAAAGTTCAATTCCAGATAGCTGCTATTTCAGGGATATTTGAAGGATTTTCTTATAACCAGAAGTTATAAGAAGGCCTGACTTTGTATGTGTGGTGTCCCCTAGGGAAAGGGAGCACCCTCATGGTGGGAAAGGAAAAACAAAAGTCAGAGGATCAGCAAAAACTAACAAATTTCTATTAGTAAATTAAACACTTGGCATGGAAATTGGCATGAGTTTGTCCCTTATCTTCTAATATAAACACACAGTGGTGGATTTTGAATAAAGGGTAGAGTGCAAAAGAAGAGAGAGGGAGAGATTAAAGGGAGTGAGCGAGAGAGGGAGGGAGAGAGGGAGGGAGGGAAGCAAAGAAGTAAGGAATTCCTGGCTCCAGCATCAATCTGGCTGGTAGGGTGTCCAGGGACCTAGGGGTACCTCCCAGAGTTCATGGTGATACATTTTTATAGAGAAGTTTCCCTGACCTGGAGCTAAGTTTCTAGCTTTCTATGTATATTAGTTATCTTGCACAGTTCATTTTTCCAGACCGTTCTGGAAATGGTTTGGAGGGCTTTGGGGGATCTTTGGTGGTCTTGATCCCCCCCATTGAGTTGGCGTTTGATCAACAATGTCTGCTTCTTGACATAATTCCTGTGCTTGTGTTGTACTGTGCTGTACTTATCTCCAGGAGCCAGAACAAGGACGTTTGTCCCAGGAAAATGCTGTCCTATATCTGTATGTCCCCACCTCCAGCCAAATCCCATTCTTTCTCACAGCATGTTCTTATCAACAGCAATCTGGCTATTGGTATTTGGGACATACAGATTAGGCCCTTAACCTCTAGGCTTCTACATTATGGTGCTACTCTACAAAAATTAGTAGAAATGGGAACAGGAATGAAACACGCAGTAGTAGAGGTGCATCTGGATGAAAGTAAGAAGACAAATGCAGATAGGGAAATGGATGGACCTTTCATCTGGGAAAAATGATGTATAGACAGAAAATAAGAGTATAATTTTACAATGTTGGTTTAGGAAGGAATTCTCTCAAAGAGGATGGGATTGTTTGAGAAGACGTGCATACAGTACTGCCAAAATAATGCCAAGTGATAGAGGCTGCAGAGAAGTGTGAGCATGTAAAGCTGATGAGAATTCAGTGTAGAAAATGAAAAAAGATGAACCAGTGGTGAAGTCATTGGACCAGGATCCAGTATTCCAAGTGTTACTATAGGCATCTACAGTTTTTTTACCTGAACGAAAGGATGACTTTCAGAATCTTGTTAAATAAGCAAAACCATTTGCATATGGGGAGTTCACTGATGTTGAATCTCTTCAGCGTTATTCACCTGTGACTGGAGCTGTGCCTTTTTGAGCTGTTCCATCATCAGAGAGGTAGTGCACAGGTAAATCTAATTGTAGCTTCTCTTCTAAGCACACTACAACCACCTTTCTCAGAAGTATGTTAAAAAGGAACTGTAGCTGAATATTAAGTTTATTACTTTGGAGATGTTCTGGAGTTCTGGCATTCTTCCATTCTGCCATGTAGCTTACTTTCTTCTTTCTTTTTGATTCTTATGATACAAAATTTTGATAAATACATTATTGCACAAAAAGATGTTTAAATCTTGCAATAATTATATATTTTCTGTTCAACAGAAAGGTCACATCTGAGAGAACTACCTCTCAGAAGTCTCATTTTAGTGCTATCTTTAGTAAATATACCATTGCAGCAGATGGGCTAGAGAAGACACGGGACTAAGATGCATAGTGGTGAAAACAAGGCTGTGATGCAAAAAAAGAGTTCCCGAAAATATTAATGTAATATGAATTATACCTCCTATACAGCTATGCAACCTAGTCACTCAGCATATGGAAAGTCATTTAGGAAGCAAGAAGTAACTAATAAACATAAAATAAACAGGACAATGTGTTTTATAGTTCTGGAAAGTTTATTTAGAACAAAATCCATTTCACTGTCAATGTTGCATTTTTAAAAATGTAGAGTAATGTACATACACAAATAATTAGTCCATGATGACAAAAAATGGTCATAAGTCCATGGTAAATTCATTAGTACCAAGAGTATATTGAAACACTGATGAGTAGGAGGTTCAAAAATGTTCCATATTTAGTGGGATGTCTTCTTCTGATGAAATGAACTCATGTTTTACTAGGTTGTTTTTTGTGATCTATCTTTCAGGCACTGCATGTTTTCAATTCCCATCTAATTTTGGTGTTCATGCCTTGACAGTGACCAGAGAAAATGCATCAACCTGACTGGTGTTCTTCAGATGCACAGCAACAACCATACGCATCAGCATACACAGTACAATTAACATCTGTGCTGATATATCAAGACTAACTGCATTTCTTTGTATTACTTTTGTATTGAGACAAATAAACTTTTGACAAAAAGATTCTCCCAGAGTAAATTTGATTCAAGGATGATTATTCACGATTCCTCTTGAAAGCTTTATTTCAAAGCTTATGCTCAGAGCTGTGTTTTGTCTCCAGTTCCATCTTGCAGACACTAGTTTCCTGGAACTTTTTCCCCACTAGATTAGAGACCACTATAATACTCACTTTTTGATCCAAGCAATGATAAAAACAGAAACAAAGCTATCTCTCAAATATATATATTTTTTTTCATCTTTAAATAACTAAGAAGGCATTTTGGTCTGAGGCATTTTTGTGACTTTTTTGTGTATTTTAAAGAGCCATTTTATAAGATGAGGATTCTTTGCTGTTGACTAATATGAGACTCACCAGTGCCACATGTGAAAATAAAACCATGTCTGAGCACTAACCACCTGATTTTTACACTTAAGAATTGAATAATTTGCCTTTGCAATACTATCATAGTTTTAAGTTTCATGTCCTTAAAATCAATAGAAATCTCACAGTTTTCCAAGATGCATCAAGGTTCTGTAGCAACAAAGACTTTCTCTTGGTGAAGGAGGACCATGTTAGGGACTATTTAAATAAACTGGACACATGCACTGGACCTGATGGGATGTACCAGTACAAGTACTGGCCAATGTCATTGCAAAGACACTCGATAATCTTTGGAAGGCCATGGCAGGTAACTGAAGATGGTAAATAAGCAAATGCCAGTCCAGTCTTCAAAAGGGTTGTCATCCTGCTTCTTCCCTGTTCCTTTCTCACAGGATCTGGAACTTGACCATCCCATGGACACTGTAGCCAAGCCTACCCTCAACCTTCCCCCACCCAAATTGTTTTAGCTTGTTTGTAACTATCAAGTCCAGCAGAGCATCTCCCTTCATTGGCTCTTCAATCAGCTGTGCCAGGAAGTTGAAATCAGTGTACTCCAGAAACCTCCCAGATTGCTTTTGCAATACCACCAGGAGGTATTGTGGTGGTTCAACAACAGAGCAGCAAGTGGACAGATGGCCAGCAGTAATCTAGGGATCTGAAGTCCCCACAGATCAGCTACTCATCAGTATCTCCCCAAGAGTTTACAACTAACCTTGTGGTAAAATTGAGCTGACTGAGAGGTGATCTATTTACCACATTCTTTGGAGATTAAACCAGACAGTAACGCATGGTAACACGGGCAATTATGCTAAATTCAGAACCTACCTTAGCCCACAGCAACTGGCTGATGCATTCATCTCTTCATGATATTAATATCTGACCACACATGGTTTCTTATCAGAAGACATATAAGATAAAGACTAGGGCAAAACCAGGTCTGATGTTATGGGTTGCTCTGCTAGTCTTCTGGCCAGATAGTATAAAGCATTGTGGTATTTTTAGACATGGGAATTCAGACTCCAGTGAAACAATCAACATGGAGTGTAGTGGTTTCATATGTGAGAAATATTTGCACACTATAGTGAATTATTCACTACTCCTGCTCTGGTAAGCTTTTAAAATATCACTTCTATTATGATAAGTTATTTTTGGAAGTAATAATTGGTGAACAGAAAAGACAGCTCTTATTTGTAACCTGTTTTTCTAAGGCATCTTAACAGTTTTAGATTACGTATTTGTATGAAAGGGTTGGTACTGAGGCATGAGACATGCCTGTATTGGTCAGTGGCTGGGTAAGCTGGAGTACCTGTACACACT
Source organism: Hafferia zeledoni (assembly GCA_035583235.1). NCBI lineage: Eukaryota > Metazoa > Chordata > Aves > Passeriformes > Thamnophilidae > Hafferia > Hafferia zeledoni. The sequence goes on along the minus strand of JAWWEV010000115.1, from coordinate 83,227,854 downwards.
CAGGATCTAGGCCGTACAGAAATGATAGAGATCATCTGCTGAAACCACTTTCAGCAACTGTAGAGCAGCTTTCCTTTGCATCATTCATTGATAGGTCAGATTAATTGCTAATTCTAACATATCCCAGTAATTTCCTCTGCACACTTTTCCTCTATGCTCAGCCCTTGATCTTTGCTGCTACCTTTTTCAGCACGCACACCATCCTCAGTGGGGTCAGTACTTTTTAAATATCCATTGGGATTTAAGATACTAATAGCTTAACGTTTCCAGCATAATTCCTCAAACATTGTCAAGCTTGAAGGGTTCCTGACAGTTTTCTCTATGTGGAAGACAGCCCTTAGCTATGTAGAAGACAGCTTCTTGGCTTTATGGGATCACCCTTTTTAACAATCAATATATTTCATTTACTCATAATTACATTCCCTTCTTGCTACTGCAAACAGGCACAAGCTTTTCAAACCAGTTTTCATGAAGAGCATACATAAACATACACAGGAGCACCATATAGCTACAGCAGCATAAGGAACATCTTCACCAGGAGTGAGGCTAAGTGCCAATGTCCTACCAGGTGATTACTGTAGCCAATAGTCAAGCTTTCCTAGGGTATATAAAATACATACTAGGCATAGGCCCACACAGGTAGGGTCAAAATGTGACTGTACTCCAGTTTTGAAGGATTTAATATCAACTGCATTAAGACAATGGTCTTAAGGTCCTCTAAAGTGCCATAATCTTGAATTTCAACTTTCCCATGGCATAATGGAATAAACTGGACAACCGTGTGGTTTCTCCACTAGACAGCATCAGAAATGTGCAGTTCCATGATGATCCCCCTTCCATCACTCTTGTGTTTTTCTCCCTGGGGACAAACCCTCTTGTGATGCACTCTAAGTATGAAATAACTTTATTTACATCTTTGCTTTTTAAAAGAAGTTTTGTTTTGTCTTGTCTTACCTCTGGGTATCTATTTCATGCACAATGAAAACAAGTGTTGATGCAAGACTACCACAAGTAGGTCAGTCCTTCCAATGAGCCCGGGGTTACCTTGGCAAGTAACCAAGGGTAACCTCTGGTTAGCATAACCCACTGCCTCCACTGGCCTCTCCACATGTTCACCCACAACTGGGATGGACAGCAGCAGCATCAGTAAGTGCCAGTATGTGGGCTGTCCTCTGGCTAGCTCAGTTAACCACAGTGCTGATAATCAAAACGTCAGCAGCAGTCAGGGCTATACAGTGAATACAGTATACATTGGTTACTGGCCCACACTACTGCCATATCTTGACTGCTGTGTTACCTCTGCTTACTGGATTAAACCTCACTTGTGTGTGTCTATTCATGCTGCTCGCACACCCAATGGAAAGCAGGGTGGACAAAGCCTTCGAATATTTTTTTTATCAATATCATGTGTCTGGATATTTGCTAATTGCTAATTGCAACTCTCATACACCTTTGATTAAATCACTCTTGGTGGTTGGTTCCTTTGTGCCACAGGTTACTTTTTGAGCAACCTCCTTCTTTGAGAAACCTTGGGAGAAGGTGTTGTTGCAGTGAGTTAACATAAGTACTGTTTGCTACTGAAACTTTCCTAATTTTCTGTGCTTAGACACTCCATCAATTAGAGAAGTGAAAAGATCTGATTCCTGGGGAAATAACATGATTTTTCATTATCAACCACATTTCAAACCTGTCAGGACAGAAAAGGGGAACTGGCTCTGTACAAAATAATGGTCATCTCTTATTCAGATTTTTATAGAGAAAGCAACACTTGCAGTCTGTACCATGATATATGTCATAGGTATTCTTTAAAAAATGCTATTTTGGTACCAAAAGCAACAGTGACAGGATGGAGAACTATGCAGGATAGTGCATGGCTTCTCAGCACAACAGTTCCCAGTGCAGGAGCCCATGTTGTTCTCTTGGATTGCTTTCAATAACCAGGTTAGCTCATTTAAGATGAGCTAAAATTAAGAGCTCTAACGAGGATGTCCTGAGGTGGATCTTTTGGCACTCATGCTGGTATTTACAGCTGTGATAAAAATCAGTTACATATTTATCTCTAGCAATAAGGTCTTAAAATGTACCTCCTGTTTGGCAGGCTTAGATCCATTTTTTTTTCCTTCTAAATATCTCCTGAGGCTCCTTTCTGGGCAATCTGCTTCATAACAACTTTCACTTGCTTTGCTTTGCTCTGTCGTCTTGAATCACATTTAAGCTAAAAAAGTCAGTTCTTTTTGGGTAAAACATCACCCAGAACCACAATTTTTCCCTTTTTAATAACTTAGTATTGGGGACTAGGCTGTCAGTGCTGATAAGTCCTTCAGGCCATCACTTTGCAAAGACACTTAGAGACTTGGAGTCAGCAGTACATCCTGACAACTGGATGTCAGATAGATCACAGTCACTTTTTTTTTCTGAAAGAGATAATTTAAACAATCAGTGACTGAGTAAACTTCTGTGATAAAACTATGCTCACAGTAGGAAGCTGCATTGGAAATACCATAAACTGTTGCTTTTAATAAAAGCCATTTTAAGTAAATTAAATCAATTACATCACTTCAAAGAAGGGACAGATTAAAGAAAGGGACTAAAATGGGCATCTCTTGGAGCACCGCAGAGAAGACTACCCATAGCCCCCTCAAGAGAGGAAGATACCCTTCCTGTTCTTTCTCTCACTTAGCATTTGGTCTCCTGTCCCATCTCTTAGCACTCAGTCCCTCTTCCCAAGTAACAAGTGATGCAACAATAGGAAAGAGTCTCAGGTTGCACCAGGAGAGGTTTATGTTGGATACTAAGGAAAATTTTTTCACCAAAAAGGTGGTCAGGCATTGGAACAGCCTGCCAGGGAAGTGGTGGTGTCGCCATGCCTGGAGGTATTTAAAATACATGCAGATGTGGCACTTAGGGACATAGTTTAGTGGTGGACTTGGCAGTACTGGTTAATGGTTGGACTATATGATCTTTAAGGTGTTTTCCAACCTAAACAATCTAGGATTCTTTCAGCTTCAATTTTGCTTTCCTTCACGCTTTAGAGAAAGAACATTTCAATCCAATTTGAATCTATTCTAAAATTTCAATTAGTTTCTCTTTTGCTGAAGTTTAAAAACTATTTTTTAATTCTAGCAATGGAAGCAATCCCTTATATTTCAAATCTTACCATTCTTCACTGTTTACATGGTCTCATATTAAGAAAACAAAAAAGCTCTTTATTTCTGGTTACTGGAGTGTATCCTAAAAATAGCCAAATATTTAACTCCCTTAAACACTTATCTTCAGTTGACCAAGGTTTTCTTGTTTCATTAAAAAGTAAATAAACCTTAATTAAAAACCTATCATACTTTAAAAACTTGCAGGAAATTAATATTGATTTTCTTGAAACATTAAAAATCAAACCACAAAATTCAACTCAAGGGAACTACTGACTCTTTTGAAGAAAATAAATTGAGGAAAGTAATTTCACAGCAGAGACAATGAAAGAAAATAGTTTCTACAGTGTGCATTTTCTGGAGAGTGTTAATGAGATTATTTGGCTGTAATTAAATGACTATCTGTGTAACTTCAGTTTAAGCAGGATCCACAAGCAGGTATTTTTCTGAGACTGCAACAGACAGTTTGTATCTCAGGCTCTATCTGCCTCCCTGGCAAAGTCTAATCCTTATTTCCTATATGATTGGAAATAACAGGTTTCTCTTTCTCCACAACCCTGAAGGACAGTAATTACAATGTACATTCAAAGAGTGCTCAAGACAATTAACAACATGATGCAACACAAAGCTGACCTATCTGTATCGTACTAGAATCTGTTTCAACTGCCTGTAATTGTAAATATCAGTCCAACTGAATGTTATAGGATGATACATTCTTACTTCTTGTCAGGCTCCATGAATCAAATTAATTGAATTTTGTCCCTAGTAATTTTTTTACCAACTGCCTGCATTTTTAAATGATTCTGTAAACTCTTTCCAGTTTGTAAAAACTTTGTGATAACACAATACCTTTGTGATGAGGTGGTGATCAGGAGCCGGTATGATATTTTTGATGCAGTCTGTTCAGAGCTGCTAAGAAAAAGAATACCAGAAAATCTGAATCTGATCTCTCTGCTAATTCTGGCAGCAGTGATATTTGAAATCATGATCCTGCCATCCCGGCTGAAATGTCAGGTTTCTTTGTTAGCAGATCATCAATTTGTTGCATAGCTGTAGTTTGTGCATGCTCATGGTTCATCTAACACAGGAAAATCTGTTGAAATGAGCAGATGAATGCTTTGTGTCATTGAGTCTTGCACTAATGCTAAGTGTGAGACAAATGTCAATCCTGCATGTTGTTAACATCTGAGTTGTTTTTTCATTATTATCAGCAAAACCAGTGAGAACTTTCAAGGTAGAACATAATTTACCCATTTCCAGGGGTAGATGATTTTGAGAGTAATTGGCCTTGAATGTTTTGATCATGATGCTGAGAAAAGAGGTGAACCAGTCTGAGATCCTCCCTTCATCCCACAGCCTCTGATTATTTTCCGTGTAGCAGAGTGCATCAAAAGGAACATGTATTTAAGCTGCACTATTCAGTGGAGCATCCTGCTTTCACTGGATGAAAGAAATACACTGCATTCTTTATCTGCATTATGAAAATAGTGACCGCCAACAAAAGAGGGAGAAATCAGGTAAGGGGTGAAAAGCAAGATTCATGAGAACTCTGTCAGAGTTCAATTGCTTAAAATAGCCATTGCTTTGGGGTGAAGTTATGACACACTTAAGTCTCTGTGTAACATCACCTATACTTCCCTTGCAGCATTACTGATTTCCCACTCAGCCATTCTTTTTGATTCCTTACAGGGTTAGGGGTTTTTTTTATATAATTTTGTTTTCTGTTTTGGTTTTATTTTGTGTTCTTCAAAGGTAGTTATATGTTACTTCTATTCCAACTCCTCCCATTCGCTTATCAATTTCACTAATATTTTATTTACTTCCGTCTTAAGGTCATTAATGAAGATAGGTCAGAAATGCAACCTCTGTGGCCTAATGATGCATTGTTTGGATGCATTGATAATTCAGAGGGTGGGGTATTAATGATTGGCTACTTAAATAAATTTTGAACCCTACTTCTTGTAGTCATGAGGTGACACTTTGATCCAGTACAAATATATTATTATATATGCAATAATAATAGTAACTGAATTTACCTATTTATAATAGTATCTTCTACATGAGTAATTGCAATGATTACAAATCCATTATTAGCATCACTTTTCATAGATAAAGGAAAAAAAAAAAAGGAAAGTTCTACACCTTAGCTACCTGCCAGTAAGACAGTGGAAGACTTATAAAGAAAACACAAGCCTTTTCTCTATTCACTTTTTGTCAGGTCAGTTTTTACAAAATTGTTGAAAAGGGATGCTAGAAAAAGAGCCAGCTGGCAAGTAACAGGTGGCATAGAAATAGGGTCATAATTACACCTGAGGGGCAGAGCAAATGTTCTTGTGTGTTGGATTTATTGTCTGAAGACCCTGTCTACACTAGTTGGATCTTGATTGTGCCTCCTTGGATGTTTTTATCCTCAAAGACATTACATCTCTCTAATTCTACTCTTTTTCCCAGCAGATGATTTCTGGAAAATCAGCCCTTCTGTTGTAGGTGGGTTTGTTTGTTTCTTTAAAGTTATTTTCTTTTCTTGTTACTAAATATCACAGTTACATTGGCTTATAGAAGCTGCATATGAAACTAGTCTGATATGAAATGACTTCTTGGTTAAATATTTAGAAGTCACTTCATGGCCTTCTGGATAAGAGTATCATTTACGTTACCCAAATCTAGATCTTGACATCACTTTTTCAGGATCACATTCACAATTATATGCAATATCTTTTCTTGCTTTTGCTGTTTGTGGTAAAGTAGTTATCAAAAGAGACTTTTAACAGTTGCAATGGCCTCAGCATTCAGTGGAGCACCATGACCAACATTTTATACATCTCCCAACCTTCTAAGGACCCCACATAGTCAATGGACTCAGGAGTTAGCAGAAACAAATCTGTATCCTATTTTCTCTGCAGGGTCCTATGATCTGGCAATAAACAAATGGGGTTTGGTATTAATCTTATTTTTTTAGGCACTGAAACAAGAAGTGTCTGATACCATACTGTGTGGGTCTTACTACAGCTATAATAGTGATTGCTGTTTAGATGCCTATTACACCCCTTTTAAAAGGCACATGTTACAATGACTGATACCCATCATTGTGTTATGGCCACCAGCTTTCTGAAATACTCTAATAATGCAGGGAACAACGGTAACATGTTGTAATAACTTTAAGCCCTGATCTGGTATTGCAAACAAATGCATCTTTCACCCATGCGTGTACTTAAATTTACTACTTTGAGTTGCCCAAATAAAACTACTTTTACTTTGTTCTTTCTGATAGTCTAAATATTTTCTCTAATACCTAACAATAGCAGACTCTCAAGTCAGTCATTTATGAGGAAATATGTCAAGAATAGATGTTGAATAAACTCAAGTCTTGGATTTATTAAACTGGATGGCATTCAAAGATTATATCTCTCTGCCCACACCCCTTATTTTCATTAAAAAGTGAATTGCAGTCTCTCAGGGCTTTCAAAGGGAGAGGTGAAAATAGGTTCAACTTTCTCTGGCCACTCTTAGGCTAGTCACACAGAGAACACATGCAATGTAAAGACCGTGCACAGGAACTCTGTGCAAAAACCAGCATATGCTGCTTTCCAGGCAGGTGTCAGAGGACTGTCTCAGTACAACTGTGTCTTTTCTAAACTGGACTTCTTCCATATCCAGCTGGACCAGACTGTGGGCAGAAAAGATTGTAACTTGTGACTCTCCCAAAATTGGTCTAAAATGACCCCTTTTGCCAAAGCTTTAATCATAGAAGCAGCAGTCAGCATTATTTACAGTTGTAGAAGTCAAGACTCAGATTTAAAATTTCACTAAGGAACTGAGTAGCAACCAGCGTGGCAAGTTCGATAAGTTTTATTGCAGTTAATATATATATATAACCTCACATTTTTAGAAATACTCAAGATGCACTAACATAAAGTGCACTGCAGTAAACATGGAAATTGTACGATGCTTAGCTGCAATAAAACGGACTCTTACAAGGAAATTTCTTACAGCTATATATAAAAAATATGTTTTCTTCTGTTCTTTTTACATGGACATCCAACAGAACCTGTGGATCCAGCATGACCCAAAGCTGTGAAACTGCGCAAGTGACTTTTCACAATTTCTCAACTCTGTTCTTTTCCAGTTATTTCTGTAAATCAGTTTGGTCATACATGACATAAGCTGCTGAACAACACCAGCTGGATCTGATGAAATCAATGTGTACAGCTGGGTATTAACCTCCTACTGGAGGTACCACAACTCTCATATCATCATGGATTTCCTGTGTGGCCTCATACATACATTCTACTGGCCAGATAACAGAACAAAACACAGGACAACTCCAGCTGAAAAGTCATCCATGGCACATTACTAATTATCCAGTATTCCGGTGAGCAATCATCTACTGTTTGTTTTCAATTTTTGTAGAAGTAAGGAGGCTACTTTGGACTTCCAGAGGGCAGACTTTGGCCTGTTTAGGAGCCTGGTTGACAGAGTCCCTTGAGAGCAGTCCTGAGGGCAAAGGAGTCCAGGAAGGTCAGACATTGTTCAATCAGGAACTCTTACAGACCTAGGAGCAGGCCATCCCCATGTGCTGAAAGATGAGCCAGCAGGGAATTCTGGCCTGGCTGAATGGAGAGCTTTGGCTGGAATTCAAGGTGAAAAAGAGAGTATATTACCTTTGGAAGAAGGGGCAGGCAGCTTGGGAGGACTACAGGGATGCCATGAGGTTATGCAGGGAGAAAATAAGAAGGCCAAAGCCCAACTAGAACTTATTCTGGCTACTGTCACAGGGATAGGGGTCATGTGATTACCTCTTATTTTTCCTCTTCCTCCTGTTCTTGTGGTAACTCTGCTTTGTCCTTCCTTACTAAGTGAGCATTCACGTTCATTTCTGCTGTGTGTAGGGGCAGCTGATACCAGCACGAGTTGGTTCTGACGTTCAGCTGCAGTGCCTGTCACAGGAGCTGGATTAGCCCTGGTGTCTGTCACTGGGGAAACTACAGTGCCTGTTGTTTTGTTCTCTGATCCAGAGACTTTCTCTTCCCCTGAAGGGTATTGAATAGTGATGAGCAGGGACTGGTAAGCATGGGCCCTCCAAGGAAAGGTAAAAGGTTATAATTATTAATAGCTTCCAATAGATGGCTCCCAAAGTACAGTGATGACAGCAATGCTGAGAACAAACACCAGGTTAGTTTCACGACCAGCAATTCCATCGTATCATAAACCAGCGTTACAATGTACAGCAACGTGATAATCTTAGCCCAGTTCCTATGGGTGATATACTGCAAATAAGGCATTACATAACACAACTTTAAAAATAGGCATACCAACTTTGAGAGCAAATAAATCAACATTGTGACTGGAGACTATTAAACTAATATAACAAATGCTTATAATAACATTGTTCTGATGCATTCTACTCATATTTGTCATTATCTCAACATCATGCCCCATGTTGGGTGCCAAAAAGAACTGTTAAGGACTGTTACAGTTTAATCCCAGAGAGCAACTTAACACCTCACAGCTGTTGCTCATCACCACCCTCAGTGGTACGAGGAGGAGAATTGGGGAAAGAAAGGTAAAACCCATGGGTTGGCATAAGAACATTTTAATAACTGAAATAATAATATAATTGTAACAAAAAAAGAAAGACAACAACGAAAAAGAGAGAAATACAACCTAAGAGAACCAAGTGATGCAAAATACAATTGCTCACCATCTGCTGACCAATGCCCATCCTGCCCCTGAGCAGCATCAAGCTCTCTCATCCAACTCCTCCCACTTATATACTTGGTGTGATGTTCTCAGACATGGAATATCCCTTTGGCAAATTCAGGTCAGCTGTCCTGGCCATGCTCCCTCCTGGCTTCTTGTGCTCCTGCTCAATGGCAGAGCATAGGAAACTAAAAAGTCCTTGATTTAGGGTAAGTACTACTGACCACCAACCAAAACATCAGTGTGTTATCAACATGATTCTCCTACTAAATCCAAAGCATAGCACTGGACAGGCTACTAGGAAAAGAATTAATGTTATCCCAGCCAAAACCAGAACAATGTGGCACTTTGGGACATGATTTAGTGGTGAACTTGGGTTACTGGTTGGACTCAATGATCATAAAGGTCTTTTCCAATTTACATGATTCTACAATCTTCTCCATAACTCTCTCTTGTGCATCTTTGAACTGTCTTTTGGCAATAGTAGAGTTTTATATCCAGATTAAGCAACTCCTTTGATAGATTTTGAGTATTATTTGAGTGCAGTATTTCTTAAAAAGCAAAGAGAAAGAGAAGAACTGAAAAACAACAGAAAATGGGAGAACAAGGAATAGAGTTACACAAGGGGTAAGAAGATTCTTCTTCCCCAAGAAGATGTTCTAAAGAAACTTTGTAAGACCCACACTTTCCAACTGATAAAGAATGCTGATCAGTTCTTGAACACCAGAGATACATCACTCCTGAGTCTCATGGATACCATAGAGTTCAAGGCAGAAAGTATCATTGGATTATCCAGCCTGATCTCTTCTTGGCACAATTTAGAAATTTTCATTTAGGAGCTCTACTAATGATCAAAGTAAGTTATGCTAAATGTAACATACTGCTCTACAAGTCTTAGGTTAACTGTGAAAAGAAAATGTATGCAGAGTTTATCACCTGTCATGGTTTAAGAATAGCACAAATCAGGACATCACCTCTTTTCCCATTTCTCATCTTTTTGCATCGCCCTTGCAATTCCTTTTCTTTGTTCCAGTCTCCTCCAAATACAGAACCTGCCTCTAATTCCTTCTTCCCCATCGGACCCAGTTTTGATAAATCTACATTCAAATCTGGTGATGTCATACTTCAGTGACAGTAGTACTCCCGATGTGGTTATGTAAGTGCTCATCCTGTTGTATGGTGCTACTTCGACCTTTTCAAAATACTCCACTGCAAGCGCTTGTCAAGTTTGGCTGTTCCTCATGATTCAAAGGAATCCTTAATCAGTTTGTAAAACACACTTTTATTACGGCTGGGGCCACGCAGAGGCTCATGCTCTAAAGTTGCATGTCCACTGGGCAAACCAAAACTCAAAACCTTTATACAATTTGCTCCAAATATTATCTTTTACAACACTCCTTGAATTTACATATACAATAACATCATCACTTCAAACCTCCCTCTTCACCCCCCATTCTGCCCAGGCTCAGCCCCCACTCCCTTTTGTTAGAAAGTACTTTGCCTCAAGCACTTTCCCCATTTAAGTCCTCTTATCTTAATGTCACACATTCAAGTTAGGCTTAGCTCCTTTTGTATCTTTAATTGCAAGGGCGGTCCCGTGGAGCACTCTGGACTCCGAATCCCAAGGACCTGAGTTCGAGTCTCAGTGGGACCGTCCCCTGGC
>JAWWEV010000115.1:83159260-83199456 GCA_035583235.1 Hafferia zeledoni | reverse complement strand
TTATAACAAATAAGCATAAAATAGATTTAAATAAAAGCATAGCCAATAATTTTTTCAGTGTCTGATATCACCCATTTAATGTTTTTATAACAGGTTACTTAAAGCTTGGGTTCCTAATATTAACACTGCACTCCCCCCAGCCTGAACTGCAGGCAGCATTGATGTCTAACTTGAGTTGCTAGTGAGGATTTGAGTGCTGGAGACATGGTGCTATTAAATATACTTTACATATTATAAGAAATCCTTAAGTATATATGTATGTGGCACCTGTAGGAACCAAGTGGTTTGTTCTGCTGCTTTGGAACTGAGGAAGAAGGGCATTTGGGATTTCAGGATCACCAACAGCTGTAATAAAACATTGCATCATTTTGCACTGATGCTCTTTAAGCCAAAGAAAGTATTATGTTTGCAGTACTCTTCTTTCCTTCTTTGACTTTTTTTCTTTTAATAGCTGTATGTTACATGCTTACACATGTAAATTGACTGCTTTCATTGTGTTTTCTTAAAACACTCCCTTTCCTTGCCAGCTCTCTTCAACGTTATGTCAGCTGCTAATGTTTAAAACTGTAATGAAACAACATCCTTGCTTTTCACTCCTCTTTTCTTAACTATAGTGCTGTCTGAAGTAGTGACATTTTATTTAACAACAGCTGCTTTTAAATTTGATTTCTATTAAGTGCATTAAAGATATTTTATAACATATGTGTAATTAAATTTTTATCTGGTCAGATCTAAGCTGTAGTCCATAAACGTTCTATTTCTTTCCTGATACAACACATTCTAAAATCCATTTTTTCTGTAGTATATGCTTACATTTTCTATAACACTAAAAATACTGAGAATGCATATTTTGTGACTTGGTGTTCTTCTTGATGTGAAAAATTGACTTGCATGATTCACTTTTAACTCATTCCAGGCAGTATCCTTAAAGGGAATATTCAAGGGGAGAAGTGCCTAATGAACAATGGCTTCACAGAATGATGCAAAATGAATATAAGACAGCATGAATGTAACGACCTCCTTAAAAAAACAACATTGCCTAAGTGTAATTGTTTTTTATTTACTTGATTTTTATTTCTGTATTTCTTACTACTTAGAAAATGAGAAGAAGTGTAAGCAGATCCTTCAGAAAGCTGTGGAGTGCTCTGCTGTTCCACTAGAAGTGCTGGAAACTGCTCTGCGAAACTTTCATTTGAAAAAGAAGCAGTTACTTTCAGATGAGGAGAAGGAGAACTTAGCAGGTAACTGCAGTTTCTTAAAATATTGGCTGAGTTTATACATGTCTTAATTCTAGAGTGGAAAAAAATACCTAGTGTGTTCCCCTTACAGATAAGGACTCAATCTCCTATTGCCTAAGAAACAGATATATTTATTTATATTCTCAATCTTAGTCCTTCAGTATTCTTTTTTTTTACCTTCAGTGCAGTGACTGTAATTTGCAGGAGCAATGGAGTGGTGGGCTCTGTAACTGCAGAGGGTGTTTGACTGTCACTAGGTATTTGTAGTTTCTAATAGAGACTTAGAGCTGTGAAATAAGAGCTACTGTTAGCAGAGAAGAATTGGAATTCAAGCATACAGACTAAACTATATGAATAGATTACTTGGAAGCGAAGTGTATCTTGTGACACACTGGGGAAGTTCTGGCAGTTATTTTGGTGTAGTCATATCTAGGAAAAACAGTCAATTTCAACTTTATTTTACAGATGGTCAAACCCCATGTATTTATCAGCACAAAAGTGAAGTGCTTGGCTGTATCATAAAACATAATGGATCCTGATTGCTGGGTATATAACTTCAATAAGGGAACAGTTATCTTTTGAAGTTTTCCAGAGATAAGTTTGTTTGGAGTGAAATTGACCAAAACAAGTGGTTTGGCTTAAATACTGAAGTGTGTATAGCTAAATCTTCCAAGAGTGTTGTGAAACACTTCCACATTTTTTGTATTGTATAAGGACAGTGTAATTTCTTTAAGGATATGTTTTCATGAGTGTGGTTTGATATTTGCCTGGCTCCTTTGAGTGAATCACTAGTTGGCTGTGAGGGGAAACTCAAATGTTTGGGAACAGCTGTAATATTCAGTTACAGTATTAGTTTTTAATCAACTTTATTTTCTGTCCCATTCTGTTTTAGCTGAGGGAATGCCTATGAGTGAACACATGTCAAAACTCTGTGTGCCAATCAGGAAACAGTGAACTCTGGAGCAAGAGTAGGCTTATTTAGTTTTTGCTCTACATGAGCTTGTAACATTAGGCATTTGAAAAATGCTAAGTAGTAGTTGAGTTATTTAGAGACAAAAGCTTAATATATATTTTATTTTCACAAACGATATACTTTATTTTCACAAGACTCATTATTAATGTAAATAGAAGTTGACTTGACATTTCATTTTAAGGTTAATGAACGACTTCATGAACTTTTGCCAGATATTCAATCACCAAGAAAGATTCTCTACTGGATTAACATTGGTCTGGTGAATGACCTGATTACTATTGCCTGCCTTGATATTCCATAACCTCACACAGCTCATAAAGACCACTCTCAAATTTGCTGTCAGTCAAATCAACTGATTTAATATAACTCAATTCATTGCTTAGAATATTTCAGTTGAATCTACATGATATGAATTAGGTGTTACTCTCAAGTGTCTTAATCTGATTCTGTTTTCCTTACAGTATCGAGCACACAGGAGTCTGGGCTTCAGAACATAGTTGGAAATCAGAGAAGCACAAAAAGGAAAGATTCTGGTGAAAATTCTTCTACTTTTAACAAACTTTTTCCTGGGTAATGTCTTGATTTCTTATTTAATTTCTTAAAACACAATTTAAAACAAAACCAAATACACACACTACAGTGTTTTGTCTTTGATTTTGTGTTTATTTTGTGGGGTTTTTTTCTTCTTTAGGGAAGAAAAGTCACAGGAACTTCGTGCTCTAGTCAATTATCACAATCCATTGAGACCACTAAGCAAATCTAACCAGGTAGAACATTTAACATTTTCTTAAAAATCTTAGGATCTGTATTCTGCTTTACACACCTGGTAACTTTTAATTTGCTCTTAGATTTGCCCATTTGGGAGGGTTCCTGTAAAACTCCTGTCTGATGATGGTGAAGATGTGGAAAATTCAGATGTCATCCCCCTTACAACGAATGTTATGAAGAGGTATGATTATTGGGTTTGCTACAGCAAACAGATTTCAACTCTCCTTTTCATCAGTGTTTTTACTGGATTGTGGAAATGTCAGATGCTAAAAAAGTTAAAATTGACCTGAAGGTTATAGTCAAATAGTCATTACAGTTGGAAGGGGTATTGCAGTACCCTACTTCTTGTCTTACTACTCAGATTTGTTGTATGAGAACGTGCGAAGATAAATTGATTTTTGTGACTAACCAGTAGGGTCAAAAGAACTGTAGAGTAAGGCAAAACTAAATTTTATTCAAAATATCTTCATGTTTGCATATTTCAGTTTTTAAAATCAGGCAAAAGACAGTCTCATAATTTTCACAATATTTTTAAATCCTCATTTTTAACAGACTTCTTTGTATTGTTTCTCACTTTGCTATTGGAGTGGAACTGCTTTTCTGTATATTTGAAGCTTGTAGCTAAAAGTCTTCACACAACTGCCTTTTTCATCTAGTTCACAAAAAGGCCATCACTACACTATATGTTGGCATATGTTATAATTAACAATGTTGCTTCATTAGACAAACATCCAGCTCCAAATGTACAGCTTCCGTTGCACCTTTTCCACCGTTGGAACTGAAATCCAATGCGTGTGATTCACATGACCTGGAAGACTTGCAGGTAACTTAAATATCTTTAAAGTACGTATAAGGAACTCTAGCTATCCTATGGTATTAGAACGAAAGACTTTTCAGTTAAAGAAAGAAGGTAGAATTTCCCTTTAAGTAATCAGTAGTGGATAGAGACCTTCATTGTGGCTTTTAAATGTGAAACTTCTTATGCATAATCAGGCATTAAGGAAGAGCTTTCTCTATACAGAACATCTGATGGAAGCAGTGGGGGTAGTGTTAGAAATCATTATATGATTTGTGAAGAGGGGCTAAGCAGATTTCAAGTTTACCACAGGAACTCTTTCAGCTGCAGTCAGGAGGTTTAGCATGGGTAGCACTCTAACGAATTCCATTTCAGTTTTAAGTGCTCTGTGGAGCTGTTAATTATGGCTTTTGATAGAGATTAATTTTCAGCTATGCCTTGCATTTTCATGTCCCCTATCCCCATTTCTCAGAAGAAAATTCCATACTAGAAAACTAGAAAATTAAGTTCTTTGTTATAAAACTCGATTATGGAAATTCAGAGTGTTGATGTATTTAAAAATAGCATCAGTAATATTTGTCTGTGTAACCTGCACTGTTTTCTGAAGCATGTTTGCTTTGTGATGCATCTCTCATTTAATTACCATAAGGAAATGTTTGTTGGATATTACTCTTGAGTTATTCTTTGATTCTTTTAAGATGCTCTTTACCTTCTTTAGACCTTAGGAAAAAAAGTTTCGTTACAGTGGCAGATGTTGGATGAGGACAGCATGGAAACAGCTACCAATTCAACTCTAACTCTTAAAGCGGAAGTGGATACAAATATTGTAAAGAAAAGAGAAGGTACTACTAATGCAATGTTTGAGTAATTTGAAATAGAATAAGCATTGAGAATATGCTGTCCTGTTGTTTTTTGGTGTTTTTTTTAAATCATTGTTGAAGAAAGTGTTTTGGAAAAAGTGGAAGTTGGTCTGGTTGGGACTGTGGATTATTTAAATAAAATTTGGTTTTTGTGTGGTGTCTGTGATAGTTGTGGGAAAAATACAACCCGAAAATCCACAGGAATCCCAGCTGTGACATTGTCAAAAACTGGAGTGCTGAGCTTGATGTAAAATGTAGTGCTAATTCTTTGTCCTTACCTCCTGCAATACGCATAAGAAATAGGCATTGAAATGGAAACAGTGCAAGGTTTCAGCTTGAGAGTTGCCAGCCTGAGAGTAGAAAGATATTTCCAGAGTGTCAGATAGCAGACCTAATTTATACCAAAAAGAAAAAAGGTAGAGAAATTCAAATGGAGAACTATAAAATTCTTGAAAGATCCCTTTAGGGTTTTGGTGTGGGTTTTTTTGAGATAGATTTAAATTGTAGCTGTTTGCTTCTTCTATGACTTTTCTTATGTATGCTCCTAGTTTACCTGTAGATGCCTTAGATATAATTTGGTTCGTTGAGGCTTGATCTAAATGGTTTTGCCTGGGGTAAGCTTAAAAAGGTGAGACATTCTTTCACTTGTAAAAGGTGCAAAGCTCCCACAATTGTCTCTGAATGCAGAATATCTGCACTGTCTGTTGCTTTCAGCACTCAGCTTTCTATCCTATTTGCCCAGTAGTAGTTGAAACTCTAGGTATGTTTTTCTGCCACTGTTTATGTATCAGACTATTTTTTAATTTTAGGATTGTTCACATATTTGAGTTACTTGTTTCTGCTTTGGTCAGTCCTCTCTTGTCTTTTTCTTGGTTTCATCTGTTAAGTATTGGTTGTCTTTGGTCAACTTTACTGCCCTGTGCACATTTAATTAAAAATTTTAAATTTATCTTACTTTGAGCATTAACTTGTGTGATAGTGTTTTCCTCACCTGGATTTTACCACAGCATATGCATAAGTCTTAATCTTTGGACAAAGTATAAAATAAGTAATTCTCTTTAATGTCCTATTTACTTTCTTATGAGGATTCTCAAAAGTGTTAAAACACTTTGTCAAAATTGCCCCTTTTTTTCCTATGTCCTGCAAAAAATCCTGAATTACTTTCACCTTTCTTTCCCTGTACTCAGTGCAATCCAGTTTGTTAACTTATATTGCAGGAATCTTTTTGTTTACATGAATGACACTTGTACTAAATAAATGTGTGCTCTTTAGAGGCTTATTAAATTTCAGTGTCAGTCAAATGTGCTATTACACTTTTAATTGTTGTAAATGCTTTTGCTTTAAACAGGGTGTTTCAGCCTTAACTATATTGTCATTTTTAGAATTTTAATCCTTAAAGAAACCTAAGTTCTATCATTTGAATGGCTGAGATTTTTTTACTACATTATTAACATAGTTTTGGGGAATGATTTTCAAGTTATTTTAAAAACTACTAGTTCTGGTGGATTGCAGAAACAAACATTTCAGTCGATATTGGGTTGCAATAAGCTTATCTTCAGCGCTTTATAAACCTCCTTCCTGTCTCGGGATGATGTAGCACAAATTATGAACCTAACTTACTCTGTGTTGGTGAAGGAAACAGTTGTATCTGTTACTGTTGCAGTAGTATCCTAAGATTTTGAAGAAAGTTGCCTTGTTCCTACACTGAATTGACTAGGAATCTGAAGATTATATTACTGTTTTTATGTCTGATTCCAGTAAATCAACTGTTTATTTTGATCTAGAAAATGAGGTAAAATTATTCTAGCAACTGTGGGATAAATCTGTTAGAAACTGTTTTCAAGTACTAAATAGTGAATCTTTTTATTAATCTGTTGGTGCTTTTTTTCCAGAAAATAAAGCTCAGGATCAGAAGCTGAAGATACCAGAGCCCAAGAGTCTGGAAAGTCAACAGCAACAACCTAATTTTGGTGAAAGCTATAGAAAGCAGTTGGATCAGATTAAAGTAAACTGTTTTAGCACCAGAAAAAAATGGCCAACTCCAGAAGTGTCACAGAAAAGCTGCTATAGAGAGGTAAAGCAACAGGAATAGCAGCAGCCTTTACAAGCTGAAGAAATTAGGGAAAGAAAAGAAATTAAAATCTTGCTTTGTCCTTTGTAGGAAAAACAAATGAACCTCGAACAGTCTGGCCATCCCATTTCAACAGGATTATTGCCACCAGATCCTGTTTCTAAGAAAAGTGATCCTTCACATGTTTGGGGGGTACCAAGCAGCACACCTAATGACTACATGGCCTGGTAAGCTTCATCTTTGAGCTGCACGCTCATGAATTGTAGTTAATCTCTGTAAAGACTTAGGCAGGGTTTAATAGGGTTTCTGCAGTTTTTCTTTTCAGAGAGCAAACATTCTGTGAAGTGCCTGACTTTAAGGTTCAGATCACATTTAGGGACCTTTGCCTCCTCTGTCAGCTTGTCAGCATTTGGATGTACACTGTCACATCAATAAGTCCTTACTAGAGCACTTACCTCTTTCTCTGACCTCTGCTATGTGACACTTTCTTTTGGATGACTTTTTTTGTGACTGACAGGTTTTTTAGATTGATAGCTGTGTATCTGTCTGGTTCCTGTGGTGCAAGTGTCAGGGTTTTTAAAAAGACTGTAAGGAATCTAGAGGCTTGCAGAATTAAGCACTTAAGTTAAGAAATACTAGCATTTGTTTATCCATGTGATCTTAAATTAGGCATAAACCCCTATGCTTGTGTTGGCAAATCTTTCTCATTATATGATTACTTACTATTTTCATAAGTCTCTGGGATGAATCATATAGGTCAAGGTTGTATGCTGAGTAAGCACAGTTCTTGTTGGTAGGACCTCTGTAACTGTAGAATTTAGAATATGTGTAGGGAATGAAGCCCATCATCTCATGAAGAAACTTGATACAAGTAGCCCTTGGAGAGGTTGTTTTTCTTCTTTCAAACTTGGATAATACAGAAATTTTAAAAATTCTCATTATATGCAGTATATGGTAAACATGCAGAATTGCTGAGTGCTTCTATGCTCAATGAGAACTGTGCTTTTGACTGGTTTTGTCCTTTTTTTATTTTAACCTTTATGATCTTTACAACAAAATCCTACACATACACATTCTTTTTCAGTTCTGATCTTGTCATCAATTTCGGTAAATTCTGTGGGGAAAATAAAGTATGTTTGGTAATAGAACTAAATAGATGCAGACATACAAGGGAACAAATGAAGCACCCATAGTGTTTCTCGGGATCATTATTTTTCTTAAATATATGATCTTTCTGCTGACATGCAGCGTAGCTAAACCTCTCAAGAAAATCAGGTGAGGATTTTTTAATTCATCTGTCTCAATATGCTTGAAAAAATAATCTAAAAAGGTTTTGAATAAGTAATAATAAGCTGGAGAAAACTAATTGTGGCTTAAATTGTGTTGTGGTCAGCTCTTCCAGCTTCGTACTGCTTTCACTTCTCAGTTGCTGGGGAGTGCCAGCTAGTGTCTGAATTTGGGTATCAAGAAGCTGAAGTGGTCTTAACACTGATTATTGAATGTAGTGGAGGCTTGGGCTCTTGTTACTCAGTAGGATTTAACTTTTCAAGAGGCACTGAAGATTTCAACTTTGTTGTTAAAATAATCTTTAAAAAATACAACTAAATGCAGATATTCATAATTTTGATTAGTTTCAGCACGCCAGTTGTAAAGAACAAGTTTCTACCAGGAAGTCAAATGTCTACTCCCTACAGCCAGCTCCCGTATTATCCACCACATACTCCAGTAACTCCGTTTCAAAATCAAGTTGGCTCGCAGGTAATAATTTTAGGCTGTCTTCTATCATTTTTCAGTACATATTTTCATTGGTGACTACTGTAGGTAAAATAAATGTATGTATATGTTTTTGTAATCTAAAGTTACTGCTTATCTTTCTGGATGAGTAATGGAAAGTAATCTGTATTACTTATGCTTAAAATAACAATTTCTTTATGTGTGTGTCTGAACTTAGATTAAATAAGTCAGCTCTTGAAAAATCAGTTCAGTTGTGTCAAAATCTTGGAGCTTTTATGCCTGCAAGCTAAGCCTTTTCAGATACTATTTGATGACAGAGGCAGAACTAGAGTCACTATTTTTGTTCTGCTGTGCTTTTGTAGTGGTACTACTCACTGCAGTGGAGTACCAATAAAGAGAAGCAGTGTGTTTTGAGAAGTGTCTAAGGGAGGTAAAACAATGAAGAACTGCTTTTCTCCTCCATTTTGTTAGATTTCACAAATTTGGATGCATGTATTCTGGCACCCTAAATGTGCTGCACATTCCAGTGGGAATCTTCCCATTTGTAGTTAGAACTGGGGGATAGGTTTAAGCTTCCTACCAGATGATAAGGATTAATAAATAAATAAATAAACCTTGAGGCCTTTTTATGTCTTGGTGTAGCAGATAAGGGCAATACAGGCTGTTTGAGCTTCACAACGCTGAAGTCTTCTATCTAGTAGTTAGCTTCAAATAAAATAGTAGATGATTTGAGTACAGATCTTAGTTGTATGCTGTGACTGAAAGTCTCTTGGATAATCTAGTTTCTGATATTATATGCAGAGAGAGAGGTGTTTCTAATGATCTGGGAAGCCTCATTAAAAGAACACCCTTTCCTTGTTTAATCAGTGTGAAGAGCATTGGTATCTTTTACAAGAGTTCAACGGTGTCATGTTCCGAGTGACATTTATTATATAAATACTCTTGTTATAGAGATATTTTAGCTTTCATTTAAAGTTTAGCTTTACTACTTGTAAGCAACTTGTTCAGAAAGACCAAGACAACTTAAAGCATTTTAACTTATTAAAAAGTAGAGGTCTACCAAGTTTTGCTGCATGCATACCAATAGTTATTAACTTTTCTGTATGTACACAGGTTCCAGCTTCTATACCTTTGCATGAATGTCTTACCATCAAAGGAAGCGTTTATACAGTATTAAAGCAAATAGGTAGTGGAGGCTCAAGTAAGGTAAGATGCTCCTTCATCCTTTTAGGCAGTCACTCATTGACACAGTGGTAGCTGTATTGTAAACATGTGTGTTGAGATCATCTAATACATGCCCAGTACTAACATGTACACAGTGTTTGGCTCAGAGAATCTAGAGAATTGTTGGTTTAGTTTGACTTTTTGCTCTTGAAGATAATTTAAATGCTAGTTAGCATTAAGATTCCTAACAAAATCAGCTCTTCTGTTGTAAGGCATGTGCTGCATTATTTATGTCCTAATGTGAGGGGCTGCTCTTCAGGGCAGTGTGTTTATATTGTTGGGAGATAAGTGGCTTGTAAGGTTGATTGAGAGTTTCTGAAGTGAAAAGATCATCTCTTACTACTTCTGTAACTAGTGTGAGAAGTAGAGTGTAGCTATTTCTGAAGTGGTGAGCGAGCTGCTTTTTATAAGGAAATTTGGTGTCCCAGGAACTTGGGAAAAGATTTTGCCAAAATCTCTTGGGTTTGTTACAGTTCTTTATTTTCTTAACAACATAAGTATTTTCCTGTGGGGGCTTGTTTCCAAGGCTTTACAGAAGTCCAGATAGATGGCACCTCTGGCTCTTCCCTCGTCCACTGATGTAGTCCTTCCGTTACAGAAGGCCACTGAGTAGGTCAGGCAGCATTTGCCCTTGGTAAAGCTTTCCTGCCTCTCAAATCACCTCCCTGCCCTCCATGTGCCTTAGCAGAGCTTCTAGGAGGATCTGTTCCAAGGATATGAAATTAGAGATCTCTGCTTTTGTGCACTCATGTTGACTGTGCCTGATCGTTGCATTGTCCTTTAAATGCCTTTCAGTAGTACCCAGTATGATATTCTCTAACTTTTCTGGGAACTGGGTTAGGCTAACAGGTCTGTAGTTTCCTGGATGTTCCCTCATACCCTTACTGTAAATTGGAATAATATTAGCCAGCTTTCAGTCAGCAGGAACCTCCAAAAAGAACAGGTTCCTGTGTTGGCAGCATACAGCTGTAGAATGGGTTCAGATGGCAAGGGCCTCTGTGTGTCACTTGGTCTGCTTAAAGCAAGAGCAAGCTGCTCGTCACACAACCTTTGTTAGACCTCTTGGTTTTTTGCATTTAAGTTTTGAGTATGGCTAAGAATTGAGATTTCAGAGCCTCTCTGGACAAACTGTTTTCCTGTTGGACTACATGACAGTGAAAAAAATTCCTGATACCTAATTGTAATTTTCCTTGGTATTAGCTGTGTCTGTTGGATCTCATACTTTGATGGTTTCAGAGGAGTCTTTTTCATACCTTCCCTTTAAATAGCTGAAGACAGCAGTAAGGTTCCTTGTAGCCTTCTCATCCTATGACTGAATAGACTTGATGCTCACAGCCTCTCCTCATGTGCCATGTGGTCTAACCTGCAAATCATCTTGATATGACAAAATAAATGGGCAGTGGTAGATCAAACCCATATCTCTGGGAAGTATTATTTTGTAATCTTTA
Organism: Hafferia zeledoni; assembly: GCA_035583235.1. Taxonomy (NCBI): domain Eukaryota; kingdom Metazoa; phylum Chordata; class Aves; order Passeriformes; family Thamnophilidae; genus Hafferia; species Hafferia zeledoni. The sequence continues at coordinate 83,188,344 of JAWWEV010000115.1, read as the reverse complement.
TCTTAGGAACACTTTAGACTTGTGTTGTACTGCTCTAAGTGAAATACAATGTGGCACCAAGATAGTTTCTGGTAGAGGGTTGTTTCTGTTGTAACTGGTGCCTTCTTTATTGATTTTTCTTCATGCTGACTTGTGTGAACTATGTTGCATTGCTTCTTCCTTTTCAGAAGGTAGACTTTTTTCTTTTGATATTCTGGGTGTGCTGAGATGAAGGACCATAGTAAAACAGAACTGGTAATGAATTAAGTGTTAGCTGATACTGTTTTCCAGGTGTTTCAAGTACTGAATGAGAAGAAGCAACTGTTTGCTGTCAAATACGTGAATCTAGAGGAAGCCGATCAACAGACTGTTCAGAGCTATAAGAATGAAATTGCTCATTTGAGTAAACTGCAGCAACATAGTGATAAGATCATCCGCCTTTATGGCTAGTGAGTAAACACTAATTTCATTTAACCAGTACCTCTGTATAAAATGATGTTTCCTTAAATTTAACCTAAGTATATGTGTTTATTTTTAGTGAAATTACTGATCAACATATCTACATGGTAATGGAGTGTGGAAATATCGATCTCAATAGCTGGCTAAAAAGGAAGAAAAACATTGATCCATTGGAACGAAAGAGCTATTGGAAAAATATGCTGGAGGCTGTTCACACAATCCATGAATATGGTATTCTTAAATAATTCTAGGTATTTGTATAGGTTATATGTCAGATAATGTGAATCTGTTCTAATTTTGGAGATTGTATTGTTCTTGGTGTAAGCATAGTGAGCTTCAAAGATAAGTATTTATTGGGCAAAAGACAAAGGTAAATCTTGATGCAGAGGTAGACTTGGCTAACTCAAGAGGCATCTACAAATATCACTGTTTGTGTAATGCTTTGTTTCCTTACAGTAGCCAGAAAATAATATTTTCTGTATTAGACTACAGTGTATACTCTCAATTCTACTTGTTTTCTATTAGACTCAAGTTTTAGCCACATATTTTCTCCAGAAGAGGCTTTGACATTAATGACAGCTATTACACAACTCTGGGATCTTTACTTTGACAAAGTGTTTCAGCTTTTTCTTAGAGTTTTTCAGGTTTTCCTTTTATCTTTAGTTATGTAATTGAAGTGTATGCATCTGTATTGTGTTTGGCTGTATAACATAAAGGAGAGGGCAGATTTGGATCCTTTTCGTGCTTAAGAAAAAAGGGAAGACTAGTGTGTATAGCAGAGAGCATCACTTCTTTTCAGCACTAGAACATGCAATAATGTAGCAAACAGCGAAACCTACTCAAGTTCATGCTGCATACATGTGATGTCTTTGCTGGGAACAGTTTTGTAAAATATCAAGATTGATTTGTTGATTATGTAGATAACCAAAATTCATAATAAATCATGTAAGTAGGGTTTGTAAGAAGTCAGTCATGTACTCCTCAGTGAATTACACCTTTAATCAGACTAAGCAATAAAATTCTATTTTAAGTACCTGCTAAGCTAATTCAGAGACAGCTACAGGCGTGGACAGGGCACTGAATTGCTCCAGAGCAGCATTTCCATGCACTGATATGCACATAGAGCTGGAGGGCCTGTCCCAGAGAGAAGCTGCAACTCAAATCTCTTGGAGCTGTTTTGGAGTGCCTGCAGATTTGAAGAAGTAATAATTCAAAATGTAAATTCATGCAAGTCTTCACTGTTTAAAAAGAAATGGAAGCATTTTTATGGAATCTGCAGAGAATTTGATTTTGGCTAATTAAAGCTGATCTGCACCTTCTCTTTGTGCAAAGGTTATGGGAATTGAGTAATAGAAAACCCCATTATAGCTCCTTCGATTGTCTAAATCTGGATTTAATTTAAACTTTTTTTTTTAACAGGCATTATTCACAGTGATCTGAAACCAGCAAACTTTCTGATAGTTGATGGAATGTTAAAACTAATTGACTTTGGCATTGCCAATCAAATGCAACCAGATGTGACAAGTATCATTAAAGATTCTCAGGTGAAATACTTCTGGAAAATCCATGTGCATTTTTCCATAAAGTGCTAGAGTACCTGCTGATAATTTTGATTATTTTAAGAACTTCAATTAATATTGAAATTTTATGCTGAATGCTTTATATATATATATATATATATATATATATAAAATATATATATAAATATTCATGTATATGGATTTTTGCATGTTTTTATTGAACAGAATAATAATGGCCTTCAGCCTTAATAGAAACCAATTTTCAAAATGCTCTTCAGTGTTTTGGGAGAAAAATCTAAGTTTTTATTAAATGAGTTCAATTTAATGCATGCTTCACTTAAAGATATATTTTTACATTTTTATGGCTAGGTTGGCACAATGAATTATATGCCACCAGAAGCAATAAAAGATATGTCTTCCTATGGAGAAAATGGGAAGTCTCATTCTAAGGTAACATGGTCTTTTTTCTCCTATTCCCTTCATGTTAAGAAGAAAGTAATTCAGTCATGTATCTTAAGACTTGAACTTGAAACACAAGAAAATTCATTGTGCCATGATGATGGTCCCTACCTAAAAGTGTGTTGCAGGTGGTTAGAAAAATGAAAGCGCTTGAGAAATGAGTAAAATTGAGAGCAAAACAGATGCAGAGTCTTGGGCATTAGAGGAGCTAATAATACAATGATAATCAACAGAAATATTTTAAAATCAATTTTTACGGAGAAATGAGTTCTTCTATGTTATCAGTGTGAATAGCATTGAACAGTAATATACAGTGAAATACATGAGCCTTTCACATATCTGAGGCTGTACTGATGACTCATGACTAATGTTAAATACCCTTTTAGCATCTTAAGGGCCCCCCATGCTGTGCACTTCTAACAACCACTCCAGGCCAGAGTTTTCAGGTTGTGTTTCTGGGAGGATCTTCGATGGAGTCAAGTGAGAGAATCATTCCTCGGTTACTTGGATGCCTGTCATGCTGCTTATGCCCTTTTGTTGTCTTTGATTTGCCAAGAATTAGCAAAGCTCTTATGGTACTGCTACATTTTATTTTTATGGTACAGCTACATTTTAGCATTCTGCATCAATAACCCTGGCTTGGAAAATTGTTTCTGGAAGCAAGAAAGCTTGCTTTCTGATAGACCACTGTTGGTATGTTTGCTTAAAGAAGTTATGATGGTGCTTGTGTCATTGCCATATTTTTGAGTTCTTTTAAGAGACAGGCAAGTTTGGCAAGTAATGAGTAATACTAACAAGATTTTTCAAAAGATGGTACAATAAAGTCTAGCATTTAGGACCACATGTGCAAGGTTTGTGTATCCTGTTTTTTCTATGCTAGAGTACTGTGTATTGTAGAAATTTTTATAACATAATCAGGGCAATGGAATGTGAATGATGAGAAGTACTGAAGGAAAGCAGTTTTGCACTGGCAGTTAAACCTCAGTTAGGGGGTACATTGTTTAGTGAAAAAGTGTTTAAAAAAGAAATCCATGTGTCTATACAAGTACACAAAGACTAACTTTTAAATAGTTGAATGGGAGTATTATTATGTAGTCTTGTCTTTCTAAGCACAGTATTTTATAAATTGATTTTCTTAAGAATGATACTTTTTATCTTTTTACAGTTTTAAAAATTGCATGCAAAGTGCAGGCTTGTTCCAGAGCTCAGCTCACTCTGAGCAAAAATAAAACTACTGTGCTGGGAGTCAGGTTCTCTGTGGTTTCCCCATGTCCTTCCTCTTCCCCACTCTGTGTGCTTTTCTTAAAGTGCTTCAGCTTGAACAGGAGAAATGGAAAGTCATCCTGCAAGGAGCAGCCTGGTTGTGGTGGTTCAAATACAGATCTGAATCCTTTAAACCCAGAGGCACTGAACTGTGGCTCTCTGTGGGGGCATAGCTGTGATGTCTCATTGGTTTTGGATTGAATTAATTTAGTATGCTTTTCTGTACATTTATTTATAAATCTGAAATTAGAATCCCGCAGTTCAACTTGTTACGGATTTACTTTTGTTTTAAGTTAGTTCTTTGAGTAAGTTGATTTTCAAAACCAATTAATAAGAATAGCTTTCTTATGGATTATCAGTGAATGAACCCACATCATTGTCTTAGCAGATAATGGCATGCTGCCTTGGTGATGTTGTGTGTTAATTACTAAGGTCTCTTGTCTAATGGAAAGTGTTAAGTGCTGTTAAATGACTGTACAATTACATGATAAATTGACTGAAGGGACTGTTTATTAAGTGAGGAGTAATCTTTGAATTTTTTTTTTTTAATATTAGATAAGTCCCAGAAGTGATGTGTGGTCATTGGGATGCATTTTGTACTGTATGACATATGGAAAGACTCCGTTTCAACATATAACAAGTCCAATAAATAAAATGCATGCTATTGTTGATCCTAGTTATGAAATAGAATTCCCAGATATTCCTGAGAAGGATCTTCAAGATGTGTTAAAGGTAACTGTCCCTTAAAATTAATTTTGATTTAAATAATGGCAATTTCTTTATTTGAAGCATATTTTCTAAAACTGAATGAGTTGTGCTCAAGAGACCTTTACCACAAATAAATGCTCGCTGCTACTTGTAGTAACAGGACATATTCCAAAAGAAGAATTAATGAAGCTAGAGCTACTTCATGTAGTTTCCTTCTAAAAGTCTTGTATTATCAGCTCCATATTAAATACTTAAAGCAGTTTGACTTAACTCCTTTGTCTTAACATCCAAAGTAAATACAGTAGTTTTTGTACTTGCCCTTCCTTTCCTTTACCCTACATATTTGCCTGCTTTTGAAACAGCTTGTGCTTTTACTTGCCCTATTTTTGTTGCTTAGCAGGTAACATATTGAAATCTAGAAACACTTATCCCCTTAACTTTCAAATTTCATTGTCATTTTGTGTCATTCAATTGAAATGATACTGTAGGTTCTGATTTTCAAATCTTCTGATGTTGCTCGAGTTAAGCAGGACACCAAACTTTACGCTGAAGATACTGGCAAATGAAGGCAATTATGTTAATCTATTATTGTATTGTGAGTTGAGTCTTTGCATATGTAGTTTGGCAGTTACAAGTTTTGATGTGCATCTACAGGGTCTTTTAAATATTCTGACTGCTAATTCCTAGGAAAATTCTTAATTTATAGGCAAAGCATTCTTCCTCTTTTTTTCATTTCCAGCGCTGTTTAATAAGAAATCCTAAACAAAGAATATCTGTTTCGGAGTTGCTGGTGCATCCCTATGTTCAAATTCAAGGTCACTGTCAAACAGGTACATATATTTTAAAATACCTTTTATTAAATAATATTTATAGCTGCTTTAAAAAAAAGCTTTACTCTTATATGTACTTTACACTTGTTGGTGTAACTCAGTTTTGTGTAGGGCCTATGTCTGCTTCAGAAAAGGCTTCAGTATTTTAGATCTTAAATCTCTTACAAACTGCACTGGTAGTTTTTACACTGGTATTGTATATAAATTTAGCATAATTATCAATTAACTGCAGAAGTCCTAAGTGCAAAAGGAACAACAGAGGAAATGAAACGCATCCTTGGCGAGCTTGTTGGCTTGAATTCTCCCAACTCTATTTCTAGAGCTGCAAGAGTAAGTAAATGTTCTTTTTTCTTTTGTTTTAAATATGAGAGTGAATAAATAATTATCCTTTTAACAATATCATGATGGGGCTATGTTTGTGGCCACTGATTTTTTCATATTTTATAAAGCTTGCTCACCCTGCATGCACAAATACCCCTCTCCATTCCTGCTGGTGTTTCCATACCAGAAACAATTAATGGAGTAAACTTGATTTTAAATCTCTGCAACTAGTTGGTTCTCAGCCAACTTTTGGAGCCCTAACTTTGCTTACACTGCTAAGTCAGCATATTTATCTTCTTTTAGGCACTATGTTGCATTACACCTGGTACAACTAAGCTGTCTTAAGTGTATTTTTATGTTCTGATTTGAGAAATTTTGGTATGCAATATTTCATTATATGATGATTTATTTGAAGTGGTAATGTTTGTTATATGGTTTCAACTCATGTGCAATACAACTGTGTTCACTTTAATTCTTGTGTGTTTGTTAACTTTCAGACTTTATATGAACAGTGCAACAGTGGTAAAAGTCTTGATGTATCAGCATTTGCCAAACTTGGGAGTCAAAAAACACGGACAACAAAATGATGTACTACAGTTCAGGATGCAACTCATGTCTCTTCTGTTCAAAAAATATTTTGTGCTGCTAGCTTTTAAAAGGACACTCAGCATAAAGTTGGCATTTTCATGTGTTCTTTATGTTCTTTTGCTAATGCTTGCAGGTCATTAAAAATTTAATTGAGTGCTTTTCACCCTGGACTTACTCCTTGTGTGCCACTTGGGTTGAACAAAGACAATGGCTACTTCCTGATTATGGTCTATTACTTATAAAGCACTACAGTGTCTGAAGTACAAAAACTTGTATGAGAATCTGAGTTCTCTTATCCCTCTGAAGATAAAAAAAGTTTAAAATTGGTGTACATGAAAAACATGCAAACATCTCCTGAGAGATCTAAAGCATGAACAGTGTGTTATGCTTTTCCATTCTTTTAAGAAATACCTTGTGTCCAGTTTTGACCACAACTAAGGAAATAAGTGCTATGTTTGTATAAGCCGTCAGTTATAATGTTGATAGATGCAGGTAAATGTCACCCAGTTTTTGAGCTGTTCCCATGGTTGTGATATGATGGAAGCATCACTACTGTTACAATGTTATCTGAATAAAGAGGCTTTTGTTCTATTAAAAATGCTCCTGTAAATCTGCTACACTTTTAAAATTCCAAAGTAATGAAAACCCTTCAAGACTCATGATGGTCGGAAATTGCTTATTTTGGATTTTTAGAAGCTTTGATACTAGGCACACTCTAAATTGCACTGAATGGAGCAGAACTGTCTATTACATGATTGTTATTGATCAGGTTTTGTTTTAACTGAATTACATTTCTGGTGCAAGTGTGTGAATTCTAGATTTATTTCAATAATTGAAAGATAGTAAAATAATGACCAATAATTTTAAATGGGAACAAAACCTCAGCTTCATGACAGCTGCTACATTGTCCCAAGCACTGGAGCACAAATGAAGTTCCTGGATGTTCTTCCTGCCTCTGTGGTGGAGGTGTGTGTTCATAGCAGTTCTGTCATCTGTTGGCTGCCTGGCAGGTCGCTTAGGTCAGCTGTCTGGGGCTGGGAGAGACTTGTCATTTTGCTGCTGGAATCTTACCTTAGCTGACACATCTTCCTGCCTTGGGAAGGTACAGCTGAATTCCAAAGAATTCTTACAAATTACTTTGAGCATCATGAAATACTGAGTGGTAGTTCGATCGTCTATGGGTATGACGCTATAAATGGCAACTCCTACCACCTTTGCCAGGGCTGAGAACTTTATCTTGTCTTTGTCTAGGTAAGATTATCTCATACCTATAGGAATAGGCCTATTTTGTTGTATGCTCTGTTATACTTTCCATAAGTGTTTATGGGAGAAATTGCTGTTGTCAACATCCATTAATTGTTATTTTATACTGGAATGCAGCTCTTCCTGCAGTAATCCAAACACAGAATGGCAGCTGTGCTTTGCATGATTCTTCAGCTCACAAAATAACCATTTTCCATATTTGAGACTGAGCAGTATAGTTTATTGGTATCACTCAGAGCCCTATCACAATGTTTTGATCTGGCATTAAAATAGCAAAGAAAAGAGATAGGTATTTACAATTCACTGTGTCGACAGCAATATTAAAGGAATGACTTTCAGTGCATTCTTGTTCTTTCCTGCCATTGATTTAGCATTTTTGGATGACTTCATGGACCTGTAAGAACTGAAAAATGAGAGAATAGCACAACATGAGACTATGCATATAGTATTTTTTTCATCAAACTTTAGTAGCTTTGGTTTTTAAATGAGGTTTTCAGAGCTTGCTAATAAAAGCACACCTTGACAGATGGGATACATTGTTCTTAGTTCTTTTGTATTGAAAACAACATAATTACTCAAAGAAGTAACTTTAAAAAAATCTTTAATGAAGAGTTGTATTTCTGTAACTTTATCAGGCCTCAGCTTCATGTCTGTTTCAAAACTGCTCTCACCACCCTTCTATGCCAGTTAGGCCTGTCCTGCTATGATGGAGGAAATGCTTGTAAAAGAGCTTTATTCTGGGCTGTGGTGTTCCTGTGTCTGTTGAACACCTGCTCTCCCTTGTTTCAGGTTAGCAGTGATTCTTCACATTACACAGGGAATGTGATTAGGAGTGGGAACTATTCCTGATACCAGCCTGGTCTGGGAAGAGGGCTGAAGCAGAGGCTGCAGAGAACGGGTGCTCACCCCAGTGCTGGAGCACAGGCAGGAACAGCACATCCCGCTTGTAAGGGCAGACTTGGAATGATAAACTTTGTTATTGATCCAATTGTCATGTGAATCAGTGTGGAATTAGTCATCTGTGGGCATAGGGTGTAGTTATCCTATATTTCTATGGAAAAGGAATTGTTCCTTTTAATGGTCTTCTTTCTGAGTTTTTTTTTCCTTTAAATCCTAGACTAGTGCATAGTGAGTACAAATGCTAGTGGTACTCCACTTGTGTGTTATATAAATGTTAAAGTTCTCAAGCTTTAAGCTAATGAGGAAAAAAGGTAGTTGTTCTGCATATTTCATATTCTGAACTGTTTGGGAGACTACTTGTGGTGTGGGAACTGAAACTTTCTGGCACTCTCTGGAGAGGGGGAAAAGTATCAGCCTCTTTTGAGAAAAACTTGTGAAGTAAGTCTTTGCAGAAATATTATTTCACAGAGACTTGTTAATGAAATGTTTCCCAACTACTTGTCTAGATTACAGATCTTGAAATTTCTGCATAATTATTCTAATGTTATAATTGTTATCTCTTGCTGTTTTCTTCTCTAGTTTGTGTTGAATATTGAGAAGTAGTGCTACATGCCTTATTTTTCTTTTGTAGTTTATGGTTTATCAAACCTTTCTTTCATTCCATGACTGCTAAAGAACCTACAGGAAATATAAGTGGCATGAGAGGGAGCTTATGAAAGAGGCCTGGGGCTGATGAGAGGCAGTGGGCTGTTATCAGTCATCCCTTTTAAATAAATTTTTTTCCACTGCAAATGAGTACTTGATTCATACTCCTTCCCCACTCAGTGATATGCTACAAGATGTCTGTCTACCTTGGCAGCTGCCACTTACCATCTTCAATCTATTCAAGTTTTTTTTTCTTTACGGACAACCCTCTCCCTTCTCAGATTCTGCTGGGATCTTAAAAGTGTAAGTGAAGTACAGAATAGGTATGTGTGGTTAGCTTTAAAGGACAGAAAATACCAGAAATATCATCTTAAATGTCAAGTAACAGGCCTGAAGCTTTCTCAAGGTTACAAAATGTCCATTGTGCATTACCGTCACCCTCAAAGCCACATTTCAGGACACTGTGTGTGTGTGAAATGGGGAGAGAAGATCACCTTGCAGATGCCAGTTATGACAAATACTAAAAACTACTTGCTTCTCCCTTGTGGTCATCTACACTTTTATTGCCTTTCTGCTCCCTCAGTTTTGTGAGTTCTTAGCAGCAAGGACAAAACAAATACTACTTTATGATATTTGTCTCTGACACTCTAATGGCTAAGAAACATACTGTTTCAGCTAAGGATAAACTGTGAATACAGAAGTCTTCTCCTCCTGCTGCATGCATATATCTCCTCCCAACTCTGTTATCTATGCCCACCTGCCAAGAACATGAAGCCTGTCAGTCTGTCAGGAAGCTGGTGCAGTATGCCCTTGTTTGCTTACTGCTTCACATGAAGTAATTAGGAGATAAATCTTGCAAGATAAAGGCCATAAAGAATGGAGCAGGCAACGCAGTGTGATTTACTTGTAGGATACAGAGATGTACACCTGTATGGGCACAGAAGGAGTCTTTGTACAGCCTGCCCATACACTTTCATGGGAGTTGCTGAAATGAAACCTGAGATAAAAATCTGACTCCTCACCTCAATTCCTCCCCTTGGCAGGTAGAAAATCCACATCTAAATGTGATGCAATTCCAACATGCTGGCTCCAATCAGATGAATTGCTAAAATCCAGGCAGTTTTGAAATGAAAAAATTTACTAATGTGAAATAGTGGAACTACTATTATGAACACTGAATAAACACAAGGAATAGCTCAGTTATTAAACAGCATCAGTCCATTGGTCTTGACCCTTATAGTACTGTATGGACCTCTGGCTTGTCTCTTTACCCACTTAATATGCACATTATATGTGGTGAGCTTTGAATACCTGTTTGTTACACGCTCTTTGTCTCAAGTTTTTCTCTATTTCACATAAAACCAAATAAAAATTGAATTAGGTAACTATATTTAAGGAAATAAAAGGGCAATTCTTGCTTTTTGTGTAGTCTGGCATGAAATCACTTAGGACCTTTAAGATCAAGTCCAACTGAGCCGAACACTGCCAAGGGATAGATGAAATATTCCTGTTAGTCTTATCTCTACATTTCTTGTCTTATCTGCTTGGAGTTTGGCAGAAAGCTGTTCAGTGTCATGACTACACTGCTGCTTGTGTTCAGTGACTTGGTTGGGGATAAAGCTTTTGACGCTGCTATTGCAGAGTGCCGTTTTTTTAAAATACCCTTTACAGGCATAACATTTGTCATCCACCTGGTGTTTGGGTGTTCATATAATGGGCATTTGATGAACAGTTCTGTGCCATAGAAGGCAGTGAAGTCTCCATGATGGAATGCTGGGCACAGCAGCAGCTGCTGTGTGGTACATGGACTCCTGAGCCATCCACTAGGAAGCACTGACCAAAATTTCAGGAAGGTACTTCAGTAATGAGACAAGGAGTCTTGTGTCTTCAGCAGGACTTGGGTACCTGACTCAAAGGTGAGTGACTGCCTAAATCTCTTTTAGTCTGATCTTGGGAGTTTGAAGAGGTCCAGTACTGCAAAAATAAAGATATTTCCTGACTGCAGTGGTGTGTGCTGGGCAATGCAAATATGAACAAAGAATTGGTTTTAGGAAGGGCAGATGAAGATTCAAAGATCCTGGCTTTTGGCATGTTGCTTGCCTTGAGTTAGAGAATGCTTCAGTTGCTGCTCTAGCTTCTTCCCTGGGAAAAGAAGGCTGGCAGAAAAGCCAAGTCACCTGCGTCAATGTTCAGAGCTGAGGAACTCAGAAGTTTTCATGTTAGAGCCATGCTCTGTTAGAGGTAAGCCCAAGGAACTGTATGAAATTGGTGTGCCAGTAGCAGCTTTTTAGGGCAATTGATAAAGCTCTCTGGGCCCAGCTGGCATTGACTGCAGAACTCTAAAGGAGTTTCTATTAGCTGTGATAGATGTTGTCCTTGTGATTTTTAAATTAGCTTTAAGAACACAAAAACGGAGGATAATAATGGGATACTGGTCTTCAAGCATGTTGGACCTTATAAATTAGACTACCAGATACACCTTCTATAATAAATGAAGCCTATGTTGTCAGAACACAAAGGAATTCACATGAGGCAAATGTACCCTGATATACATACAACACAAGGGGCTTTGGAGTGGTATTTGGGGAAGGTGATTATGCATAGTTCTCTGAAGATGTCTACCAAACCTTTGTACTGAAGGAGCCAAGTAGAAAATTATTGGGAATGGAAGAGAATGCAAGGAAATATTTGTGTACTGTTATATGAATGCATTTGGTTTGAATGCTGTCTGCAGCCCTTGAAAGGGGTCTAATAAAGCTAAAGAATATGGAGAGAACCAGAGAAAGGGTCCAAAGAGATGGAAATTACTTCCATACACAACTAAAATCTCAATGACTTCCTTAGGAAAGTGTTATGCTGGCTGAGGTGGGATAGGATAGGAGGAATCAGCCTTGCGTAGGGATAGGAGCTGATGAAATGATCAGTCAGACTTTTAGAAATGGATGAAAGCAAGATACCAGGGTTTAGTATGCAAAATGTAAGTGCATCTGGAATTAGACTAGTGGGGGATATTGAGGAAGCCAAAGGTATCAGCATGTTCAGAAAGATACATTCAGGGAGGTTAGGTTGATCCTTGGCACTGAATGTAAGTGGTGAGATGCAATCTCTGGCTTGGGAATTCCTTCTAAAACCTCTGATCCCAAGCACTGGGGGTGTTTTGCCAGAAATGGAATCACCTTGGTGTAAGGAATCGTGTTGGAAAAGGGTTCCAGACTACACTGCCTTGTGCTTTGACCTGCTGTGACAACAGGTTCCTTAATTGGAGCCCTATGGTTGGGTTTCTTTGGGTACCAGATACTTGATTTCAATCTCCGTGCCTGTCAACATGTCAATTTTCGCAAGCAGCATTGAAATGAATTTGAATAGATACATCAGTGTCAACTGAAAAGCAATCATGTTTTAGCAGGCATCTTCTGCAGTGGCAACGGCTCAGCCATATCTGAACAGTGTTATCTCACTTCCCACCTTCGCCTTCTACCTGAGCCACTGCCTCAAGTAGTCATGCAGGTTTTGTAACTTGCCTGCTGCAATCATATGCTCTACCTCAGAAAGGCACCTGGAAGCCAGGATCATGGCGGAGGCTTTTACCTGGATGTCAGCTTGGATGAAAGCTACAGCAAAGCAAGTAGTAGAGTAGTTGACTACAGCATTTTGTGATTAGGAGCAGGGTTCAGGTCTGCTTGTCAGAGTTTTGGTCTTCAGGTTTGGTCTTAGAGATGCACTTTCAGGTTCTCTGTACGCACTATGGCTTTCTTTACTTGGCTTGTAACCCACACTGACCTAGTTGGCACTAGATCACATTTCACACATTGCCTGCTGATAACGCTGGCAGCAATTCCTGCTGGCAGCTTAGATTGGTGCAGGTCGTGATGTTTCAATAACCATTTTGGCACTCTGGTGGGGGTTTTTTTGTATGTGAGTGGGTCTACAACCCATCCTGCAAAACTTGTTTAACTAGCCCTTCCTTTGCACAGTTCCCTGTGTGCTCAGTCTTCCCACAGCACCTTGCCTCACAATTTGCTGTATGCATGTCCTTACACCCTGTTTCAGGGCAATAGCTGGAAGCTTTCCAGTGGTGGTTTCATGGGGAAATGCCAGTTCAAGGAGTTCACAATGTTCCTTTCAAATTCTGGGTTTCACCTTAGAGAAGTGCCCAGTCTCATTTGGGTAGACTCGTGCCGTAATTTCAAACATAAGGCATCTATGTCCTAGCGTTTAGGTCCTTTCAGGATCTGGAGTAAGCATGCAGAAAAGTAAGGAGCCCAGAGAATTTGCTGTTCACTTTCTGGCCTCTCATTATATTGGAGCACTAAATCTTGTCCCTTCAAACATTGGTCAAGGATGCGTTTGAATTCCTGCACATTGGGCATCTTGCTTTTGATTATGTTTGCAAACCTGTATGTTCCCAGAAGGGATGTGCATAAGGACTGGCTGTGGAACGAGTCAGTCCACAAACATTGCTAATGCATGAGTTGTGCATCCAAAGCTGGTGCATCCAAGCACATTTTATGTAAAAGCTTATTCATCTTATCTCCATACAGTAAACAGGAGTCACTACAAGTGGAGGCTTGCTTATTCTATTTACTGAAATGTATCTCCTAATTTTGCAATCATAATAATAACTTGAAGTCTACTTTGAGATAAGGTATCATGGAGGTTCATTGATTTTCATCTTAAGCATTATTAGAACATCACAGCCTAATAATGAAGAATTTTCCTAAGACAGGCCAAGTATAAAAGAAAGATGAAGATATGCAGGCAGGACTAGATGAAGCATCCACTTCCCACTAAAGAAAAACCATGCTGTAGTTCCCAGTATGAATGCATCCAATGAAAAACAAACAAACAAACAAATTCCCAAGCACACAACAAGGGAAAAAAGCACAACCACAAAGAGGGAGGTGCTGCATCCCCAGTGTTCTACCTGGTGAGCTGTTATGAGCCTCTGGGAGGGTGTGTGTCTGTTCTGCTTTCTTCCCAGCCTCCTTTTTTCTTGACTCAGTCAGGCTTTTCTGTAGAGCATTTTCCTGACCTAGCAACTAACCTCTCTTTGCCCTTTTGCACATCCTGGTTAAGCACATTCAAAGAAGATGAATTGAGAATTAAATTATTTCAGAAGTCTCCCCAGGTGCCTTTTTAGAGGGAAATATTAACACTACTTTATATTTTCATGGAATTCTCTAGGCTGCATCATTTTTGTTGTCTCAAGAAGTTATGATTCATAACTAATATAAAAATATGACTAATGAAGAAGTCCTCTTCTGCCCCTTCTTTCACTTGCAACTGCTAAGCTCACATCATGCAGGTAAAATGCTTTGGCTTTGGTTCTAGATGCTTGACCTACTGTTTGTATGATTCGCTTACTGTAACCTATTTTTGTCCCTACCCATGAAGATCACCACCTAGACCTAAATCACTGATCCTGAAAGGAGGATGGTAAAGGTAGAGGGAATGATAAATTTATTTAGAATACCAGTTTTGTCATTAATGAAAATATTATCAGTGATCCTTATGCTTTGAAGGAGTCCCATGAGCTTCTTTTTAGCCTATTGGATCTGGTCTTGCTTTGCACTGAGTTTCTTAGGCTTCTGACTTGCAAGGAAAGAAACTTTAGTAGGGTTTGATTTATTGCTTAATAAGCTCAAGCTGTATTTTGGGTAATTTTCTACTTATGCTTTTAAATCTAGACATACATTTGAGATCAGGCTAGTTAGTTTTGCATAAATCACATTTTTGCCTTTTATTAGTCTTGGTAATCTTCAAACATATTACATTCACTTTAAAATGAGTCCACCTAACCTGCAATTTCATATGTCAATCCTTTCAAAGTTACTGAAGAAGGAGTCTATGGGAGTCAGAATTAAGATCCATGTCATCTAATACCTTGTCTCTGGCCAATACTGCATGCAAAGGAAAAAGTGGCCTGGGGCAGGTGTGCAGTGATGCTTCTGAGTTGGTGATCGGCACCTTCCCTTGGGTGCAAATAGAGTTGCCCTTCCAGTTCCAGAATGGAGTTGTGCAATATCATGCTCCATTTCAGTGGCCATTTAGCCCTTGCTCCATGAAGACATTGTGGTCCTCACTGAAAAGGGAGGCCAAGAATTGGCTGGCTTTGGGGTTGGGGTTATATGTAAATTTCGTTATATTTCCTCACTTTTCCCTCTTGCCTTTTATGTATGAGAAATCCTGTTTGACCTTGCAAAGGGTATCAAAACACGATGCTGGAAAGCAGTACTGCAGAAAGGGACCTGGGGGTCCTGGTTGATGACGGCAAGTTGAATATGAGTCAGCAGTGGCCAGGAGAGCCAGCTGTGTCCTGGGGGGCATCAGGCACAGCATCGCCAGCTGGTCGAAGGAGGGGATTGTCCCACTCTGCTCTGCACTGAGGTGGCCTCACTTTGAATATTGTGGGCAGTTTTGGGCACCACAGTATAAGACAGGTATCAAGCTGTTAGAGAGTGTTCAAAGGAGGGCAATGAAGATGGTGAAGGGCTTGGAGGGGAAGCTGTATGAGGAGTGGCTGAGGTCACTTGGTCTGTTCAGTCTGGAGAAGAGGAGACTGAGGGGAGACCTCACTGCAGTTACACTTTCCTTGTGAGGGAAGGAAGCAGGGCAGGCACTGATCTCTTCTCTGTGGAGACCAGTGATATGAAGGAATGGCCTGAAGTTGTGTCAAAGGAGGTTTAGGTTGGATATTAGAAAAAGCTTTTTCCCACAGAAGGTGGCTGGGCACTGAACAGGCTCCCCAGGGAAGTGGTCACAGCACCAAGCCTGACAGAGTGATTAGATGATACTCTGAGGCACATGGTGTGTCTCTTGGGAATGGTCCTGTGCAGAGGCCAGAAGCTGGACTCAGTGATGCTTGTGTTTCCCTTCTAACTCAGCATTTTCTGTGATTCTGTAATCTTAACTTACCTAGTAGATGAAAAAAAAAATTTAGAAGTTTTTACCTTTTTTTATAAAGTTCTGAAATTTTATGTCTGGAATTTATGCTTCTTCAGTTTTTAAAAATCAGAAGCTGTACTCCTAGATCTACATTTGTTTGTCCTGCCACTTTGTTTGAATCTGTGATTACTTCTTATTTCTAAAAGAGAATCTTGCACCTCTTCTGTCCTGTTTTCTTAACAAAGTGAAACAGATTAGCTTTTCGTCTTAAAGATTTAGGAGCTGCTTGGTAAAGAGAAATGTCCTTCCCTAGGTTGTATCTTGAACTTTTCTTTTTTCAGATTGATAGTCTCCCAAAGGGTACAGCAGCAGATGGTAATCTGTAGTCTCTGGTTTAGCCACTAAGTCTTTGGACAGCAGTTCTTTCCTGCAGGTAATGCTGCTGCCCAGAGTGGCAGAGGTGGATGTCACCTGCTGGTCAGAAAGGAATCAGAAGCCTGAGGAGCTAAGTCTGAGGCAAGACCATAAATCAGTGCTGCCCTCACACTGCTGGTATGGTTTGGCCACAGATCTGCCCTGAGAAGTTCATTTTAAGTCGTGCCAGGAGTGGTGTTTGGTGAGCACTAAGGACTATAAGAGACTTCCTCAGCAGAGAGATGTTCTGCTGCATCTTCTGTACTCTGAGCTCAACTACTTGCCCTCATCATAACATTGCTTTTTAATTCCTTAATGTTGCATTTCTGCTGTAACTGCTACTTCCTGGTTACCCTTGAATTAATGAATGTTGACTTAAGTTGTGTCTATATCCAAATCAGATCTGTACCAGTGGGAGTCAGACTGCAGGTTTGCTTCCTTCAGCTATCACAGCATCTTAGTCAGAACAGTGCTGATGTGTGGAGTGGGTTTCTTTTCACACCATTGTCACGTGCTATCCTGAGAAGTTACCAATGATGTTTCAGAGCAATATCTCATTGTCCAGTCAATGGCAAATTGATACTGGCTTTCACATAAGAGCTGGTATGGCAGTGTCAACAGTCCCTTCTGTTCTCTGCACAGGCCTGTAATTTTGGCATAGAACTGGCAGGCGTTGACAGTGTCCTCAGCCCACCCATTCATTTCAAGCTAATGCAAAATGTCTTTTAACCTTCTTTAGATCTCTCTCTCTAAAAAAAAAAAAAAAAAAAAAAAAAAATTAGTCAGAGTCTAGGTGCCTTTAAACAGGTTTCTACCTGTGCTGATAGTTTCCTCATATGTCAGTAAGAGATTATGAATAATCTTGTGTATTCATAGCTCTATATTTTTTGGTAGGGCTTTGAGTTACAGGTCTTGTAATGATTGTCTGAGTTGTACAATACTGACACACCACTGGCTCCAGACTATATTTTAGCTCAGTTATGATGGATCCTCTGGGAAAAAATTCTGTATTCACCAAATCTCTTCCAGGTTGGCATTTGATTTGTGGCTTACCTATGCTGACATTAAGCATGCAGAGCTTTTTGCTGATGTCTGAAAGATGTGTTTCTTGAGGCTATTGATGGCAAATGCTTTTTGTTCAGAGTCAGACAACACTGGTCTGCCAGTAGCGGGTCTAAAATTTGCTGTGACTACAGTCTTTGACCAAACTTGCTGTTCCTGCTCAAACACACTGCTTACCGGGCCCTAGTGGTGCCTGGTCCACACACTACCAGCCCCTGGGGCTGAGCCATTTCCTACTGGTATTTAAGAGTACACAGCCTATGCACTCCTTCAATGTCTCATAGTTACTATAATCAGGTTCTTTCCTTAAGTCCTTTGAGACTTAAATATTTACTAGGTTTTGTATCAGCAAGTTCAATACTTTTGCATGGCAATACTCTGCAGCAGCTGATTCAGAGATCTAAATTAGGTACCCATTTCTAAATTAGGTAAACATTAGTTTACTGTTTTAAGGGGGTTTGTATTCCTTCCTGCTTTGCTGGACAGCTGTTTGTTTTAATTTGGTTGACCATGATTTTGCTATACACCTAGGAATGCTCTTTCTAATCAATACAGTTTGCTGTAGCTTTGGTCTTGTATTGCCAGTTCTTTCCACAGCTGCTCAGATTAAGTCATGCTTGCCTAATCTGATTGCCTTCTATGATGAAATGATTGGATGTGGGGATGAGCAAGGGATGATTTTTCCCTTGACTTTAGCAAGGCTTTCAACATTGCCTCCCATTAGGCTGTTGTATCCAAGGCAGGATATTAGGGACTGGGTGGTTGGACAGCTAGAAGAGGGCTGAAACACTGGTTGGATGACTGGGGTTAGAGGCAGTGGTTAATGAGTTGTACTTTACAGACCCCTGCAGTTCTCTACTTGTTGCTGAGGTGTGTCCTATTGTGCATCATCAATGGCCTGGAAGAGGTGATAAAATACATTCTCATCAAATTTGCAGATGATTTAATGCTTGAGGTTAGGTCTGCCTTTCCTGGGCAGGCTGGAGAAATGGATCAACAGGAACATCATAAAATTCAGCAGGGACAAATGCCAAGCCCTGCCCTGGGCAGGAAGAGCCCTGGGCACCGGGACAGGCTGGGATTGCCTGGGAGTAGATCTGTGGAAAGGGCCATGGTAGGCTGTGCGCTGAGCATGTGTGTGACTGTGGATCAGCACCTGCATTGCTCTTCTAACAGAACCTCTGCTCATGGAGTGTTTAGCTGAGAGAAATTACTGAAGCACAGCTATTAAGTTTTATGTCACCTACCATGCTGCAGTAGTAGCATGACTCACCGTAGAGCATGACCTCTGAGCAATAAGCTCAGCCAGGGTTATTGTGCAGTCTTAACAATTAGGGATTTTAAAAAAAATTTTGTGAGCTCGGTGTCAGAATATTTTTATTTCCACCCCAGCCTCTCAAGATCTTCCCTGTCTTCTTTAAAGGTGCCTGTTGAAGCCTGTGCTGTCCCTACATCTTTCTGATATGACAAAAAGCAGAGCACATGGAAACATGGGGAGGAGGAAGCCAAATATGGGACCTGTGTCTTTTCTATTGTGCTCTTAACCTCTATGTCCAGTTCACTATTGTTTGTGGTAATCTCTGTATTGCTGCTTTCTGTTCACCTTCTGCTGTGACAATGACATTACTGTGAAGAGCAGTGAGCAGCATCTGTTTAGAGTTAGATGTTGCAGTGTCTCTTGACTAGCAGCACACCTGGTTCAGGACTCATGCTGGTTCCACAGATCTGCTTCATGCAGTGCCCAGACTGCACCTTCACCCTTAGGTGTCACAGACCTCCCAGAGGAGTGTCCTTCCCTCTGCCTCAGTGACTGTGTCTGTTCTGGTAGATAGACATGGCCCCCTTCCCTGTTCCCATTGCGTGGCTCACATCTGTACACCTGATTCACTTCTGTCCCAGAATAGGGTCTTATCCAAAATGCCTCTCCTGAGCTTGCGCCTGTCCCATGACTCTTCTGGGAAGGAAGCAGCTGGCTCAGGCAAAACTCCAGGTGGGTAGTTTGCCACCAGAGAAGCAGCAGGTGGCAAAACAGGGTGTTTCACATCTGCTGGCGCAGCGAGATGACTGGATGGCATGTCAGTAAGGGGCTAGTGTCAGGCAATTCATTGAGTGACAATTTCCAGAGGAAGGCCAACAATACTGCATTTGGGAAAGGGAATCAAGCTTAATGCCATTTGTTCTGTGGTTAGTGCTAAAACCATTTCTATTTTCTGCTTACCCCTTGGAAACATCAGGAGGGTAGTGCTGTAACCAAGCTGCTTTTTTTTCTCCCTTTTGTTCCCTCCTCCCCACAATCAAATAATTTCTCAAAAAATAAATTTCTCCTGAGTGAGAAACTTTTGGTCTGGCAATCTTAATGTCAAAATGCATTTATTCTTCTGGCATTGCAAAGAGCTGCTTGGGTTGAGCAGATGCTGTGTTTGCATCCTGGGGTTGCAAAGCAGGGAACCAGGACCACACTCGGGAGAAGGGTGCAATGTAGCAGGTTTCTGAGTGTTTTGCATCCACTTGAGGGCACCACAGTATTGCTGGTCACAGTTTTCGTTAATTCTGAGTGGGACTGTACCCTGCACTTCAAAGGAAAAGAAACAACTGCCTAACTTACATAAAACCACCAGCACCCTCTAAGAACATATATTTCTGCTCTGTTTTCCACTGGATTATGGGCATCTTGCCCTAGTACATGAGACTCTCTGTTGTGGTACACATATTTTACCAGCCCTTTCATTAACTGCAAAGAGGGAGATGCATTTTGTGGGTGAGCAAACTGAATTGGAGGAAAATATATGGAATAATTTAGATCTTAGCTTTTGTGAGATACCAGCTTTTCTAGGAGAGCCAGGGCAATGACAACTCAGGGGCCTGTGAGCCAAAGGCAGACACTGTGACCAGCATTGGGAGCGGGCAGGGCATGCAGCCCCCTGCATCATCACTCCTGAGATGCTGAGCCTCTCTCCCTTTCATTTTACATCACATGTTTGCTTCCCATCCTTTCTTTCCCTTCAAACACTGCTTTAATCTTAGCCTCTGACATTTCCATCCACAAGCAGCCTAAAGCAGTCATGTTTGTTACTGGCCTCTGCACCATCTCCTGCAGGCATGGGAAAGTCCAGTTTTGAGTGCAGCTGCGTTCCCTCAGCAAAGTGAATTCCATTTAACAATAAAGCCACCTTTATGTGGCTGAGCAGGTCCCCCCAGTACTGCACAGCTCCTGGGAAAAGCAGAGGCTGAACAAGACCCAGGATAAAAGCAGCCTTGGATCACCCTGCATCCCCTCAGAGGTGCACATCTTGGCTCCATTGCTTGAAGGAGGGCAATGCTGGCAGTGACTGATGGATGGTTACTTGCTGGTTTTAGGGGGCTTTCTGAATTTTTGGGACATCATAGAATTGTTAAAGTTGAAATTGAAACATAGAGTCCAACTGTTAACACAGCCCTGCAAAGTCTGCCACTAAACCATGTCCGTAAGTGCCACATCTACAGGCCTGTTGAATCCTTCCAGGGACAGTGATTTCACCACATCCTTGGGCAGCCTATTCCAATGCCTGACCAACCTTTCAATGAAGCAATTATTCCTGATATCTAATCTGCCATTCCTGGCACAACTTAAAGCCATTTCCTCTCATCCTGTCACTTGCTACCTGGGAGAGAAACCAGCCCCCACCTGGCTACAACCTCCTTTGAGGTAGTTGTAGAGAGTGATAAAGTCTCCAGCAACCCTCCTTTTCTCCAGGCTAAACACCCACAGTTCCCTCAGCTGCTCTAGACCCTTACCCATCTCTGTTTCCCTTTACTGGACACACTACAGCACCTCCATAACTTTCTTGTAGTGGGAGGCCCAGAACCAGGCACAGCACTCGAGGTGTGGCCTCACCAGTGCTGAGTGTGGGGGGAAATCAGGGCTCTGGTCCTGCTGGCCGCACTTGCTAACATCAGCCAGGATGCCATTGGCCTTCCACCTGGGCACACTGGTGGCTCATGTTTAGCTTATGTTGACCAGCACCCTCACACCCTTTTCTGCCTGGCATATTTCCAGCCACTCTACCCCCAGTCTGTACTGCTGCCTGGGGTTGTTGTGACTCATGGGCAGGACTCAGCACTTTGCTTTCTTGAACCAGATACAGCTACCCTTGGCCCCTTGCTCCAGCCTGTCCAAATCCCTGTGTAGAACTCTTTCGGCAGAGTGGGCTGTCTGAGGCTCTGGCTAAATCAGAAGGAACAAATGGGTGGTCTGTTCCTGCTAGGGCCAATTGCAAACTGGTCAGGAGTCCTTCAAAGCACTGCAGAGAGCTCCCTGGGGAAACCTGCCCAGGGCTACTTTGAATTCAAGCTTATTACCTCAGGGGAATAAAAAGGAGGAGGTGTGTGCTACTCTGGCAAGTTCTGTAGACCTTGGAGTTGTGCCCCAGAAGTATTTCTGTTGTATTTCAGAGGTTGGGCTACTCCAGGCTTGTCAGCATAAGAATGGGTTCCCAAATGCATAAATTTTCAGTAGGAGAGATCTGTCCACGAAGAGTCTGAATAGATTTAATCTGGGGCTCAACTCAGGACTCCAAAGGGTTCTGGTTGACTGGGCACCAGGCAAATAAGCAGGAAAAGTGGTTTCGAGTCTCAAATTTACCACCAGGTTGTGTGAAGAACTGTATAACCTCTCTGAGCCCCAGCATCACCAGCTGCACATTGCACTTCATTATGCTCACATACAATGGCCTAAAATGTAAGGGTGACGTTGTCTAGATTGGCTTTTGTTATTTACAGCCTCATTGATGACCTTATGTTTTTTTACTGACTCATCTCTTCCAGAGCTCTTCTGAAACAGATGAAATTTCACCCAATAAAAGGGCTTTAGGTAGACTGGCACTGGTCTAAATGGTGGGAAGGGTGAATGCCTCTTGTCACTGGGTCAGCTGCCTCCTTGCCAGGTCTTATCTTTCATAGCTTTATTGAAAGAGGCTGGTGATCAGGTTGTGAGATTTGGGACCCTCAGTCATTCTGGTGATCTTGTGCCAGCTGGGGGGTGAGCACTTAGGGAGCTGCATGAGGCCTTCCCACTGTCCCAGTCAGCCCATGGTCCTGAGACTGTCTTATTTCATATACTTTTGAGTCAAAGTGGTGTCTGAAAGCCCAGGGATCAACTCCACAACTCGATGTATCTGCTTCCTCTGTCAGTACAGCTAACCAACCAATTCTCTATAAAGAAGTCAGAATTATGTTCTGTGAATGTTGACTCCAGCAATGTTTCAATCTCCCTTTTTAAGCAGCTTGGTGTAGGTGTCAGAAGAGAATGGTTCCTAAGAGATGACTATTTAACAGGCACCTGCACAGTTCCAAAGGGCACTGAGAATTAGGCTGGACTCTATCCTTTTGTGGGGTGTTTCTATCACCTTTTGACACCTGTGGGCTCTCCTCTGGTTGTCTGTGAACTCTGTGCTCTCCCTTCAAGGCTCTGGGTAGTTCAGTTCTGCTTCTTAGTCTTCAGTTCCTTTCCTTTTCTGTCCAATTACTCCGTCCATGCCACAAGGAGTGGCTGCATGCAAATCCCTCTCACTCCTTGTTTTCTTTTATATAAATCTATCAACTTGGCAGCTTCTAATACCTTTATACCTGCCGTGGTTTAACCCCAGTCAGAAGCCAAGCCCCACACAGCCACTTGCCCATGCCCCCACCAGTGGGATCTGGTACAAAATGAGAGGGGTAAAAGCCAGAAATCTTGCAGGTCGAAACAGGAAAAACAAAAGCCACACGCACAAGCAAAGTGAAACAAGGAATTCATTCACTGCTTCCCATGGTCAGGCAGGTGTTCAGCCATCTCCAGGAGAGCAGGGCCCCATCACCTGTAATGGTGACTTGGGAAGACAAACACCATCACTCCAAATGTCCCCTACTTCCTCTTTCTCCCCTCAACTTTATATACTGAGTATGATGCTGTATGGTATAGAATATCCCTTTGGTCAGTTGGGGTCACTTGTCTGGGCTGTGCTTCCTCCCAAGCACCCCCAACCTCCCTGTCAGTGAGGCAGTGTGGAAAGCAGAAAAGGCCCTGGTTCTGTGCAAGCCCTGCTCAGCAGTAACAAAAACATCTCTGCATTATCAACCCTGTGTTCAGCACAAATCCAAAACATAGTCCCATATCAGCCACTCTGGACAAAATTAATTCTACCCCAGCCAAAACCAGGGCAACATCACATCTTCTCCAGTGTGTATTTTCCATACAAGTTCTTACTTTATGGCACCATCTCTGATGCAGTGAGATACATATTTCATCTTTGTCTCCGCAGAGAGATTATTACAGACCTGTTTTGTATTTCTAGCTCTGTCTTGGCATGGCAGCACTTTCCAAAATAAGTTTTGTACTCTGTTTTCATTTCACATGCCAATCCTATTGATTCAAACTGATTGAAATATCTGCATGCAGTGGAACATAGGGCTGAAGGTGTGAAAGACTTTGTCCGTAATTTAAGTGGTGTTACAAGCTTGCCTTCCCCCCCGCCCCCCCACCTCCCCCCCCGCCATGCCCCATGTCTCCTGTGAATATAAACTTGGAAATTAGTATTAGGATTATATATCGCTGGAGAGAAGTGCAGGAAGAAGGGATCAGTCATCATAGGTGATATTAGCTGGGGAAGTTTCCCCTGGGCTTTCTCCTGGATAGCTCTAAAACACAGAAAGGCATATAAAAAAAAGCCAGATTAAAGAAGCCTCCTTGTGCTTAAATATGTGTATGTATAAATGATTATTAAAAAAAAAACAAAACCCAAACGAACCCCAACTTTAACGTCTTTGCAAAGCTGGTATTAAAGCACTGTTTTCACTGTGTAAAGTAAAGGCAAAACCCAAAGCAGTCTGACTTGAGACTTGGTGTCAAAAGGTACTCAGTGCACTGTGGCTTTATAGCATCAATATGATCATGTTAGACCAGAGATTAATGTTTTCCATTAATTTTACTTGTTGTATGAAGAAGATGGGATTATGTGTATTTTTTGCTTTTGAAACAGTATATTTAGCAAGCATATGCTGCTGCTGAATCCCAATTAAAGGTTAACTGCAATGAGCAGTCATATTGGTCTCTTATCAGTTGTTTTCTTCCTGTCAAGTCAACCTGCATATAATTCTCTGTCCTTGGATTTTGCAATTACATCTGGGTAGTTTGATTTGCCTTTAAGATGGTTAGAGTGAAAATAAATAACAGATTCATGGAGGTCACTGTCAGATCAAAAGTAACTGGGTTCTTGCAGAAGTAGCAGGTGTGTGGTCATCATCCTCTCTGTAGCTAATCCACCTACGCATTCAGGGACTCAGAAGTGTACCTGGATTTGGAGTGAGAAAAGAAAAGTATTGTAAAAGCTTCATAATACTCTATAAACAGGGAAGTATTTTTCCATCACTGCTGCTCTTGTTATTTGTGCTATCATAAATAGCATCTGATACATGTAATATGCATACATGAGGGTATATCCCAACCACTCTCTTGGAAATAATGATGCATGGTTAATCTGCCTTCCACCTTAACTTTCACATTTAGAAATGTTCTGGGTTTGAGAGCAATGAGCTGGGATGCACCTCTAAGTTGCTAGAGCATATTTATTTCTTGTAATAATTTGTTTTGTGATGACTCCAAAGAAGGTTGAGGTCCAGTTGTTTTACCTGCTCGAACATCCAGTGACAAACAAGCACACAAACTGAAAGCAGGAAAGAAAGGGCTAGCAGAAAACACTTGTTTATAAAGTAAGTTAATGCCCGTTTTGATGTATCTTCACAGGCCATTTTTCCTCTTTAGCGGTTTTGAGTTGTAGTATCAGGTATGTGCTGCTAAGGCACATGCCAACTCAACCACTTCTATCAGTGATAGAAATGCTTTGTTTACATGAAGAAAAATATTTTTGTGCTAGAAAAAAAAGTTAAAGGAGAAAAAAAATCTTCCCACATTCCTTTTTTTTATATTGAGACTAAAACTTTCATAGTAAGCTCCTAAGACAGTGACATGTTAAAGTCCTAATAAATAACAACAAAACCAATAACCACTAAAAATATTTTATCCCAATAATTTTATTTCCTTGCTAGTTTTCTTCCTCAGTTGTTCTCTTCTAAATGCCTTCATCTGTTGAGATTTCAGTGCTGGGATTTAATCTATAACATAATGCGCCAAGACCTTGCTTGTAATCTCACCCTTATCCTTTTCAACACCAAAGCGGTTGCATGACCATGTGCCATCTTTTCATGGGTTTATTGTAAATGGCAGAGGTGTAATAAAACAGGATCTGGAGCACTTCAGTGCTGCTGCAATGGTGAAGGGTCATTTACTCTGATGACACCAATACTTCCACACCTACATTTTTTCAAGCATTTTTCAGAAGGTCTGATCTTCCAGAGACCTTTTACTCTCCTGTTACAATGATTATTTGGTGTGATTTTCTATTGTCTACTCAATTTTTTTAATGTTGCTACCTGAAATGACATTTTGGGTCCAGATATGTGCCTTCTGATACTGTATTAACAATCTGCTAATCCTCCATGCACAAACTCAAACAGAAGGTGAGGAAGGTCAGCTAATGAAACAGCTAAACCTCTGCTTGCTGTTTTTCCAAACCATAGCTCTTGCTGTGGAAACATAACTTGGAGTTGCAGGACGTTCTTCCAAAAGTGAATATTTTTAACTGTTAGTATGGCATTTTTAATATATTCTATATTAGTTGTTTTAACTTTAGATGTGTTCAAAGTGATGCCTTGTTTTGACATTTCATATAAAAACATAATTGCTTTTACACTGATTTGTTTTCACTTAATTTTTGCTCCAGATTTTTGCGTTTTAAAGGTGACACTAGAAGTAATAATAAACCAAGCATCTCATGATCCTAGTTTCTGAAGGGAAAATGTGTGTGAAATTAAAATTTTCACAGGTTTGTTTTCTACTAGGTGTTCTATTCTTACTGTTTTTTTTCTGAGAAACAAACCTGTTCTTTGCCATGGTGCATAGTTTATTAGTAGTGTTAGCATGGATGAGAGCAGAGCAAAGGTGAGTGCTGCCCTTCCAAATGCTGCTTGCTGGAGTGTGGAGGTCTGAGCAGCAGCACAGGGCTCTGAAGGGGTGACCTCCTGCCACAGAATGGGACCCCTTGGGTCAGCTTAGTACATTTTGTCCCAGAAGCCTCTCCAAACCAAGCTGGGAACTGGGTTGAGGTAATCTCTAAAATGCTGGCACTTCTACATGTGTGGTTGCCATCAGCTCTAGTCTTACATAAGGTCAAGCATTGAGCTGCACTTTTGAGACTGCGTATCGCATGATAAACAGGGTACAGAGTGTGGGTACATAGCAGGAGTTCTAATATGAAACACTTATATTCCAGGATTTGGGCATTTCCCAGCTCAGTTCTACTCCACAATGAGCTGAGAGAATGGTAAGTCTTGGCCTGTGTGAGCAAGGAGAGACTCTCCAGCCCTGTCTCGTGGAGATTCACATCTCCACAACAGATGGGATCAAGTACTGATTTAATGGAGGAAGTGCTAGAGCCCTTCTTGCTGGACCTAATGAGAAAGAAGCATACGAGGCAGGAGGAGGGAGGAAAAGGGGAAGGGTTTTGGACCAGAATGATCTCCACTGTTGGATCTGAGCTATAAAGGGAAGGAGGTCCTGAAGATATAAATGCTTTAATAATCCATCTGAGTTTGAATGTGACCTCCCACAGGACTGTTGCAAAGCTCTTACCATCCTGTCACAGGAACTCAGGAGAGTGAAAGGACTGTTGAGTACTAACATAAACACTGCACACATATGCTTTTCTTGGTCTTTTGTTTCTTTTTATGTGTTCACACAAGCCTTACAGTTAAACTTATCTGGATCTGTGGTTTTCAAATCTTGGCTTTATGAGCACAATTTCAAGTATGGACCTGACTCTAAGATGTCTGTTCCCTTCAAGGTGGGAGTTCCAGGTGTCAGACATGCTCTTCAGGACAATACTTCTCATACACGTGTTTCCCAGGGTAGCTAAAGGAGAAAAAGGTATGTGTCTGCTTAGTTTCAAAGGCTGTTTTGAGAGGTGACAATGGATGCATCTCTTAAGGAAAAATACCTTTTCAGTAGCCTCTGCCAGCCAGAGGCAGTCAGTGGCATATAGCATGATAAAATCACTCTGGAACTGTGTGGGTCCCTAAGGAGAACATTACACCAAGACTAGAGAACACACTTGATTTCTTGCCCAGTTTTATAATGTGTTTGAAATCAGGACATTGCATACATTTCAATTTCCATTGCTCTAATGATCTGATGACTTCCTGAAACACTTTAATAGAGTTTCCACAGACCGTAAAATAACAGTATTCTTTTAAAAAGTGGTAAGGTGCAGACTTTTATGAGACAAACAGCTAGACTTCTATTTCAAAAATATGAGTTTTGCAAATGTGCTTGGTTCTAAAAATCACAGAGCTGTTTTTCAGAGCGACAGAAATAACATAAATGCCAGAGTAAGCAGCAGTTGACCTCACAATGCTGAAGTCTCAATACTAAATGAGCAAAGCATTCATTTACTGCATACAGAGGCAGGTCCAGCACAAGATCTGAATGTCTTTCACACTACCAATGAACAGCATGAAAGTGCTTGTTGCTAGCTTTGACTCCATGGGCAATTCACGCCTTCATAGGAATATTTGCAAATAGCATTTATCCTGTCATAATCTGAGTTTATCAAATATGCAGTTTTTAACCTGTACTATTTAAAAGTTTTAGGATCTTCTACTCTCTTAGCATCCTAGTTCTTTCTACACTGCAGCTACATTACTTTGAGTTTGAGCACGTGAAATTAATTTCCTTAGTCTTAAATTCCCAAGCCTGTTTGCTCAAAATCATACTGCTCTTTGGCAAGGTTTTCAGCCTTTCTTCTTCACTTCTGCAGGACTCCATGGTTATCAGAAAGCTGTCTTCTTCCTCAAAGTATCTTGACAACAGAGCCTCAGAGATAAAAGAATTTCATTTAGCATTTATAATATGTGTATATGACTCCACATCCTTTCTGTCTCCACAGTTTTGTCAGACCAGTCTATTCCTAAAGAAATAATTGCCTAAAGGTTGACAGACTCTTGCCTTTTCTGGTCTTCAGTGGTGCCTGTAAGGTTTGACAGACCAAGTATAAATTATATGTAAAACCAGAGATTTCTAATAGTCTGAAGTCATTTAAGCTCATGCAATTGAAGATGATGTTCTTAGACTTGGATATACAGCTTTTGCAAAGATGTTTCAGCTCCAAAAGTAGACTGTGTTTTGTTACTCCACTCAGGTCCAGGGACCCCCTGATGTTCCCAGATGTGCTAGTTTGTGAGCTGCTATGTCCTTGCCCCTTTGGGAAACAGTAATAAATAGTAAGGGAATAGATCTGTAATAAGATCCTACCACAGATGCATCTGAACTCTTCCCAGCCTTACCTCAAATCAGAAGGGAAACCAGCTGTGAGAGAATGGAGCAGGTAACTCCTTGGCAGGGCTGTGGTGAAAGAAAGTCACAGCAATCACAGTGGGGTCATGGTCAAAGACAGATAGAAGAAATGGGGCTCTTCTGGGTAAACTCTGGTGTAGAGATATCTGATGAAGAACTTTTCTGGGATTAGTTGAACACTTTTGTACATACAGGCTCCATGAGTCATAATCAGTAAACAATTATAAAGAATCAAACCCAAACAATGTAGATTTTTCTCTCCATTTTTAAATACTCTGAGCTTTTAGAAAATCTTTCTTTCTTTCTTTCTTTCTTTCTTTCTTTCTTTCTTTCTTTCTTTCTTTCTTTCTTTCTTTCTTTCTTTCT
>JAWWEV010000115.1:83145387-83159160 GCA_035583235.1 Hafferia zeledoni | reverse complement strand
TCTTTCTTTCTTTCTTTCTTTCTTTCTTTCTTTCTTTCTTTCTTTCTTTCTTTCTTTCTTTCTTTCTCTTTTCTTTTCTTTTCTTTCTTTCTTTTCTTTCTTTTCTCTCTTTCTCCATTTATTTCTCTCTTTCTCCCTTTCTTCTTTCCCCCCATCTGAATGGATAGCTATTTAATTCAAGAATTATTAATAGAGAAGTTATCCTGTGATAGGCAGTGAGGGAAGTTTGGGCATGTTAATTTTGTCACAGGGAAAACTCGATACACTAGTCCTCTACTCCCATTAGAATTTACTATCTTTTTGCCTCTTACATATTTTCAAAATCAGTGTTTGGAATTTAGTAATTTTTGCCACAGATTACTTGTTAAGACCGTGCTCATTTTATCATAAATAAAATGTGTAAAGGCAGGTCTGAAGATATATACCATATATCTAATCTGCCATCTAACCTTCACTCACTAATCTGTGGTATTTATAGAATGCTAATCACTAGATTATGCATTTATCTTCAATGATATAAGGCAGACTTAACTTTAATATTATAGTGGGCTCCATAAAAAGTTTTACCATCTCAAACACTTCTCAGCAGTGAGGGGGCTGAAGGGAGGACTTGCCTTTTCAGTGACACTCTGGAGATGACATTGCTAGCCAAGAGCATTTTCTGACTTTTATTTTTCAAAACTGTGCCCATTTTCTATGTTGTTTTGCAGTAATTTCCACTTGCTGAGCAATAAACAGTGTATCTATCTACATTTAAAATGACAGATGGTGCCTGTCCCGGTGCTGATAAGGGTGACTGTACAAACACCACCTCCTTGATGGGGCAGATGCAGAAAAATGGCACAATCTGATACGAGGTAATTTCTGATTTATTTTGCAGTCTCCACATCCCACCCTCCAAGGTGTGCCTTTATAAAAATTTGTCAATTACCCTTATGAAAATCCACCAGTTTTTCTAGTATGAATTAAGCAAAAAATTGGTGTTGGGCAGCTTAAAACCTACTCATGCCTGCAGATTCATATCGCTTTCCATACACTACCTAAACCAATCCCATACCTTACACCAAGGAAGAAATGGCCCAGTAGCAGCATGTCTGCTATGGCATCTGGAGTGATGGCTGCTTGGGTTTTGAAATGAAGAACGCTCTGAGCCCATGTTACCGAGAGGCAGGTTAGAACTGTTAAAAATCACAGAAAGAGTTTACTTATCCAGATGTTTGTTTGTTTTCTTGCTTGTTTGTTTTGTTAGTTTGCTTAAATGAACTGAAGAGCTCTTTTGGGTTTATTTATGCATATGCATCCTTGGAAATCTCTGGCTGCTTTAGATTTACAAGAAGCTGAAGAGTTAATATGTTCCTCTGTCATCCTGCCTCCTGACCGAGGAGCATTGCTGAGCTGTTATTTGCTTTCTGAACTTACATCCTTGCATTTGGTTATAGCTCCAGATGGCAGATGTTTGCATTGATATTTTCCACAGCTGAGGTATGGTTGGGCAGCTTAAAAACTCTAACGAAATGTCCTTGGTTTAAAATGAAGACAAACACTTCCCCTTCTTCAGCTAGTGAGCAGCATCTGCCAAAAAGTCACTTTAAATGCTATTCCAATGTTTCTGAAAGCAAAGAACAGCAGAACATGAGTTAAACATAGATACTGGGGTAGGTTTTTAAGAAGGGGGCTTTTTTAGAGCTCCTATTTCCTGTCAAGATGTGGGGCAGAAGTTCAGACGCATTTGTCTTCTCTCTATCTCAATAACCAGAGGCAATTTTAAATCAGGCCTAGTTTCAGTCATAGACAACATTTTACTACAGGACCTTCTGGGGCCACTTCCCCTCTAATTATTTGCTACTTCTATTCAAATATCTATCATCAAAAAGATGCTGATTTTATCAGACCGTAATCAACCAAAGTATTTGAAGCACATGCTTACCTTCTATCCCCTGAGAAGTTCATCCACTGTCCTTCAGAATAGACTGAATGTGTTTAAATTAACTGGATTAATAATTTAGGTAGACTTCCTTCAGATATAAGAGCCAAATCTTACTTTTCCATGGCATTACCATAAGCTAAAGACACTGTTTCAGAGCTCATTTCAAAGCTGAGCAGGATTTAACTTGGGTCTGATATTTCCCAGTCTCTGCCTAGCCAAACTAGGCAGCCTTAATTGTAGCTCTTGATTTCTGTAGCTGAGAAATTAATACCTCTATTGCTCAAGAGAGATGGTGTGCACCATGGGACCAACAGGAGATGGAACCCTTCTAGAAAGATAATAATTTTATTACTGTGTCCTTTTGTCATCATTAATGCTTTTAGAGAAGTCATCTGTCCTCAAAAGTCCCAGTGACATGAAATTCACCCAACTCCTCCCAGAAAACAAGTTGTATAAAACTTCTAGAAAATCCTGTTCTGAAATCATATGGACATTTATAGGCCAATTAAATGTTTGTACGTGAGATCAGAGAGATAAGACATCACTGAATCAAGGAGTATGTGCATATCTCAACCTGGTGTGACGTCAGAAAAGCTGCTGTCAGCTTCCTAGGAAAGTGTTTCCTTTTTGTAGCCCATATGAAATAATAGTGAAAGATTCTTCTCCAGAAACGCATCTGCCTCCAGCCTCTGACATCACTGTTTATAATAACATAGTTACTATATACATTGTGTATATACATATAATCCAACATATACATACATTCACACACACACACACATAAAGAAATAGATATATAATCCAACTTGTATATAGAGACACTCTACTGCAAGGACAGCATCACATTTTCTGCCCCATAAGGTAAATTCTTATGGTCTTTTAAGCAACTCACAGCATTGAGTGACCTATTCTGGAGAGCAGTGTATTCAAAGTTTCAGAATATGAATGTCTGCTGAGGGTACAAAATTATTCAGAGGAAGACTAGGACTGTCAGAAGAATTGTAGAAAGGCTTTATGAAATCATCAGTTAGGTGTCAAATAATAACTAGGTGTACGTATATACATATATATGGCAAAAGACACACACAAGGTAAAACACTTCTGACTGCACTACTGACCAAGATAAGAGCCTCTGAACTGATGACCATCATCCAGGAGTAAAACCTGGGCGCTGTGACAGTTTCATGGCAACAACAGCTCATTGTTCAGGCCCAACTTCTAGGAAAGACAAAACAGAGAACCTCATCCTCTCCCTGTATAAATCCATGCTTTCTTAAGTCCTCGATAATGTATCCTGTTCTGATACTTGCCTCACTTTTCCTTAAAGAATATCTTAGAAAAGCGATAGGGTTCAGGAAGATTCAAAGAAGGGTAACAAGGTGATCACAGGCCTAGTGCCACTCTAGAGAAAGAAGCTACATCTCTTTAGTTTGGACAAAGGATGACCATGGGAGTCTTAATGAGATTTGCAAAATAAAGCAAGCTATAGAGAGAGCAAATAGGGAATGACTGATTCCCTTTTTTCCCCTCCCTGTACCAGAGTAAGAAGGCCCCAGATCCAGCAAATGTCACATTCGATCAAGTTTTGTCACACAGGCATCCACAGAGCTCCTTGACAGAGCCTGATGTGGATGTTCACATGGCTTCAGGAGCCGACTGTGTAAGATCATAGGTTATAAACTAATTGAAAGTTATTAAATGAATAAAATCATTCTGGTTCAGGATTTCCTCTAAGCTGCAAATGATAGAAGGTAAGAAAAATGCTCATGAGAAGAATGGTATATATCATAAACCCTTCCTGAACGACTCATGTTTGGCTACTGCCAAGGTCAGGATAAGATGGCCATGTAAGTTCCTATATTGTCTGACAAGCCTCTTCAGCCTTACAAGTATTCTATTAGTTGAATTAATGCTGTGGACTATGAACCAAAAATAGTACATTTCTTACACATTTGGACTCAATAAGATATTTATTATTTTAATTCCCAGCAATTGTGTGAATATCAAAGGGCTGTCTGCAGCAATCACAGAATTGCAGAATGGTTTGGGTTGGAGAGAACCTTAGAGATCATCCAGTTCCAACCTCCCTGCCATGGACAGGGACACCGATCACTAGACCAGGTTGCTCAGAGCCCCATCCAACCCAGCCTTGAACACTTCCAAGGATGGGGAATCCACAGTGTCTCTGGGCAACCTGTTCCAGGCCCTCACTGCCCTCACTGGAAAGAACTTCTTCCTAAAATCTAATCTAAACCATTCCTCTTTCAGTTCTTTTTAGTTTTGTGTATGGATTTAGGACACATTATTTTGTTATTCAAATGGTGGCACTTGTGCCTGAGGACCAGTTCTGATGACTGCAGAGAGAATGTGGTGACAGTGAGTGTTTGTGGGTGTGTGTGCCTTGTAGATTGAAAAAATATATAAATACAAAGCAGAAAAAAACAACATTGATGTGACTGTGTCTTACTGTTCTCAAACTATCATCCTATAGACAGTTAAAATAGATAAAAATCCATGGAGTTTTCTCATCTCACCAATTTGGGTTTTGTATTGCATATAGATGCTTTATATCTAGGTGCATGGAGTTGCAACCACTCTAGGTAAGATTTAGAAAGATTAACTGTTGCCTAATTTATGAGCAGGGAGGTAAAATAAGGGACTGGTCCTCTATGTTTGAGAAAGTCAGGTCATACAGAAAGCTTGTTTCAGGCAATTTTGAATCAGAACCATCAGGATCTGTTTCACTTACAATTCAATATTGACTCATATTTCTAAGTAATTATCCCTCATAAAAAACTGATGATGTGTCCTTAGCAGTGATATTGAGGCAGTAACCTTTTCTCTTTGGTATTTTTGGCAAACAGTCATAAAACTATTATAATATGCCTGGAATTCCTGTTAGAAAAAAATATCACTTCTCCATCTTAGATCTATACACAATCAAAGGAAGTAAATGATGATAAACAGAAATGGTATCCAACACCATACGTTACTGACATCAGGACTCACTGCATATGACTGATGAAGATCTCATTAAAAAAAATTAGGAAAGCGACCAATTTAATCTGGAATGGAACTTTAATAAGCACAATTAATAGGAACTGTGAAATGATGACATGAACTGTGAAAGAAATGGTCAGCTGTGAGATGGTGCTTTTCTCCCTTGGGCTATAGGAGCTGCGTTTCTCAGAACTCACTTTCCTGCCTGGGTTACTGAATTGCCACCAGACTCAGCAGCAATTAGGAGACAGGGCTTCTTTTCAGAAGCAAACATTGAGTAAAAATGGTTTTAGCAAGCTCAGTCTCTCTGTCTAGTACAGCCATTAGGCAATCTATGCAATTCATGCAGAACCTCAGATGGCATTAGCCCTGAAACTGGGGTTCATTCTACTGAGCCTCAGTCCAGCTTGAATTTTACATCAAGAATAAGAAGGATAGGACTTTCTGGGGACTTCTCTGTTGCTGTGCTATTTAACCTAAAAAGCTCTTTTATACCCCAGTACTGGACAACAGCAGGGAGCTGTTGAATGGATGGAGAGGTGAACAAGACAATCCCATCAGGTACTTAGTGCTCTGCGCGCTTTGGGACCTTCACTGCAGTTAGTGGTAGCTGCACCTCAGCACCATTACATGCCTAGATTGTTCAACTTTGAAGCAGTCATCTCTTCCTTCACTTTTTGTTTCCTCAGAGGAGGAAAATTTTGCAACATAAATATCATGGAGAGGTAAATAAATGGAAATTTTAAAATGGCCCAGCATGGAAAAGAAAATTTGTAACAAAACACAAATTTGCAGCTATGTATCTGATGGGAGGGCCCTTACATGCCAAAGGCTGGGAGATCTGGCAGATGAAGACCTTTGAGCTGTTGTTTTTAAAGCCCATGTTAAGACATTCTAAGAGCCCAGATGGTAGGAATACATAAACATTTTGCTTGATGAAAAAAATTTAGTACCTATATAAAAGCAAACGAGAAAGTGTGAAGTAACAAAAACTTGAAGTTTCTTCTTATTAAGGCTGAGATACTTTCCTTCCTGTTATTTAATGTGCCCTGATGTTTACTGAAGAGTCCCAATAATTCAATCATTCAGCTCTTGCTCTGCTACAAACGTTCACACATGCAACAGTACAAAATGCCATTGTTTCTTCATCAGTTTGTATGATAATGTTTAATTACAAGCAAGTCTGGGACAAATATTCTGAAGTTAAGGAGGAAACTGTATTGGATGACTTGCATTGTCTTATTTTACATAAATGCTGATATGCCCAGGCTGCTCAGGGAAGTGATTGAATCATCAGTCCTGGAGGTATTTAAAGGACAGGTAAATGTGGTGGTTAAAGACACAGTTTAGTGGTGGACTTGGCAGTGCTGAGTTAATGGTTGGACTTTATGATTTTAAAGGTATTTTCCAACCTAATTCATTCTATGATTCTAAGTCTGCATTTTCTGTGTCTGAAATTATGATTTTTGAAATGCAAGCAATAATGTAATCATAAGCTACAGCAGCTGACCTTCTCTGAAGTTTCTCTCAAATCTCACAGAAATGAGAAATAATTCCTAAACCTGGGATTTCCATCTCTAGTATCACACATCCTGTTAGTTACAGTGTAAAGAATGAACATTATCAAGTGCTCTGTGAAAAATAAGGGTAAGCATCTACAGCATCTTCAGGTGGCTCCTTTAAACAAGAAATAGAAGTGCCTACTCAAGGGACTGCTGACACTGTTGACACTTATAATTCATAAGTATAAATGTATTTCTGTGCCCTCCAGAGCATTAGCTAGTGGGCAAAGTCAGTGTATCAATAAAAACAGACAACTTGTTCCTTCTTCTCTTACAGTGTCATAGTTTTCCCCGGGCTCCCTCTGAGGGGCAGGCTGTACGTGTTACACAGAAAGTAGCCTTTGGGAAAATGCCATGCCTAGTTGCAGAAGGCCAGGCACAGCCTGCCTGCACTGGGGCACTGTGGTAAGTGGTACCCGTGCCCTTGGCAGGCATGAACTCTCCCACTGCCCCAGGGCTACAGCAGCACAGTGCGATACCAGCAGCCTGCAGCCCCGCCTCATTGGAAACAGACTGGTGCAAATAAAGTTCAAGGTAACTTCAGAGATCAGGGTCATATTACTTTTCAACCACCCATGTATATAAAAACACACAATGCCTCACTGTTTGGCAGAAATGCTCTCCCCTGCTGTTGATGCGTAGCTCCATCTATGCATTCATAGCTTCATACATAGCTCCATTCCTGCCACAGGGAACTCTGGCTCTATGGCTACCAAGATCCCAACTAAGAAATTTGGGAAATGTCAGTGTGAGATACACCATACTAAGAGCATCCTGTACCAGATCCTTAACAAAGAGCATGGAAGTGAGACCAAGTGGCACCAGCAGCATTTCAGTCCCCACTGCTCCACAGGAAGAAAGGGCTGCTCTTGTTTGGACAAAAGAGTTGTCCTGAAAACACCAGAAGCCACGTGTAGAAGAGCTTCTGAAGTGCTCTTGAAGACTTCAACTTTTATTAGAAATTTGCCTTCTTTTTATCACATGCCTTTGGATGATCAGCTTGTCCTCATACAGCAAAACTGGGCCCCTCTTTTACTTCTGGGCATGGCACAGGAAGGAGTGGATTTCGATCTGAGAGAGATATCAGCCCCCAGTTTATTGAAAAAAATTCTCCTCAATCAGTCTTTGACAGCTAGCAAGGAACTGGGCAGCTCATCACCAGGAGCATCTTTAGCAGAAGTTCAGAAGATGAAGAATTTATTGTGGAAATTCTGGGACCTGGACATAAGTGCAAAAGAATATGCCTATCTTAAAGGAATTATTCTTTTTAATTCTGGTAAGTCCTCCTGGAAACTACACAGATGATTATGGGCTTAGAAAGACATTTGGCATTTTCGTTTGTATATAGACAAATGTTTAGTTCTACTTTTGTCTATGAATACAGCTAAATGTTCTCAAAAATCCATATTCCACAATTTAATGATTTTTCTGCCTGAAGTGGTTTATTTCAGTTCCTTGGATGTGTGCAGTAGGTCACCCACTGTAAGCCAAAACAACTTCTATTAGACAC
This sequence comes from Hafferia zeledoni, assembly GCA_035583235.1. Taxonomy (NCBI): domain Eukaryota; kingdom Metazoa; phylum Chordata; class Aves; order Passeriformes; family Thamnophilidae; genus Hafferia; species Hafferia zeledoni. The sequence continues at coordinate 83,151,161 of JAWWEV010000115.1, read as the reverse complement.
ATTTTAAGTTATAAATGATTAACAGTGTTACTTTGAATGAATTTCCTGTTCAAAGGTAACACAGATCCCTCATCCGTGGTACAGCAAAGGAGAGATGGTACATGGGTACATGAAGGAAACATTAGAAGTACTTTAACAGAGACTTCCTCTTTAACAAGAATTCTGGAAAAGCTAAAACAATTCTTATCATCTGATTTTAATCAATGAGGCCAAAGGATGCTGCGTTGATGTCACACAGCTTTTATTTATTTATATCCTTTATTTATATCATTTAGTATCTCTACATTCAAAGCCTGGGACAGCAATCACAGAGGAAACTGAGACTAGTGATTGCATCCTCTCGCTTCTGATGCCAAGTTCAGGCTCTTTAGGAAGGAAGGTCGCCTCAGTCAGCACCATGGAGTGCATGAGTCATTACAAGCTGAGCTCTAAGTACACTAAAGTAAATGGAAAGACTTATTGACTTCAGCCTGCCCTGGCTCAGATCCCTGGCTCCTTCCACAGCAATCACTGCTGTTGGCTGCACTGTCAGCAGTGTGATATACTTGGGACTGCACTAAAAGGATACTTGAATACTTCAGTTATTCCATTATATGTGTTGTGGTGAATGGTTTATAGGCTGCTCAAAGGCTGTATGACTTTATATTTGTTTCCAATGGGATTCAAATTCTGATTCTTGAGGTGTAATGTCATCCAGATGTTTGGTATTGCCTTGTATGTTTATGCTGCAGCATCAAACCAGTGGAGTTCATTTCAGTGCAAGTTATTTTGCCAGTTTTTTTCACGACAAATTTGGGCTGAATGAGACCACCAGTTATATCCAGGGGGAATGTGGAGAAATGCCTCATCTGCAGCAGCTTACGCAGTTTAATTAGCAGGCACTTTTATTATCTCTGTGGGTAAAATGCAATTTTCACTTAAGGAGAGAGCAGCAGAAGCAGAGATACATTCTGAATTTGTGCCCTTAGGGCCTGCTGCTACCCCAGAGTGCTGTATGAGAGGGTCAGCAGCCCTTGATGCTCTCTGCAGGCACATTCCAGTGTTACAGGAAAGTCACCTAGCTCTTAGGTGAGATGAACCTATTCTCTGGAATATTTCTTTACGATCTGCAGAAGGCAGCCCAGAGAACTCTAGGTAAGCCTAGACTGACTGCAGATGAAACAGTCACGGTCTAACTCTGAACTGAAACAGGTACTCAGGGCAAACAGCAAACAGGTACACAGCCCAAACCGCCCCTTGCTGCAAACAAATCTGTACAGCTGCCACTTCACAATTACTACTTTTAATAGTTTTTTAACATTTTCCACCAAACTCAAAAGGTTTTCTACATACATGCCACACATTTTCAAACTTTTCAAGTCCTGGTGTGATGTTTGGCAAAATGTTAATATTTTGCAGGCCTCAGTTCTAAGAGGATTTCAGGGAGCCACCAGCAGTGACAATGGTAAACCTTCTCTTGGATCATGAAATACCTCATAAAGGCTCCCACCCTGAATGTTTTATTTCTGCTAGGACCACCACAACTGGCTGAGGCAAGGGGGAAGGGTCAGGTACAGAGCAGTCCAGAGAGGTCACAGTGTCTGTGGGAGAAGGGTCCAGCTGTAAGGCCATCTCTACTGGGATGCAGGCACTAAGTCAAAGGAAGGAGTAGCTAGAAGTGTTCTGCCACACAGGAACAGCACAGAGTGAGGTGAAAATGTTCTTGTCATTTGAGAGTTGTCTGAAAAGCAATTGGAACTGCACAGTGAACAGACATGAATTGTGAAAAACAATGCTGCTAAAGAATCAGTGCCATATATACATATTTATGGAGCATTTTAAATAAATATATATTTCAAAACTCCATCAATGCTGTGGCAGAATTTCTGTTAAAAAAGATATTCTTTAGAGGTTTACAGTTCAACTGGAAATGTGCTTGACTATTATTACAACAGATCTCAGAACAAGAAGTGTCTCATTATATGTAAATTAAACCCAGTGTTTAATTACACACACACAAAAAACCCAAATGGGGAAATTAAGCATATTTGAAGGGATATAAACAACTGCAATTTCATCCTGAATATACAAAATCCTGACAATTTCCTTTCCATGAAAAATCTAACAATTGGAACCATCCTCACGGCTCGTAGCTGCTGGTAATCCCAGGGGAGACAATAAAGTTTCCAAAGTCTCCACTACTGGCTAGCCTGGTTGTGAATTTGGCTGAGGCTTCTTCTCCTCTGGCAGTGATGTCCAGGAAGAAGAGAGCTGCTGAAGGCTGGCTAAGGGCAGCCAGTTACAGGCTGAAGAAAACCCAACCAGGCTGGCTTTGCCCTAGTACAGTGTGCTAGGCAAGAAGGTAGAACCTCCCACACTTAAATGAAAGATCCTGTGTGAAATATTCCCTGGTGTAAGCTATTCAGATCCCATCCCAGGGATGTATGGAATCAGTCACTGTGAAAGATGCCAAATAGGACTTGAGTGTGTGCTACCTCTGTCCAGGCTGCAGCAGTTCTAGGAAAGAAAATACATAATCCTTAGGCTGTAAGAACAAGGCACAGCAGATTGTGGAGAACTACATGACAAGGCAGTCCCTCCAGAGGAAAGGATAAACACATGGGTGTCCTTTGCACTGAGCCCTGGCACCCACAAACACCCTTGAGCCAGCAGGTCACATGCTATGGGAGGTATGAGATTGAGGCTCAACACTATGACTCCATAAGGCAGAGACCTCTCCTTCTTCAGAAATGGCTGAGGAAAGGGAGCACAAAACCAGGGCCCATTCCTGTGAGTCATGATGCATGTCACAGAGAGCCTTTATTCTTGACCATAAATGAAAATATCTAGATATCATGGTGAACCATAATGCCCCAGCTTAGTCTAGTAAGCAGAGGCAACAACAGTATGGAGATGGAGCTGGGTAGACTGGAAAATCATGTCTCCAGGCTGCGAGCCTGCTCACTGCTCCAGACCACCATCTCCATCTTCCTGATGTTACCTACCTAGTGTAGATTAGAGCTGGAATTTTTCCACCTACTCAGACTGTTCTCAGCAACATTTGGTGGGTAGACAACACAGTGAAGTTTCTTGTCCATCTGAACTGAGTGAGTTACCTGCTAGTACCATTACAAAGCTGGATTTTAATGTAATGGGCTACATTCCAATGTGCTTACAACGTTGCTCAATGCTCCTTCAAATTATTGAATGACTCATATCTTCTTTTTCCAAAAAGTATGTTTAGAAAGTGCTTATTTTTTCTATAGAGAAAATAGTGTTGTAAGTCAGAAATTCAGACACCCATCATTACACAGGGCACAGAATAGAGAAGTGTTTACTTTTCGCTATTTTACTTTTTGTTTTGACAGGATGCTGTGTCCTAAAATGTCTTCCCTATGTACAAATGCTGCAGCAGGAAGCTAAGCAAGCATTGATGGAGTTCATCTCAACAATGTTCCACGGAAACCTAGGCAGATTTGCTTGTATTCTTCAGCTAATTGCCTCTCTTCGAGACATTGATGCAGATGCTATTGAAGAGCTCTTCTTCAGGCCCATTCTAGGAGAGGACACACTAAATGTATTACTTCTGGAAACTCTAGATATCAAGTCAGACTGGCTTTGAAAAGAGATGACATCTGAACTCTCAAATACCTATTTTTGAAGAGAAGAGAGTTTATTATAAGCTAAATAAACACATTTCAAACAAATCATTGGTGCATTTTTCTAAGCCACATTTATTTTTTTGGATGATGAAGTAATTTTGTAACATTTTAGAATTAAAAGCAGAGAAATCTAAGCATTTCATTATTTTGTGTGCTTTCAAAAATCTTTAGTCTAAAGTATTCATAGACTGTCTAGGAGCACCAGCATACTTTCCAGTTGTGCTAGGTTTAACCACGTTATTTCTAGTGAGAATTTTTACAGCTGTTTATACTATAAACTTTTGGCTTTCCAGAAGTTTTGGCTTTCAGGAGCAGGGGCAATGGTAAGTTTTACTCTGTTGAAGATGAGTAGATACATAAAAGGCTGGTCAAATGTAAAATCAGTATAAATCCTTCCTTTTCCTAGGATGTCAGTCACTGAACCCAATCTCTTTTTTTCCATTGGGAATTCTAGTCCTTGGCTGTAACTTCTTGATGGAGGTCCCCCTTACTAACTGCTTTCTTATAAGTTCTTTTCTAAGTCTTGCAGTAAACTGTGGGCATTAAAACCCTCTCCTATTATTTATAAAGTTCTTCCCTAACTAAGAAATTGAAGAACATGAATCAAAAATTTGTTGACTAGACAAAAGCTGTTGTTCAGGATTGTTTCCAGGATAGCAATAACAAAGGCTGAAAGCTAGTGTGTCATGCCATAAACAGCAAAACTAATGTAGCCCAGTTTCCCACATATTTCAGACCTTTTTCATTTAAGCCCTCCCTGCACCATTTTATAATTACCCTCACTTCCCTCCAAACAGATGTCAGATGTTCCTCGGACAGAAGAAATGCTAAAATATGGTTTCCTACAGATGTGTACAATCTGTTCCTCCACGTCTCACTGAAGGAGTTCGATGTTTCCACCTCCAAGTGCACTATGGCATTCCCCACAACATCTCGCTGTCTCCTATCCATCTGGTGGGAGAGGGAATGGGAAGAAGATCCCTGCTCTGATCTGTTCTGCTTCCATTGCTGGTGTGGAGAGCAGAGAGGGCAGGAAATACCCTCAGCTCAGTGGGAAGAGTGAGGATTTTAGACAGAGGTAAAAAAATACGGAAAATATGTAAAGTGAGAAGTAGTCACGTGGGCTTAGAGAGAGGAGCAGCAAGGGAGATCAAAAAAGGAAGGAAAGTGGGACAAAAGCAGCTTATTAATAGAGCTCATTTCTGTGTAGAGTCCAGCTTACCTTCATAAGCCAAAGGCCTGCTTAGTGACTCACCAACAACCTGAACCCAGGCTACTGAGAACACACCAGACAGTCTCTGCTCACAGCTTTACTTATCAAAATCTACTTCAAGGTCTTTGACTTTGTGAGATATACAATGGCTTCAATTCAACTCCCTTTGAATGGTAGGGCACAATGCCCAAAAGTTCCCATGGTTTAGCTCACCTGGAAGGCAATGCTGTATTTGCTGATGGCTCTTTTAGCCTGGTATGTGTCTGTGTAACCAGCGATCTGAAAAGAATGCCCAGTGCTCCACAATGAAGATTGCGGTCAACACTGTGGGTTTTCAAGATAACTTTACCTTCTACCATGAATGCAAACACTGGGTTTCAGAGGGAACTCCCACAAGATCTGATATACATGGACCTCACCTCACTGTGCTCTGAATACAAACAAGATTCAGTCCTTCAACAGGTCTTTAACAAAACACATCTTTAGTACATATGAATTAAAAACAACCTCATAGAGCTAATGCTGTATGTAACCAAACATTCCCTCTCTCACAGACCTGATCACAGAGGGAGCATGAGTTGTAATAATCATTTCTTTGGTATCCTATTCAAAGGGGCTGAGGTACTACTGTCTTGCTGAGGACAGAGTAAGAATCTGTATCTACTGTAATTAGACTTCATATGAAGGTGGAGGCTTTGTGAGTACAAGAAATATGCAGGAGCAGGAGAGGTGAGGGATTGTGAACAAAGGTTAGGAGCAAAAGCAGAAGCTCTCCCTGGAAAGGCACAGCACAAGACAGCCTTTGGAAGCCAAGGGAAATAACGCACTGGAATGAAGAAGCAGAGACTGAAATGAACAGAAAGCAAAAGGAAGACAGGGGAAAATCTCTACTTCTCTTAAAAAAAAAAAAAAAAAAAAAG
>JAWWEV010000115.1:82919439-83144429 GCA_035583235.1 Hafferia zeledoni | reverse complement strand
CTTCTCTAAAAAAAAAAAAAAAAAAAAGAGAGAGAGAGAGAGAGAAAGAAGGAGAGAGAAACAATGAGGAGAGAAAGGTTTGTCACCACTTCTTTTAGCTTCTGGAATTGAAGCAAGAAGCACTGTTTCCTCAGCTGTGAAATCCACCAACTAAATATGTGTATCCATCCCCCTCTAGTGCCCAGAGACGACAGTATTGCCATCACCTAGAGTGTGAGCTTAGCTGATGGAAACCTGCCAAATAAACTACCTGGCGCTTCTGATGACCCAGGCAGAGCTTTCTCTCAGAGACACCTCTCCCATCCCGAATGCTGACTTGTTCAAAATAGTGCATGCCAATATTTTTAAATTGTTAGAAGACACCTACATTTGCAAAATTAAGAATGAAAAAGTAAATTCATTTTGCTTGGGAAATATTACTCCAGACTTCTTCTGAATATTATCATAAGCTCTTTTACAGACATGATTACAAACTCCTGTGGTTTCCCCTCAGGACTCAGTGCCTTACTTGGGGCAAAGAATGGCCTATGCTGTGGGAATTTGTCACGACTGTGCAATGGAGGAGGCTGCTGGCAGCTAAGGCTCAGCTGCTTTTGTTGCAGCACCTACATTGCAGAACCTGGATTAAAATTGATCTACAGTGCTAGAAGCAGTGCTCCTACAATTAAATTGGACAAATGGCACCTTACAGAGTGTGGTCCAGCCACGTGAATTCAAGTGGCATTATTCCAGAGTGGTATTGTCCCAGAAAAAGGCTGCTACTAATAGTGTTAACTGTGTCACAGTGGCAAACACAAGGCCTGGGAAAGAGTGGTTTGCAGAAGTCAGTAGGCTCTCATAGTGGAAATCCAGGTCACAATAGGCTGTGTCTCACGTTGCCAAAATAATGTATAGTGGTGTAAGCACTGAAAAATCAGTCTGCGCGCCTGAAGAGCAGGGAAGCTCTCAATAATGGTAACCTTGGCACTTTCATATGTCCCTTATAAAAAGAAGCGGTAACAATATTATCTTTTTTTGTGACACAACTTTGAAGATATTAATCTGTGTTTGTAAACAGCTACCAAATACTGTACTCTAGCTCCTTAGGAAGTCCCACTGAAAACCAATATATTCAGTATTCTATGCTTTATTCAACAGCACACAGTAAAATAATGCATAGGTTTACACATTATATGGAAAGGATAAAAAGAGAAGATTCTGAAGAGTAAGATTTAGTAAGGACCAAGTAAGGCAGTGATCCTATGGCAAAAATAACATGCCATTTTCTATGGTGGGATCCACCTTGTCAGAGAGTCACTTGCACTCTCCCTAGAGCACAGAGGGGCATGCTCTGAGGGAGGTATGCCTCCCTTTTCTCAGATACCTACCTTCGTTTTGGATGAGCCACACCATGAATTGCTTTACCTCTGCCGATTCATACAGCTAAGGAGACCACCTGACTATTTGTGGTTCATTGCCTAACTTTCAGATGGTAATAGTGAGATTAATCTCACCTCTGTGACACAGACAGAAGTGGTTTGGATCTTGTTTGCACCTGCAATATTAATTTTAACATCTTCTAATTAACATTAGAAGCATCTTTGGATTTGCAGTCCTGGTCTTCTTTAAAAAGTAGGTTTTAGAGTTGTTCTTTCAGCTAAACATTTATTTCTAATTATAGAAACCTGACACAGGCTTGGGAAAAAAAGATAATTCTGTGATTTTATTCACCTGCCCAGAAATGACTAAGAAGACACATATAGGACATTCATAAATATATGTCTTATCTATATCTATATCAATATTTCTATGCACTTGTTTTGTTTGGTTTTTGTTTGTTTTGGGTTTTTTGTTATTCTTGTGGAATGCCTTTATTACTTCTTTCATAAAAACAGAGGTATTTCATACCAAATCTAAAATTTCAGTTTTGCTAGAAAGCACTTGCAAGTCATACTCTCAGTCTTAGACATAATTTTATTTACAGACAGGCCACTATTGTATGGAATGAGTATGTGAAAATTGCAGTTCTTTACTTCACTTTAATATAGGCACACAAACATATGCCCCATTTCTATCACAGGTCCGCTGATAAAAGCAGCCTAACTCAGGGGAAAAAAATGGAGACAAATTTTTGTAATAAATGTACAGTCTAGAGAAGCTTCAGTTCCTTTACCTACCCACCAAAAAAAAAAAAAAAAAAAAAAAAAAGTACAGAAATCCTCACTCTTTCCCATTAGGCCAGTAAAGAGGAGGGTGAGTCAGTAGTTCAGTTTTGCTTAGGCTTGTTATCAACTGTTGTCCTTATGAGGTTGTGATTTGGAAAGTACAAGTTGTCACTCTTCCTGTGTTCTCTCTCTCTTTCTCTGCCTGAGGGGGGTAGCAGAAATGTTGCAAGATGAAGCACTCCACATCTCAGCTAAGATAAGAACATCTTCATCAAAGGAAGACATGGCCATAACTATCTGCTAGCAAGCAATCTCAGGAGCCAAGAATGCAAAGCTTCAAGTAGCGTGGGAATGGTCTCATTTCAGTCACAGCGGAAAGAGTGCAACCCACACACTCACATAACCATAACATTGTACTGGGAAGGCAAAATGGAAATTTAGTGTGAAAAATAAAGGTCTTGTTTATGCAGATGACCACACAGTGAAGAGTCTACTAATCTCTCCCTATTAGAATCTTATTAACAATTAAAAATAATATGTCATACATCTATAATAGACAAACATTTGCCTCCACATATACAAACATCAGTCAGTGTATTGGAACACAACTTGGTGCCATAGATGGCTGTGCTTACTGTGGCATGAGCAGGAGGTTGTACATTTGTTGAGGAGCAATGCACCTTCTGGCAGCACAACATGAAATATGATGACAGACAAGGAAAGGATGCTCTAACCAGGAGAAACCATCTCCATTGTACAGTGTTGTCTAGGAACTCAGCCTAACAGAGGGGAGGGCAATCAAAGGTGTAAGAGTAAGTTGTCATTATAGGTGATATGGTACACAATGTTGGTGTATCAGACTAGTCTGTCCTCAAACACCACATTGTCATACAGGAGCGACCAGAGAGATGTTGCAGGTGGCTCCTGAGCATGCTGCTCTGGTACCCTGGATTGGCAGATATTGATACTGTGTTTCTTCTGGGATCTTAAATCCCCTCAACCCTGCTACCTCAGTTTGTACAGTCCCTGCAACCCTAATCTAAGTAGTTTTCACACTCGTCCGAGGCACCAAATGTGAGCCCTGCACAGCCTACTTAGGGCGTATGGATAGGTGTGGACTCCCTCGCCCACACTCCAAGTTAGGCAAAAGCAAGCCAGTTCAGATCTGAAAGTCATGTATTTGCACAGATTTAACAACTTGGGTACAGCCCTGGGCCACTCCAGATACACAGATTCCAGAGGTGGGTGGTATCCAGTTGGCTTGGAAAGTGAGTGAGGCAAATATGTGTCTGTCTGCACCTGTCCTGGTCAATATATATGAGTCAATAGCATCATTATTAGGAAAATAAGAATAGGGCAGGGACTAGGAAGGTCCTCCTACAACATCCAATCTGGTCTCACTCATCAAGGGTATCGATCTTGTATATGATTGCATCCCAAAACTTATCAAGCTCCACCTGACGATAATCTAGGATGTGTTTGCATATCCTATGGATAATGGGAGAGAGCCTCTTGATCTGATGGTTAGGAACTTTCTATCTCAGGAACTTTCTAATTCCTGAACTTTCTAATTTTAATTCTAGATTATTAACAACTATTATGTGCACGTTCTTTCTTGTACCAATATCAATTCAAATAGCCTTTCTTACTCAAGGTGTTTATCCAAGACATTGATAGACAACAGTTGTGTCCCCTATTCATCTGCCTCTGTTAGCCCCTCCTGCCATTCCTACTCTGATAGTTTTCAATTTCTGGTTCACATCTCATTCTCTTGTTTTTGACTGATGATCTAACATTATGCCCATGGGATGAATCTCTCTATTACAGAGGTGAATCTCAGATTTGCTCCCATCTGCTCTTGCCTTCACCTGGAGGTCATTTTGTTTCCTATTCTATGTCAGTATCATTTATGGCTTCATTGCTCTGCCTGAGACTCCACCTCTTAGCTATCTCTATCATATCTTCCTCTCCTCTGTTGCAACTGGCTTCCCTAATTTTCTCTTTTGCCATTCCATCATCTGCCTGCTTTTTCACACCACTTGCCATTAGTGAAAATTCATAATTCATTTCTCAAATTATTCTTCTCTATCAGTTAGTCTTGTGTTTGTTTTTTTTTTGTTTGTTTGTTTTGTTTTGTTTGGGGTTTTTTTTTCTGCAACTGCATCCTTCTTCCTCTCTCATTCTTTAGGTTATTTTCCTAGATACCAGCCTTAAAGAAAGGATGAAAATTCTCAGACCTCCTCCTACAGATTGCTACACAAGCCACCCTTGGTGTTGTTTGTTTTGGGCAGGTAGAGCATTGCTTGCAAGAGTAATTTTTCCTTTGGTCTTGCCTGTAACAGTCTTTCACAAGAAGCTGAATGTGTGCAGTCGTAGGCAGTAGCTTTGACAATACATATGAAACCATCAGTAAGTCTTGTACCACCTCCTGGCACATTTGAAGGAAAACAACCCTAGGCATTCTTTTACTGCAAGGTAAATCTTGCAGACCAGAGCAAAACCACTCCTGTTTTCTATCTCATCCTACTTCTTGTTATCATCTTCACATCATGCTAGGGAAAGTGTACTAAGAAAGCGTATTTCTTTCTTTCCACTAATCTCACTTCTGGGTGATGTGAGAAGCCTAACAGAGAAGACAGGGTAAGATGTTAGAGAACATGAGCCTTCATGAAGTCATCATATGCCTAGGAAATATACTTTGTTCTGCTGATTTTCCAGCTAACCTGCTTCTACTGTCCTGCCTGAGATACCCCTTTCAAAGGAAACTGTTTTCATTCATGAATCTGAGTTAGTTCATACCTAGGGTTTTCCTCTTTTTTTATAGTGAAGAATTATCCTTTCTTTGCATTCTGAAATGTATTTAGGTTACTGAGGGAATCCTCAAATGAAAGCACTGGAAAAAAATACAAACTTACAGTTTATTACACAGGCAGTTCAAGAAAAACAAAACCAAACTGTTTAATGATTTTTGTAAAAAGGAGATGATGCAGAATAGAAAAAAATTATTTCTTTTTGTCCTGAAGCAGATAATTTTTCAAGTTCTTCTCTTTATTACATCCACCTCAGAAAGTAGATGGAAGATGCAAAATCCTGCAAAGGAGGCTGAACTTTGTTCTCTTGGACACAGCTCAAGAGGAATCAAAATAGTGTTTGTGTCCACACTTGCAAGCAACTGTAAAGGATCAAGTATGATTGAGTCTTGTTCAGGTCCTTGCATTCTCAAAATATGACAGTATGTCAGAACACGTTTATCCTCTTCTTGGGCAGACTTTCACATCTGATTGTAAACAATGAAAGGACCAAAGGCACAAATGGAAATCTTCAGGATTTGAGCTCAGCTGACTAAGCAGCTCTTGACATTTTTGATAAAACTGTGAAGAACATAAGGCAAACAGACTGATAACAGATAAATAGTATTTCCTAGTTTCAGGTATGTGGTAACCCACATTTGAATTATGCAGAGAAAGACCTTTCCTTTCTGGAAATCCAAATACTCCATACTACATATCTGTGGTTTTAAAAATATAAGGCACAATAAGTGATCAGCTTCATCTTTATGGTTGTTCCTCCCTTTCCCACAAAGATAAGTAAATCACCTCTGTCCCAGACCAAATCAACAGCATTAACCAATGTACCATTAGGACCTCTGAAAGCACAGCAGCAGCATTAGTATGTGCAAGCAGAGATCATTCCCTGTGCAATGCACCCCAGGGCTCACAGTGTGCTTTGGACTCCAGGGGCAATTTGTACTGTGCACACAGCTTGCATTGCCTACCTCACTGAATGGCACCTACCTGTTCCCAGCAGAGAGCCTGGACAGCCCCACTGAACACCATCTTCCCTGAGAAACACACTTGTTTAGGGTCTCCCATTTTTCATCACGTCTTTCAAAGATAGATATTTTTGACTATTGAGAAGCTCACAGTGCACCAGAAAAAGTATTGCTTGTTTGGTTTCACATAGGGTCCAAGCTCAACCTCCTAACACACTGCAGCTCCTGTGCCATGACCTACAGGGCTATGTTGCATCTTTCCTGGGAGATCCATGATCTACCCAGTGAGACGGTAGACACAGGGTAGAGTGATCTATAGATTGACTGCTGGACTAATCCATTTGGAGTACCAAGACTGCTGTCAGATGCTAAGACTGATAACATGCTGAATTAGATTCAATCCTGTTTGACAGTTTTCTAAAATTTGTATCTATTATTTGTGAATATCTATCTATCTATCTATCTATCTATCTATCTATCTATCTATCTATCTATCTATCTACCTATGTTTGTGTATATTATTTGTGAATCACTGTTGAAGATGATCCACTTTTATACTGACAGCCATGGTGGCCATGGGACTGTGACGTGCACAGGCATGGAGTGTTTACATTTGGAAGGAATCTGATTTTCTGCAATCTAAGTTAATAGAATCTGTTGCTTAAATCATCTTGCAGTACCAATATTATTATTGGATTTGGCATTTTTAACTATAGAAGATTTGTGTTCAGATACAGTTTCCCACAGGATTGCCCATGTCTGAACTGTGTGGATACAATACAGAGACTAAAACTCAAAAACTAAGATGAAAAATACTGAATCCTAATTCAAGCAGACATGTAGACTTCATTAATACTGTGATTACAACTTCTGCACTTACTGTCAGTGTTCTCAAGCAATGCCAGGGTTGAACTGGGGAAACAAAGGACTCCTGGCTTCCAGAGGCAATTGCCTGGCACAAAAGAAACATGCTGTAAGAGTTCTGTGAGCTCCTATCACGCATTTTCCAGCGAATAATGAATTTCAGCCTCTCTCTTGTCACTCAGTCACGTTAAAACTGCATTGAGCTGAATTTCTCTGCATATCAGACTAATCAATAACAAATTGAGAAAATGTCCCTCTTTCCCCCCTTTCAAGTGTTAGCTTAACAAATAAGAACCGCAAACTGCAGCTGTATAATATTTTCTGGAACTGTTACTTCTTTCTTTGGCCCGAGTTTATTACATAAACATATGGGAAAATCTGCTCTGGGACTTTCCAGTTATGCTCATGTGGACAATATGGCACAGTTCCTCCCAACAACTGGAAGAGTTTGAGGGAATAACTCTCTTAGGGGCTACTCTTGCAAGGGATTTAATTCCATGTCTCTGGGAAATGCTGAGCCTGGGCTTCCTTATCTCCTATAGAGTCACTAATAGTGCAATTAACTCCTCATACATGAATCATTCAATGAGTTATTAAGCAGACAAGTCTTGCCCTGTGATTCCTGCCACCTACCCTTTCACCAGTGACATCCACTGCAATTCCAAAAAAAAAAAGCCTAGCCCCTACAACCAGTTTAAAATCAAGGCTCCCAAAAGAATAATAAACTTTCTTGCCTTCCACAAATGCCTATTGAAATAGATTGGCTTAGAGGCTAATTCTAGCAGTCAGATTTAGCCTGACCAGAAGCAGGTGAGAAGCAGAGATACAACTGTGGTGATATTTAATTTTTAAAGAACTCCCAGTGGGATGAATATACCTTGGTTGTTGTTTTTTTTTTTTTTTTTGTTTGTGAGTTGTTTTTTTTTTTCATTTCACAAAAAGATTGCATGAAAATGAAATATGAAGCCCTTTTGATGAAAGCAGTGAGCCCTGCTGGTAAGTCATTTAATAATTAACTAAACAAGACTCTTGACAGTTCACAGTAGAAAATCTGATTCAAAAAGGGTGGAGAGAACAATCTGATAGATCTCTATTTCAACATGTGGATTTCATCAAGTAAACCTTTATTGTTCCCTGCCACCTAATGGTATACATGAAAAATTACAAATCAGTAAGACAATTCATGTTACTTTTAATAGACTTTGATTTATTTATTTAAATATGGAGAAAGATCAAGGTTAAGGAAAAAAATGTGAATCACTATTGCTGGCTTTCAGTGAGATCTAGGCTGCCTAATTAAGTCTAAATCCTGGGTGTTAGTGAAGCTGTATTTCTACACTGAATGCCTGCGCTGCCTATGGGTGCCTCTGAAAACCTGTTATCAGATATTCTGTTCATCCAAATTCAACTTAGGTGGAAGTTTGTCATATGCCTATTTGAAGGAATCTTTTATATGAAAATTAGAAAGCATCAATGTAGAACACCGCTACAACACATTTGGGTTTTTTGCATGAGGCATGGAAAGATTGAACCAGTCTTAGATTTCCCCAAAGCCAACGAGTTGCATGAGTATTAAGCAATGCTGCTTTTATGGTGACCAATAGAATTTGCAGATACTCTTTAGTTGAAAGAGAATATAGAAAGATATACTCTTTTTATGTTAAAATTAAAAATTAAAAATGCACCTAGATATTTTTCCTGGAATGAATAAAATTGATTGTGTGAAGGAAAAGTGAAGCAATAATAAATAGCACAATCAGCTACTTTATTTAAAGATGGCTGCAGGTGGGTGGCTGCCTTGGTGCAGACACCAGTGCCACACTGACAGCAGCATTAGAATCTGAATCTGATCCAATGCTTGAAACCTTTTTAAATTAGCCTATGGAAAAAAATACCTAGAACATCCTCTAACTGTACAGATAGTTAAACTAAAAGAAGTGTTATGTAAAAGGAACCCCTCTGTCATTTGTATTAAATTTAAGGACACTGAAAGCTGAGTATAGGGGTTTGCTTTTATAAAATTCATAACACAGGTGTCCCTAAAGTATGATCTGTTTTGGGGTAGCTTTGGATATTCACAGCCTGAATACAGTTCTCTTCAATCTTCTCAAGTTTCACAGCAATGAAATGTGAACCTGGATACTGCACTGACTTGTGCAATGCTGCTGCTCTGGCTATTGATACTAGTTCAACAAATGTACAGTTAATGCATAGAAATTGATGTCTCCATACTTAAAAAGTTTGGCATAATTTACAATTGTATAGCAGCAGTAGGATTTTCACTTGTTCACTGCTTGGTGGAGTACAAATTATCTATGTTTCAGTTACAGAAATTACTATTAACAATCTGGGGTGAAATTTGTTACTTTTGTAACTGATCACAGCTCCCAGTGTGGTCAGCAGCTCAAGGTTAGTCTGTGTCAAGGTGAACAGAGTTTCAAACACTGATTTAAACCTGTCAAACATGTTGGTTGATACATGGTTATCTCTAGAGCAGCACCTGCCAACTGCAGGCAGAATACTGTGAAAACCTTTTGGAAACTTGGGATCTAAAGGTGACTTCTTTAGATCATACGATTGTTACCTAAAGCCACCTAAACTGAACCGTATCCTTTGATAAAAGATAATTCATGGATAATGCATTTTTCTTTTTATCTGCTTTTGTAACACATTTCTAACTGTATATGTGATAAGCTTTCCAACCTGTTACTATTATTTAAATCAGAAGTAACACTATCAGTCTGAATAAAACAAACAGATAGTGATCTAATAAAAATCATAGCAGAAAAATACAGAATTATGCTTACCTATGGAGGCTGAAACAGCTCATAAGGGTAGCTCACGTAAACAGACATGGGAACTGTACTGTACTCTAGGAGTATCAATGACTATGGGTAAACTGCAAGGTTGGACTTAGTGGGCCCTGGCACAAGTTGGTCAGAGAGTTTTTAACTTCCAATGAACAGGGTTATACTATAAGCAGACATCAAAACTGACCACTGCACTGTGGTATATTATCAAAATATCAGAGAGGTATTCCAGCATATTTTATACCTGATGGATGGCCAAGTTCTATCCCAAAAATACCGAATACAGGACTTCTGTATATTTGCTTTTAGAAAAATGTATATGAAGGATCCATCACTCCACTTGTTTCTGAATCGGATTAAGATTTTTTGGCATACTTTCCTCATATAACAAATAAGAATTCTCGCTTGCTACTGAAAAACAACAAGTATTTTAGAACTGCAAGGTATTAATAAGATTATTTCAGTATGATCTCACTCAGTAGTTTTGCTATCAAGATTGTAACTTTTGTTGGAGCTACAGTACAACTTCTACAAAGAAATCTAGTTATTATTTGAAGAATGGAAGTGATGAGAATCCAGAATGTTCTCAGGTAAATTGTTCCTACATTTAACTATCCCCAGGATAGAAATCTGAACCTTATTCCTTTACAAATTGGACTTCATTATGACTTTTTATGCATTAGAATTATGAGCTGTCAACTATTAGAAATAATTTCCCTGGACAGGTATTTCTAGATTGAGTCACAGTAGAAAATAGAGTTAAATATGCTCTGTGGTTTCCAGGCAATTAAAACTGTTTGAATTAAATAGAGAAGAGTGGGATTCTCTTCCAGTAATTATGAAACACTGAAATGTCTTATAAAAAAAGCTGAATAACACCTCTGTGGATAGACATCACTGTTTCTAGCCTTGATTCACTTAACGTTATGAATTACTCATGTAATTTTAAAATAGGACTGTCTTCAACTTGAGTGCGATTATTCTGTGTTTAAAAACTAAACAGCAATTGGGGATGAAAGCCACTGAGTGGCAATTCTAGACTGAGTGGGTTGTACTGTCTTACCACAGAGGTGGGTCATATGGTAGAAGTAACTGGTTGATTGCTGACCTTACATGCAAATGAGTAGAAACTATTCCATTAAAGTTTCTTTTCCTTTTTTAGTCTGTGCTCTGCCAGACTCCAACTTGGCCGGACCAGTGACCCTGGTGTGCTTTTTATGAGAGAATAAAATAGTAATTTCTCTGCTAAACTGCAGAAAGGTCCCTGGCATTTATACTACCAAAGATAAAACCATTTACTTCTAAGTTGCATTGATCAAAACCACTTCTGCTCTGCTCTTGATCAGTTTGTCTTACTTGTTCTTTGGGGCAAGACAACCCTTTTTGTTCACATGTCTAATCTGTACAGGACTGATAACAAAACCACCCAGGCCAAATGCTACAATTTATCCTTTTACGTATCCAAGAAAGAAATCACTGTTCCCAACCAGCAATACAATCCATTTGTCTGCCAAAGTAGGGACAGGAGAAAGCAGCTCCAAAGTACCAATAAACTACAGAAAAGTAGTGTGGAAAGAAGACAGCAAACAAAGGAAGAAAACAGCTGTAGTGCCAAGACATAGGACTAGCATGACAGGATTGCTTACTAACAGCTCTGATAAGAGAGGGTGAATCAGCTAATCAGCTGCTGGGGTGGAAACATGCTACAAAATTCTTTTAATGAACACACAGCAGTGAGGAAAACTTACAGTGACACTATAGCATGTCAGAGAGAATTGACAGGAAAACAACTATGATTTAAGGAATGCAACAGAAATCCCCTGGATGCTTCCTCATCTACAGATATGTAATTTATATAAAGAAACACCTGCTGGGAAATGTGACAGGTTTAAGGTTCAGCTGAAAGCTTATGTAAAAAATCTGGGAGATTTTGGAATAGAATAGTAGACATGGAGCCATATGTTTATGTGAGAATCCCATACTTGCAGTTTGCTCACAATTAGATCCATGTCAGTCAGAGGCAACAACATGGATTTTAAAGGAGTTACAGCTGACTGATGCTGGCATAAACATGGGCATAATTTGGTCCATGTCAGTAGGGTCTGCAATCATCAACAGATCCTCATTAATTGCTGTACATGATTACTCAGAAATAATAGTAATCATTGCCAGAGTTTTTAACGGTTGTCAACAACACTAAGAGTCCATAATGACTAATACACAGATGGGGATTGTAGCTGATTTCAGCTCTTAAATGTCTGGTGTATAGATTTAACAGAAGTAACCCCAAGCGAGTGAACAACTTCCAAATGAGAAAGCTGCCTTCAAAATGTAATTGAGGTTGCTTGAATATCATAACATATACCAGCAACAACATGGATACAATTATTACTCCATCAAAGCTGGAAAAACATGAATACAGGAACTCATCTTCACTAACATATTGGTCAGCCAAAGTACACTTTGATTGCCCATTTTCCTTTTTAGCACCAGTGCAAATTCCCAAGGTCATGTGGACAAACCATCTTTTGTACTCAAAAGGCAATAATAATTTAGGTCTCAGTATCTCTAGATACTTTTTTCTCTTTCACCTAGGTCTGTCTAGCAGCTGAACATATCTTACTAAAGATATTTCTTCTTCTCACCCTTTCATCATAAATGCTGTAAGTTCCTCTGTAACATATTAGGCCACATGACCATTCTTTTCCCTTTCAAGTTCTATATATCACCAGGTGTAGGACACAACAGACACTGCACTAAGACATGAGAGTATCCTTTATCTGCCTATGCTAAAACCTGAAGCATCTCCTGGAATATCTGGCCAAGGTCATCACCCTTTTTTAGAAATAACACAGCATGGCAAATACTAACTGTACTTAACCCAAATATATCTTACACTTTATAGTGTGAGTTTAGCAATTCACAGATCCAGCAACTGACGTATTAGTAATAGCTGACAGACTTACATGTAAAGTAATTCCTTTCTATACTATTATTCTCCATTTGTAAGTTTTGCAGATCTGGCCACAACAATATGCAAAAGAGCTAAATTCCTCTTACTCAAATACACTGCTTTCTGAAAGAAATGCAATTATTTGAATAGTAAATTTGGATATTTGTGATCTCCTCCACTATTAGGCATACAAGTAAATGGTTATATAAAATTTGATGGTTATGATGTTTGCTAGGTACTAAACTTTTCCAGACATCCATGTTTTGCCTTCCAGTGAAGCTGGAGGCAATCTCAACATCTGACATTTATACTCCTCTTTTGTTGCAAAGATTGCTTTCCTACTGTTTATTAAAATTATCACACCCCCCCTTTAAAAGCTTAAATAGTATGTTGCCTCCATGGGATATACTGGTATATGTCAAACTTGTTTCATCCCATGATCCTGAGTGCTTTGTCAGCAGTCTGTAAGCATAAAGGGCGTGTTAAACACCCAGTGAAGGGTCTCCCCAGTTAGAAGCAAGATCCAGCCTTTTATTTTGGACAAACTCAGTGATTATGAAATTCTAAATCAACATGAAAAAATATTTTTTTTTACAAAATACACAATGAAACAATAGTCTTCACTGAAATGGTCCTGTGGTCATTACAGGGATATTCAGTAATGGCTTGGAACTCAGACAGAAAAAAAATGTAATCATAATAGTGACACATATTTCATGTTAGACATGAAATCTCACATTTCTGTATTTAAAACAAGGCCCTATTCAGGCAAGGTTGAGCCCTGTAATTTGAAAGGGTGACACCATATATATGTCACTCTAGTTTCCAGTCTTTTTCTCTGAGGCAAGGTTTTGAGTTTGAGTTCTTGGAGCAAAGTAAAAATGCTACTCAGCACGGTCAGCCTCATAGATAACATCAACACAGACAACCCCAAGGGGCTTGCCACATGTGTTGGAGGCCGCATGAAAGGGGTGGATGAAGAGGCAGGTGTATGCCCTGATGGTGGAAAGCACTGACAAAAGGGAAAGGTTTGATGTGGAGCCAAGTAAATGGTGACAGTGACGGACATATGGAGGAAGAGAGGCTGGAGAAGTAGAGCAAGAGGATTCACCTGGACGATGGGAGCATCTGGAGAAGGAATGTGAGTTGGTAATGGTGGTAAAGAGAACATTTGAAAGAATATTTTTATCAGACAGACAGAGCCAGGCTGGATGTGCAGTTCAGAGGGGTTTTAAGAGACAGAGTGGAACAGGTAATATCTGCAGGTCTATGAATTCTTTTTCTTCTTCCAGACCACCTACTGGGGTAGAATTTGAGGATTTCAGTTGCTTGCAAAGAGAGCCTAGAAATAAAACAGAGAGAGTCTATTTACAAGAATGTGCACTGACAGGAAAAGGGGAAGTGGATTCAAACTGAGAGTAGGTTTAGATTAGATATCAGGAAAAATGCTTTACTGTGAGGGTGGTAATGCACTGGCACAGAGTGCCCAAAGAAGCTGTGGATGCCCCATCCCTGGAACTGTTCAAGACCAACTTGGATGGGGCTCTCAGCAAACTGGTCTAGTGGAAGGTGTCCCCGTTTATGGCAGGGTGTTTGGAACCATTCGGTCCCTTGCAACCTAAATCATTCTACGATTTCTCGATTCTGGGGTGGCGACACAATCCCAGCGGAACGAAAGGGGCAGAGGCGAAGCTTTGACTCCAGCCGGGCCTGCGGCAGCGCCCAAACACAGGGGAGGCACCCACTGCGCACCCCGCTCTTCTCCCGTCCCGCCCACCCCTCCACCCACGGCGAGGCGAACTCTGATTGGTCCGTCCTCCGCCCGCCGTGGCCAATGGGGAGGCCGGCGCGGCCCCCGCCCCTGCGGAGCGCGCGGCGGACGCGGGACAGCGCGTGCCATGGCGGCGGCGGGGCGGGCGCTGCGCCGGGCGCTGCCCGCGGGGCTCTGGGCCCGCATGGCCCCGCTGCAGAGCGCGCCCCGCCGGGCCGCCGCCCACTTCGCTTTCCAGCCGGACCCGGCACCCAGCGAGTACGGTGAGAGCAGGGCCGGGCCGGGGTCTACCCCGCGGGCCGCCCTCAACCTCGCTCTGCCGCCGGGTCCGCCCCGCCGCCTTCCTGGGGGACGCCTCTGCCCGGCCGGCATGGGGCAAAGGGAGGGTGGGAGGGAGAGAGAGAGAAGGGTGGGCGCTCCCCGCCTCCGCTCCTCTAGGCCGCCGTGCCCCAGCGGTGCCCGCAGGAGCGGGCTGTCCCCGGCCGGGCAGTGCAGGCGCTGCTCGCCCGCACGGCCCTGTGACCCCGCCGTGTTCTCGGCGCTTCCACCCGCGCGTTTTCCGCGGAAATCCTGGAGTGTGGATGGGAAGGCTCCCGGGGGCGGCCGGCGGTGCCTCGGGCGCCCCGGCGCGGGGAGTGGTGAATGTTTTGGGCTGTCAGTGCAGCCCCGCCAGGCCGGCCCCTGCTCTGCTCGGTCCCGCACGGCCTTCCCGGCCCCTCCTCCCCCAGCGGCAGCGCTGCCGGCAATGACCTGCTGACTGACATCCATCCCGAGCCTGGTATTGCATGCTTAGGTCATAAGCGGGATAATGAACCCGCGATGAATAAAGACTGCTGTGCACTGAAAGGTTCGAGGTCATCCCCCTGGTCACGTGGTTGGGAGTAAACGCGGATCACGTGGAAATGAATAGCGCGGGGTGAACGTTCCTGGTTTGACTTTGTTTTTGAGATACAGCCCTGCAAATGACCAGTGCCACGTTCACCTGGAAGCAGCCTGGCTACTGCCGATTAGTTGTTCCTCTCACATGAATGTCACAGCCCTCTCCAAGGGTGTTACTTACTTGGATATCTTGGCGTTGCAATTGAGTCGTGACTAACAGAGAGGGCTGAGAGTTTTCTTCGCCATTTCTGTTAGTGATGAAGTACAGTCGTCTAAGGTGTCACAGAATAAACCTTGTGTGCTGCAGGTCCCTGCTTGAGATCATGGTGAAGGCGCTGTAGTGGGGCAGGCCAGTTGTTGCTATTTACTCATAGAAAACTAATTCCCTTGAGTTAAAATACACTTTGAAATTCTGTGAAAAGTAGTGAATGTGAAATAAAATTATGCCAAACTGATCCTAATAGTGTTGAGATAATGCTTTCCCAACTTCACAGTTCATCTCTAAATGGCACAATTAGTTCCCCCTTTCCTGGGGTGGTTTATATGAAGACTTGCTTTATAAGCAAAAGAAGAAGGTCAGAACTCTCATTGTGAGGAGTCTCTGACAGTTGCTTAAATAATAGGTGTTTATTTATATCAAATAGTGGAAGGTTTGTATGTTGTGGAAAAGGTAACCTGAGTACCAATGTGGATGACTTGGGAGAGGGAGAAACAGCTGCTGTTCCCCAGCTTTCCTTGAATTAGTTAATTTTTTTGCCTTTCATATAATTTGAAGAGTTCCCATAACAATGGTCTTTTGCAGGGCCAGGGGTTGGACTCTCTGATCCTTGTGGGTCCCTTCCGGCTCAGCATATTCTGTGATTCTGTGAAATGAAGTAACCAAGCTCAGGAATGGGTAGAAATGCAACAGCTCAGCTCTGGTGGGGCATCACATAAGTCTTTTAACCAAAAAGACTAATCTTAATTTAGGAGGAAGGGAAGCAGAATATTTGGTGAGAGGTACTGTAGCTACTGTAAATAGAATGTAGCTTCTGAATTTTACCACCTGTAACGTTTGTCTGGAATTTACACCTAACCATCTTATTTATTTATTTTTTCTTTTAACGTGCTGCCTGTGTTGGTAGGTGGCATTCCCCTGGGCTGTGCCTTCTAGTAACAACTTAAAAGTTTTGCTGGTTAAAGTTACCAAATGTCAGCCAGGTGATTTCTTATTCATTCAGTTTCTTTTAAGGCATTATTGTATTTGCTTGGAGAATTTGAGTTGGTCACAACAGTGGGAACTGGGCTGTTGTTTTGGTCCATCTTTGATTTCAAGCTGTTTGTTTTTTCCCTGTAGTGCTGGAATGAAGAAGGGCATTCAGGTAGCCTTTCTTGGTTTGAAGCTTTTCTTTCAATTTCAATTTCAATTGAAAGATTGTACGGCAGCAGTCTGATGCTTTTGCTTCAGCACCAAGTTTTCTTACTTTGAAGTATGGATTTGATGCTTCTGACACTTTCTAACAGCAATGCAGAGAGCAGGCCAGTGGTCTAGAAAACTTCTGATAACAATAGATGTCTGTAAACAGAAAAGGCTGGAGCTTTAAAAATGTAATTAAAGTATGATGAAGTAAGCTCAATGAGATCTGGTGAATCTTAGCAGTAGACCCCAGTCAAGAAAACAATAATACTTTGATTTCTTCCTTTGAAGAAACAGTTGTGTTAGTCATTGTTCCTGGTGTTTGAGCGTTGCAAAGCTGCATTTGCTCTAGCTAAGAGCATAGTTTTTTGAAAAAAAAAAAAAAAAGGTTGCGTGTGGTAATGTAAAATTATAGTTCTTGGGATTGCAAAATACACCATGCTCAATCCCATCTATCCCATAAATTTATTCAGGAAATTAATCTTGGGTACTCCTGAAAAGGGTCTTGTTTTTCATGGTTAACTTAAGTTTTTAGACATGTTGGTACTAGTGTTTTCTATGTAATTTGTGTTTTGAACCAAATTAAATTGCTAAATGATCACTTTCACACAGGGCAAACTCAGAAGATGAATCTCTTCCAATCCATAACAAGTGCCTTGGACAATGCTTTAGCCAAAGATCCAACTGCAGGTATCCTGTACTTGTTAGTGTGTTTTACTTTATATAAATTGTGTTTTGGTTTGCCTATTTGTGTACGATATCTAATGCATTTCTTATGGCCTTTAAAGTTTTCTAATAAGTTACTGCTACACTTTGGTCTCAAATAAATATTAAAAATGTGTTGCATTGATAGATTACTAATGGATTATGTGGTCTAAGATGCAGTTGTGTCTTCTGTATTCACTCTGTGTATTTCTCTTGAAAGTTGGGACAGAAAGATACGTTATTTAACCTGCCTCTGGTATTAATGGTGTGAACTGTGCTTAAGGGCACCTTGAATCCCACCAGTAGAAGGGTTTTTAAAAATATGAATATTACTTTTTAATTTTTTATACTTTCTATTCTCTAAAACTTGTAATTTTTTAGAGATTATATAGTCCTAGCTGTGTCCATTCTCCCTTCTCTTCATTCCTACCTTCCAGAATTAATTTATAGCTTTACTGATGCATAGACAGTGTAAGATTTGCTAGGTTTTTGTGGTCTAGGTAACCTATAACTTTGAAGATTATGGTTCATTATAGCTGGATTTAAAAGGCTTATCCTAAATGCTTGCACAAAACTATTTACTTCACTTTTAATTTGTGTACATAGCAGGAGGTTATTTGCTTCTGTTGTCCTAACAAAGGCATGATGATGGCCACTTATCTGAAAGAGATGTCATGAACACAGCTGCAAAAGCTGCATCATCTTGTGTAATTATGGTTTTTCTTTTTAGTATTTTAGTAACTTTTGGCTCTGCTTGAACCACTGCTCAGCCTAAAGTCTGACTAACTGTCTAATCTGTTGGGACAAATTCCATGTTGTCTGTCCAGTGTTATGACTGTATACATTCCCTGTCAACCTACAGCTGTGTTACAGTCACCTTGATTAGACAACTGAAAGCAAATTAGTGGCAAGAAGAGATTTTGGTACCATTTGTGTAGAATCAGCAATATAAAAGTAAGTAGTTGTTAGTCTAGCAGGAACCTAGACACGTACATAATCCTCAGCCTTTAGAGACCCAGTTACTCTAACATTCCAGCCTTTGCTGCTCAACTTTGCTGTGCTGGATCTTTGTAAAGCTCCTTGCAAGACCATGTTGAAGTTCTACAGTTCAGACATGTGAGCTGTCAGTATCACTGCACTTACTGAATTAATTAGTACTTCTCACAATAGAAAACATGTCCTTCATATGGTTTTAGTTGTATGGGAATTGAGCAACTGTTGTTTAAGTAGTGGAAATCCTCATGCTTGTGTTGATGAGAATTAGAATCTGTCCAGGAAAATATGTTTTGGTGGCTGATCTGAATTAGTAAATCCATGCAAGTTTGCAGATACCAGCATTAAATGGGATTTTTTTTGTGTGCTTATGCCAGCTGGCTCTAAAGTCAGTAGCCATATGGTAACAGAAAGGCCTTACAAAGATTTTAAGTACATAAAATCCTCCCCAGATTATTGTTAAATATTAATTAGAGAAATGATCTGGGGACATTCTTTAATCATATACTCGATGACTGCTTTCATTTTACATCATTATGGAAGTGGTCATTGATGTGATTGTCAGAAGTGTGTTAATCTCTTTCAGTGCTTCAAATCAGAAGTTTATTTTATTTTACTAAGAATAATACTTGAAAGGCAAGAAGGTTAACTTATTATTTTGTGTCTTTTAGAATATGGAGAGTGTTGAGGAATTTGGGAATTACCAGAACTGACCACAGTTCATGCAAGATGCTATTGGTGGTACTGCTGCACATTGTACCTGCTTAAAAAATTGAAATGGGCAAAACTTATTTCGGTGAAATAAATAACAAAACTGTTATTAAGAAAAATTAGACATCATTCCATAAATTCAAAGAAAAACCCCCTAGATTAGCTGTTACAAAGCCAAGTTTTAAAGGCAAATTCTTTTAGTGGTAAAACTATCAGCTTCAAGGCTAGTAGTATTGGGTACTGAGAGCTACCCTAGTTATTACATATTAATGTTTGCTGTAGAGAAGTTCATTTGAAGTCACTCCTCAGGGATCTGGCAACTGTGTTTGGAGAAGATTTGAAATTTCATATTGGATTGATATTTTGAAGAAATTTTTAATTTGATGGTTTTCAAAACACTATATTTTACTAAAATCTGTGGATGAAGAATGCAAATGATTACTAGTTGAAGCAGAAGGTTTAACTTCAATGACTATAGTGACTGAATGTAATTGCTTCTTGAAATTTTATTTAGTTTTAAATATTCTGATAATATAGGATATTTCGGAAAAATAAACAGGTGGTTTAATGAAAGCCTAACTGAATCTGTTTCATGAATTCTGTTTTGAGACACAGTTGTGTTGAGACAGTAGTGTTGCTGTACTGATTCTTCGTTAACCTTAGTTCTTCATTTGGTATATTTAGGCTGTGCATGAGAAGTGCTTAGGTCTAGATAAATCTTGTAGTGAAATGAAATGTTGGGTGTTACTTATGTTAGTGTCTCATAAAAACTTTTGAAACATGCTCATTAAAACAAAGATGCATTGGAGTAATATTAGCCTACTCTATTGTTATTATTTTCAGTGGTGTTTGGTGAAGATGTGGCCTTTGGTGGAGTCTTCAGGTGTACAGTTGGCTTGAGAGACAAATATGGTAAGTTAACTTACAAATCTGACATCAGTTTCATTTTAACATCTCTGCTCTTTTGTACCCCTCTGTATTTCTTGGGAGAAGAGAAGAACTCGTGTGAGAGAAGTCTTGTAAATATACTTGTGTTTTCCTTTCTACTATTCTTGTAATTAGAATTTCAGTAGTCTTCCGTTTCTTCAACTAC
The DNA here is from genome assembly GCA_035583235.1 of Hafferia zeledoni. Lineage (NCBI taxonomy): Eukaryota > Metazoa > Chordata > Aves > Passeriformes > Thamnophilidae > Hafferia > Hafferia zeledoni. The sequence goes on along the minus strand of JAWWEV010000115.1, from coordinate 83,124,338 downwards.
CTTTATCTCTAGAACTTCATTTTTTTAAACTGCTATTGGGCCAGATATTCATCATTGCAACCCTATTACTGTAATCAGTTACAACTTAGCAACAATACGTGGTGATGCTTTTTCAGCCTATCTGTTAAGAATGATGGAGTTACATTAAAATGGATTTAAACTCTGTTAAATAGTTTTTTCCCTAGCATGGACTGGAAAACCTATAAAGAAATGATATAGCTGTGCATGTTTTTTATCTAGAATGTGATTGGTTTACTTATTTGAGAGACTAATGGGAAAGCATTCAGAGAAATGCTACAACCTTGTCTGGAAGAATCTTAGAAGTAGCCTTTGTCACTGTACAGAAAAAGGAGGTTTACAAAAGTATATGAAAAATAAGATGGTACTAAAGTATCTCATACTTCAGACAGTTGAGGTTAGTTCAATGGAAGAGGAAAAATAGTTATTTACTGGAACTTTATAATTTTTGTTAAAAACTTATTTTTCTAAGTAAGCTTCAAATAAGGAATTTCTTTAAAACTTGCAGGAGCTTTTAATTTTTTTTTTTTTTTTGTGATCTGTGATTTAAATTAATTCATACATTACATTAATTTTGGAAGAAACTTAGTTCAGCAATTTCTGTGGGACAATCTCCTACAATTGAGTTTCAGTGGCTTCCAAGATGATGGGGGAAGGAAAGGACTTTTGAGATCCTATGTTGTTGCACAAGCATGTAAGTGTCCCATTCACGGTCCTTGATGGATAGAACGTAACTACCTAGTTCGTTGACACCTGGTCAGCAAGTCTGAAGGACTCTTCTAAATCCTTCACTGCTCTTCCAGTGAAGTTTCTTCCTTGGTTATCCATTTGCTGTGGTGCTTTCAAAACCTGGCCATGCAAACCGAATACTCAGGAAAAATTAAAATTCTTGATGCTGCTGTTGAGATGCCCATAAGCAGATGAAGACAATATGTGAAATACAAGTTTGGACAGGAAGACAAGTCTGAAGATAAGGTAAATAAATTTGAGGCTCATTTACAAAATGATAATTCAACTTTGTAAGGCAGGCAAGATGAAACAAGTAGCTTGGCTTCTTTCTTCACTAGAAGTGAAATTCTGTAGAAAGCAGGCAGTGACTGAAGAGGGAGTGGCAAAGCTGAAATGATGTACTGAAAATATAACAATGCTGAGGAGAACCAGGAAAGACTGAAAGTGCAAAAATTGGAGGAATCCAATATTTCGAGGAGTGTGTCTGTCTATCAGTGTTGTCTTGGAGATTAAAGAAGTCCTAGATGGCACACTTGTTTTATGCAAAGGCTAAAGTCCTTGGAAAATAAGGAGGAGTGTGAGATGGAATTGACAAACAACCAGGCTCATGAATCTTACCTGTAAAAGGAAGATTACATACACTTACTGACTCTTCTTTCTCCATTCCCCCCCTGCATTTAGTATCAACATAATAATAGGTGATATGAGTAATATAATAGAGGTTTTTTCTATATGTTATGGTATAAAGGAGTGAAAGTCTTTTTCCTCTTATCCTGGAAGAGAGGCTGATTTTTCATTTGTTTAGTTTCTTTTTCCTTGCAGATAATCAAAATCACTAGGTGGCAGTCTATGCCTGTAAGTAGTTATTTTGATGCAAATTGATAGTTCCTTTTTAAGCACTTTTATAGAGGTGAAGGTCTACCTAATATTACAGTAGGGAGAATTTAGTGTATTAATACTTAGTGGTGGTAATATACAGATATTGGCTGCTGTCCAGAATGTTACTGAAGTCTCTCTGGAGAGACAGAAAAGTGAAGAAATTTCCTTTTAGAATAAATCTGTCATTAGATATAAAAGCTACATTTTTTTCCAGGAGAGCCATTAAGCCTGTGTGCAGTGTGATGTCGTAGTATAAATACAATTAGAGGCCTATACTAGTGAGTGAAGGAAGTCAAGCTCATTGCCTTTGCAAGGAAATAAATTCAACCTTTTGATCCGATGAGTTGTTAACATGCTACGGAGATTTTTTTTTTGAAAATGTTTAATTAAGGAACCATTGGTAAAGAAGGCAGTATGTGGAAGTTTCTTTTTCATGATAGCTATGACTTAGGGTAGCATGTTTGTCCCTATACATCTTATATCAAGATCTGGAATACGTGATTCCGGTTTTTTGGCATTAAACTGAATGCTTAGAAATCTATATAATCCTCCCTCCTGAAAAGGATTAGAGTTCCTGAAATACTTCTGTACAGTGTTCCTTTCAGATAAAGGAAGAGAAATAAGTGTACTTTTTTTTCCCTTTATGCCTTTCCTCTGGTCTTGTGCAGTGGAAGGCATATTCATGTTTTATTTCTTATCTCCTTCCTCATCACCCTCTGACAAGTTTTTGGTTGTCACCATTTTGCAGAGGTTACATCCTCCAACATCTGTATCTTTATTGAAATAAGGAATGTCTGCTGTTCCATAGTCCTGCTGTCTGGAGATGTGTCCTGTCTTTAGAGCAGAATGATGTTATCTGCCTACTGTATTTTTATAGCCTAGGTAATGTGTGCAAACATTTTTTAAATTTTATTTTTTTAAGGGGATGTACCTTATTATTTCTATCTTTCAGAGAAAATGCTATCAAAATAAACTTACTGTACATTTGTCGTTGAGTTCTGCAAATGGATTTGAGACAATGATCTTGGGTTGGGAATGTCCCATTGTAGAAGAGACTTGGACTTAGTGCTGTCCCTCAGGAATTCTGAACTTACTCCACAAAGGGTTGACTGAAGTACCAATGCTGATCTTTGTGGAGAGACTGCATTAATGGTTTTGTCAACAGTTGTTATTTTGAAATATTTTGGGATGAATTTGTCTTTTGCTTATGTGATTAATTTTGTCACTGTTTGGGATCCTCTTGTGTGATATCAGAGTGAGCAAGGAGAAGATACGTTTCCTCCTTTCTGGATTAGTTTCCCATCCCTGATTGGAGGGTTTTTCTCTCATGGCTTTTATTTTTGTTCATTATGATTCCTTTTAGGTGTTCTGTTTGACCTCCGTTATTGCTGTTCCTCTTTTTTCGTTTGCCAGTGCACACAGAGATGTACTGCCTGCATCAGCTTCCCTCGTACACGGTCAATTAGAACACAATGCTTTTCATAAGGTTTCTGTGTAACATTGCTGATATGTTGTAGAGTGATGTTTGCTGCCTTTATTAGCAATGCACTGTTGACTGTCAGTTAGTGGCCTGATTTAGTCCCTAAATTTTTTCTAATCTACTGCTGTGCAGCCACTAATTGCTTTCTTTCTGGGTGGACACTTGATAAATGAAACACAGTGAGAACAACTGTGTCATCCTATATGCAGGATAAACCAGAATCAATTTCAGATCATTTCCTTTCAGGTATTTCTGAGTTGCATACATGGCTAGTGACATTAATACATGCAGACAGTAGTAAATGAGGAATATGCAGCTTCAGTATTTTTCCTCCTTCCTCATTTTTCATAGCTGAAATAAATTTCCTCACATAGATTGGAAAGGGTGCACATGTAACCTGTAATTTAGGTACCTTTCCCCCCCTAAATATTTCCAAGCATATAGGATTGTTTTATAAATAATCCTTTTTATGCTTTATTATTTTGATGCAGCTAGAAGTGCAGATAAAGTTGGTAGGATTTTTTTCTTTCAAACTGTATTTAAAAGGGAAGTGTGAAATAGATGGGGAACATATTATAAACAGAAATTTCTGTCTGTTTAGTCAGTCCAGGGTATTTTCTTTCAAATTGGAAAATCACAGAACAAAAAGTAAAATCAAGAGTAGAAATAACACTTTTATTGAATCTTGTGAGAATGGGGGGAGCTGAATCAAAAATTTCCCCTCTGGAAAATTTCAAACACATCAAAAAGCAAATGACTGAACTACATATGAAACCACAGTTGTAGTGAGAAAATAACATCCTTATGTCAGGATGACCTAGCCACATTAGCAATTAGCTGGATGCTTTAAAAGTGATTTTATTTATCACTTCCATATTTGTTTTGTTTTCCTTTCCTTTCTGCCTGCCTTACAGAATTTGATCTCTGAAGCACAGGGTATGTTCTGGGACAGATCGGCTGGCAAAGGCTGTTTTTAGCCTTCAGTGATGAGCTTCTCTGGCTTTCCTGCACACAGGGTCTCAGTGCAGGGTTATTCTTACGGTTTGAAGCTTTTCCTTATTGACCAGTGTCCTGTGAACTCTGGTTACTGCCCCTGGAGGATATAGGCCATCCAAAACTGGATACTTTGTTGTGAATTACCGAGTGAAACCTGGTTGCTTACAGCTCTCTATTGTTACATCTCATGATGGTCCTAACTTGCAGCAACAATGTTTATTTACAATGTCTAATACACTGTACTCCGTGGTTGTTATTCTGTAGACCTGTGTCTAAGGTGTAAACGCCTGTGTGTTTTCAGAGAGCACTTCATTCTCAGTAAATGAATGGTTTGTTTATAGTCTAGTAAAATAATTCAGGGGTTTTTGTTTATTTGTCCAGGAGATGGCTGTACCTCGCTGTGCCCAAGGAACACCAGCCTTTCTAGAATAATGGTAGTCATTCTTTGAAGATAAGTATTTACTTGAGCATATTATTCTATGAGCTTGAGCTGTAGAAAACTCCCGAAGGCAAGTTCTGTGTTTTAGGTGTAAAGCCCACGAGGGAAAACATGGACGAGGAGATAAGAGTTGTCCCTAGGTTGTTATGGTATTTGTTAAAGCTTCTTGGCTAAAGTTTGGATGTGCTTGTAAAAATTTCTTAACATCCTGATGGCTCTTACTAGCATGAAATAATGGGAGCACCTTCTGAAGCTGAGCTAATAGAGGTAGGTATAGTGTAGGTTTTTTTACAGAAAATTCTGATAGTTTGCCTCAAAAATCCATTTCTATTGTAAATGTTTTTTGCTAGTGCTTTCAGGAAATTGTTTATTGTCTAGACTTCACTGCATGCTACTGGTGAGGAAGCAGAGATCTGTCAGTGGAGATTCTGGGTTGTTCAGATTGTTCTTGTGGTGCCAAATGCTGCAGTGCAAAGGCAAGAAGTACCAGAACACAATTTAGATTGACTGTAATGTAGCATATTATGGTAGTGTGTTCTGCCTCCCAGAAGCTACTGGTGCTTGGTATTAATTCAACTGGTGGGGAGACACTCTGGGTTTTATGTGGGTTTTTTAATCAATAATCATGGTGTCTTTTACATTCTTTTAGAACCACAATATACTATTATAGAGAGGAGGAAAAACTCTGCCTAAAGTAGCATAGGTGTTAGGGATTTAGTGTATAAACAGGTAGGTAGAAAATGTTATCTTGAGGCTTCAGAAGCAAACTGCAAGCTTGGTGGTGAAGCACAGTGCTTCTTTTACATATGTGCTGGTCCTTCCTACCACACTGCATGTGGTTGGAGAAAGTACTTCAGGATTTTTGACATGGTGGACTTAAACTGAAGGTGGAACATTTTATGCAGAGTTAAAAATGACTAGTTGTTGTGTATAGATTGAGTAAAACCTAAGGTCCAGGATTTGGTTATCCTTGTTTCTTTGTGGATGGATTTAAGTGGAGAATTCTGCAGCTTGCTTGTCTGCTTCTTTCAGAGCAGTTTGGCAAGACCTGGATTTTGTTCTGATTTTTGTAAATGTCCTTGAACAGTAACATCTGGAGAATGTGTTCCAGACTCATTACACAATAGTACATTTTGTTCATTTTCATCTTAAATAGCCAATTCTTTTTTTAAGATTTACAGTTAGAAAGAAAAGCTATTTGAGAACTTGCTAAAATGTAATACGTATTTTTACATTGTTAGTATCTGTGGGATAATGATATAAATCAGTCTATGTCAGAGCTAAATAGCTTTTATTTTAGTTTTGCTTTTTTTTTTTTAGTTGTTCTGTTAGTGTGTCTGGTGTGAAAGCAGTATTTTATTTGTTTGGGACTTAGTAATATTTGTTATATTGCTTTTCATATGCTGTAAACCTGTTTGAGGGAAAGATAAGGAATACACTTTTTAATATAGAACTTGATAGTCAGTACAGAGCTTAAGAAAGCTGTTCTAACACATTTTTAAGATATTTCAAGATACATTGCTGGGCAAAAAAAGTATGTGCTGCTGAGTTTCATAAAAATGGAATTTTCCACTTCAGAAAATACTTGCAATGAAACATATAAAAGTAATATTTTAATAATATTGTGTCAAGGAGGATGAAACTTTATGTATTAAAGATGCAAGGTGAAATTGATGAGCAGAACTAGTCTGCCTGTGTTAGTACCAGGTCTGCAAAGACATTTTGTTCACCTTGTTTTAGATGTCTGTCTTTATGCCTTTGGTATTCCTTGGGTGGAATCATGTGATTGGCTAATCCTGTGATCAGCCACATACAAATGGACATTTGTATGTTCATTTATCCCACTCATCAAGTGGGACTAATTTAGTATGTCCACTGTTTTTGCTACTTCTGAATTTGGTGATAAGAATATGATAATTTCAGTGTAAGAAGGTGCTGCAGACTTTGTTACAGGGAGTAAAGCTTTTAAGGAATTTTCTTGCAGGTAGTTTGCTTGAAGTCTAAAAAGGTGAAAAAGGCTAGGACTAGTATCCAGGTCAGGTCAATTGTGTAAGCAGATTTGCAGCAAAAGCACTTTGAAGAGCGGAACCATCTAACTTGATTCAGAGTCATCTTCCAGTGACCGGGCTGCCATAGCATGCTAGTAATTTATTATAAAAGATCTCCCATCTTTTTAATTTGTAAAAACATTAAATTCTTAAAACCTGGAAAGAAGTGTTCACATTTACATGGAAACACCGAGTATAGATCAATGTATTGATTTTTTTTTTTTTTTTTCTCATGCACATGCTTTGCATGTGGGACAGGCATGGCTGCAAATAAGATTCATAAGATGGTTTGCATTACTGCAGATTACTGGTCATTCTGCACTTTGCTCCTGAGTAGTTCTTGAGCAGCATTAAATCCTTGTTCTTGTGTTGAGAACAGTTGCTTCACAATTCAAGGTAGATCTAGCATGCTTTCACTTTTACTAGAAAGTAGTACTGCACTACTGATTCTGAGGAATATGAGAGAGGGTAACTTGTATTTGACAGTTTTGCTTATTCCCTAATTTGTCACCCAGATAGTGTACTCAGCTTATTACAGCAGAATTTTCATTAACATGTTGTAATACTTAGCTTTGGTAACTGTTCTGTGTTTCCTGTTGGATCTCTTTGTTATGTGATATTGCAGATAGTGTGAAAATGCATGGAACTGACCTAAGACTCTCTGTTTAAGCTGATACTGTCCTTTGGTTATACCCACATGGAAGTGTTTGGTAGATGTCAGTTTTAGGGCGTATTTTTGCAAGTAAGCATTCTGTCATCTGGTAGAGCTTCTCATGTCAAACTTCATAGTCATTTATGCTTTTTTGCAAGTGTGTTTCTCACACAGCAAAATTTTTTTGTGGCTGAGCAAGGAATGTTATTAGTCATCACTGGAGGAACACTTGAATCCCTTGTACAGATAGGCATCACACTGTTTTATTTAGGCTACAACTAGATATGTGAGCCAGATGATGATGATGATGCATTCAGTGTGGTGTGGGCAACCTGCATGAATGTTTGAACTAGCAGTTCTAGCTCAAAATGTTCTCAGCAAGTTTTTCTCTTACTCAAAACTATACATTTTGCTTCCAAGAGCTCATTAGAACACAACTACACTTTCACCTCCTCTCCTTGTCTTGAGTAAGAGTAATGACTTGTTGAGAACACTTTGAGCTAGAACTGCTAGTTCAAACATTAGTGTTTCTTCAAAAGTGTAATTGCCTTGGAATTAATAACTGGAGGAGACTTGAAAGGAAAACCAACCCTCCAGCTGTTCTTAAGTTCTATTTTACTTGAGCTACTCTTCAGGAGTATTGGTTATGTCAATGGCATATATGATAAAGATGTGAGGAATTCCCATTCTTATCAGTTGTTGGGCAGAACAGGTGACCCTTACTTTGGGCAACACTGTGGTGATTGGTGCTTCAGAAGGATAATTTTTTTTGTGTGATCTTTTTTTCTCCCAAATAAAGCATAATTAAGACTCCTGTAAACAAGTGAAACTGAATAAGAAAGACTTATCTGTCATTTGACCCTTAAAACTCCTGTCTACAATAAGTCAGCTGCTTTGTTGCAGAGTAGAATGTGATAGTGAATTTTGCAGCAGCAGAACAGGAAGAAGCTAATTTAATTTAGTGCATGTAAATCTGTTTTCTGACCCTGTTGTCAGTTGCTCAAATTTTCTGCAGTACATTTTTTTTACTAACTCCTGTATCTTACTGTGTTAATGTGACTTTCTGGAATATTTATGGAAAAGTAATGGGAATGCCGTGTGATCAGTTGCTCAATAGTGAAAATTTGAATGACTTTTTAAATTCAGAGTGACTAAATGTTGAAATTCTTTTGAAGGCACAGGCAGTGTATATGCACTGATTTGTCTGTGTGTGGATTTATGCATTTCTTCTGTAACAGACCCAACTCATTGCACTTGACTTGAGATGTTACATTGGCTTGATGGGGGACTGAGAACTGAGCACTCAGCCGTGTCCTTGGCTAAGCTGGGCCAAAGGCGTGGCTGGGTCCCTGAACCCTGCTGTGAATGTCTGGGCACACACAAATGTTCTTGGCTCTTGCAGGATACAGATAATCAAAATTTGGGGAAGAAGAGGAGAGGAATGTAGCTCAATTCTGTAAATTGTATTATTCTATGCACAATAGATAAAAGTCATCTTAAGAAGTTTTAAGCTACTTGCATATGCTACTTTTTCATTTCGTATAATTGCTTTTCATCTGTTAGGTGGGTGAAATAATGTATTGTAACGTGGATAGCTCTGGAAAAATCAGCTTTTTAAATAACATGGCATTTTAGAGTGCAAGGATCCAACATTGAGAGGCAAACCATCTCTGTGTCTGTGAAGCTGAAGCCCCGCTTTGGACAAGTAGGTTTGAATTTTCCATATTTAGCTGTAAAGCTAATGTGCTTTTACTGGTATTGCCTGTAGAGGAATGTGGTCCATTTCACACTTTTTTTTTTTTTAAAGCTTAAGAACTGTAGCTAGGATATCAGTAAACCAAAATTATTAAAATTAATCAGAAATTACTAGAACTTTTTTTTTTTTTCACTCAGGAGCTCTGAAGGAGCTGAGTGTGAATTTATCAAACTACTTGCTGTTGTGTATGCCCTCTCACATAGTATCAGAGAAATGGAAGATAACAAATGTGACCAGTTGTAAAATGGGTCTTAAAAAGAATGATGAGATTGACTCCTGGATCAACTATCTTAATTATATTAAGAAATATAATTAGTAGGCGTATGTAGATGTACATCTGTGAAAAATCCTAGATATTCTAGGGTTAGAAAAGGTCTTTAAAGGCAGGATTGATTTGAAATCAGTAATTTCTGTGCATTTTCTGCAGGCAGTCTCCAGTGAGTAGCAAAGAAGCTAATCTGCTGGGGTTTCCTTTTTTTCCCAGTCATTTCTGCACAGGCACCCACTCTGAGGACAGAATTAGCTGCTTAGACTCTTCTATTTGATTTCTAATGGATGTTTTAAATGGAAGTCAGTGAGATCATGGCGACAAATAAAATGCTTTCCAGGTATACTGTTAATACTACTCAGTACACTGACATCGTTTGCTATGCCTTTCTTTTTTATCTTAAAAACAAAACAGAACTCTCCTTTGACTAAATCACCATCAGTACTCCTTAAACCACTCAAATGGTCTGGTGTGGACTCCTGCAGAGCGATATGAAATTACTCAGAGTTGGGGCATTAGGTGGTGTGTTAACATTTTAAGAGATTCAATGCTGCTTGAATATCTCATTTTTGAAGTTAAATTAAGACAGGAACATGACTCGTTGCAGATACTGAGATCTGAAATACTTTTTTCCTGATGTCTTGGAACAAAAAGAGATGAAGCAGGCCAAAACATTAATGCACAATAATCGACTATGTATGTCTGTAAACATGTTCTGTTAGGTTGCTATGAAACTCTTTATTCTTGGCGGACAAGAAGATGTCTTAGAGACTGCCTTAAAGCTGTTGTCTCTTAGACAGAGTGTCAGTGGTATCTTGAACATTTGTGGGGTACTCTTTGTTCTGAAAATCACAAAGATTGCTTTTTTTTTTTTAAGTAAAAATAGATCTGGGCAGGATGTTTAAAAATCAAATCAATTATTGCTTCTTTATTTAGTGTGGTAATTTCAGATTTGCCTTAGGGAACACTTCTAGAGTGTTTGTTCACTTCTTTAACATGCATCTTGTCTTAATCCTGAGTTACTGGTTTGGAGAGATGAGAAGAATCATCCTTTTTATTTTTTTTTTTTTTTTTTTTTTTTGTATAACCATAACTCTGTTTGCCGTATTGCTTCCTTCACTGCTTGGCAAAGGGCACTGACCCGTTCAGATGGTTTAAATGAGAGATGTTTATAAAGCCAGGCATGTTAATTGAAATGGGCACCAGTGTAATGTTTTTCTCTGGGGGCTGATGCACCTGTCATCAGATAATGTAGAGGTACTGCTTTCACCTGGAGTGACAGGTGAGCTTGCAGAGTTTGTATTAGCTTGTTTTGAGCTGTGTGGCTGACGCAAATCATAGGAGAAGGGTACATTTTAGGAAATGTTTTTTCATTGGTAAGGAAATGAAATATGGAAAGACAAAGTGTGTCTGGGTTATTTGTGTGCTTCAGTCATATTTCAGCTGAAGTCTGACTCAGCTGGTTAGCAAAGGATGATGTAAATGGCTGTTTATCAAAATTTACTTCCTTTTCACATTTTGAAAAATGTGAAAAATAAGTGAAATAAAATAGATAAAAATACACAAGCTTAAAGCTTTTAAATGTTCTGTGTTGAAATATTTCGTGTTAGTTTTTACTAATGTTTTTCATACTGTATCTATAAAAATAGGAGGTTAAAGCTATGCCATACAATTTTAATATTCAGGGAAATGAATTGAATTTATTTTATGCTAATGATGTGTATATCTTTTTGTCTTAAAAGGCTAAGTTCAATCTTTACTGTTTTAAGCCTTGGTACTTCAGAATTCTGCCTTTAGTCCTGAAAGTCCAAATTAGATGCTTCAAGCTGATCACGTTACAGCTGTCATGTTACATTTCACTTTTGCTTTATTGATTTTCACTTCATTTGTTCCATCATACTCCACTGATAGCAGCATGTTGCCTCTAATTTAATATCTCAATAGCATTTCAGCAGCTTTAGTAGGATGTATTTTATATCTTGAATTACAGAATGATGTACTGGTGTGGTGGAGCTAACACGCTTTTAAATTCATTCACCTACCCCAAATTGATATTAAAAATTAATTTTCAAGTTTGTATCAATTATTATTTAAAAGCTCGTTTTACAGGATTGTTCAAATATATTTCAGTTATTTATGAAACCTATGTATTAGGTATTTCAGTGTACTCTGAAAAAATCTGTTAATAAAGAATAAGATTAGGTAAGCTTTAAGTCTTATATCAAAATATCCTATAAGCAAGTGAAGTGAAATATAGTGATCTACCAATAGACTTTAAGAAGTGGGAAAGTAGAAAGTAGGAAAGAAAATTACCAATGTTACCATATGCCTTCGTAATGTTAATACATTTTTAAAGTGAGATTTGTTTTAAATTAAAGTTTAAATGCATCACTGAAAGAGAAGAGAAACAAGATGTGTGATTCATGGTATACTAAATAAATAAAAAAGAGGGAAGATTCCTGCCAAGTGTTTACAGAGTTACAGATGGATATGCGTACAGGGACAGCTCTTGTGGTTGTATCTAAAGGTGACCTTCCCCACCTTCACAGTTGGTAGTAAGGTAGTAAGGTGCAGCTCCATGTTTGCATAGGGATTCTGTTTTCCTCTTTGTTTGACCATGATGCCCGTCCGTGGAGAGAAGGCTCCAGAGGAAGCTATACAGGAACTGAGGCTACAGTGATCTCAGAAATGGGAACAACTTACACAGTGTGAGAAAATAGTCTTTCATTCTCTTTGTTTCCATTATCTTGTATGAAAAGTCGTGGAGTGTCCTGCAATTGTGGTAGCTCTTTGTGCTTGGTGTTGGAATCACTGACACCACCAACATTGTAGTATCATTCAATGAAATTTTCTTTTACTTGCTGTAAATGAATTGTGTCTTAGTCTTGTTCCTGGTGGAGGGGAAAAGAAAGGAAAGCAGAAGGGAGAGTAAAAAATGTATTCATATATATAAAAAAATACATTTTATGTATGTGTATGTATATATTATATATATCAAATAAACAAGCTAAAACCCCAAACCAAATCAACTCTTGATGTAGGAAACTCAAAACACCAGATAAATCACATGGACAGGGTACAAGGAATGACAATGGTGTGTGGGTTGATGTGTGAAAATGAAAGAGGCGCACTTTAAATATTTGTAAAACTTGCCTCCCTGTAGTATATCAGAAATACAGCCTTGAGCAATGGTTTTTCCCTAATCATCCCTTTCTGAAAACTTATGTTAACTTTCCTTTTTCTAGTTTAACTTGCAGCTATTGAAATTAGGGGTCTTTATAGTAACAACTTTCCCACTTACTAGTCTCATTTTTTTTTGCTTAGTTATTTCATGGTTATTCAGTTATTGTTTAATTTATTTCATAGCTACTGGTGTGCACTCTGCACATTTTTTCCATCCAATTTGAAGTCTTGGCATTTTTATGCATGATGGACTTCTTATATGGTACTTATAGATTTAGTACCATACCAGGATTCTGCTGTTGTACTCCCTTGGCAGGAAAGTACTGCTGGCAAATATTGTAAATATGTCTTAGAGAATATTGTAGTGGTGTTTCATCTCCCTCCCACTCATTTTTTACTTTCATGAACTGAGCAGTTTTGTCTTCAACCATCTATTAGATTTATGTATATTTGGGGCCTGAAATTACTGTGGCACACAGATACGTCAGGGCTAAAATAACCTTTTGCACTCCTACACGGCAGATACAAAATGAAGTATTGTGAGTGTGTAGCAGGAACAGCATTATTGTTCTCTTGCCTTGGAGACAAAGCAAATTCTTTAAATGTGGCCTTGCCTTGAGAGAGGAGACTGGTAAGAATGGGCACTGCTGATGAGGAGTGTGGGCAAGAGGCCGTATGCTTTCATAAAGACTCTTGTAGAACTGTGTGCCTTTGAGTAGGGACAATTAGTTTTGACTGCCTGCAGAAAATGGAAGAAACAACACATCTTTATTCTAAGTATTTTAAAATGCTTGTAAGTATTCTCGCTTGTAAATCTTCTTTGCCCCCATGTAACCTTAAAACTATGCATGCTTAACTGTATGTACATCAGAACAAATTATTTTCCTTGAAATGTTAAGAGCATTGTAAATTACAAAACCTGTTCTTATCTTTCTTTTAGTTTCTCCTTCTCTTCCTCTGAGCTGTTACAAGTTAGAGGGAAAGTATCTGTACCTGTAATGGATTGTTACTGTTCCTATATGTAAAAAAGCCTGTCTAAAGAGCCATATGCTTAATTGTAGGTGACTTGGTTATAAGTAAAAAATTTCTGGGACAATATTTTCCACTTAGTGCTGATGTATTACAGGAATTGTGTATTGGGTTTTTTTTGTCTTTTTTTTTTTAAATACATAGGTAAAGATAGAGTTTTCAACACCCCTTTGTGTGAACAAGGAATCGTTGGCTTTGGTATTGGAGTTGCTGTTGCAGGTGCTACAGCCATTGCAGAAATTCAGTTTGCAGATTACATTTTTCCAGCATTTGATCAGGTTAGTATAAATAAATTTGAGGGAGATTAAAAGAAATCTTATGACTGTTTAAATTACTCTTCTGTTAGCATTAATACTTGGTTGGAATATGTAATTTTTGCAAATATGTCCACAGCTGTATTACTAATATTTATGCATGCTCTAAGTAAACAGGAGTAAACTGCAAACAGTACCAGTACTGTATTGTAAACAGTAAACTGTACAAAGGCCAGTTTGAAGGCTTAATAAGTAATGGAAATTTAAGATGTTGTTCGAAGCAAATGCCTCTCTGTTTGTTTTAATTTTTGGTGTTGTGGCTGTATTGGCTTCAGCAGCCTTAAATTCATGAGCTGTGTCTTCCCAACACAGTCTCTCATTTCTGCATGCAGCTGCAGCTGGCCATGTGTCCACAGGAGGAACTGCAGGTTTGAACTGGGCTGATTGACAGTATGCAAAGAGGAAACAACTGGGTCATAAGGCTACCCCTGAGGCTTAGGAATCTAACTGGAACACAATAAAATATTGTTTCACTTGCCTTGGAAAATGTTCGTCTTTGCACTGGTTTACAGTATTCTTTTGCTTCTAATTTGGTCCTGTATATCCCGTGCATGGCACAGATGATGTAGTTACATCCCATGTATTGAAGTGGCTTAATGATACATGACTAAAGGTATTGGACTGAGTGCTCTTTTGTATATAAATCTTCCCAGATTGTTAATGAAGCAGCAAAATATCGTTACCGCTCTGGAGATCTGTTTAATTGTGGAAACCTCACCATCAGAGCACCCTGGGGCTGTGTGGGTCATGGTGCGCTATATCACTCTCAAAGTCCAGAAGCCTTTTTTGCTCACTGTCCAGGAATAAAGGTATAGTAATTTCTATTATATGAAAATTAACTTTGTTTGCTTTGTAATGGACCTGACTAACAGTGGGTCTGGCTGCAGGCAGAGGAATGGATGTCAGTCCACAGCAAAATATCTGAATATGTTAATTAAGAACTATTAGAAGTTTTCAAGTTACAAAATGTAAACTGTGTTAAGTGTTTGAGAATTTATAGCCATTTTTGAAGCAATCTTTAGTAGACATAGAATCTTGTATTTGCCTGCTTTTCGCACTAAAAATATACATTTTTCACTGTTCTGTGTCCAGTATTGTACAGAACCTGAAAACTTGACACTAATAAGTAGTACTTTATTTTTTCCCCGCCCTTTCTGTATCTGTCAAGTGCATTACTGAATTAATTTATATAAATGACAGTCTGAAACACAGGAGGTTCTGTCTGAACATGAGGAAGCACTTGGCACCGCCTCCCCAGAGAGATTGCGGAGTCTCCATTCTTGGAGGCAGTCAGAAGTTGCCTGCACATGGTCCTAGGCAACTGGATGGCTTGGCTTGAACAAGGGTGTTGGATGATCTCTGGAGGTTCCCGCCAACCTCAGCTGCTTGGTGATTCTCTGAGTGATAACTTTAGGCAAGATTTCTGCATGAGATGGTGGCATTCCTTGAAGCTAAGGTTCCTAATGCTTAAAGAAAAGGGAGCAACTGCAGGGTCTAGTTATCTCAGATTAAGAGAGCCCTTTTGCCAGCTCTCCATTTTTTTATGAGTAAATTTTTGTCTATAAACTTGTATGTCTGAGTTAGCTGACATCCAGAGCATTGAGCAATGACTCATAGCTGATTAACGTGGACGACTTAAGCAGAACTGATATTTGCATGCTAAAGACACGTGTTGATTGTTTATCTCTTGTTTAAACTGTTGATTCTGCAGATATTACTCATCTACAGGGAGGCCATAGCCATTTCGCCTTCGTGTTTCTCTTTACTTAAATAAAACCCCTTGCATTATTTGCATTTTATTTAATGATATTTGTGGTATGGGATACATTTTTGTCTCTGGATGTTCTTCATGGTATTTGAGGTGTTCCTATTCTGAATTTGAAAGTTCTTCCTGATACAGAAAAAAGCAGTCTACAAAGTCTTTTGCCAGGTAATTGAATCAAATGGTTTCTTGAGCTTGCTTAAAAACTAAAGTACTTTATTATCATATGAAAGCACAAGATAACTTACATGATTAAAATACTGATGCCAGATCTATCCAGTTTCTGCTGATCTTGCTGAACCATCTCAAATTTTTACATACTGAACCAAGTGCTCAAGTGTAGTGGTCCACTGAGATGATTAAAGCTCTGATTCATACCAGCCTAGTTCTACCTGGGCTGGTGCATGGTCTTCTCAATAAGTTAGTAAGTCAAAATTTTATTTAGTCATGCCATGTAATATATTGCTCCAACCTCTGATCTTTCTTGTTGGTTTTTCCCTTTCTTTCCCTTTTCTTTGGGTAAAATGCTAAGATAGGTTGCCACCACTAAGAGCTGCCATTTCAGTTGAAGGGAAAGGGCACATTAACTTGGTGGAACTGATGAAACAATTTACTAATTTCTGGTGCACAGAGAAGTATATTAGAATTCATCTTTTGAATATTGCTGTATTGTGAAAACCATGTAGTTCCCTTAATATTTTTTGCCAAGCTATTTGTTAATGTAGTTCATAATATTTCAAGATTGCAGGTTTGTTTTAATGAACCCAAACCTATCCCTTAGCATGGAAATCAAGAAGTGCAAATGAACTTGTGGTTCAAATGCATTTTCAGATGTCTCATACCTACATGTATTTTCTCTTTATCACAGAATGAAAGGTGATGTCTCACAAGCCAAGAAGGGTAGGGTCTGATCTTTGGGGAGAGTGGTCTTCAAAACTGTCCTTTTATTAAACTGTGGAAGGTTTTTGACCTTTTATTTTGTGTTCTTTAAGTGCCAGGTGAGGTTTGGATTTCCCAAGCCAAAGGGGATTTGTACAACTTTGGCTATTCAGGAGCAGGACTGCAGTTGTTGGTACTTAATACCAGGCTTGTTGAGGTGACAGGACACTACTGAATGGTTGTGTCTTTTGTCTGCAGTTGTGAGGATGTACATGTTAGTGGATGGAAGACATTAATATTGATTCTCTGCATTACCTTGTAAGAATATTTGCTGTCATGGCTAGAAGCTTTCTTTTCATTTCCAGCCTAAATGTGTTCCTGATTAACTTGTGTATTTAACTTATCTGTCCTTCACCTTACTTTTAATTTACTAAAACAGTTGTATTGTTTTTGTCTTTGTTTTGTTAGACTAAATGAATTGAACTGTCAAAGAAATGTTAACAATTTCTGGAGTTCTTTTGACATCTGTTTCATTCAATTGCTTTTCAAAGGGTTGATATAGTCATAAAGTACTCTAGTTGAGTTTCTAGCGGTGATTTTGCAATAGCACTAACAGTTCCTTAGCTATGTTGTTGTGGTTTTTTAGGACTGTACTGCATCGTATCCTAGTCGTCCCTTGAGCAGATAATAAATTTAGGTCTGAATTTCTACTGCTGAGTTCTAAATTTATAACAAAAATGTAGTTCTTTAAATGTGACTTTTCAGTATGAATTTTTCAGTTTGCTTTTGTCAGTCATGTCCTCAGTGTGAGGACATCTTCTGTAGTAGTAGTGATTCCCAGCTTTGGAATAGTTTTCATCCCCATGTTCTGAGTTAACATCATAAATGAATCAGGTAAATAAAGTCTGTCCTAAAAATGATGCCTAAGGAGCTGTACAGGTAACATCCACGGGTAATTTCCCATGTGTCTGTTACTAAATACTGTGGTGAAATATTATTAGACTGCTTCTCCCTTGTTTAGAAAAATCACTTACCAAATTCATTTGATGTAATAGAAGATTTAAGTTGTGTTTTGACTATTTTCTATTACTTTTATATAAATAAATGTTATTACTCTCAAAACATTTTGAAGCCTTAGGGACTCCTGGAGGCAGTAAGTTACCGTAACTATAGTTAACATGGATTTTTTTTTTTTGTTTTTTACACAAGTGCTACAGCTAATGTTTTTAGTCAGAGGGGACCACTTCTGCCTTCACAGCTATAAAAATGTTTGCTGGTAGACTTCCTGCTGCGTGTGCCAGCTCTTTGAGTTCTCTGTGGTGTAAATTAGTTGGTTCTTCTGGTTTAAGGGAATTGAGCTCTGGGATTCTATTTTCATTTAGACTGTGATAATCTATTAATTTTCTTTTCCTAATTAACATTCTCTTAGATCCTCCAAAATTAACTCTTCTGTTGGGAAATAAATGATAGTTTTTTAGTTCCAAGCATTCAGATTACATCTGGATGCCTTGCTTAGTTTCCTTTGCTTGATAGTAGTTTAAGGTATATATTGGTGTTTGTTCATTTCCAAAATAAACAAATTTCTGGCTTCCACCATAAACAAAGAAGGTCAACTTTAAATAGCTATTTCCTTTTTTAGTCTTCAAAACTTACTGGGCTAAGTCTGAATATCTTCAAGGTCTGTTCTGATGAATCTTTACGCAAGCAACTGAGGATCACGCAGTTGAATTCTTTTGCGATACATCCACATTAGTTTTACTAAGTTTATATAGATATTATATATGGTTTATGGTTTTTTTAATCTGACTGAGTTTCTTCTGTTCCTTTTACCTCAAATGTTAAGATATTGGTTCTACCTTATCTGGTATAGAAGGAACTAGGAAAGCCTCATCAATGAACAAAATAAAATTCAAAATTTGGAATATGTCTTAACATCAGTGCTACATTACTAAGTCACTTCATAAGAACTGCTCAATCTGTACATAGATTTATTTAAAGCAAATAATTGCTTAGTTTTAAATATTGTTGAGGAAGTTTCTAGCAAAATTGCAATTTAAATAAACTATATAAAAATATTTTTACAGGTTGTTATTCCAAGGAGTCCTCTTCAGGCCAAAGGATTGCTGCTGTCGTGCATAGAGGACAAAAATCCATGCATATTTTTTGAACCTAAAATACTTTACAGAGCTGCAGGTAAAGACTTGTGTGCTGTACTTTCCAATAAATCAGCATTTTGTTTTATTTTTTTTGTTTTGCACATATATGTTGATAGCCACTGCTAAAAGAATACTTTAGCAGAAGTCTTGACTTGTTTGGACTCTAGCTATACTGGGACATGGGTTTTTAGAGAAACTGTGAACACTGAGTGAGATCTCTGAATTTGACTGTAAAGATGAATGAATATTTACAGTCTGATTCATGCTCAATTAACTTTGGAAATGAAATGCTTTATACAGTCTCACGTTAAAGAAAAAAAGAAATAGAACTAAGAGACATTATTCTTTATCAATTTGCAGCATAAATTTGACAGAAGGTAAACTGCTTTCTAAACGTACATTTTTTGTCTTAAAATTTCTAAGACCATCAGTTTGTCAGTGTAGGCTGAAATTTATAGTACATTTGTGTCAACATGTGACAGTGATGATAGTAACAAGTGAATTCTTATGTATACATGAACATTTTATTGTTTCTACAATGTAAAGCAGGAATGTTTTATTATCTGGAATGGTTTTTTACGTTCCTTTTATTTTCATTGTAAACCTTTCACTCTGGTATCGTTAGTTCATCATCCCAACTGTTAAGCTGTGCTTTGTAGGTTGGGTCAGCGTGAATTGGTAGACAACTGGTGTTTGAGAATTTCTCCTGTAAGATTGATCTCTTTTGAAGTTCATTCTTATGCTGCTAGCCATAGTGAGGGTTTCTTGTAATTCCATCATAGAAACAAAGTGGCCTGGTGGATTCAGAAGTGGACCGGGTTCATCATGGTATAAAATTCCACCTAAGGTTTGGAACCTAATTGTTCCAGGAAAAAAAATGAAATTGTATTGCTCTTAAGATAACATTTCTTTTTGTTCTAGCTTCATGTTAAATAGATGTGTTTGCTCAAATAGCTTTGTGGCTGATGTTACAGTGGGTGTTGTAGGGACTTCATTAAAAAAATAAGGTGTCAAAGATGTTAATGGGAAGAAGTATTTTCTATCTGTAAAATTAATGTAGACATTTGATCCTCATCATTTTCCTGTAATGGAAATTTCTTTCCCCCTATGAGGCCTTTAAATATTTGTCCATGATATTTTTGTTCAGAGTTGTTAATATATTTGAAATTACAGCTGAAAATTGACAGTAGGTGGGATAGTCTTTAAAACACAGAATACCTGTCTTTATTCACGTGGGCTGAAGCTAAAAATGCTTTTTTAAAAAAGCAAACAAAAAAAAAAACCAAAACAAACAAAAAATGACAAAAATCCCACACGCATTACACCCCAACCACCAAAAACCTGTGCTCCATGCTTCTGCTCCTAAGTGTTGCTACTGTTGTTGAAATTAGATGTTAAATGGCAGTTATGGGAAATAATACATCCTAGCTCAGGATGTGTAGTCTGAACTTGCTTCTTGAGCATGTTAAGCAGGATGCCAGCTCATTGCTGTTTTATATAAGGTCTTGTGCCAAACCAATCTTTTGATTTTGTATCTGATGCATACCTCCAAATTGCTGTATAGTCCCACTAATTGTTTTCAAATTTTTTGTTTATTTGGGTATTTTAATTTTTTTTTGGTGATGACAGTTCAGGTTTTGTGACATTCAAGCATAGGGGTTTTTTTAATAACACTAAAGACATTGTACAAAAAAAAAGACTCTTCATAGGTGTTTTAAAATGTAAGTCTGCTCTCAAAGATAGAGCTGTAGGACAAAATATTTCAGTGTAGCTATCACATGGAAAATAGAATTGCTTGCTACATTTTTTGAATAATGAGTTTAGCTGAATGTCTTTCCAAATGAACACAAATTTGCCTATTCAAATATTTTGTATGCTTATTCAGACATGGGGTAAAACTAATCATGTTATTAAATGAACATTAATTTCTAGATGAATATTTGGTATCCAAACATGCCTTTGCCCATACAAGATACAAGAGTAAAACTAGACCTACAGTCTTCACCTTGGTCATCCCTGTGGATCCCAGTATCAAAGTAGCATTGCCTTAAGCACTGCATTCACACTGATGAACCAAGAAGAAAAGCAAATTCTGAATTGAAGAACAACTTTGCAAGAACTTTTTGGGAATGTTTTCCAGTTCATTCAAAAAATAACTCATACCTTAAATATCCAAGAGCCCTAATAACACCAAAAGGAGGGAATGGGCTTAAAATTACAATCATAAAATAGTTTGGGTTGGAAGTGACTTTTAAAGGTCACCTAATTCAATCTCCCCTGCAATGAGCAGGGACATCTTCAACTAGATCAGATTTCTTGGATCCCTGTGCAAGCTGACCTTGCATGTTTCCAGGGATGGGGCATCCATAGCTTCTGCTGGCAAGCTGTTCCAGTGTTTCACTGCCATCATTGTAAAAAACTCTTACATCTATTCTAAACTGACCACTACCCTTCATCCTATCCCAACAGACCCTGCTAAAAATCCTGTCCCCAACTTATAAGCTTCCTTTCAGTACTGAAAGGGCACAAAAAGTCCTCCCTGGTGCTTTCTCTTTTCCGGGCTGAACAATCCCAACTGTGTCTTCATAGGAGAGGTGCTCCAGCCCTCTGGTCATCTTCATGGCCCTCCTCTGGACCCACTTCAATAGCTCCACGTGTTTCCTGTGCAGATACCACCAGAGCAGAACCTTAAACTTTGCCTGGTTGTCTGTTAATAGTAAATTGTAAAAGTTACAGACGGAAACTGTTTTGCTTGAATGAAATACAATTGATAAGTTTCATATTATACATTAGCTCTGATGTGCAAACAATCTGAAATAGTCTCCATATGCAGATAGACGATTTTATGTATAGATATATATATAATGTTATCTATGTGAATATATACGTTCATATAGATACATATGTATGTAAGACGTATGTGAGAAAGCAGTAGCTGGATTGGAAAGGAATAAGAAGTATACTTACCATGCATAGCTGAAGGTAGTAACTGCACATTTGTAATTCCCATGCTGGGAAACAGGACAGTGCTACATCTCTGGCTTAACCCACAGGCCTATTTCTCTTACAGTCACCCACTTTGCTGGCAGTTTGTTTAGCAGATGACTTGCTGTTCCTCAGTGTACCCAGGCACTTTGGAGTGCTCATCATTACTTTTTGTTTACTTGCCTGGACAGTTGTGGCAGTGCCACTACCAACTTGGTTGTCTATATGTGGAGTGGGAATGACAAGGAATGTCCCCTGGATGGCTTTTTTCCTTTCAAGATTCTTGAGTGAAGGATCTTAGCTAGTCTTGCAGCCCTGTGTGGTTCCCACAGGACACAGAACAGGCTTTTATGTATCTCACTCCAGCCCCTCCTTGGAGCTGGTGTTTGCGCTGCATGTTATTCCCAGCAGCAGGTGGCCAAGATCCGTACTTGCTCCTGTTGCTCACACCACAGGCCCAGGGTGACTGCACCTTTGTCTCCACTTGCTGGCCTAATGTCTTGTCTTCTCATATTTGTTTCACCAGCAGGTGCTGCTTAGTCCTTGCAGCACTCTGTCCTTGCACTGGACAGGATTTCCAAAGAAGCTAGGACTGACCACGATGGTGAAGCACAGGGCTCAGTCAGACAAACATGTTGACTGGCTCACTTTTATGTGCAGCTGATCCCTTCTATAACCCTGTTTCTTTCCCAGTTTGCTGTTTGTCAACCTCCTTCACCTTCACATGCCCTCATCAGCTGGTGTAGTTCCATGCACCGTGCTTCAACACCCTGGACTCTCTGGTTTGCATGCTTATCTGTTGCAAATTCCTGGTGGGCCCATCATTTCTTGATAATCCTTCACTGAGTGTTCCTGACCAGGTTTGTTTCTTGTCTTTGTTGTGTTTGTCTTTAGGTTTGTGTTTCTATTTTTTGTTTGTAGCTTCTCTTTTTTCTTTATCATCCCATTTGACAAGGTCCTCATCAGATAATTTTACTCAAAGAAACACTCATATTCCCCATAACCTTATCAGTAAGTGGGACTGAACAGGTTTGGTTCTCCAAACTGCCACCCTCATTCTTTGGTGCTTAGGCTCGTGTCCCTGCGTGTTCATCCTTACGGTTTCTCCCTCTTGCTATATATCCTTTTGCATTGTAAACAGCCTTGTCCAGACACCCCGAAAGGAGCAGGTGTTGTCTTCTTCCACATAATCATACAAGTGTTCATCAGAAGTTTTGGGTATGCTAATTTTCCATCATTAATATTAGAAAGGAACAAAGAAGGTTAAGCCTTTCTGGGTAAAAATCCAGCATTAAATATGCAAGTACACATACAGAGAAAGAATTCTGTTGCTATTTAACTTACGAGATCATAATGTTATTGAATGTGCTGTAGTGATGTCCCAGTAAATGTCAGAGATGCTAAGAAAATACCTGAATTAAAAAGAAAAGGAGGCTTTGATTTATAAAAAGTAGTTAACAGCCTGTGCAGTGTCAAGAGCACATAATGGTTATGCATCAAAGGAGAAGATGAGTCACTTTGACATTATCAGGTTTAGACATCTTGTGGAGAACCTACTCTAATGTTTTTTGACCTTTTCAGTTTCATTTAATTGTTCCATATATGACATTGGTGGTGTAGAAATAAATATGACTTGCATCAGTGGTTGTTATAGAGACAAGGCAGGTAAGATGAGAAAACGTGTTTTCTTTCTGCTGTTCAGACTTTTCCTTTACAAAAACCAACAGATGTTGTAGCCTCTTAAAATTAACTTGTGATGGCTCTTTATTGCTCATAATTACAACTTTTTGTTAATTGCTGTATTTGAAATATTGGATTTAAAATACTTATTTCTTCAGTAACAGACTAATGGGCTGCTTTATATGTAAACATTGTTATCCTGGTTTAGATAATTATTATGACAGAATATTCATAGAATAATTTCATATGCTACTTTTCATCATTATTAGTGGGAAAAGGAGTTTTTGCAAAGGCATTGAAAGAAAATTCCATCAAATCTAGATGTCCCTATAATTTTTTGACAAGCTGAATTTTGCATTTAGAATTGTCAGAAATTATAGATGAACTCATCTAATGGACATCTTGTTGCAGATTGATTTAGCTATAATAAGAAATTAGTTAAAATATGATATATGGATGCTTTATCATTGTTTAAGTCATTAAACTAGTCAAGGTGTAGTGCGTTGGAGCATTGATATAAAACTAGAACAACTGACCAAACATTTTTCTGTGTGAAAATTAGTAAATGGGTTTTGAGTGGAACTACCCTGAATATCTTAGAGAAGATGAGATGCCTAATTTTTGCCTACTCTCTCTAATTTTGGTGTATTTTTGGTGAATAGATAACTTTTTTTTAAGTAAAAATATTCAGACTAATTTAAAACTTCTATGATCGGAAGGTTTTGGTGACACTTTCTGTGTAGGTCTGAAAACTTTTTCTCTGAATTTAAACATAAAAACTTTGGAGCATCTTTCTTGGCAGATATCGGGAGCATGCTGGCATAGCTGTTGCATTTTTCCTTCTTGTCTGAGTATTGAAGTATAATTTCAAGACTGTCTTGAAGATTATTAGTATTAACTGCAGAAGTTACTTGACATTTTTTTTTCAACAGTAATACTGTCCATCTCCAAATCTGATGCTGATATTTTGACTTGATATACACCAGGACTTATTAGTGTCTTTTGTATGTGTATATATGCATCTTGTTGTTGTGGTATGTAATATGAGTTAAACTCTACACTGAATATGTTTTTAAGAGTATAATCAAAAAGAATTTGAATTACAGCTAGACCTTTGAAATGTATGCTAATACTTAATGTTATTTTGATCTGTTTTGTAGATGACATTAATATTGAAGAAAATTTTTAGTGTATGTTTTTATGGGATAATATTGAATAGTAAAGGAATTGAATGCTTATTTTTCCCTTTTTTTTTTTTTTTTTAATTTATTCAGTGGAACAAGTTCCTATAGAGCCCTACAACATTCCGTTGTCTCAAGCTGAGGTGCTGCAGACAGGCAGTGATGTGACAATGGTTGCTTGGGGCACTCAGGTCAGTAATGCTCTTAAAAACTGTTTTTCACCCAGCAAAGCCTGGGCCAAGGGTTAGGCGATGTTTGAATAGTGCTGCATTCAAGCTCGAGTGACAGACAATAAACTGAGTGCATCTTCCACTACTATATGCTTGAATAAATGTTTGTCAGTGTTTGTATTTATATGAAACCTGCCTTTTATTGTGCAAGTTTTTACTCATTTTTGATTGAAGATGACTCTGGAAATGTGGAAGAGGACCTGTTCAGAAGGTCAGTGATTTGTCTATGATGGTGAAAGTGACAGATTTAAGAATGGGGCAGTGAGACGTTACTCTGAGGAAGGTGGTAGGAAAGTTGAAAATAGTGTGCTGAAAGAAAAGTGCAGTCTGGAATTCCCTTTCTACAGAGAGTTAAAAATCCACCGAACATTTAATATAGATAGGAATTGCTATACTTTTGATTCTAACAGTTACATTTCAAAGCTATTCAAGAACATGATTGGGCACATACACATGGCCAAATTAAGATGTGCAAATATTGAAAAATATGGTAAGAAAATACATCTTCATTTTCCAGAATTATAGAAAAGAAACTGAAGTCTAGCTTGTAATTGCTCGAAATTGCTGTTTTCTAGGCCAGGTTGTATTTGATAAGATTTTAGAGGAGAGAGTGTTACAATTTTCATCACAAGAGTATTCATTTGATTTCTGGGGTTGTGCCTTTTGGTAGTTGTAGTTTTTTGTTTGTTTAGGTTTTGTTTGTTTTTTTGTTTGAAATTTGTAATTTTCAGTGCTTTTCTGTGGTATTTTCCTTATCCTCAGACTATTTGATCTCCTTTATAGCTATGGTTATTCCTATTAGTTTCTGATACTTTGCACTGGTATTAAATTGTAGACTTCTTAATTATCTTTACTTCTACTCATTTTTCTCCAGCCAATATTGCTAAAGTAATGGCTTGAAAGCTGGCTATGGAGATATAATAAAATCCTGAATTTACCCAGTTGGCAGTAGTGCAGGGAGGACTTGGAGTAACACCCTTCAAGAAAGCTATGTACTTTGGTGCTTGGAAAAAGTTAAGAGACCCAATTCTTTTGATGTGACTAGTAATAGGACAGATGTGCAGCCCTAACTGAGATTTAGGAGCTGACCAAACCATGGGTGTGGCTGTGTAATACAGCGTGGAGACAGATGTTTCATGCATATGCAGTAAATCCAGCATGTTCAGGATGTGCCAGGGCTCTGCAGATCAAATGTGTTCAGTGAGTTTGTATGCAAATGTTTGTGGGCTGTACTTAAACTTTGATTGCTAATTGTGTGAACAATCCAGAACTTACTGTCAATAGACAGAGTGGTTGCATGTACTCACTGGTAGCTTTTCATGTGTTTTTGGACATAAGGTAGTTGCTTGGCAGCAGCTGCTCTGGTGGGGTTTCCTGATACAAGCTTTCCTGGGTGGTACTAATGACGGGCAGCAAAGGCTTTTAGTTCCTCTCCAGTCATGCTCAGTCTTTTATTGTCATTAACTAGTCCTTATTCCCTGTGAGCTATGCAAACGTTTTCACTTTTGCATCAGAGAAATGGCAAAAAATACCCATCCTGTGTGTCATGTTGAAAATTCTCAAACATTCTTATTACAGCCACAGATGTATTAGAAGTTTAAAAAAAGATACTGCAAGCTGTATTTTCTTTCTGTTATTACACTACGTCTATTGATACACCTTTTAAAAAAGTCCTTTGGCATTTAGGTGTTCATATTTGCATGGTGTAGTTGTGTGTTTAAATCCTTAATCCCCTTGTATCTGTGTAGATTTTTTGCCCTGGGTAGAATTGATTAATGTTCTTCACCCTCAGGTAACTGACACTGCCTGACCATGTCCACATCGTTAAATTTTATTGCCTTCAAGACCAAGATGACCTCATCCAAATTGCTTGTTGGGGATGGTTCTTGGCTTCCAACCCCTTATCTATGCCTAGAAATTGCTTGATGGAGGTCATCTGCCAAGTCCAAATCTGTATTTCAAATTGTTCTGACTATAAGGAGTGCCCCAGAGTTTTTTTGCAGCATCATATCAAGAATTTTTTTTGCCCACATATCTCATGAGTAAATACTTCTTGCTGAGATATTTGTGGAGGATGATCTGAGTTGTTGTCATAACTATTGTTCTTTTCCGTGTTGGAGCATTTGCTTGCAAATGTTTGTTCTAGGGAAGCCAGTGTCTGAAATACATTTTGCTTAAAAGTGTTTTATAACTTAATGTCAAGATACAGTTCTGAATGTATCTAGTATTGCTTCTTTTTGCATTCTTATCCTAATATACCTTTTGGAAATGATGGTAGTAGGTGAGGATTGTTTGACATCTACTGTGGTGCAGTTACATATGCTACTAAAGAGATTCCCTGACTGGTGGAGAGTGAATAATCTGCATCCCATTTCAGTAGTAGCCTCTTGCTAGAGAGGAATACTTTTTTGTTTTAGTGAAATATTAATTATAGTAATCAGATAATGCAACATTTGTAATGTTGGTATTAAACTACGTGTTGGAAGACCATTAAATTATAATATTGTCATAGTAGTGCCCACGTCCTTTGATTGTGGGGGCCAGTACTGGATATTTGCAGGTAACTTTACATGGCATTTACTTTCTCTCCTAACTGTTCATAAGATAATGCTTGGGAGATGATCAGTAAGTTGTAGTAAGTGTAGTTATTAGGACTAGTAGAACAGTCCATTGGCTTTTTGGCTGAGATATAATATATGCAGTGTAGTATTTCTGAATGTACATAATGCTTCCTGCAGGATTGCATATGACTGCTAAATCAAAATGCATTACTCTGATGTGTTTGGGTCTTAGCTTAGTTACAGTCCTACTAAAAAACTTCTAAAACTTAATCAAACCAACTACAAGTATAAAACAGTGAGATCTGATACTGGAAGATACTTTTCTAGAAAGCAACAGTTTTGTTCTCAGTGATTCTTCAGTCAAGTTAGTTTTTGGAGTAATGCTGAAATACTAGGAATAGTATAAGTAGTAAATCAGATGAATCAACTGAGTAATATATGGTTATTACTGAACAGAACGGTCTCTGCTCAACATGCAGATTATGTATTATAATCACTGCTTGAATATGCATAATTTAGAACAACTTAAACAGAAATTACATATTGATTTGGTGATAATACATTGCTTTTACAGGTACATGTGATCAAAGAGGTGGCAACAATGGCTCAAGAAAAGCTTGGTGTGTCCTGTGAAGTAATTGATCTGAGGACCATCTTGCCCTGGGATACAGAGACCGTTTGTAAGGTAAGAAAATGGTGCATGTCAATTTAAAACCACAACAAACCTAAGGTTTTTTAAGGATATGTATTTTTCTGTATCATATATGCAGTGTAAATGCACATTACATGGATCAAACATTTGCTTTAACACTGAAAGAAAGTCATGTTTCAGGATTCAAAATATTATCAGAATTCATGTTCTTTGCATTGAAGCAGAAGGCAGGATTTAATCAGACTTCTGCTTGAAAATCTGGGGTTTTTTACAATTTCTGACTCTTTGTATCCTCTTTGCCATCATTGGGTCTGAAAGATCAGGAGAAATCTTTATTTTTATTTCTTGCTGTTTTACTCTAAGACCTAGTTTTAGGTCTGCATTAATGTGCCTTAGTTTACTTTGTATTTCTAAAATAAATGTTTTAGTTTAAGATATGTGAATACTTGGGTTGGGGAGAAAAGACAGCATTTACTATTCTCAGATTATCTAATTTCAAATTCACGAGTACTGTGAAGTCCTTGTCTTCCTTGTGGAAGTCTTTCATTTTGCAAAGCATTCCTTTCAAAACACCAGGCAGCTGAAACTGGAATCTGAATTCCCATATAGTGAGAAACCATGAGAAATGGTTATTGCACTTCCATGTACCTTGGCCTGCTTACCTCTTTCCACCCCCCCTCCATGCTGTTTTCTCTTCAGCAGCTAAGAGCTTTTGGGAGGAAAGACCTTAAAGGACATGGAAGGGGGAGTATTTTCCAAAAGGTTTTAAGTAGAAGGGAGGATCCAAAGGCACACTTTTAAAAATGTCATTTGTCAAAATTAAGAAAGTAAATAGTCCCACCATAACCCACCAAAGAAATTTGAGACTATTAGAGCAAAACCTTCTTGGGGAAAATTTGATCTCCCTCTCTCAATTATTGTCTTTTCACATTGACCTGATTTAGCAATTTTGTCATTATTTTCAGTTCCTATAATCTTATTTTTTTCCTTAATTTTTTCGCTTAACTGTTTGGTGAGGTATTTTTAACATTATAAGTACACTAATAAACTTAGATTCTGCAAATTAAATGCTAGTATTGTTAGTCATGAAAATTAGTCTTATGTCTCTTCCATGAAACTATTTTTTTGTCAAGCTACTTGAGAACTGAGAGAAGAACTGCTGCCTGAGTACCATCAAGCAGTACAAATGCTGCTGAAGGTGCTTTTGGACTGTTATTCTCTGAAAGGTTCTGCAGGTGTCTTAATTTCCACATTATTGACAGCATTAACAATTAAAGCATAGTCAAAGGTTTACCCCTCAGTTTACAGCAGTGGCTCCCTCGGTATAAACTTGGACAAAAGGTACGTGTGGTTAGCAGAGTGCTTACTGTTTCTACTACAGCTGCAAGTTTCCTGCAGGGCCGTGGCTGTCAACTTGTTGGGTCCTTATTCAATCAGAAAAATTGACAGATGTCTGTAGCTTTGTTAACTTAGGCCTAGTAACTGTGGTGTACTGAGTTAAGATAACCCTAGGGATGAGAAAAGCCATGGGATTGAAAAAGGTGTGTGATTTCATCAAGTACGTTCTCTGCCTGCATTTTCTGATCTAAGGCAATCTGGTATGTCTACAACTAACTCAGATTGTTCAGATGTTTAAATAGGGCAGATTGAGCACACTTCCTAATGTATACTTGGAAGATCTCAATTGTGTAGACAAGTGTTTTGTCATTCTGTGGTTGCTTGGTAAGGGCCTTGCTGTTGGTCACATAAAGTATAAACATATTAAGTACGATAAAAGGAAAGATGAGCCACTGATCCACTACTCTGTGGCAAACCTTATATTTCTCCACAGTTATATTTACTTGAGGGACTTCCAGTGGGACTAGGTGGAGCAAATTATGGGAGGAAAGATCCATGTTGGCATCTGCTATTTGCAGTGTCGTGCTGTCCAGTTGTGGATATGTAACAAGTTGGGTACTGCCTTGTATAGCTATGAGTTGTTTCTTATAAATTTGATCTTATCAGTTGAAGTGTTTTCAGTGTTTGCTTGAAGTGTGTTTCATGTTACCTGGATGTACTTTCTAGCTGTAAAAACAGAAATGTGTTGAGTTAGTCATCAATATGAAGAGAAACTTTGGCCATAGTAAACCCTTTACAACCTCTTCTGGAAAAGTAAAATTATTTTGTTTTTCTAACTAAATTTTTTTCCTTCTTTAAAGATTTGAGTTGTCATTTTTGAAAACAAAGCATCTCTTTGAATGAGCAGTTAAATCTGTTTCATTGGGTTGAACCTGCACTGAAATGCTATCAGGAAAATAAGGAGCTGTGCATAGGAAGTACAGAGCTTTAGTTGTACAATATTCTGGAAATCTGTTCTTTAAAAGTAGATATTTCATGAAGATTTTCAGCTCCTGTTCCATTCTGGACATTTTGGACATCTTTTAAGGTAACAGTAGTGTAAATAAAAAGATCATAGAACCATAGGATGATTTGGGTTGGAAAGGATCATGTTTAAGATCATGTTGTTTCAACCCCACTGCCATGGGCAGGGACACCTTCCACTAGACCAGGTAAGCTAAGAGCCTGTTTCAGCAGAATCCCATTCAGCCTGGCTTTGAACACTTCCAGGGATGGGGCATCCACAATATCTCTGGGCAACCAGTTCCAGAGCCTCACTACCCTCACAGTAAAGACTTTTTTTTTGGTCTAATATCTAATCTAAACCTACTCTCTTTCAGTGTGAAGCCATTCTCTCTTATCCTATCACTGCATGCCCATGTAAAAAGTCTCTCTTCATCTTTCTTGTAGGCTCCCTTCAGGTACTGGAAGGATTCAGTTTGGCCACCTCTAAGCCTTCTCCTCCTTGATTGTCCAATTGTCTTTGTCTTTCCTCATAGGAGAGGTGCTCCATCCCTCTAAAAGATGGAACAGATGGACCTGTTGATTTAAATCTGTTTACCATTAAGAATTAAGAGGGTTATTTCAAAAAAAGTGCAGTGCACGTTGGCTAGGCAGTTCACTGTTTGTTATAATAAATACCAAATACTAAATGTTTTTAGCATTGCTCTTATGTTAATTTGGCTGCAGGTGGGTCAGTCTGATGAGAGAAATGCTAAATTCTCTTCTTCTGTAAATGTTGTCTGTTTGGCACAGCTGAAAATAATTAGTGGTTTGCATTTGTGCATTAGTTGGTTCCATTATGCAACACTAAAAAGTTTTTAACTTAATTTGCATCGTGGACAGCTTTTAAGGTAATTGCCAATGTAAACAGAAGGTTGGAAACTGCAGTTCTAGGTCCTTGCTGTAGCCTCCCAAGAGGAATTGCTTGCTGCAGCTATTGCAGTTGACAGTGGGTTACAAGGGTCAGTTTGTGTGATGGGACTTGTTATTCTCTTCCTAAGATGCCAATGTCAAGGACCAAGAGAACAACAGAGAAGTTGGCCATGCCAGAGAAAGTCCTCAGCTGTCCATTGGTCTGCTTACATTCTCTTTCTAGGCTCTTAAGTGAAAAATGGAGTTAGTTTTACTCCAGTCCAACCAATAAGCAAATTATCAGCTGTTAGAAGCTGACCTTTGCCTCAGGTTTTTACTTGTGTCAGCCTCTGTAAACATTTTTGTTTTATCCTCTCTTATGTGAGTATTTGAAATATATCCAGTGACTCTGTCGTGTTGGATGCAGAGGAACAGGATGGTGCATGAGTTACACTGCAATCTCATTGCTCTTCTGCTGGCGCTCGGATGCATCATGGTCCTTGCTGATGGGAGTCTGTATGGTGGGGGAAAACGGGACTTTGGGCTTTACTGTGAAAACACATCTCTGTTTTACTGCTGGGAGGGGTGTCCTTTGTGATCAGTAAAGGCTGTTATTTTAGTCTTACTTAGCTGGAAATACATGAAACTTTAAGACTAATTTGACAACTGTGCTGTAGGCATGAAAAAGGATGGGCTGAAATGGTTAGTGCAGTAATATGTCAGAATTTTAACTGCAAGTCTAACTGCTTAGTCTGCTTTCTGTAGCTTTATCTATAGAGAAAATTGTCATCAAAATGCATATTTCCTAGAACTATGAGAAGTTGTACTTCACAACTGCCACCAGAGGCCTCTTCTAGTCAAGTTTAGTGTCTGCTTTGACTTTGCATTGCTTTTGTGAGCATGTTTATAAATATATAGCTCTGAATGAAACATAAACACAAAGAATAAATATAGTAGACATAGCTAAAAACTGCTGCCTAATTTTACTGATATTGTATTTGCATTTTTAAGATTTTGACATTATGTTCAGTTTTGAAATAGGTTAGCATTTGTCATCTGCATGAGGAAATGAGGTTGCACTTGCCTGAACAGACTTACCATGGGCTTTGAATGGATCCCAGCAGTAATGGTAACTTTCTTTTTGGTACAATTCCTGGGATTGGTAAACGTGAAAATAGTGGCTAGATTTTTCTTTTGTCAATCTTCAGGTGCTTAATGATGAATAATAAAGTTTGAGCTAGTTACAGTAGCTCATACAGCTATTCTAGAGAACAGGTATCTCCTGAGGATCGTTCATCCCAGGTATTTCAGCAGTCTGGTTTTGGATGAGATAAATTGGCCTCTGGAAATGTTGTGGTTTACAAGTTGGGTCTTTTTTAAGAAAAAGTTAAGGAATATAGTGTGAGGTTAAGTGAGATAAATGTACCTTCATTCTATAGCTGATAGATGACACCTACTGCTGACAGAATGGACATAGGTAGTTGGCTTGTTTAAAAAACTTATCTGACATCTTTTTGGTAGGATAAAAAAAAGAATCTCTGTGTGTGGGTTTTTTATACAGATCTCTATACATTAAAACACATGCTGGTTTGTAATTTTTCTAAAGTCTTTCACAGGTGAAGTGGAGTAGATTGTATAGGTTGTACAGGCACAGAGCCTCTCCTACATTGCTTCTGAATGAGACAGGATGCAGTTCTTTGTGCTTTACCCCTAGAGGACTGAACGTGAACCCAACATCAACTTCATGTATGTAACTGTATAGATCAACATAAGAAGTTGTGTTGTTATGCATCAGAAAACTGACACAACCTTTTTTAAAGAGTATGTGCTGTCTTTGCTGCTTCCTTAGGCAATGCAACAATAAGGGCTGTCCTTAGATTACTGAGCCTCTTGTCAATATAACATTTTCAAAGCACGATGTCATTTCATGGGCCAGCGAAAAAGTTGGTAGGTCTTTTGTTTACTTTGACAGTCTTCAATGATTTCTGACTAATGCTCTTGCATTATTCCCTGGGGCTGTAGTATGAGTGATACAGTGGTTATAATTCAAATAGAGAGGAGTTAGCTGTCCATAGAGTTGAATTTTTTTTTTTTCCTTTTTTTACTGAGGGGAAGAATGCATTCCTTGTGCTTATTCTAACACCAGCATCCTACATCAGTGTGTTTTATTCATGTGTGAGTGACTGGGATCAGGAGAGATTTCTCCCCCTTGTACCTTGACCTGTAAACATGAACACATGAAATTAATGTGTTTCTTAACATACCCAGCTGACAATGAAATCTCTGCCTTGACCATGCTCTGCTGACTGCTAGCAGTTGCATGTGCATGCAGACATCTGCATTTAGTGCATCCACAGCAAAGATGTCAGTTCCTAATCCAGGCATTTTCCCACTACATGACTGGTTAGCTGTGTTATTATTAAAGACTAAGCTACCACAAAGGGTGCTGCTCAAGAAAATGAAACATGAGATGTATATGTAATATCTGTAAAAGTTGTTTCTTTAACCTACAAAACTGCTTAAACATACTTTTTCTCCCTTTCAGAAATCAAGTTTTCAGACAAAAGTTTTGTTCTCTTTTGTATACTTAACCGATTAACTTGGAAACTTCGAATAGATCAGTCTGTGTGGATTTTTCTATGCATGAAAAGTTGGATGGTGTGGTATTGATTAAAAAGCCAATGGCACGCTTCCCAGTGCTTCACTGGTCATACTAGGGGTATAATTCTGTAGTTGTAGTGGTTTTTATATTGAAAAATATGCATGTGTTACTGGAAGTGGGCAATCTAGCTCAGGATTAAGTGTTCTTAAGGGATTGTGCAAGTTACTGTATTTTTTCACCCTGAGTTGAGCCAAGATTTTATTTAAATTTTAAACTGATTAATATCCCTTTGCCATTTTTACTTTTGCAATTGAAAATTTGCAAATGCACATTTTTTTGCTTTTGTATTATTTAGAAGACAAGTATTTGCCATGCATAATGATAAAAATTTGGTTTTATTACCTAATTAGCCATCTTAACCTTCTCTGAACTGTTGCTACTGTAGTTCAAAGAAATGTTGAGTACTATTCCTTCGTGACTTAATAATAAAAGCACAGTAATCTGAACTGCAGCTTTTCAGGGCTTATGGGTTACTGTGAGCCTGGATAGCTGGGAATTTTGCAAATAAATAGTGGTGCCTTTGCAGAAGCACAGTTTATGGATTGACATTATTAAGGATAGTAATTCTGAAGTTGCTTCTTTAGGACACTAGTAGAGACAAGGAAGGAGTGTATGTAATTCTGAGCACCTGGTGCTGCTTTGCTCTTCTTTAGGAAGGGATCTGGAGACCTCCCCACGGAGCTCAGTGCAAATGCTTGTCAGGCTGCAAAGCCATCTGCTGCTCATTGCAAAGAGCAAATTGAGCAAAAGAGAGAGCAGAGTTCCACAGAGGGAACAGCGGGTAATACAGCACTGGGGAGCATATCAGGGGCAAACTCTATGCCTGTTTTTCATCAAGGCTCTTTTATGGGAGCCATTTTACAGCCTGTATGAGAGCATTCTCTGTAATGCACAAGTGGCATTTTAGTCAGACTGTTTAGTCAGCAACTGAGTAATTTTCAGTAGTAGATTGTTGGTGTCCTACACTTAAGAGCTAGCATGTCCTAGCAGACCTATTGGTCTACCAGCTTGTTGTTCCCATTCCTTTAAGTTTACTTCATCTATTTGGACTGTGAATAAAGGAAAATCAAGATCAAGCCTGATGTGGTTTTTTTGTACATTAAATGTGCTCACCAGGCATCAAACTGTACAATTGTAGGACAGGTATCCTGGGATCAGATTTATGTTTCTTGGCTGTCTGTTCTTGATCTTTTGCCATTTTGCATGTTGCTCCTTGGATTTCTTACTGAATGGATCTTGTACCTATAAAATATGATTCAAGTTGTACTGCTTACGTGATGACAGTTAACTTTGTCACTGTTTCCATCAGAAACTTCTGTCTTTTGGTCGGGTAGTTTCAGGTTGCTAGAGTGTGCTGTTCCTTGGCTTCCAGAAGCAGAACACTGGAGCCATGCTTGCAGGCAGTCATTTTCAAGTTATGAGAATATATACATAGCCATTTTAGAAACTAATTATTTGTATCTTTGCTCTCCTGTGTTTCAAGAAAGCTTTGAATAGAAACCTTGTCTTTTCTTCCTATGCATCTTGTTTCAGGCAAGTACCTCAGGGCTGAGGTGTTCATGTATACATAGTTCTGTTTTCTTCTTTCTCCCTCCCAATATAAAAGTAGTTCTCAATCTTTTTATGCATGTATGCATTCATAAGTGATACTGGAGAAAGAATATGTTTATAGAGAACCTTGAATAGAGAAAAGGCATTTGTGTGTGGTTTCTCTTAACACTGAGTATAGTACTCATGATACCACCCATGAATTCTTCATAAAGCCTTTTCCCTTTTGCTCACATTCCATATTCCAAGCTTCAAATGTAAAGGCATTTGCTTAAATAAATGAGTAGTGGTACACGGTCTATAGTTAGAAGTAATTTTATAGCTCTAATATGTGTGTTGATTTTTTTTCCTTGCAACTGGTGCTGATTGAATGCTAATGGTAGTTGGGATGCAGTTCCATGATGGTAATCATATATGAATCATTCTTCCATAGAGATAATTATTGCTTCCCTACAGTATTGCCTTTCTTTAAATGCCCATAGCTATTTATCCTGCTATTATCACTTAGTTGAGCCTGCTGCTCTTAAACTGTTTTCTTTTTCCTGTTAGAATTCAGATACTGTAGATTCTTACTATTTGTGCTTTATTAACCTTTACCCCATGAGAATGTAGTTTTAAGTATTTCTGCAATAATTTAAAGATAGTGTTGAAATGCTTTTTACTGAATTATTGTCTAACAGCTTGTTTATTTACTGATAGCATAATGCATTGAATTTGGCTTCTTGTACATATTTCTCTGTTCACAGTGAGGTGTCTGTGAAGGCAGTCCAAAATACTTGTAATACAAACATAGACTGTATAGACTGCAGAGATTTCCAAATAAACTCAATATATTCTACAGTAACTTTTTCTGTCAATCTACAATGCAGTACTCCTAAAATCCTCCTAGTCCATTGATATTCTTTAGCCTGTTTGACTGATCCCTCCTGCCAATTTGGTGAGCTGAATTAATGCATAAAATCCTGAATGTCCAATTAACTTATTGACTCATTATGATAGAAAACAGTTATTTTCTTATTATATGTATTGTATCTTCTTGTTATGCAATTTTTGATGTCTCTGACACACAATAAGACCTCTTGCCATATTGAAATATTTTATTTTTAAATATATTTTAATAAGTACTTTATTTTTACTTTTATCATATGGAAACTGAACTCATCTGAAAACCTTGCAATTTACTTATTTGTTCTGTGTATTTAACTTGCACTGTCCTGAAATTTAGGATAATTATTTCACTTAATAATATGATAGAGTAGGATGGAATTTACATGGGCTTGGTGGGCATCTTATTTTTGCATATGGATATAGGAGAACAAAAGTTACCTGTAATGTCATGAAAAAAGTCCTAGAATGAGATGCATGGGTTTAACTATTGCATGACTATATAGTGGTATAACACATTTAAAAAAACAGGTCTGGATTTTTTTTTCTTCCAGAAACTAATCAGACTCACTTTTTTCCCCTACCTCTTTGTTTGCAAAATATTTTTGATATTTAAAACTGTTACTACTAATAATTTGGAAATTGTTTCATTTAATGTCCATTTTTGAGAATCCTAAACTATGTATTTCAGAATTTCCTCAAGATGACTTTTTTGCATAAAAAGATAAAAAAAATAATTACACTTATTACACTTTTCTGTGGTACTGCATTTCAGCAGTCTATTTTAGCAATTCTTCCCCTCAACTCCAATGTCCTTTCAGTTGTTATGCAGAGCTAACCCTATGGAACTAAGAGGCTGCCTGTTGTGCAGAATACCATTTTGCAAAAAACATAGGACAGAATTCCAAGGGACAGATCTTACCTTTTACTCTTAGTCTGTTCAACTTGAAATTTTGCTCCCAGCTAAATTGCATAGAGATTTTTGTTGGTTTTGTGCTGGATACAGCAGCTGATTGCTGATGCTGTGACACCATGTCTTTTCATCTCTAGGAAGATGCTCATCTAATTTACCTTTAATATCAGCCCTTTAATATCTCTGGAGATCTTTGTACCTGTTCATTACTGGCGTTTGAGCATATTCTGTTATCTGTGTTGAAAAAGAGGAGGAAAGCTTTGCTGTTAATCCAACTTCATTCTTCTCCTGGTTCCAGAGGTTGTCCTGGTTTCTCCCAGCCACAAAAAGCAGGCGGAATTACTGTTGCAACATTTGCTACTGCTCTTGTTGCTCTCTTTCAGGTATCCATTCTGAGAGGTGTGTTATATTAATTTCTAGCCTTTGCACTTGAAGTACAAACTAGTTAAAATGAGGAGCCAGATGAAGGGAAGTGCTTTGAGCTGTGGCAGATGTCATCATTACTTTGAGAAGAATGGAAAAATTTTGGCCTTAGTGGTAGGAAAAGCAGGATGGACCAGTGACATCTGAGGAAAAGCAGGAGATTCAACTGGCAGTGCTAGAATGTTGTCATATGCTTGATTCATATCCTCTTCTTCTGCCCATGACTTGACTAAGAACTACCCATCTGTATAGTTCTGGTGGGATTTTACTTATTGCATAATGGATCTCACTGCAATGCTAAATATGCAGGGAAATTGGGTGTTCTCTGCTTTTTGTAAGGCTTAGTACAAAATAAATCTCCTGCACTATCTCATTGATACTGTTCTTCCTTCACTAGTTTTCTACCTGGGTGATTACTCTGCAAATGGTTATGCCATTAATCAACCTTGTAGCTTGTGAGCTAGATGTGCTGGTGTTATAGAGTTGTTTTGCCAGTTTATTTAATTTAAAAGTAAGTAAGATCTTTTTTAAATAAAATTATGAAAAGTGTTTACGGGGAGATAGTTCAAGCTGGTTTTCCTTCTTGTTGATGATAGAATATGAAAAATAATATATAAGAAAAGTGGCCAGAAATTAAATTAATAACATATTGGAAGGTCTTAATCTGAAGCATTCTAAAATAACCATGTTAAACATTAGAATAATCTTTATCATTTTATAAAATAGTGTGGTGTGAGGGGAATTGTTCATTCAGCCTAAATTTTGTGGAGAAGCTGCCAGCATTATAAATGCTTACCATGATAAAATTTTAAGATCATGCAATTCATTCTTTTTTCCCATTTGATAAATGTGTGAGGTATTTATCCACTTTGCCTGAGCAATATTCAGTCTTAACCATAGTCACATTCCTTGTGTCAGCACTGCAGTGTGCTGTAAGTTGGAACTGTACTTTGGTTTGTGTCTTGTGTCTTAAGATTTGCAATTGTTTACAGACAATGCTAATCAAATTTTCCAGATGAGAAAAACAGCAAGTGGTAATTTAAACCCACTTGGTTACAGTATAATGCTCTTGCTGTAGGTGTATATCTTGATTTCTCCACCCAGCTAAAAAAACCCCATATTGCCAGTTTTACTATTTTAGTTGCTCTACACATGACAAAACTAAACTCACTCTTTTGGCATGTGTTCAAATCTTACCACTAAGTATTACTCTATAATACATTATCATATTTGGCATTTACTGACGTGCTACCTAGACTTTGAAGTTCACAACAGTGCTGTGTTTGGAAGGCCACAGATGCCTTAAGGAGGAAGGGCTTAAAAGCCGTTATTTCCAAAAGGGAATCTATTTTGAATTTAAAGAGTATGTGGCTTCTATTTATCATTTGCCATTAAACTGGTATGTTATTTTAGCACTAAAAGCAAAATTTGATTTATTACTTTTTTCAAAGTTTTGAAAGCTTTCTTTTAGAAACTTCAACTTTTTAATTAAATTTGGAAGGTATGTGTGTTTTCTGTCTGTTTCTCCTTAGAGGGAAAATGAAGTTAGAGTTGAGGAGAAAAAAAAATTGGATTATTAATCATAGCCATGTGACTTTTAGTTTTCCAGTTGTTGGTTTAAACTATTTGCAGTATGATGACAACAAATGTTGCACTTAAAAAAAGCCTGTGGAAACAATTAATTTTTGATTACCAGCTATGTTTTTTTGTTCATGTTAGAGAAATCTCTTGATGCTGTCATTCTTTTTTTTTTTTTTTTTGGCTAAGCACTTAATGATGTTTTAAATAATGGATTAACTAGAGGAGAATGTGATTTTTAAATTTTAAAAACAGTGACAGTAGGTTATGTTAATATAGTTTTATTTCCCTGTGAAAGAAAATAAATCTTTCCCAAGAGTTTGACTGGATTCTTGTAGGTCCCCTCCAACTCAGCATATTCTGTGATTCTGTGACTTTGTGAATCTGTTTATGTAGTCATTTGTAAATTGTATTTTCTACTAGACAATCAAAATGTATTTGAAATAGTTAATGCATATATTACTGGGTATGTATGTGGGTAGATGTAAAGTATCATTTAAGTCTTTTAGGTATTTAAATATCATTATGATTGATGTATCTGTTTTGAAGTTAAGCTTGAAAGATCCTGGTTGTTATACCTGATACATTTACTTGCACTAGTGAAATGTTGCAACATGTAGAGATTTTCTAGGGGCAATTATTTGTGGTAATTAAAAAGCTAATATATGGACCTTTTCTTGTTTCAGAAATGACTTAGTAACACACTGGAATTTGCCTAATACAAAAGATGAATTTAGCTCTATGGCTTTTTCTCAGTGACTTCATTAGTTATCAAATATTCCATGAGATTGTAACTTGTTTTGCTTAAACCATGATAGTGTTAAGTAGTTTTCTGACCAGTAGTAATCTAGACAAAAATGGGAAAAGGTCATAATAAAGGTCACTGTGAAGCAGAAGACTCATATTCCCCCTCCCTCTCTCCCATATTCTTTATCAATTTATTATTTATTTCTTTATCACCTAAAGTAATGTCAGAACCAACACAACTGAGCAGCTGATGATTGAGCAAAATAGTGAGGAAATTGTTGGTGTGATGAAGTTTTAAGCTTTCAACAAATATATTCTTAAAATACTGAGTCTGTATACATTGATAAACTTCTAAAGAAATAAAATATTCACTTGTGATACAGAAGTGATGATCTTTAAATAAATAGGACACTTTGAGCAATCTAAAATGACATAATTTAGAGGCCCAGTGCTTTTATAAGTAAACATCATTATAAATGTGAAAGTATAAAGGAGGAGATTGTGATTTGCATTTGTCAAGTGCCTTACTTACAGGTCCTTTCTACCACATACTGCTGAAGATATTTGTCAAATTACTCAAATTCTTTGTGGTCTTGCAACTTATAAAACTTGTATTAATCTCTCCTTTTTCCTGTGTTATCTGTTGTAAATACATTAATTATTTTGGGCTTTCAGTAAATTTTAAAGATTTAGATCTTCTGTCTCGTTTTCTTCAAGGCACTATAATACAGCCCCTTTGTCCCCTTTTCCATTTTTCTGAATTCTGCATTGCCAGCTGTTTAATATTTGCTTAACCAATTCCCCTTTGAGGAGAATAAGTCACAACAAAGGCTAAGCAAGTCTCTCTTTAAAATGACTACATTACACTCAATAAAATTTTACCTGAGTAATCTAGAAACTGTGCTAAATCTGCTCCTGAATAGTTTTTTGCAAATGGAGCTCCAAAGAGTTTCTGAGAACGCAGAATTTGTTATGGAGCAGTAAGTTGTAGAGCTTCTGTAAGAGGAAGTGTGTAACAAGTGGTTTTCTGTAAGCAAGTGTTGCTCAGAGAAGGAAAATGGAGAGCAGTAGTAAACAACCATATTTTGTTTATTACTTACAGTGCTGGGTGATTGGTCTTCTCTCTGGCCTTTCCACTAACAAACCCAAGTTTTTTAAACATGTGTAACAGATCTACAGCTCTGCTAACCATTGCTGTCCAAGAACAAAGGGACATTCTGGTCATACTAGTTTTGCTCTGTTGACATGTTTGGTTATGCCTCTTCCATTGTCATACTCTGAGATGTACAAAGCTCATTGGTATTTCCCTGGATTGTATTTAACAACATCTCTCTCTGGTCCCTGCATATGTAGAGGATGTAAATGAGGAAATGTCTACAGGCATTTCAGTGATTGCAGTGATGCAGAATTAATTCCTGACTTAGAATGAGTGTTGTTCAGTAATATTACATTAGGAAATCAAAGCTTTATACAAGAAGGGCTCATTTATGCCTTGTATAGTTCTTATGCCAACTTCATGATTTTCTGTCTGCATTGTATCTGCAGTCAAACATAACTGCCCTTAGTGATTTGGGAGGAAAACATTCATGTGACACATTGTCTAAGACTAGCACATTTTAAAGTGTTTAGAGTAAACACTGTGTCTCAGATATGTTAATAGTATGAAATAAGCAGAAATGAGGGAACAAAACTATTATTCAGCAATATTTGAACTCTGAAGTGAATAAATTACAGGCTTTGATTATTTATTCTATCACATACAAAGATGACTGCTGTCTTTCAGTTGATAAGCAT
Organism: Hafferia zeledoni; assembly: GCA_035583235.1. Lineage (NCBI taxonomy): Eukaryota > Metazoa > Chordata > Aves > Passeriformes > Thamnophilidae > Hafferia > Hafferia zeledoni. Next base: position 83,082,680 of record JAWWEV010000115.1, on the reverse strand, counting down.
GTAAAGGGTTCAATATGTCTTTTATGCTGCTGATAAAAGTGAAAAAATGCAAATGTCTGTGCATCATGTTAAACAGTAGAAGCCAAATAGTTAATTCTTTGAGTAATATACACTAAATAGATAAGCAATGTTTATAACCTCTTATTGCTGATAACTTGTTGATGCTGCTGGCTCCTTTTGATGCAATAGTGATCAGTACGATGAAAAAATCTCTATCAGTTAATGGAAGCAGCTGTTTTTCACAGTTAACTTTCACAGTTTTTTCAGCTCATCAGGAGAGGTTATTTAAAAATAAAATATATTTCTTGGTCTATAGACAGACTTTTGTGTATATTTAAAATCACTATAATCAGTGTTTCTTGGGCTAACTTGTTAAAGAGTTCAATGAAGCATTTAAATGTAGCTCTATTATGTGTGAAGAAATATATGTCTCAAATGTGAAGCTGGATTTGGTGTTTGCCATTGAAGAAACTTCCATTGACATCAGTGACAAATGTATGTATTTTGTTACAGTTTCTATGTATATTAATGCTTTATTGTCCTGTGCTAGTGCATCAAATGTCATTGGCTTACTATAGCTCTAAGTAACATGTCAGTTGTGTGCAAGGCCATTAGAATTAATGGAAATGGGTAATTGGAGAATGAATTTGGTCAAATACCGTAGGACTAAAAGGCATATGATTGACCTTTGTAATGTCTTTGAGCTTTGGGAGAGGTTCTTATTTTCATGTAATTTAATCTTTTTATTAGTTTTAACTTGAATATGGAAGACCTTGATGGAACATGCTGGAAGATTGTAATAGTGACATTTGTCAGAAAACAGTCATGACTATAAAACCCAAATTTACGATAAGGAAAGATTGCTGAATATCAACCTCTGTTTACATCATGCAGTTTCAGACTTTTTGTCACATGCAATCAGTCCAGAAAACAGGAATAGTAAAACCTGCAAATTTATACAGACTGAGTGATCATGTAATGTTTTACCTTTATCTCAAGCATTGCAGATGTAGTCACTCTTCTGGGGAAAAAGAAGTTATATCAGTTACTGGATTGAGTGACACACATCAGAAAGAGCAAACTAATTGTTGTAGAAGCAACAGAGTTGCTACTTAAATAAAAAAATAATTATTGTTTCATGTATGATGCTATTTTAATGGAAATTGAAATTAAAAAGTTATGGGCAAATTACTGAGAACTCGTGTGTTAATGATTTAAAAATCCCAACAACATGGTAGGAATGCTCCATGAAATGGAGGTCTGGAAAAAAACCCAAACCAGAGAACTTTCAAATATATGTTCCATGGATTTTGGATTAAGCTTTACCATCTTTTCTCCTCCCGTGCAATGCAATGAAGGCATAGAAATGAATTTCTTTCTTTACTTTGAGTAACAACATTATGGTAAAAAATGAAAATTAATTACTGTGCGAGTAGTAAAGCCTGTTTTTATATGGATTCATGTTCCATATTTCCTCACTTCCACTATTCCATGTTCTCCATTTACCTACATTAGGATGCTTGGCTCCTTTCTGAAGTGGCTGGCTAGACAAAAAGTGACAAAGAGAATTTATTGGTGCATGCTGGTTGCTGAAAGGGCTGTGGGAAAGATGTTGTTAAGTGCACCTGGTTTTTTATTAGGTTACTAAGTAGGAGTACTAATCTCCCTCAGAGAGGCTGATTCTTACCAAGCTTGAAGGAACTTAATACCTTTAAGACTTGTATTTGGCTGCAAAGTGACTATGAGGACACTGACAAATCGAGAGAAAAATGAGATTAGGTTGCAGGACCCTCATTTTCTTGGCTGATAGGTTGAAAATTAATATAATACTGTGAAAATGACTGTTCATTCTTCCATAAGTTGAAATAGGTCAGATATGGAGAGTGTGTAACAAAATTATTAATACTTGTTTTTGAAAGGGATCAGAGATGGCACAGCTCTCATTTTCAGACATCTACCTGACCATCCTGGTTTACTTCATATTTTTCTGAAATTATTTAGTGATTATTTTGCTCAGATCTTTCCATTACATTGCCTCTTGCTTTCACATATAATCCGTATTAGTAATTCAGATTCTAAGTCCAATAAATCCTAGGCATAAATGGGTTCAACAGCTGCAGTGAAACTGATTCAGAGCTATATGAATTTGTGCTATCAGAACTGAAAGGAAGTTCAGGAAACAGGAATATAGCAGATGCTGGATTCATAGATGCTGAAGCTCCTGCTTCTTTGGAACTTATATTGAAGTTTTTTTAGAAATGCAGTGTATATTTTCAAAATGTTTTTTCAGATTATAAAATGCACTGACTTTCAGATTTAGCATACATGCTCTGGTCTTGCTCAGTGTGATTCTTGCAGTGTTATCTGTAAAAGAGAGTTGCTGGTATAAGATCCACAACAAAGTGGTTCTTTCCCCACCACACACTTAAAAGACATCTTCACAAGTGTTTATTGGTGGCTAGAAACTTACTGATGTTCCCTTCTTCTGTGTCTAAAATGTTGTGTGAACATGTGGCAACTGGAGGACACCAAGTTAGTACTGAGTTAATTATTTTAGCCAAACTTTATATCTGTGAAAAGTTTGATGATTTGAAACATCCTTTTTAAATCTCAATTTCCCCTTTTAGAAGGCTGAATATTAGTCTTGAGTTGAGAAATCTCCTTTTAACTTTCACTTGCTATTTGGGTACATCATAAAGGCAACTGATGTCTGGATTGTTTGTGAGAACACAGACAATCTGTGGTTCGATAAATAGATGTGGGGAATGGGAATCAACTTAGGAATGTTTTGCCCTGCTGAGAGATTTAGATGACTTCTGACTCAGGGCAAAAGTGTTTTCAAGCAAAAAATATCTTTCTTCATCAAGGAGACTTATTTTCATGCCATGCCAATATCTTGGTAAGGAGTAGAACAGAATTTCTCTGTTCCTGTTTGTGGTTACAAAAAACAAACTCTGTGCCCAGTTCTGAGATGTTACACTTGGTTAGTTGTATTATCAGATGTTATGGCTGGCATGATTAGCCCACAGATAGATGATGTTTTATTAAGAGTTCAAATGCCTAGTCTTACAACTTGATATTCAATCTTTTTCTGTTGAAGGTTTGGTGTCATGTTTGGTTGGATCAGTTCAATATAGTAATCAGAGGAGGTTTATGTCTTAGAAGGGAATCTTTGAGCACTGTGCATGGTTTGTTTGGGTTTTTTAACTCCTGAAAGTGAAACGTAAACAGTTATATCTGTGGTTTGGAAGACTGTCAGGGGTCTTAAATCTTCGAATGGGGCAGAAACAGGTGGAAGGGAATCTTTGAAGGTACTGTACAGGGATAAAGACCAAATTGCGTAGATCAGACTAGTATTGAGCTGTCATGGCCTGAACAAAGTCTCGCTGCTCTCCTGGTCATGCCAGAACTCCCAATAAGAATCAGAGTCAAAAACAGACAAGGGGTATGCCACAATTGGTATTGCCAGCACTTTTCTTAGTTCCTTTCTTGATACCTTCCAGGATCCAAGTATTTTCTTTCAAAAATTTGACATATCTCTTGCTGTGGCCTTTTTTTTTTTCTTGCTGTTTTTTGTTTCATTGAACTTCCTGCACTTCTCATTTTCCAGAATTCATGGGTTTCTTCTGTCTGTTCTGCCTGCAAGTTCTTACATTATTCTCACAGGCTTGCTCTTTATCTGCAGCTTTAAGAAACATCACTCTCATTTTAATCCTTCATTTTGGATCAAAGCAGGATGTTTGCTTAGGACACTCTAATTTTTTTCCTACATAGTTATTTGAATCATGTTTCAAAGTATTGTTGTGTTCAGCAATAAAATTTCAGACCATTTTGCTTATTTTCCTGGTGACCTGATGTGGGTTTTTTTTGCTTTTAGGAACAGTTGGCTTTTTTCAAGTTCTCCAAACCTATAGTTAAATTCAATAAAATTATTTTGAGGAGGCCTGGTATGTGGGTCATATCTGGCAGCACAGTGTTTTCCTTCAGGATGAATAATGCTGAAATTTATTCCAGGCAGTGTTTTGGTGTGTGTAATGGGGTGTGCGTATGGCAGTGAATCAGTTGTCCCATTCTTAGATTCTCCAAAATAACTGCAGAAGTGTTCAGAAGATTTGTGAATCTTACAAGTAACTCTATTGTCCGTAGGAGCTCTTCAAAAACTGGCCAAGGTCCCATCTGTTTTTCCAGAATAAAAGAATAAATTTAGCTGAGGCACTGTTCATGCTTATAAGATTTTATGACCCAGCTATGCTGTCTGACTTTTCCGTGTGACTCTACATGACAGTCAGAGCACCTGGAAGTGCTAGGATACTGAATAGGGAATGGTGGTGATTATGAGGATGAGCGATAAATAAAGCTAGCTAGATGCTCTTAGTGTCTCAGGGGCATAGGTACCTTGATAGTCTTGAGGTAGATGCCTCTTAAGCTTTTGGGACTTGCATCTTATGGAATGTGGGCATTTCCCCTGTCTTTTTGGTTGTAGAAGACTGCAGTCTTTCCTTAAATGTGAGCTTGGAGGAGCCTCTATAAAAGTATTATAGTGAGAAGGAGATGGACTATTACAACCTGGTTATTCCAGGAATTTGAGGGACAGATGAAATTTTCAAAACCTGTGGCTATTAATAAACACTGTGCACATAATTTCTGAAAGGCAAAAGAAGGGCTAACTAATCTTAAATTTTAATTTATTGATAGACTTAAAACTTCTAAGACCTAAAATAACTATTAGTTCTGATCATGAGTACATAAGAACTGAAGAAGCAAGTTAATTTTTGAAGACTGATTTGTGTTCCTTAGTTTTTTATATTTTGGTTAAGCAGGAGTATTTATCTGCACAAAACAGCTTTTCTCCCTTATCTCCACAGTCTATGACTACTGTTATCAATTATTGTTTTCTTAGCAATTAACTATTTTAGGGTACATAAAATGGAGTTACAAAAGCATTATGAGAGGGTTTGTAGCAGTGCTGTTTTACAACAATAAATTTACTGAAAGCCATTAGAGGGTTAGTCACTGCTTGACAGACTATCAGTCCTTTTAATCTGCTTTAACACTCTTCTGTATTAAGCTGGCTGAGCTGTATTGAGATGCACCCTGCTCTGTGTTAAACATATTTTTTCTTTTCACAGTCTCAGCTATTTAAATTGCAAACTATTTTGGAGAGGAATTCTCTGCTATTCTGTATTTTTATGGTACCTAAAGCGCTGGGAATCTGTCCATGGTTATTGGCTTTGCAGGAAGTTTATAAATCCCTGTTGATCATCTCAACCATACCCTGACAATGTTGTGTAGGATTTAAAGGCCATAAGTGTTTTATCATCTCTAGCCCTGTAGCCACCCCCTTTGGTTTTGACTATTATTTTTTTTAATTTTCCATGTTACTTTGCATTACTTCTGTGCTTGTTTTCATTTTTCATTATCTCTGCACCACCATTTTCATGCTACAGCATTATGTTTTTGGTGCTATGCAGGAAGAACCCACATTAGTATTTCAGAATTATTTTTGGCATTTATAGTGTAAAATGATACATACTAGAATATCAAAATCCTGGTGTGTCGAGTCAGTAAGTTTTATGGTTGTGTTAACATTTCTCTGCAAGATGTTTCATATGTGCATCCCTGCTGTGGTCACATTAGTTCTTTATGAACTGTTCCAGCCACGCATACATTTTAAACTGGGGAAAAGATCCATCCTTATGTGGACTTCAAAGTGGTGAGGCTTAACCAGAGCATTATATAACATCAGCATGATGACAGAAACTATGGAGTTGCTGGGCACCACTGAAAAGAGCCTGGCTCTGTCTTCTTTGCACCTTCCCTTTGGGTATGTATGTACATTGATGAGGTCCCTGCATCACAGTAACTTAATCAGAAACTTTGTGGCCCTTTGTTGGATTCTCTCCAGTATGTTCACGTGTCTCTTGCTGAGGAGTGCAGAACCAGACACCGCATTCCAGGTATGGCCTCACCAATGCTGAGCAGAGAGGCAGCATCACCTCCCTTGTCTGACTGGCAACACTCTTAATGCAGCTCAGTACACTATTTGCCTCCTTTGCTGCAGGGGCACATTTCTGGCTCATGGTCAATGTGGTGTCCATCAGGGCATCCATCTGCCTTACCTACCAAGCTGCTTTCCAGCAGTGCAGCTGCAGCGTGCGCTGGTGCCTGGAGTTGTTCCTCCATGGGGGCAGGACTTTGTGCTTCCCTTTTGGAGCTTCATGAGGTTCCTGTCAGTCTGCCCAGGTCTCTCCAAATGGCATCACAGCTCCTCTGGCCTATCAGCTACATCTCCCAGTTTTGTATCTGCAACTCTGCTGAGAGTATACAGTCCACCCAAGATGCAACTGCGGAGTTGCTCAAGAGGAAAACAACAATAATATTTACTGAATAATGATTTAGACTACAGTTCTGCAAATGGATATTGAGATTGCTGGAGTGCTCCCAGCTGTGGGTCATCTCACTGGCAGAACTCAGACTGTTCACACTTGCATGTCTTCTGCTTCAGTGACTACTGGGTTGCCTTTTTTTGGATCAAATTTAAGAAAATGTTATATAATTCTTGAAAGAATAATCAGTAAATGCTTTGAGGCTGTTTTTAATAATTAATACTAGTGTTCTTCACACAGACTGAAAGTTTCACATAATTTCTGAACATATTAAGGAGAAGATGAGGAAAAGTAAGCATGGCCTTGCTGAGGCTAAATTTGTGATAAGTGTCTGGATCTGTGAACAAGGGATGAGCAGTGAATGACACTTACGTTGACTGCAGCAAAGCTTTTGATACTCTCTCAGAATACTCCTACATCCAAGTTAGTGTGTTCTTCTCTGAGCTGATGGACAACTGGATGGGTAGAATGGTGTTTGTGCACTTGGGCCTAGATAGTCATGGTTAGTGGGTAGAGTATGGTATTCTACCTGGAAGCCAGTGACAAGGAAGTACTACAGGGGTCTGCACTAGGGCCTGTCTTCTCTTCCTCCCTCTTTCCCTTCCTCCCCACATTCTGCTGTTAGCATCCTCTCCTGCTTCTGCCTTTGCCACTGTCAAAAATGTAGTCCCGCTTTCTCTGTGCTCTAAATTGTTTGCTTGATCCTTCCCTTTCCTTTGGGCTCGTGTTAGGATTTTCATCCAGCTGTATTGTGCTATGGAGATGGTAAAAGTAGCAGCCAGGTGGAAGTACAGCTGGAGTGATCATTTAGGTAGAACAGATTTAAAGTGACCATGTAAAATCAACTGAAGTTCTTTTTTTTTGAGCTTTACTCCTTCTTAGAAATCAATATTCAAATGCACAGTACTAACTTTCAAAGAGCTGAATAGACAGTATGACATTGAAATCTATGTCCTGTCTACTGACATGCTGCGCCCTAGGACGTGAGTTGATAATTTATTTGATGAAGCAATAATCATTTGATTTCAGGTAAACATCTCACTGGGCAGCAAATACATTTCTAATAGTTCTCCTTATTTTCCTACATTTTTCTCCATTACTATGATACTTAAAATTGTAATGCATTATACTTTTAGATCATTGTTTATTTTCTCTAATATATGGTCTTTTACTGTAATTTGAAATTAATTGGAAAAGAGGTTCAACTAAAAATTTCTAGGTTATGTTTTGTTTTGTTTTTGTTTTTTTGGTCTCCTGTGGATTTTGTCTATTTTCATATTTTGCTCCAGGATAGGCAGGTAAAGTTATAGGTACAGTGACATAGGGTATTTGTGAGGCAGGACAGCCTCTCTAACCACCCTGATATGCAAAGGTTGCACTAGTTCAACACTAGTGGAGGCTGTTCTCTGTTCTTTCCCTTGTCCTTGTTTCCTGTTAGTGTTGTCTCCTGTGTTTTGCTTCTTCTTGACAGAAACCAGAATCTTCATCTCTGAAAGCCTCTTCATCTCTGTGCTCTTTGCAGTCTGTGAGCCCTAGAAGATCTGCTCATCCTTGCCATGTAAATTGATTATCACAGATCCTTTTGCTTTGGGGAAACTAATTCTGTGCTTCCGGAGCTGGCAGTAGGTCTGACCCTGCTGCAGAAGTCTCTGCCATGTCCTCTGCAGTCCATGAATTTCAGACTTGTAGGTCAGAAAGCATAACTTCGGCTGCATCAGCAGAACAAGCAGACAGGAGCGGATTAGAAGCCTCTGTTTTGGTTAACTACTAGCAGGAAGACTAAGATTTGTGCTCTGCTAATGTGGATCAGTTAAACTTGGCAACTTGTTAGCTGTTTGTCTTAAGTTAAAAACGTGTTGGACTTGTTTTCCATTCCCTGCTGTTAATCATCATAGTCATCTATTACAGAATTATCTGTTTTTTCATTTTATTGCTTGAAAAGTTTTGGTTAAAGATTTTTGTCCAATGAGTTTCCTAAGTGATGGAATAAAAGTGATTTCTTTTCCTTTCCGAGTAGCATATCTTTGATCTACATAGATTGTTGCCAGTGTTCAGTTAGGATTCTCTGCTATACAACTACAATGCTGTGACATGTTTGTTATACTTGACAGAGTCTTAACAGAAGGAGCGTAAGGCTGACTGTCTTCTTACCAGTAGCTGAGAAATCTCATTCATGCTTTGGGCTGTTGACTGTATGCTGTGAAGTAATGGTTTTTCATGTAATTTGCTTATCTCTGAATTATCTTGGTTTTACTGGTAATGGAGTAAATGAATTTCAGTCAGTTTTTGGAAGTGTTGTGTATACACTGTGAGAGAGTATGTTGGAAGGCTTCTCTCATTTTCCTTCTCTGTGAATTTAGTTCTGTTGAAACCCACACCAAATGATGTTATTTTAATTTTTTTTAATTCATTTTTTCTTCAATGTTAAGTGTTAGGGTGGTTTTTTTTGTTGGGTTGGAGCTTTAAAAAGCTTATACTATTCCAAGCTTTTCCTGCTTCTAGGACAAGGCAGTCTTGGGCAACTGATGGCTATAACTGGCAAACAAGAACATGATCATTAGGAAGCTACAGGGCTTTCTTGTGTTCAGGCTATTAGGACACAACCTATTCCTCTTTCCTTCTATTTTTTCTCTTAGGACCCTAGTTAAAAAAAAAAAAAAAATTAAGGTGCTTGAGGATCTGGTTTTCCAAAGATCCCACAACTTCAGTAAGGCTCTGGGATGTCTGAAAATTGGGGATGGAATAACTGCATTTGTTTTAAGATTGTCAATGTATCACACGCACAAACAATTTGTTATATTTGGGACATGTCATCCTATGGATCTGTGTGTGCTAAGTGTAATCCACAGCAGGTTATGTTGCATATTTCTCTGTGGGAAGTGCTGAATAGAAACTGGGGATCTTATTTCTAGTCCTGTGCTTACAGTGTTCAGTACCAAGAATGCTGCTATGCTATTTAATTTGTTATTGAAACATTAGAGGGAAAGTAGAACTAATGGGTTAGGGAAATTAACCTCCCTCGGGTTTTACATTTTCCAAGTAAAAATTGGTAAAATGGATCTAAAAATGAAAAAGAAAAATGTTTTTCAAAGCATTTATGGAAACTTTACCAAGTGCTTTTTTTTTTTTTTTTTTTTTTAAGCTTCCATGTTCTGATTTGTTTTTTGTAAAAGCACATATCTATTAATGTTCATTTTTATACATTTTTATAATTTCTTCATACACGTTTACTGCAAAATGGGTTACAATACAATTTCAGTACTTTTACTGGCTTTAAAAAAAATTACTGTGGAAAGCTAGTTTTTCAATTGTGCAGGAAGTTTTAATAGTCTTTAAAGAGCACAATCAAAAGTATGCAAAAATTTAAATGGGAAATTGAACATCAAAATAGTTCCTTTGCTGTAAGAGATGGAAAATATTTTTATTCTGAGAACAAGATTTTCTTCTTAAATAAAACAGGCAACTTGCCATTGTGACCAAATAACAGCCATTTATAATAAAATTTTGGCTTTGATAATTTCTTTAAAGGCAGTTGCTGTGTTAGTGAAGCAGCTGGTTACACTGGAAGTAGTGGTGTTGCTGTGTGTGGAGAGTAGTAGTGTTAAATGCTGTTTACTGTCAAACTCAGTTTGATTTGACTGCTTTCTCCTAAGTAGGCTCAGGGTGTTACTGGTAGTGTTAGCACCTACATTTCACAGTGCTTGGAAGTGCCAGACTTGTGTTGTTTTCATCTGTCATCGGCCAACACGATGAATTGAGAGTTGAACAGAAAAGTGATTATAGAAACTCTTGGATGAAGAGTGTGGTCAGGGAAGTTGAAAATAGTTTGCTCAGCTGCTTCTCTACAAAAATGCTGGGCTGCAGTTCAGACAACCTTCAGAGTGCACCCTGAAAGTATTTGTTTTGCAAAGGCATTAGATTTTTTTTTTACATTTCCTGATCAGAGTGATCATTAGCCTTTTGCTCTGATGCCACACCAGTTATTGTCCTTGTGAATGACCCAATGTAAAACAGTCATGGCAATGAAATTGAGGTGGAAAAGTATAATCAATTTTGATTTCTGGTTTTATTTTGGGGTTACTTTAGTAGTTTTAAGGTCTAGAGTCTCTTCTCTAATGACTGGATACAGCAAAGATGATAGTGATGTGCCATAACCTGAGTCTCTCCTGCCTTCCAAAGGGAGAGCACTGCTGAAGGTTTCTGTGAGTGAATCTTGATCTGCCTCCCATCTCTAAATCTGTCTCTGAAGTGGTGTTTGCTGCTTTGTGCTTACTGTGCAGCATAAATCAGATTATCCCCTTCAGATGGCTTGCCCCGTAGCCCATTGGGTATTGAGATGTCAGGGATGGGCTGGGAACAGAACGTTCTGACCAGGTTAGCACCTCTCCCTTTCGAAAGCCCGTCTGAACTTGGGTGCAAAAGCACAGAGTGACCATGACACAAAGAGGAGCCATGGTCTCTAAATGCCTGGATGGTACCTCTGACTTCCCTTTATGGTCTGTTACTAAAATTGGAAAAAAAAAAGTTTTCATTTAATTTGAGACATGATATACCTACAGAATCTCTGAGTGCCCTCATAAGTTTGGACGTTAAAGATCAACAAGCAAAAACTTCTGGTTGTGGATGTAAAGAGGTAACATTTTTGTCAGTGCAATCTCTTCAGCCATACCATATGCTTCAAAACTACCTTTTTAAAAGCACTCTACATGAGCTGTAAGATTTCAAAATCTTAATGCATTTCAAAATTTTCATCTTTCATTTATGTAAGAAAAAGTGAAAAGACGAGTTTTGGAAGACAGTGGGAATGCTGGGAAAATGGAGTATCAAGCCTGACAGAAATACAAGTGTCTTCCTGTGAGGGGACATAATACTGTTCTTTGAAGGCCATCCTTTTCTTCCACTAATCCAAATGAAAGATAACATTCCTTTTTAAAAGGTGATAAAATGGTAGGATTCAATGCTGGCCACTTTGTTACACTGTGCTGATTTAGCACTATTTTGTCCAGTTTTATGCCAGTGATACTTATGCCATTAAGTTTGAAGGTTGAAGATGCCATTATCTGATGTTACTGAACTGCATTTATTTGGGCTGTAAATGGTTTTCTGAGCACTGGGGCTTTGATTGTCCTGGTGGTTGAATTCTTGCTTCATTTGAACTAACAGGGACTAGTGTTTTGCAATAGATTTTAAAAATGAAATTAATGTTTTATAGAAGAGCATTGATACCTGCATTATCACTAACCATGTGTGCTGTGCCCTATAGATTGTATAGCAGCTAGTTTTGAAATTTTCACTTTTAACTGGTTAACTATTTTGCTTCCAGGAAATAAGATTAAATTTTTGTTTGAAGATCTAGAAAGGATAGAAGTTAGCCATTCTAGTACACTATCAATGTATGAAAATGTTGGGGTTCTGTTCATTTGGCTTTGTTCTAAGCTATATGGACTGAAACACTTTTACATGGTAATATATATTTTAAAATTGTGTTTAAAAAATCACATCTATTGCTATTGTCTGCTGTCACTCATGTATAGTACTGTCATTTTTAAGATAGAAAAACAATAGCATAATTAAAATTGAAAGGGAATGCAAAGACCTGATATGTTTGCTGACTGAAAGTATCTCCTGACTAGGAATTTATTAATCTGATACCTTATAGAGCTGTTTTGCCACTGAAACTCCCTGTACCAGATCAGTTAGGGAGAATGGTTTATAAACTAGGAAGAAACTATCAAGGAAGAGAAGCAGCTATTCAAAAATAATTAGAAATACATGATGAACAGTTCAGCATAATTTGAGAACACTAAGTAGGCGCTCACAAAACAAATTAATAGTTTGAGAAGTAAGGCATTAGTGCTGCTCTGACTTTAACTGTCTGGCATAAAAGGGCAGTGTTAGTGAATGGAAATAGTAAAGTCCCAAGGTCCTGCAAAGTTGGATTTTGAACATGGTTTTTTTAATATTTCCACCAAATATACAGAAAGCATTTAAAACTGTTACTGATAAAAAATTGGAGACAACAAACAGCTGAATAAACAGATAAAATAGTCAGTGACTGATAAAGAGAGGATAAGCTCATTAGCTGAGCTAGACTCAGACACACAATATATTTTTCAGCATATCTCAATATAGTTTTGTGTGTTGAAATAATAAATGTGCACCATATTTCCATCTTTATTCCAGGAAGAAATTATCCTTTAAGGAGAAAAACCTCTCTCCCAAGAACAGGGAATTGCAGTCATCAGTTAAACCTGGACTTGTGTTGTTATGCTTTGGCCAAAAGGCCTCATACATCTAAGAGCTGCAGTATTGAGGCTGTGTTATCTCTTTGTTTGATGGTGTTCTGAAAAAGTCTGTAGTGATGGCTCCAGAAGGGTGTGCTTCAAGAAGGACATAGAAAACTGGAGATAATTCTGGATAGAGTTGTAAGAATGATGAAGGAATTGGAAATGTGCTGTTTGCTGAAAGATTTAGAGCTCAGTCAGCTAAGTTGAGAAAAATTGTGGTTAAGAGACCATTTGATCACAGTCTTAATATATTCATATGGGAGCAGAAATGTGATCATAGATAGTGTCTCCTTCTAGCAAACAAATAATGCAAGAACCAACAGCTTTGTAGTTGATGTCAGTCAAATTAGTTTGGAAATAAAGTGAAAAATTGTACAGGGAAGGGCATTAGACACTGGAAGAACTTAGCAATAGGTGCGATGCATTTGCAAACACTGGAAATACTGTAATTAAGATTCTGAAAGACTCACTGTAGTTTGGGAACATGTTAATACAAAGTAGAAATTGATGTGGGGAGCTTGGAATACTTAGTGCTCACAATACTTACATCCTTCTTTAAAGTCCATGACTCTTATTTGCAGTGTAGTTGTTCATTTCTGCTCACTTTGATTCTGGTTTAACCATTAGGACAATTTGTTTTCAATATGGTGCAATGTGGTGCAGGTATCCCTGGTGGCCCTGAATAAGCTGGAATGGATGCTAAAGGCACTGAAGCTATGCTAGCATGGTTTTGTACCAGAAATGATGTATATTTATATACTGTGTTCTAGCAGGGCTGGCATGATGTATTCAGGGCTTGATGATCATAGCTGCTTGCTCACTCTTAACAAGCTCCTACAGGCAAGGAGTCCTTGAAGACCTTGGGAATAATATGTAAAAACAAGGACTTCTCATATAGTAGAGGCAGGCTTCCAAAAAGAAATTATTTTTTACTTTTTATAAGTTTTTTTAAATTTTATTGTTTATGTGGATTCAGTGTGAGAGCAGTTGAAATAAAAGTTCCAAGCTATTTAGTGCAAGAGACCATACTGGATTCAGGAAACCAGTTATGTGGAAATAACTGGAGACTGAGACAAAGTGAAGGAACAAATTAAAGGCCCTATTCTGACTCTTCCCTGAACATTATCTCCTTTGGGGAGATAAGATACTGAACTGCTGGATTACTGGTCTGATCCCATGTGACTTTCCCTATATGCTTTCTCCTGAAGTCTGAAAAATGAAATCTGTAACTTTAATGACAGTTTGTAATGTGGTAACATGTCAGCCTCTCAGAACAAATATATATGCAAGAGAATCTTTCTTTAAAATAAAAGTTGGAGGATTAAAAAAAAAACCACCAAAAAACAAACCCCAAACCTGAACTTTAGCATTGATTAGTTGTATCAGTTTTACCACAGCAACTTGTACTTGATTGTATCAGTTTTATCATATCAACTTAAAACTGAAGCGTACATTTTGTTCATTGAAGTGTTTTGATGTATTGGACAGATTTATACTCAGCTAATGCCTCTGCTCTTTAGGTATGAGTTTCCAGTGTTGGCAAAAGAAATTCACGAAATCAGCCTATGTAACTGGATTACTTTCCAATTGTTGGAATGTCGTTTTCTCTCTTGTTTAGCTCTGAATCTTGTCAAACCACTTCATAGTACAGTATATGGATCATGTTCATAGCCTGTGAGTTGCCAGCACATCTGTGGATGAGCTGCTTAGAGCCACTGATTGAGTCATTGCTAGAAGAGCAAAAGAATTAGAAAACTATTGAACCAGACGGAAAGCTGCATAATTAAGGCATTGCCTTTATGTATTTTATTAGACAGGTTACACAGAGCTGCCCAACTGGAGACTGTGTTGGTGTGGACATTAAATTGAGGATCACAGTATTCAGAAAATCTGATATGATAGCTAGTGCTGTCTTGAGCTTTTCCACTTGATGAGTAATGGTGCACCAGCACTACACTACATACTTATCTTAAATATCAGACTTCAACTGTTCTTGAAAGATTAACATACACATTAATCTGATTTTTTTTCTGATGTGCATGTCTAGAAGTTTATGAAACTTTTTAATGCACCTTATTATATTAATTTTAAAATGCATATTATGGAAACTGAGACTTTGCTGCCATATTTCTGACCAAAGTCTGATACTGTTCAATTCTAGGCAATTTCATGTGTAGTTGCAATAAACATCAAGAAATTTGAGTGTGGTGAAGCTTTATATTCTGATCAGATTAAAAATATTTCACTTTCATTGTTATGTTTCATAATGAACACAGGTTTGTTTTTTGATTAAAAATGCGTAGATCACCTTCTGTATATATTATGCTATGGATTTATTTGTGAAGTAGATCACATAAAAATTGCACAAACACTGAGATGTAAAATTAGAAAACGTTGCTTCTAATTGCCGTGTAAAACTTAAATAAGCCATAGTAATCCATGTGTTTACTTGCTAAAATTTTTATTTAGCAGATTTACTTTCTGAATAGGTAAGATTCATAGGAATGTAGGAACTATTTGTGCAGATATCAGTGAGGGATTTCTTTATATCTGTCTTCTAGTCATGATTCAAGTTTTTATGGACTACTTGTTAAAATCCTTATTCTGTTTCAGAAATGTTGCAGTTTGCATTAATAGGGTAAATTCATATATGATGGATTCATATCTCATATGTTCCACAAGTAGTGCAAGTAAGAAATCATAAGAGTTGTAATTTGATGACATTTTGGGGTTTTGTTTTTCCTTTTCAGTCGGTGGCGAAGACTGGGCGATTGCTGATTAGCCATGAGGCTCCCTTGACAGGAGGGTTTGCATCTGAAATCAGTTCCACAGTTCAGGTACACAGGTTATTTGTTTTTAAGTGTTCTGCATGGATGAATATGCTTACCTATAGAAGAAATGCTTATTACTACATTAAAAATTGAGGTTTTAATTTTTTTTCCTAGTTATTCTCTTTTGCATTTTTATTAAATTTCAGTTTTGTGGTTGCCTGCCTTACTTTATCTGAACAGCTGAGAAATCATCTACATATCAGGTTCTGAGCAGAGTGTCTGCTAAGCTAGAAGTTGAACTTTCACTGCAAAGCAGGGAGAATGCATTGTCAGATGGAGAGGAAAAAACTTTACGTACACTCTGGTTTTAATATACCTTTTTATTTTTCTATATGCTTATCCCTGAAGCTTCTTAAAAAGGCCTTCTAGGAATGTTAAATCAGACCCAGAAAAAGCACTCAGGTCCAGTACAGTATAACATGGAGTTATATAGTGTTCAGAGACCTCATTAGAAAAGGAGTCTACAGAAGTTGTTCAGGTGTAATTGTAGTGCTCACACACGTGTTGACCTTGTATGAGCAGAACAGTTTTGAAAGGCTTGACATCAGTAGCAGTTGTATCTGAAGCATTAGGCTTTTGGAAGTCCTTTTGAGCTTTCTGTTGTGTTTTCTATCTGTACCTGCATACAGATTTCCCCCTTACCTTGATTTCTTTCCTGTAGACATCTGTCACCCTGGGTTAGAGAAGCATCTAAACTAAACTAAATCACCACCTGATTACTATTTTCTGAGTACCCTAGAATAGTTAAATTATAGGATTTGAGAGAAATGGGATTCTAAAATTCACAAAATATAAACCACATTGGCAGTAATTAAAGCTCAGGAATAAGCCTTTTTGTAGGGAAGAATAGAGTTAATAATTCTGGGAATGCAATTTTAGATTAAGCGTGCACAAGGATTCAGAAAACTATGTTTCTTGAGCTTTGTGGTACAATTTCTTCTAAAGAGTAGTTGTACTAACTTTAGCAGAATTATATTAAGGTCATTCATTTTTTCTACCACATTGTTGTCTCCATTAAGAATGAAGTATTTGGTTTCATGGAAATCTCATAGCAGCCTTCCAGTAACTGAAGGAAGCCAGAGAGGGATTCTTCATCAGGAACTGTAGTGATAGGACAAAGAGTAGTGGATTCAAACTGAAGGAGGGGAAGTTTAGGAGAAGAGCAGAAAGTAGGTTAGATTTATAAAAGAAATTACTTGCTGTGAGGTTGATGAGGCACCAATTGCCCAGAGAAGTTGTGGATGCCCCATCCATAGAAGTGTTCAAGGCCAGCCTGGATGGGGCTTTTAGTGACCTGGTCTAGGGGAAGGTGTCCCTGCCTGTGGCAGCAGGTGTTGGAACTAGATGATCTTGAAGGTCTCTTCCAATCAAAAGCATTCTATTTTTTTTCATCTTTCTAAGTAATCAGCATTTAACCTCCTTTCTTTTGTAGGTATTCTCTGTGATTAAACTAAGACTACTAAACTCCTAAGGTACTGACAAATCTGAGTGTAGAAAGTGATAGCTTTTAAAAAATTCATACAAAAATGTGAAATAAACTCAACCAAAAGAGCCTGCCTTTTAGTGTCTTGTGTTATTATTACCACTTGAGGAGAAAACTGTACTGAGCCGTGCAGCCATGTCAGAATTTACTGGTATAACAAAAGAAAGCATATGTATTGTAGAGAAAAGTGAGCTGAAAAGAAAAAACCTCATCAGTAAATATCATTGGAAGAGCATGGGATGCTCAATATACTGCTAAAACTATAACTGAGTTTTTAATCTCCTCACACCTCCACTGACAAAGCTGCTTACCCAACTGATCTGTCTTGGTGTAATTTTTCATATCAGAGATCTATCTTGACAAATATCACTTTTTTAGAAAACCAAGTTTAAAATGCTTTAGTAAAGTGCTATTTGTTTCTGTCAATATTGAAGGAAGTATTTTCTTGTTTTATTATAGTTGCTTGTAATTTTATATTTATATTTCTTGGGAAACTGCACTTTTTGTCTTGAGAAATATTAGCTAATCTATCACATGTGCTCCCTCAGAATAAATTGGAACATAACTCTTTGGCATTGAGTTTATCTATGACAAGTTTTCTTTTACATAAATGAGTCAACTTGAATCTGTGTTATAACTGTATTCTCATTACTCTCTATGTCCATTCTTGAAGATTCTATCATCCATACTAAAATTTTGATATGAGTACTTTAAAGACTATACTGCAAAAGAGATTAAAAAAATATTTTCAAAGCATTACAACTTTTTAAAGAACAGTATTGCTTTAGACATACAAAAGACCTTGCCTTTCTTACTCAGTTAAAAAACCTGATCTCTAAATGATCAAGTTAAGCCCATATGTCTCATATCACTCTCCCGTAAAAATAAAAACAAAAAGTGAGATTCGCTTTTGCTGGACACAGTGTATACTGTGAATGCCAAAAACTGGCAATTGCAGTTGGCTTTAGTTTCCTCTTACACATGGAAGTCATAGAACTTCAATAAAGTGTGTCCAGTTGGATTAGATGGTTAGTTTCCATATTGTTACTCTATCCTTGCTGTGAGGTCTCTTGTCATAGAAATAAGATGAATAAAAGTACATAGGTTATTTTAAAAGTTAATGGTCACCAACATTTTATGGTGATGTACACTTCAGGAAAACAGTACAAATGGAAATGATGGCTTTCACTCATGAACTGTAGGAAGAAACTACATTGAATAGTTTTCTTTTTGCATCTGAGAGATTAAAAGCAGTGTTTGGAGAGCATATTAAATCAATTTTGTTTTGTGTCGAATACGGAATATTTTAAAGGGTCACATTGTTGGACTGAAGTAGTCATTTACTCTACTCAAACACATTAAACTATGAACAAGATGAGATGGTGTAGTAAAAATGCTACGTGATAAGACTTTTCCCTTTGTTCTGATGTTTCACATGTGATCTCAATGAGTATTTTGGAGTGAGCAACAGCTGTTAGGATAAATTCAATACAGCTACAGTTGATAATCCATATTGGTTATATGCTGTATAAAAGCTTGCATAAATGTCATGTTCAGCCGAGAAAACATTAAACTTTTGCTTAAGCTATATGGTTGGAGCAAAGTTTGAGAAGCTGTGGGAGAAAGGCCCACTGAGATGTCACTTCCAAAATAATGAAGACTTGTATGTGGAATCAATCAGTACATTAATCACTTGTAATACAAAGAAATGTAAATCCAGTAATTGTGTCCATTAAAAAAAAAAAAAAAAAAAGAAAAAGAAAAGGGAGAAGCAGGATATTTTCAAAGAGGGATGAATGGGTGGAAAAAGGGAAGCAGGAATAGACTATGTTAAGTTGTGTGATAAAAGGCTCAACAGTCTGTGCAGACACACACAAAGCAGAGCTGAGCATCTCAGTGGGCAGGGAAGCCCAAATAGCTCGGTCTGGGAAACGGAGCCCCAGACTCGGCTCCTGCCAGGGCTGTCATGAGCCTCAGCCCTGGGGGCTGGTGTGGAGACAGCCAGCACCAGGAGTAAGGGGCACTTTGGATCTGAGTGGGTTTGCTACTTGCCAGCATTTGAGTTGGATTATGAGATGTGGGGAGAAGCATTTTGGAATCATATAAGACTTGTAGGATTTTTAGAAGAGGAACCAAAACTGGGGAGAGCTGGGGACCAGGCTGATTTGGGGAGGCATAGATCTGGGAAAATTGAGACATAAAGGCATAGAAAGGAAGGTTGTATTATAGTTACAGTAATAAGATGGTTACTATTTTCTGATAGGGCTTAAATAAACGTGTGAATTTAGCACATACCCTTCGGCACTGATCTCGCAAATATAAAAAATGTATGTCACAGGAAGGTCTTGGTGGTTTCTAGCCATTCTCTACAAATAATGGCTAAAATACTGAAAGATAGAAAATGCTTTAATGATTCTTAATGTTTTAATTTAAGGAATTAAAAATTTCTTTTAGGAATTTTGATTAACATATACATCAATGACATTATAGCAGAATACACCATGAAAATATATGATGTTATTAAAATACAAGAAATGCACATGACTTAAAGTTGTTAGCTGACCTTGTAAAGGTCATGGCTGTCTGTAAAATAACAAGTCAGCACATTGTTTTTTGTAGAGGATTGCTCAGATGTGAAAAGGAGCATTTTGTCATTCTTGCAGGAACAAAGCAATTTTTATTTAATTGTGGGTTTCTGTCTTATTAACATAGTTTCTTCTCTTATTGCTTGGTAACTACTCTGTCCCTTTGAGCCCTTCCATAGGACTCAGTGTGCTTCTCAGAATTACGCAGGGCTAACAGTCTTCCAGATGGTAGCAGCAAGAAAATTCAGTGAAATAACCTGTATCTGAGGCTGAGTTACATGATCTTATTTTTCAAATCTTGGGTTCTGTATCTAAAAATTGAGGATAATAGTATTTGATTGTTTGGTGCTTTAGATTTCCTCCTCCTACAGCAAAATAAGGTCTAATCTCCAGTAAGTGCTGTAATTTCCTGCTGGAGTGTGACATTAGGGAAAACTATATGAGCTGCTTTTGTGAGAAGCATTTCAGGAAAAGGAAAAGTGGGTATATCGAGCAATACCTTCCAAAGACATGAGAGTTCCATAGCAGTTTTATTCTAAAGCAGGTTACCACAGAGAAAAGAGTACCAAAACAAAAACAACCACCCCCCAAAATCAGTAATTTCAGCAGTATCAGCATTTAAAGTACAATCATATTGGACTGGTATTGGCTAAAATTACATAGGAATTGTCTTAAGTATTATTTTATGGAGTCCTAATGAAAAAAAATTGCTTTCAGAATGTTTGTCCTGAATCATTTTTCATATCACTACATTATGCGTCTTTAGCATTTAGGATGTTGAGATTTTCCAAATAGTTCCATTATTTCAGTTTTCTTGTGAGCAGAAGTTAAAGTAGAATTTCCCAGTGAAGCTGTGACAGTCCTCCATGGCTCTCTGTGATGTTTTGAGGAAGTGAATGCAATGCAGTACTCCAAAATATTTGTGAGACCAGGTTTGAGTTTCAGATTATGCACCTATGTCTGTACTTAGTGCAAATGGAACTAGTTAATGACTGGGCCTGTGGGATTTATTTTGGCGTTATGGTGAAAGCATCAGATGTTGTTCTGGTGCCACTCAAAGTCTAATTTAACGAACAGGCTGTAAACTGCTATTTAAAGTCTCTCTTTATTGAAAGCAATGCTTCCAGTGTAATTGTTCTATTTTTATATTTATACGTTTTCATTCTCAGAATATGTGTTGAAGTAAGTTGCCTTTTGAAGTGACCTTTGAGATATGATGGAATGTGTATGTCTTAAGAAGCTGGAGGAGTCTGAGGTACAAACTGTTATAACTACATAATTACAGAAATGAAGGAAATTTTAATTGCTCTCTGTTCAGCTGGAGAAATAATAAAAGAAGACTCAAACATGTTTTCCCATATTAATTAGAAAGATGACTGAGCACAGGCCAGCCTGGACAGCTTTTCATAGAACACAGACTTTTTTTCACTGAGTTTAGACATTTCATGGAATGTCTAAATGAAGAGGCTTTGGACTAAATGTAACACAGATATCTAAGGAAAAGGCACAATAAAACATGCAGGGTACAGCAATATGATTGTTCAGCTGATGTAGGAAAATTATTGCATCTGAATTGATATTTTTTAACTTTTCTTTGACACGATTACAATAGGCAGTAAAATTGGAAGAGATGAAATACTGACAGGGTGTGGTCCTTCATTTGTTATCCTATTTAATTTTCATATCACTCTTTTGGCACATCCAGCAGGAACCACAAACTACAATATACAAGTCTGGTTTTATAGATCACACCATCATTTTCTGTCAGGAGAAGTGTGATCTAGAAAATATTGGTATAGAGTATAAATAAAAGATGGAATAAATACAGGGAAATAAATTCAAGGTGGGCATAAATTGTATAGTAATACAGAAGAGAGCAGTGATTTGAAGGGAAAGAAAATCAAAGTATATAGAAATAAGCCATAATGATGAAAAACAGTAATGTTATTTCTTACGTGAGGGATTGGGAGCAGTAAGGGAAATATCAACATAAAGTTGCCATTCAGTGACTTGAATCAAAGGTACATGAAAATGTTACTTGTGTTTATAAAATGTGACTATAAGCTGTTCAGCAAACTCACAATTCGTGCTGCAGCATGAACTAGAGGCAGTTTTTGCTACTCAAGTCGGAAGTCTTGCACAATATTGAATGTAAGCATGTTTTGTTACACAGTGTAGAAAATGAAAGTGAATAGACAAGATGTTACAAAAACTATTTCTCAAATAAAGCTGTAGTATTTATCAATAGAAAATGAGATTTACATACTACAAAAATATTTGAAAAGTAAGATTCACTGTGATGCTGAAAAGTTCTGTAAAATCTATATAAAAAATGATCTTTCAGATTGATCTACGAATTTAATGTGACTCTTTTATACTAATTATCAAACTAAGAGTTTTTCTTCATCTTAAAGAGCTTTCTAAAGAGCTTCAGTACAGCAATAAACATTTAGTATTTTTTTTCCTTTCTTTTGTAAATAAGGAAGAACAAGTTTTATGCCTTGTACTCCACTGTGTGCCCCCTCTTAAACCATTGCACAGTCCTGGGGCTTGTGACCCCAGCTGTAGAGATTTGGTGGTTGTGTTTGTCTGGCAGAAGTGGCATTTTTCTCAACTTGTGTTTCTTTTAAAAGGGAACCAAAATCTAACAAGCAATGCCGGTTCACAGGATGGTGCCTGGACTTTCTCCACACTAACTCTTTGAAGCCAAAATGGTTTTGGATGTTACACAAAAGTCTCTTATTATAGTTTGACTCACTGCATGGAAGCATCTTAATTTTCATTTGTCTTGTGTTCTGATACCTATGACCCATACCAGTGTCTTGGTTTATAACTGTAAGAAATGCAGCACAGGATGAATGGACTTCTATGATGTTTTGTTTGATCTTATCATGTCATAAAGTCCAATTTACCCATGAGACTTTATGCACGCTTATTTAATTTTAGAGAACATAAGGAGGAACAAATTTCTTAAAATGCAAACAGAATATTGTTATAATACTGGCACGCTATCAGTTCAGGCTACAAGGGAATGTTGTGTTCCTCTAGGTTGGAATAAATTCAGTACTGAGGAGAGAAAAATTATTTAATGAATTCAATTTAGCCAAATATTAAATGGGACACACAGTATTCTGTACTGTGTAAAACCCCCACATACGTTTCTTTAAAACAAGCAAACAACACCCAAATCCTAAAACAACATTCAAGTTGGAAAACGAAGTGCTCAAAGATTTTCGTAAAATCAGCCCGAGAACACACTCTTGAAAGATGTAAACACTGACTGTTTACATGTCCAATTAGTCCAGTCTCTAGACATAACAAAAATCAAAATGCCTTATTCATCTATAGCTCAACTTGAAGTCTTTTTAGCTTCTGTGAAACAGCTTGTGAAGAGGTTCACACAAAAGGGGGCATGTGGGCTAAGGCATTTCCCAGCCATGGGACTGCTCATGCGCACTCGTTCTTTTGAGGACAGTCTCATTCCATGTATGAGAGGGGGCATGAACCAGTGCTGTACCTGCAGGTGATGTTTCAGTCACCCACTTGTGGCACATGCTTCTCATAGCAAATTATTGACCCACACTTGAATCCCAGTCTCACTGATTTGGATGTGGGTTTCTACACAATGAGAGTGTGCCCTATCTACTTGGCTTTGAGTGTGTTCTCTAATAATTATGGGTTGGAGTAAGCTTTTCTCATGTGCTATGGGAGCTAAAGCTGTTTCTTCTTTATCTCTAGAGAGGTAAGGGCAAAAATGAGACAGGAGTTTGGCAGTTTCCATAGGCACTGAAAGGAGAGGGACACAGTAAGCACTGCCTCATTAGAAGTCCTGAATAAGGGAGAGAAGAGCAAGGCAAGCAGTAAGGTTTTGAGGGGCCATTCCCAGCATATGGGAATAAATGCCTGCTCTTTTAGAGTGTGGTACACTTCCCAGCTTTGCTGCTATGGCATCAGAGTTCACTGAGAGAAAGGATGGGTAGGATGGCAGGTGTGTGTCAGTGAATACTTCACCATGGATGGAACAGGAAAAACTCAAGGCAGTGATCAGCTTGAGGCTGTCTGCTTTGCCAGGAAGGCATTTCTGATAGGCAATGCCCAGCCAGATAGGCACCTTTTAAGAAAGCGTTCCACTGAGAGGAGAACATTTTTGCAGCTTGTAGTTACTTTCCATGCTTTCTATGGAGTTACTTATTTTCATGTAATGTACTGGACAAAGGCTTTTGGCACTGAAGCAAAATAACCCTTTCCTGTTCCACTTTCAGCTGCACTGTCTGTTAGGCAGAGGGCAGCATTTCTTTGAGATGCATCAAACCCTGTTTGTCTTCCCCTGTCTGCACTGGTTTTCCCTGCATTGGTGGGGTACACAAGTGTGCAGCCAAGCACTTTTTCATTTTTTTAAATGCAAATTCTCAAAGAGGCAATACGAAGTGGTAAAGTGGCAAAAATATGTTGAGAGTCATTGTGGTTCAGTGAAATCGAAAGTTTTAGCTACTGAACAAGTTCAGTGTTTGATTCACCTTAATCAGTCAAGTGTATGGTATTAAGTATTCTCTTAGAGTATTCACTGAGGCCTTTTTTAACATGTTTTGATATTTAATTTGGCATGCAAATGTTCGTATGCCTGAGGCTGAACTTCAGCATCGTTGCCCTGCTGATGCACCCCTGTTCGTTTTTTGTGTTTTACAGCTTTGAACAATGTGTTTGGTTTTCCAAACACTAATTCTGAAAAAAACCAAGAACATGGGCACTGAGGCAGAATTTAAATTTTCTCTTTTCTGTGCACTCCCTCCAATTTGCATTTTCATCTTTCTAGCTATTAGGAATTGTTTTTCTAATGGAAGGAACCTTTTTGTATTGATACTTACTCTAAGGTACAGTTTATATTTGCAATTTTAATTCAAACTGCTTTAATTAGAATCATGATAAGAATCTAACATTTACTTTTCTGATAGCCATGGAGTTGATGGAAATGAGATGGTTTTACTCCACATCATGAGTTGGGCAAAAACCAAAAAAACTTCTGTGGACTGCATATCCTGTGTTTTTTGGTCTGTGATGCTGTGATATTTTTCCTTTTTTTTTTTTCTTGCCACCCTCTAATACCGTATTAAGGTTTAGTAACATCAGCATTTCGAAGTGGCATATAAACATAATTAATTGTGGCATAGGAGGACATCAAAACTATGAACTTTGAATAGCCATTCTGGATCCATGTTAAAGCTGTTACTCAGCAGGCTTTTTATATATATATATATATATATATATACACACACACCCCCCATGTCAAATCACCGATTTGTTGCTTAATGAAAATTAATATAAAAAATGAAAATCTTTGAAATTCTGAATCTAGACTGATAAAAGGTGATCTGTGGCATGACTCTAGAATAGGGCAACTCTGCAAAGCAGCTACTAACTCAAGGATATTTAACTTATCCTCTGCTTGAAAACTGAACAATACTATATTTAACTTGCTTTATTTTGTTTGGCATTATCTGTTCCTCCCAATAAATTGCAAATGGCTTTAGAACCCCAGGTAAGTGCTTGGAACAGCAGTTTAGCAGGAGTCCCCCATAAAAGTGTGGTAATGACATTTCTTCCATTTTCCTGTGCTTGAGAGCTATAAAACACTCCTTGGGTGGTTGAAGTCACTTGACCTTTGGCATCATTTCTCAAAATGCTTCAGTGGGAAGCTCGAATCCTTTATTAGGCCCAGGTATAGCAAGTTAATACATAGTAAGGGACCCTGGCAAGACAGGGTAAAAATAATGTGGAGTTTTTTGTTTGCCCTATACGTCAGGTTTGCTTCTTTGGAGCAGACAGTGAGTGGCCTATCTTATTTACTTTAAAATTTGCTTTAGTAGGTTGGCTTGGGGTTCAAAAATACTGATTCATGCAAGTATATTGTTCTATTTTTTTCCTGACCTCTCATATTTTGGTATGGCCACTGGAAATGGTCTGGCTAGACCATTAGTTTAGAGAAACAGATGTAGTTCAGAGTAGCATGACTGGAGAATAGTGATCTATGGCATACAAAAATCCATGCAGAATAGGGGAAAATTTTAGTACAGAACAGAAAAATCTATCCTTACGTGTTAATGGCTCAGTGAAATTTTTAAAATACTTTACATAAGGAACATTTATTTTTAAATTTTCTTGTAAGTTTAATGAATACATAAAAAACCTATAAAACTGTGTATTTATTCATGTTTTATGTATGCACACAAGATCAAATTATTTCAGTTCTGTGGTGAATGTATTCATACGAAAGGATTTAAAAAGAGCCTCTTGAACTCTTCTGTGCTTCTGTGCACTTCCAGAGTGCTGTGAATTTTATACTGTTGCTGTTGGCTACATTAAAATCTTTAATAAAGAAGAGAAAATGGAGGGTGCAGTTTATTGTCTAAAAAACTCGTCTAGGATCTTCTGTTGCTTCCTTGAGAAGGGAAGTGCCTGCTCTCCCTGGGGACAGACACAGCTAATCAGTGCCCAAGTGCCACCCTGGCTTAAAGCCTCAGATCTGGACATACAACTGTAGGGTAAGTAATGATGATGCTGGGCTGTACTATGATAGTTTAGGTAGGCACAGAGGAAATAATTGTTGAGTAGTCTTTTTGTCTGCTAATCCTTTTGAATGCAAATGGACACATGTTCAGGGCTATCACATAGGGATCTAGGAGTTAAAACACTACAATTAGAAAGCTACAAAAGTCATTAAAGCCACTTAAGAATTTCTGAATAGTAGATATAAGCCTTACATGAGAAAAATGACAACACTGGGAGAAAGTCTGCAATGAGGCTTTAGACAGCTAGAGAAAGGTCTATTTTATAATGTAACACCAGCATAAAAGAATGAGCATGAGCTACTCCTAGTGGTACATGTCATTCATATGCTGTACATTGTCAGTGCCTGTGATGCTTTGTGTAGTTGTGCTGTTACAATAATAGGATTTTGAATGGCAGCTTTATTGAAAGAGCAATGGCAGTAATGGCATCTGTCTGTATCCCACTGGAAATGTGTGTTAGTCTTGCCACGTTTAACAGCGAACATCCAAGCAGGAAAAATTGTCCTAGGCACACATATCACAAATCATTCTACTGACACTTGTCTCACAAGGAGAGAAAGCTGATGAGGATTTACTGCTGGATGTGACTGAGTCAGGAAGGAAGGACTGCTTCCTCTGCACCTACCACTGAAGCAATCATTTTATAAAACAACATTCAAAACTGAAAAAAATTCTCTACAAACAGGCAGACCCATCTTTTATTAATCTACGTATGGAAGTTTCTGACTTTGGAATAGTTGGTCTGTGTAGTTGTAACTGGAATTCTTCCTAAGATACATTTGCTTGGAAATAATATTTTGTTCCCTGTCCTGAAGAAGTGCCTTTTGTCCATGGTACAGCAAGTGGTGTGCTCATCACCCAGCTGTGTTTTGCTGAAGCACTAAGCATGCACAAATAACTAACACTTGGATGTCTGATCTTGATGGGATGTTTAAAGCAGGGGGCACATTCTTTGCCATCATCTGGTGAAAATGTTCCATTTTGCCCGTACATTTTAAAGAATCTGCTGTCCTACATTTGGAGTAATGCAGATTAGGAAGGATCATAGATAAAATGCGGCAGTTTACTCAAAGTAACATTAAAAAACATCTAACTTGTCATCTGGGAGGTGGAAGGAAATACAAGTCACAGAGATTTCAGAGTTATTATCTGGATACTATATCCTCTTCCTTCCAACGTGTCCTGAATGAAACTATTTAGCAGCCAGCTATTAAGAGTAAATATGTATCTTGGGCGCACTCACTTTAAGCTCTGTTATTCAAAATGCAGTGCATTTTTTGAGAGGACTCGAGGTTTCTCAACACAGTGATTCAGTTCATAATTGTACCTATGCCACATGAAATGATAAAAGCAGCAGTAAAGATGGAATCTTCATTATCCATTAGCAAAAATGCAAGTTAATAATTGGAAGCGTGTCTTGCCTTACTAGAAGTTATGAAAGAATGCAATGCATTTATGGACATCACACAATTCTCTGAAAAATATGCCATGGTTATGATGGGTCTGTCATGGAGAGTCAAAAAAGGGAATTTTATTTTTTTAACTTTGGTCTTAGAAGCTGTTTGTGAGATTCTGCAGTCTTCCCTTTTTCACTCCTTCTGTGAGCTTTCTTTTTAAAGTTATCTGCTGTTGTTTTCTTTTTGTTTGTTTGTTTTTTCTTCATAAGAATCATGTAGTTAGACTAAGAAGTCTGTATTTGGTTACCTAAATATATGGACTGAATTAAAAAAAAAAATTAAAAAAAGGTAAAAAAAAAAGTCTACATTTGTCCTGAAGCTTAATGAAGTGTTCCTGATGGCTTCTTTCTTGTAGAACTTCTTATTCATGAAAAACAGAGTGATTATGAAAACATTAATCTAGGTATCTCCTAGTTCTTCTCTTTAAACTTGGTGCTCCATAAATCATCTGCTTAAGAAATAAGAGAAAAAGGGCATGATCGCAGTGACACATTTTCTTAAGAAAGTATTGAAAGAAAAAGGAAGGGTCTGTATTGAAGTTATTCAAGGGTAATTGAACCACTGAGATCAACAAGTCATTTGTTAGCTTCATCAGAGCCAGCATTTCAAAGTCTATAAACTTTTCTATCTTTTGAGAGAGATCTGGTTTTCACACAGCAGCTTTGCACTCATAACTTAATATGGATTGTAGATTTGGGAGTATCTTATTTCTTGAGGCACCAGCACTTTCATGATTAACAGTGGTGTGTTTCATGGTTTACAAATTTAAATGAATAAATTTGGTTTCCCAGGGACAGAGATTGATACTTGTCTTGTACATGTATAATACTAATAGATGCAGAAATCTATTATGCTAATATATTGAGAATTTATTTTAAAATAAGGATAAAATTAACATTGGGAATAAAATTTACTTTTCATGTCCTCCCCTCTGATTTATCTCCTTATCTGTGGGCGAACTTACCCCACAGCAAATGTTATTGATAGGTGGGATGGCTTACAAAAAAAGGATAGCTGGGAATCATTGCAAAATATGTTTCAAACATTTTCAGTGATGAGTTCAAAGTTTTCATGTGTCGAAGGTATTCACCTTTTTAATCACTTGTAGAAAATTTTTTGACTTCTGTGATGATATGTATACATAATTTGAGCCTCTTTTGGTTAAAAACTTTGCTTTTTCAGGAATTGATTGCATTTAAAGATGCAGATGTTATAATCTCTACCATGCATGTAGCATTTTTTGGATGGAGGAATATCCACTGTGATGAAATAATAGGGTATTTTTCTGTTAAACTGTTCATATATTTTGTATTTCATGTGTGCAAACAGTCAAACAAAAAGTAAGCAGAAATAACTGAATTAACTGATCCCATGGTGAGGCTATTACTCATTATTGCATTTCCTGAACATCACAGGTAAATACACTCTAGATGATATTAAAATTAGCTCCTCTTAATTTCGAAGAAAATCAGTTTTAAATACAGAATTACCGTGATTCATGCTATAGCTATGCTATGAAAACTGTTGAAACTCTTGCAGGCAAGTGACTTCATACTGCAGAAGTGAATTTCTGGCCTGCATTGTGGTAGTACATGCTACTTCTTGAATTAAAGATGAAAGAAAATTCTGCTACTGAAATTTGCATTCCAGTGCTAGTAACTTCTACTATGATCACAATAAAATGTATTTCTAAGCCTACAAACATGTATTGGAAAAGAAAATACCTTCTTTAATCTGACTGCAGCCCGGTAGTTAAATAAAATTACACAGTATCTTAAACAAAAACAGTTCTAAAGTGTTAAATAAAATGGTGTTTTGGTTTGTTATTGAGGTTTTATAGGCTACACAGCCTTATAATTACATGGATAGTTTTTCTTTAATCAGCCCATAAAGTATTTACTATACTTATAAGGAACAAATCCTTCTCACTGACATTTTGAAATATTTTCTGGAGAAAACACCCCTGCTTTTGCATATGTTTCAGTGCGTTCTTGTGGGATGTGGTTCTGCATAAGTTAGTCCTGCTTTGAGCCATGAACTAGGAGTGCTGCTAAAAATACAATGAAGCTCACTTACACCTGTGGAAGTAAGTCGTATTTATCTGGCTTGAAAAGCCCTATCCAATAGTTAAAGTCTATTGCAAGTGTCAGATCCCAGTCCTTTCTTAGCGTGCTAACAGGTATCGTGTTGGCTTCATTTGTGAGCACAGCGCTCTCTCCCTGGCCAGTTACCTGGAAAACAGGGGTGTGAGTGCTGATTGTCTGCCCTTGTGCAGTGTGTGTCTTAATATGGTCCTGCTTTGCAGTAGTTAAAGTTGAGTAGCACTGAGAGGCACATAAATAGAGCCAGAGACTGTCAATGTTTCAAAATAAGGCTGAAATAAATTATGAAATACATAAGGGCCAGTGTATAGGTTACTTCTATTCGTGACTGAATGTGACAACATTAATATCACAGCCAGTATCACAGTGAAAGTAAACACTTAAAATGCTGATTGAAACCATCAGGAAGAAAGACTGAAAAGCTCTAGAAGTGTGGAGTAACATTAGGAAAGGCTCTTTTTTATGGTTTACTGGATGTACAGACCTGACAAACTATTGGTTGCGATGACTGAGTTAAATACATGTATGTTTCCTTTACTTTCCCGTTCATCACAAGCAAAGAGAGCAAAGCATCTTCAAAAAAACTGTAAGTTTATTCAATCCATAGGAAATTATATGAAGCATGTTCTCTCTGAGAGGAAAAGTACAACCTGAGCAGGCCACAAATGCCAGAACAAAGGAGGTGGTTCAAAGTATTGAAACACCCCAAACGCTTCTGTCAGAACTAAAATCTCCTCTGGTACAAATTTATTGGCTAGAATGGAGTCTCACTGGGTGTTAAAAATCTGTTAACTTGAATAGAGCATAACAGCTTCATTTTGAACAAAACCCAAAGGTAGTGTCTTTTCCCTCTTCCCCTTGATACCTGCTGAGCGCTAGAAGGAAACTCCCTGTTTCCTTTAAGAGCTGTCATTTACACCTGCTACGGTTGCTGGAGCCTTACAGTTTGCTGGGAAATAGCTGCACTGTGCAACATCTTTACTCCTTGTTTCTGCAAAGGCACAGAGACAAATTCCTGGCTGCATTCCAGGCAACCACACTGCTTTCTCTAGTCTGTTGCAAAATATTCTAATCTGTGTTTGCTTTTAATTCTGTTCTAATTTACTAGCAGTAGATGTATTAAAAGCACAAAGCAGTTGAGGAAGATGGCTGAGATAAGGGTTTCAAATTGCTATTAATTTCAGTTTTGCAACTGAAATGATTAAAAGCACTTATATTGTAACATGCCTTTTTATCTCCTGTGAATGAAGTGGCAGTGTTTGTGCTTTCTGAAATCTTAAGGTACACTAATCAGAAAGAAAAAAAAAAAGGGGAAATATGGGTGCAGATTTTACTGACAATTTTCAAGTTCGAAAATAAAGTGAAATAAATGTCATTTTGATACGCTTCCAAAATGAAAGAGTAATTCTTAATTTTTTTAACTGTAAAATTTTTCTCTTTTGTTTTTTTTTTGGGGGGGAGGTTTTTTCCTTCCCCAGATCTCAGCTGGTCTAAGTTAGGTGAATGATGCTGAACTGCTGGTATACATCAATCATAAAAAAATCATTCCAGTCATCACAGTAAGCTTCCTATACAGGTGATTTTGTTTTTCTGTCCATTTCAACAAAACATTTTTTTTAGATAACAAAAAGTAAGAGGAAAAACTAATTTTTGGGAGATGTGTGCCAACATCCTGCTTTCATGCTCTTGTCTTTTTATCATGCTGACAGAAATGACTGGTTTAGGGTAGTCATTCTGCTAGAGAGTCATATCTGTGTTTGGTGCTAAAGGTGAATATGAATTGGATTATTGCTCCATAGCTTCTTTTGGGCTGAAAAGGAGGAGTTCATGCTACTGTTCTTCTGGGCTGGTTTCCCTGCTTTCTCATTTGTACTTGGCAATGCGAGGTGCAGCTCTCTAGAAGATCATTAACAGATCTTGGAGATATTTTCACAGTCGTGACTACTCTTTCTTTCAGTTTTGTGTGCCTTACCAATGGGCATGGGAGGGAAATAATGGCTTTTGATTCAGAAATGCATAATCTTGTACTCTGCTTTTATTGGTTTTAAATTATCATATATTGAAATTCAAGAGTGTTATGTTAGCAGAAAACATGAACATTTGGTGCAATGGCTGGGACTGTGCCCACTGCAGCAAAGAGTGTTAGTTAGAGAAAGCATGGCAGTGAGGACTTAGAACTGTCTCAGTTCTCACAGTCAATCCATATCTGTTATTTTAGAAAGTTTTCAAATCGTAAAAGCTTTTTGCAAAAGGTTGTGCAGTATCTAATAACCCTGCAGTCCTGATGTCAGTGACTACGCAAGCAGGCTTTCTAGTTTACTTTGCACTTCCCCATATACAATGCAAACAGATAGCTAATGACTGGGTAAATATAATGGGAATGTACTTTGTGCACTGTGTGCTCTGAGCTTGAGTGTTTTGGTCTTTATTTTGTTTGCCTATTTTTATATTCTTTCACAAGCACATTTTGTAATGATGGAATATTACAGAGTTCCTAGTACAGTACAGAGGCATAACACAAGGAATATATTGTGCTCACTCTCTTTAAATTTGAAATCTTTGCTGATGCCAATTATTTTTGGCTTTTATTCTTTTGAACTAATATAGGTGAACAGGGGTTATGTGTTATGATTCATTAGCACAAGAGTGTTCATTTAAAGGGAAAAAAAAAAGAAAAAAACCCAGACAAAAATGTATCTATCAGACATTAGCCTATCTGTTTTCTGTTTTCCTAATTTTCTACATTATTTTTTAAATGAAAATCCATGAAGAGTCTAAATATATGAAAGAAAAGACTGAGAGCTGAGGAAGTAGCCTTTAGCTGAAAACTACTACCAGTTGTAGTATCAGCCAATGAGGATTACATTTGTGTCATATAAGGAATATGATTTGCAATATCACAGAAAAAAAGACATTGAAAGCAAAGTCTTTAAAACCAGTCTGATCTTGGACTTGGTAACACAGTGTAACACAGTGCAGCTCATTGCTCAGCAGGATTTTTAGCTTCTTTTCTGCCGGGCTGCTTTCCAGCCCACTGCACCCATCTTGCAGTGGTGCTCAGGTTGCTTGGGGTCCTGGGTGCAGAATTTGTTGTGCTTTGTGAGGTACTTGTCATTCTGTTTCTCTGGCTGATGAGGTGCCTCTGAGCAGCTGCTCCATGTCCCAGCTTATCAGTCTTTGCCCCCTGTGGTTTGGTGCTACCTGTAATGTTGCTTTATGTGCTTCATCCCATCATGAAGGTTGGTAATAAAGCTGTTTGTCAGGCTGACCCAGCTCCCTTTGAACCTGACTAATCCAGTTAGTTTTCCACCCATGCTCACTTTTTCGACTGTGTTTCTTCAGTTTGATTGAAGGGACGCTATGGGAGGATCTTGATAGCTTTGCTGAAATCCTGGTATGACAGTGTCTGCTCTTCTCCTCTTGTCTATTAAGTGTGACATCTTATCTTAGAAGGCAGACGGGTTGATCAGGAAAGATTTGCCCTTGTCAAATTCTTCTTAGCTGTTCCCAAACAGCTTGTCCTCCTTGGTGTTCTTGGACTTGGCATTGAGGATGACTTGCTCATATTTTTAGGAACCTGATGTTAGGCTGACTGGCTTACAGTTGCAGAATCACATTTCTGTAAATCTTCCTTCTTGCCCTGTCTAAAAATGTTAATTAATTACATTACTATGCAGATCACATCCCTTCTGTGTCCTATTCCTGCAATCATACAAGATTTGAGGAAGAAATCAACTTTCATAGATCTTTCTGTGGCACCAGGGAGTCCCTCTAAGCAGAAGAATCAACTCTGTGTCAGCCACCTGATTTAGTTTAAAGATTGTGTTGGGTATTGTTTATACAGTACCCAGTGTATTGGCAGAATTGCATGGGCTATTCTGTTCTTACATAACTAATTTCCCTAATTAATTTAGAATATTATAGTGGAAAGAAAGGAAAACTAATGATAGCATTTCTGTAAAAAACCCCACCCAAACCCTAGTCAGTGCTTAGCAGTTATTGTGTCAATATGAAAAGCTGCAGTGACCATATGAGACTGGAATGCTTTTGCTATGTATTGTGTTAACATCTTTCACTACCTAAATTAACTCTCATCTGGTCTGCCAAGCCCATTCATCATCAAACAAGTCAGTTTTGGGTTTTGTTTGAACGTTCTCCTGACATACTTACCCTTAAGGTTCAAACAGTGACACTTTGAGATATTTGGAAAAGATAACCTAAATGAATATTGTATTATTTTTGAGGGAAGGAAGGTGTTTATTTTGGAAGTTTAGTGGGCTTTGCATCCTGCAGGGATGCATGGTTTTCAGCATCAGATTGCTCTGAAGGGTTTTTTTTTTGCACTGCATTTCTTTGCAACATCTGGAATTGACCTCAGAAAGTGGACAAAGGGAAGAGTTCTCTGAGGAAAATTTGGAAAATTTTCTCTCCTAGATTACTGGTTTGTATATTGCTGACTGATTTAGATAAAATGGAACTTTAGTTTGGAAAGTATGGAGCCCATGATGTGTTTCCGTGGGAATAATTACCATGAGTAGCACAGCGTTGTAGCATGGATATCCATCTGGTATCTGGGATTATTTGTATATGTTTCTCCTGATCATTTCATTGAAGCCATGGCTGCTGTTGACAAACAGCTTTCACTTTGTGTCTTATTTTCTGGTGTCAAATAGTTTCTATGGGGTTTTAGTTCCGGAGAACACTTCAGATCTCCACACAATCAAGTTGAAATGGTCATGTTATATAATTCATGATGAGATTTTGTTTTGTTTTCTTACTCTCTGTTTTTAATGTACCTTTCTTATTTTCATTTTTGCCTTTTCTCAAATTCATCACTATTCAGTTATTTTAGAAGCTCTTTCAAATATTCTTGGAAGGGAAGCAATCATATGGTCTCATTTACAAGAACATATTTTAAAGTGACCTAAGGAAAACCTGTAATGGTAAACTGACTTGTTTTTAACTCAGGCCATAAAAAATTATTAAAGAATTATTTTGAAGTGTCAAGTAAAACGGTTACTGTCTTAAGATGAATTGCGGAGTAAGCAAATGCACTTTGTAAGGGATTTTGCAGAACAGAGCACAAAATCTGGATGGAAGTTGCAGAGGTGCTGTGACTTAGAATGCAGGCTGCATCCCCTAACTTGGCAGTATTGACAAGCAGCTAATTGATTGTGCTAAAACTTCTGCTCTAGGTGGGTGCTTATCAACAATTATTATGTAGTTGTATTGAATTACTGCATAACTGAGCTCCACTGCCTATGTAATTTACCTGCACTTGACATCAGTGCAATCAATAAAAGTGTCAGCAGTTGAAAATAAGTTCTTTAAACTTTTGTTGTTATACAAAGCTTGTTAGCTTCACTTACCAATGATAGCAACGTATGACCTTTATAGTTCAGCATAACCAATGTATTATGAGTGGTGTGTTTGCTTATTTTGCAATACTTAAAAAATGGAAATAAAATTGTTTAGTAACACTCAAAGCAAATGTTGAATTTATTACATTTGTGACTATTTTATATTCTCACACTACATATATGTATGCTTGAATGGGGATGTTCTCCAAAGGCAAATGTGCTGCTTCTGTAATTGAATATTAGCCAATAGTTTATGGTTGTATTGTAGATAGACAGTTTCTTCATGCAAACTGCTTTGTCAGACAGATTTTTAATTGATTCAGGTCAGATTTGTCTCATCTAATTTTTTAATAGCAGATGAAACAGAATTTTACAGAGAAGATGTTTAGTCTCTGCTGTATCTTATATTTCCCCTCTAGAGAACTTTGATGCTAGGTTAGTTAGGATGCCTGACTTAAGCTGAAGTTAGGGAGAACTTCTGTCCTTAGAGGAAAGAAATAACAGACAGCTGAACTAAACAGAACAAATTGCATAATTTACAAAAGGCGATTTATGAATTCCATGTCTGGTAAGAATTACATGTTGAAAATCCCTCATTTTGAGTAAGGAGTGCTAATGTCACCTATTTAGACAGTTCATAAACATTTTAGACAGCACATTGTTTTCCAGGAGTATTTTACTTGGCGTTATTGTTAAAAG
Source organism: Hafferia zeledoni (assembly GCA_035583235.1). Lineage (NCBI taxonomy): Eukaryota > Metazoa > Chordata > Aves > Passeriformes > Thamnophilidae > Hafferia > Hafferia zeledoni. The sequence goes on along the minus strand of JAWWEV010000115.1, from coordinate 83,046,924 downwards.
GAGACATGTTAATAATAAATTATTTGTGACCAGCACTTGAAGACACTCAGGATTGTCTATTCAGAGTCAAACTGTATCCAGAGTAGACATCCATTGCCAAATAAAGGAGGAATATTGTGCTGTTTTAAAGAAAAGTTGTGTATTTAGGATAATATCAATATTTTTAATAAGGTAAAGAATGCATTTAGAATTGAGCGATTAATAAACTTATCTCTGAAGACCAGGTGTGGAGGAGATTAGCTTTAAAATGCAGAGGTGATTAAGAATTTTGCAATGAGGGCAGTATCAAATAGTAGTATGACATGAGCTATAACATGGGGAACAGCATTTGTGAGCACAGCAGTGGGAGGTGTGCCCAGGTAGAGGAACTGCTTTGCTCAGTGTCAGCACTCCTGGAGAAGCTGGGTGGTTGAAGAGTGCCAGGGAGTCAAGAGAAAGAGTAGACTACTAAAATTGCACCCTGCCCTTCCTTGAGATGTGCCCAACAGGCAGACAGGAATCATGACCTGGAGGATTCCCTATCCTCTCTTTGCCTGGCTAAACATGGTGACTCGAGGTCAGGGGACAATGGTGATGAGTTCCTTACCAGGTGCAGCAGGTGTTTGGGGCAGAGTGATCACAATATAATTGTGAAGTCTTGGTTCTTGGACAAGTAAGTAGGGGGAGTCAACAGAAGGTCTACCTTGGACTTTCAGAGGGCAGGTTTTGGCCTGTTCAGGAGCTGGGTTGAGAGAGTCCCTCGGGAGGCAGTCATGAAGGTCGAAGGGGTCCAGAAAGGCTGGATATTCTTCAAGGGGGAAGCCTGAAAGGCACAGGGGCAGGCTGTCCCCATGTGCTGAAAGATGAGTTGGCAGGAATGAAGGACAGAGAGCTTTGCCTGGAACTTCGCAGTGGGGAAAAGAGAGGTTATACCTTTGAAAGAAGGGGCAACAACTCAGGAGGACTACAAGGATGTCATGAAGTTATGCAGGAAGAAAATTAGAAGGGTCAAATCCCAATTTGACCTTAATCTGGCTACTGCCATAAAAAACAATAAAAAAGGTAAATATTTTAGTAACAAAAGGCGGGCTGAGGAGAATCTCTGTCCTTTATTGGATGTGATGTGAAGCAGTGACAGGGGATGAGGAAAAGACCAAGGAACTTAATACTCTTATTTCCTCAGACTTTGATAGTCACACCAGTTGTTCTCCATGTACCTCTGAGCTGAAAGATGGGGATAGGGAGCAGAATGAAGCTCCTGTAATCCAAGGGGAAATGGTCAGTGACCTGCTGCACCACTTAGACACACACAGGTTTATGGGGCTGGATGGGATCCACCCAAGTGTATTGAGGGTGCTAGTTGAGGTGATCACTGTGCTCTCTGAGACCTTGCTGCTCTCTACAAATACCTGAAAGAAGGTTGTAGCCACATGAAGGTTGGTCCCTTCTCTCAAACTAACAAGCAATAGGACAAGAGAAAACAGCCTCAAGTTGTACCAGGGCAGGTTTAGATTGGATATTAGGAAACATTTTTGCATGGAAAGGGTTGTTAAGTATTGGAACAGGCTGCCCAGGGAAGTGGTAGAATCACAATCCCTTGGAGGTATTTAGAAGATCTGTAGATGTGGTACCTGGGGACATGGTTTAGTGGTGGAGCTGGCAGTGTTAGGCTAATGTTGGACTCTGATCTAAAAGGTCTTTTCCAGCCTTAGTGATTCTGTGATTCTTTGAGCCTGTTAATGAAATGTAAGTGATGCAGAAGGAGCAGCTACCCTTTAAATATATATACATTTGAATATATCTATTTACCTATGGACTGCTATAAAATGAGGACTCACAATTATAAATCTCAGTGAGGGGAAAACGCTCTCACATGTGATTAGTGTGTGGATAGGTATTTATGATACCAAAACCCAATCAAAATGACTGTTTAATCTACCACAGGGTCTTGAGCAAGGTTACATCCTGTATGATCTAGCAAGATACAGTTTCCCAAGTATCTAAAAGCCTTAGTTTTACATACCTAAAGGTCACTGGACTGGAGGAGTGCTTTGTAATGGTATCTGTGAAAAGGAGGAATTAAAGACTAAATATATACTTCTTTTTCTGAAGACAGTTGCAAAAACAGCCTCTTACCCTATGGTAGAAAATATTCAATGGGAAGTTTGTAAGTGATATCAAACTAAATTTTTTAATGCCAGCCTTAAATTATTGTGAAAGAACGGACAGTGTACCCTTTCAAACATTACTTGATGAATGACAGTTTTGAAATCATACATAAAGAGTAAGCAGTGGTGTTTTACACAGTGCAGATGAGAAATGGGAAGATTTAAAGTTTTCAAAAATGACAATAATTCAGATATTAAAATACAAGAAGCTGAAATAGGTCTGTCAAAAATCTAACTTGTTTAATGTAATGCTATAGACAAAGTGAAACTTTACGAAATGAAAGTAAGCAGAAATCACTTGAAATTTTTAAATATTAGGAGGAAATATTCTAGCAACATGAACTTTATATGGTGATGCATTTGCCCAATGCCTCAGTTTTCAAATATCCTGAAAGAGGGACAGAAATCTGAATTTCTTTGCAAAGCAATTGCTCTAGTTCTAATCCTTTCACTAATATTACTGGAAAGAAATTGTATTGGAGTTCAGAATGGAGTCCAAAAGGAGAACTGAGTTCAGGGATTTCAGGAGTGTTTGCAAAGTTCAGAATTCATAAAGGGAAAAGGAGGAGAACAATCAAGGTGATAGTCTTGAAAAGGACAGATGACATTAATTCTGGAAGACAAGCAAAAGAAGCACAATAAAGTAAATGTTGATGGAAGCTCTGATATAAAACTGGCTCTACCCTTGGCTTACAAGCTTTGGTAGTTGTGCAGACTGAGAGAATTATATACATGAAAATATTCACGAATTGTATTTAAAAATGCAAGAAGACTAGATCTGGAAAATATATTCTGTTGTTGAGAGGTATTATTCTATGTCACTGAGGCTTTTCCACGAGTATTTTGTTACAGAAATTTGCTTCATGTGTTTTTAATTATGTTGACACTTTTCTGGACTTTGAAATTCTTTTGCTTCATTGAAAACACAATTTCTGGAGAATAAGATTAAGAATAAAACACAATTAATTAAAACTTTAAAGGCTGTTCTTAATTTATTGCTCAGGTTCATAAGATCTGCACTGCTATATGGATGCCAGATTTTACAAGTGAGCACATTTTACAGTTCAACAGACTTAAGAATGACCTTCTGTGTTTGACTTTTTGAAAATCATGATGTTTGCAATAATTTGCTGTGCAAATGCTGTTGTTGGTGCTTTGGTTTCATCATGTGCTGTAACCGCTAAGTATTCAGTTTGTTGGAAAAGCTGATTCAGACTTAGCAGAGCAAAGCATTTGAGCTGGTTGGAACCTGTGAGGATTTAGTTTCCATAGCTGGGAAATCGTGAGAGACCCATTGCTCATGTTTCTCCTGTGAGTCTTCACCCTTGAATATTAAGGAGACAAAATTCCTCAGAAGTGCTCATTATTTATAGCAAGAGAATTGAAAACTAGGATTTTCAGCTCCAAAATGTGGGTATTTATGTTTTAAACTGAGGGAAGCTAGAGTTACTCATTCCAGTCATCTTGACATTGAGAGATGGCACAGAATAGGCAAGTCCTGGAGCCAGGATATGACGCTAGAGAAGTGAGAGAAGGTTTGATCTTCAGTATGAGACAGATAGATTAAAGATGCTGCTGTGCAGATAACCATGCTGGTAGTCAAGTGTGTTACAGAGATATAAACTGTTGAGCATTTCCACACCACAAAAGTATTCTTATACTTTCCTTTTCTCGCTCTAGCACTTTTGTCATGTGGGAGATTTTAGTACTGGTTCTTTGCAGTTCTTTGGCTGCACAGTTTTTAGGTATTCCTCAGTGGCTCTCTTGATTTAAGACATGCTCTACAGTGGCATCTAGCAGCATGTATTAATTTATTGCCCTGTATGAAAAATAAAGATTCACTTCACTATGTAGGCAACCATCAGGATGACCAGGGCTCAAGGTAATTGTGTACACTCTGTATACATTTTTGTATGTTCTGTATGACTCAAGTAACTTAAGTTTAATGTTGATAACATTTTATATAGAGGACTTAATTTTTGGTTTGGTTGTTGCTTGACTGTCCAATTGCCTGGGCCAGGGTATCTGAAAGAACTGGCAAGTTTTGGTGCCATGAGGTTCCTCTGCAATCACAAAGCAGAAGTGTCAGTCACACAGAGCCCCTGGGATCTGCCATGCCCCCAGGGGGACCTGTCTTCTCCCTCAAACTGTGAGGAGGCTTCAGACAACTAGCTGAAACCAGATGCTGGCTTTAAAATAGCCAATTGAGGTTAGAACTTGCCCACTTTGTTGGACAGATTTCAGACATTTTGTTGACAAAACAGTTTCAAATTAAATATTTTACTGTCCAAGACGCATTTTGAAATTCTTTCAGGTAATACTCAGCTGCGGTTGCTGCCATTTCCCTCTGGGTAGTACAGTAACACAAATTTATTCAGTGGTTTCTGAGGAACAAAATCTGCTTTTAGGTATCTCAAACCTGCCAAACTGGGAGTTCAGTGCTTGCTTTGTGACTTGAGGGACTGAATTGTGCTACCCAAGGTTGGAAGGTGATCACTGTGCTATCCCTGCCTGCTCAATGGAGGGGAGGGCTCTAATTCCTCAGAGAGATGTTAGAGATGCCCCTTTGGCTGTGGGGGCTCCACCCTGAGGAGCTTTTCCAGTCACTGCAGTGGTTCACTTACTTCTTGAAATGTGTCCAGAGTGAGGTGGAAGTTCTGGGTCTGGAAGTTGCCTAGAGAATTTAAAGAAGGTGTTTGGCTTGAATTCAGAAAAAAACATGGAAGAGGGCCCAAAATTGATTTTATTGAAGCAAGCTTTTGATGAGTGGAATGGATGACTTTTCTCAGGGGCTCATTTCCAGACCAGTGGATGAAGCAGACTGGCCACTGTATTTGAATTAATTGAATTACAATAAATATAACGCAAAATCTGTTGTCTCAGCTTTTACAGTTTTTGACCAGATGTCACAGAAATGTGAATGTTTGATGATGTGTATGCATAACTCCTTCGATGGCCAAAATACCTGTGGAGCTGAACTGTGCCCTGCTCTAGGGCAACAAAACCAAGCCAGGGAGTTGGTTTACAAATGAAATTTTTCTGGCTTTTTTTGCTTTTTTAGTGGGCTGTAACATGTTCAATCAGTAAAATAAGTAAGATAATTTAGTGCATTAATATGTTTTGTACTGTTTCTTTCAAAAAAAAATTCAGACCTAACCCTTTGTGTTGTTTTTTGCTGTCATCTCTGACTTAGGTCTGAGAGTTTTCAGTAAACGCGGAAAGCATTTCACAGCTCACAGGGCTGGAGTTTTTAATCTCTATGCAATATTAACTTCTTTTTTGACAATTCTGAGCCAGTCCTTTTATTTACATTGTACAAAGAGTTCAGAATGGTAATTAGTGAAAGAATGAAAGAACTCAGTGTGTTTTTCTATGAGAATATTAATAACAATTATGAAATATATTCCTGAGAAGATGTGTATTACCTCATTAATATAGTATATTTCTTTGCATACTAAAAGATAATGGATTACCTCTAATTCTCTTTATGTATAGACCAAGCATATTTGCCAATTATCACCATTTCATATAAGTATTTTTAAACCTTCACTTTCTTTAAACACAGTCTAAGATGATTACAATTTGAGTTTATTACTTCCATGGGCCCTGGTGTGTTGTAAGACTGCAGCTTTTAAATCTGAAAGCCATTCTCATGATGATTTCATAGCATGAGATTTTACAGTAAATTATAGAATGTAAATACAGAACTTAAATCCAAGACTGTAAATTAAAATATAGTCTTTCAATACTAAATTGATATGTTTATGATGTATTGCTTTTTAAAAAATTAATAAATTTCATTCCAAAAATCAGAACAGCATTTAACATATTCATATTAGCTCTTCAGAAAAAAACCCACATAATTTTTGATTTAAAAAAATCACTGTTTCCCATATCTAAAAATTAGGATAATAATTATGATATTGTATGTGGAACTCTGTATGTTTAATTCTTTTTATAGTTCAACTTTTTTTTTTTTACAGCTAAAGGAAAAAATTTTCTTTCTACAGCTGTTCATAGGTTTTATAGTCAAAACCAGTTTTGAGTAGTGAATGGAAATTTAATTGGACTACATTTGTACTTTTGCCAAATATTTTAATAAAGTCGGTGCAAAAATGCATTAGAGTATAATATAATTATAAAAATATACAAACTTTAAAATTAAATGCAGTCATCTTATTTTAAAACAATTTACTGGATGTGAATAGTCTGTTAGCTGAAGCTGAAACACAGGTGGAGTTCCATGTGCTTCATAATCTGATCTCAGTGTACAAAATCTTTGGAACAATTTAAACATATGTGTAAATGAATTATTTTAACATTGAATTTTTATAATATAATTTCTCTGAATCATGAAACCTCAGACCTAAGATGTTCCAGCAGAGAGGCAGAAATACTGGTTACAGTGAAATCCAAAAAGCATACAAGAAACAGTATGAGTCCAAAGACAACTCACGTGGTGTTCTTGCAAAAACTTAAGGGGAAAAAAAAAGGGCAGAAAACCCCACTCCTTAAATCCTACATTATAATGTGAGAGGTCCATGCTTTTGTTGGACAGCTGAGATGGATGAATTGTATTTTAAGGTTGGCTGCTGCTCTGGATACAGTCAAACTCATACTATTCAGTATTGTCACAGAAAAAAAAGCTATCTGCAGGCCCAAGTTTCGATAATTAAATCCTGGATGGCCCCTTGGGTGGTTAGCATTGACTGGTGTTATTCCAGAGAAACAAGCATTGCATTTCATTTATGAAATACTGAAATAGAAATATCTGTCCTTTGGCCTAACATAGTTTCAATATTTTTCTTTAAGATGAACTGTAAAAGATGTGCAGACTCTTATGTCTGAGTATGTCTGCAAGCCGTTGCTAGATCCAAGATGTTAGTGGTGGGGAAAGAAGAAGACAGACAAAAATCACAGAAGACCTGGAGGAGGAATAAGTAAATAATCCAATTCCACAGTTTGGAGGCTGCTTGTATTTAGTGCCCCTTATATTCACTTGTGCTCCCTCTTTGCTTTTCAGTGGCACTGTGACTTTTGGATGCCACAAGGAGAGTCCTAGTCTTTCCAATTTTACCTCTCTTTGTGGCTTATTAGGGAAGTTCTGTATTCATGTGAGTACTTAAAAAGATTACTCTTTCTTGTTTGTTTGTTTATTTTTTATTTGCTTGCTGTAGAATAGCTGCAGCTACCCTACCTGGGGATTAGGTTAGGGTTAGGGTTGTAACACTGTGTATTGCTATGTCTTGAGTCAGAAAATTGTTCCAGAATGCTTCAGGTAAGCAGTTTATTTTCAGAATGTAGTGAGAATGTGTCAGATGAGCAAGGAACGTGGCAAGTAATACAGAAGAAGCAATCCATTCAAAAATGGAATTACATCATCAATGTTGCATTTGCAAGACCATTTTAACAACTTCCCTTAAGAGGACTCCCACCATTGTACACAATAAGAAAACTGCAAACCAGCAACTTGAATTTCAGCATGCTCTGGTCCTTGTGCTGCAGCAAACCTCAGCCATTGCTTGGTTGGTCACAGGGTCTTCTAGGCTGAAGTTGTTTATTACCCACTAAAAGCCAAGCTTTTCTTTCTTGGTACAATGTGTGGTAACTACTAAAATAAGTAGAAATGCCTTGAAAAATTATACACCGTTCAGAGAAGGGTGCTTAAACCTCTATATTTGTAGAGCATTCAAAATAATACTGATTTTATGATGGACAGCAAAGTGTGCAGTCAACAAAACCCATAATTTCTGGAGTATCTCTGAATTCAAACCATGGAAATAATGTTTTAAACCATAAAAGAATACATCTGAGAGCACGTTTCTTGTCTTGTTCAAGAAAAAGTACAATGTCAAACACTTAAATTGGATCTTTAGCAATATAAACCCTTGTATGTAGGATTTGTTCTTATAGTTGTTAACACAATTGGTTGACTGTATTTCCACCAGCTGACAAATGAAAAATCTCATCAAATACAGTGAGAAAAACAGTGAGAAAAACTCCATAATAACTTCTGTTCTAGCTCGATTTTTCTCAACACTGGTTTTCTGTCTGCATAGCTCTGAATTCCCTCCTAAAAACATGAAGTACTGATTTTCTTCAGTTACTGTGTTCTGATAAAAATTTTTGTTAGGCTGATTTTTTCTGAAACTTCGTTTGTCACTGAATTTGCTGGGTTTTATACAGCAAGTGTAGGTTGTGCCAGATTCACCTGACATATTAGATCCTGACTTTATAAAATCTTGTCAAGAGCTGCAAGGTATGTGATGTGGAGATTACAGTATGTTGGACTCTTGAAAGTGTTAGCAAGTTGTAAGAGTAATGTAGTAAGAGTAGTGTTTCTTAAGACTTGGCTAGATCTTACCACTCTTGAAGTTTCTTAGTTACAAACCACGGAATTTTTAAGTCATAAAGTCAGTCTATTGTTGATACGCAAAAAATGAAACTCCTAAAAGGAACCTGGATGATGCTGAGGGTCTCAGAAATGGAAAGGGAGTTCAGTCTAAGTTCCTACATGACTTGGGACTAATAGCCTTTTTTTAGCATAAGCTTATTGATGATTATTTGGGCAAAGGAGGAAGAGCTGGTGTATCAGTTACCTTCGGCTCAGTTGTGTATCCTGCAGTTGGATGAAAAGGCAAGTGTGTTTGGAGAGGCCCTTACGTAGAAATAGTAAGGACTTATTTTGTTGTGGGAGACAGTGGTATGATCTCATGTGGAATGTTGTATCTTAGTGTGGTCAACTAGTTTTTTAAAAAACCATTGAAACCAGACCATGTGAGTGAGGAGCTGCTGGGGCTAACTGTGGAGAGCCTGCTGCATGAAAACAGCTTAACAGTGCCTGCCTTCTTCCCATTATCAAAATGGAGATACAGAGATGTAAGTCCTCTTTATAAATATACTGGGGAAATGAGCAAAGGTAACCAGCAAAAGTAATTACTAAAGCAATGCTGGGGAAAAAATCATGTGTGATTGAATTTGAAATGAATTGCTTGAAATTAGAGAAAGATACTTGTCATACAGGATTGTGGATAAAAATGCCAGTAACTGCATTGTCACTACAGTACAGTACAGTCAGATATAAGCAATTTGTGGCAGCAACTATGACCTTCTGTTATAGCAGAGACAGGACTTCCACGCTGAGACCTTGCCAAGTTTTGTGTCCGTACGCTTTCTTAGAAGTTTCTGAAAAAAAACCAAAACCCCCTTAGCTGGACACGGCCTGGTGGCCTGATTAGTAGGAGGAAATCAGACACATGGGCTGGTGGGCACAGTAGTTTCCATGACTGTATAGCTGTTGTTTAAAAGTGTGTTTTAGTTTTGTGGTTGCCCAGCTGGAAGAGCACATCAGTGTCAGTGCACCTAATCCCTGACTGCTGCTGTCAGTAATGCCTTTATGTGGCAGGAGGTCTGATTTGAGCAATGGTGAGTTTGGCCACCAGCAAACAAAATGGGCCTAATTCTGAAATCCAACATGCTTTAAGAATTAAGTTAAATATTGAAAAAAAATAGTTTGACATAGGGACCATTAATTCTGAAATAATCCTGCTTTAATATACTAGTTGTGGGGTTTTTTTTAGGTAGAGTAGAATTGCTGTTTACTAATTAGGTTCATAGAATCAGACCTTGTAAATAATAAATTAATTTCCATTTGCGCTGTAGTTAAATTTTATATTTATTATATTGAATGCCATTTTTAGTGATAGCTACTTCTGTGGAGTCCTGATAGGTTGAGGTCTGCGAAAATTTTACTTTCTGAATAAACTGAGAAAGAATTTCTTGAAGTCTTTACACAAAGGAAACATTTTTACTTTTACTGCTTAGGAGTCATATAGGAGGAAAAGAAAATCTCAGCTTGAACTGTATTGCCGTTTCCTTTTTGCAATATTACCAATAGCTTATTTTTACATGTCATTCATGGCAGCTGTGTGTTGAGTGCTAACTCTGTGACTGAAAAGAAGAAAATTACGTGAGGTTCTTCATGGTAACTACGGCAGCTGTGTAGGTACTTTACTTTGTTTCTTCATTAAGAAACTTCGGTATACAATTGATAACATTGGGGGAAGACATATATTAGGTTATGTAAAAGATTTATAGTTTTTACTTTAAAACAGTTAGTTCATCAGTGGAGTGAAAAATAAAATCTTAAAAACTATATAGTGTAAAAGTAAAGTTCACATAACCATTTTAAACATGAAATTTATTTAAGCAGTCAGTTCTAAAACGTAGACCAAGTTAAATACTTGGGCTTAATCCAGTTAAAACTTAGGTGAGACTCCTGGAATACAGTTAACTTGTATCATTACATTTCTCTATTGTATAAAAATGATTAATTCTGTTACCTGCATTTCTGTTTGTAATGCTGCTGGATATGTCACAGGTCCCATGCATTTGTTTTTATACATGCATTTCATGGACACTTCAAAATCAGGTCAATAATTTTGAATTGTTCATTCTGGCATAAAGGTAAACTAAAAATTTCATAGCCTCTGAAATTTGTTTTTCCTCTTTTTCATTTTCAGGCCAGTTTTTAAATTAAGAGATGTAATGCTAACTCTTTATGGTTTAATTAAACATTTTAAAATGAAAGTGTTTCATTAGAAGCACATTTCTTAATCACTTGGTACAGTGAGTATCGGTAGCTGCAAAAATTAATGAAGCATTAATTTCTTATTTTCTCAGAGGTCTTTTTGTTTGGTTTGTTGGCAATTTTTCTTTACAATGAAATAGCAACATAGCCTGTTTGAATAGTAATTTAGGAAATGTAGTGAAAACTGATCAAAACTGTAAAAATGCATCTCTCTCAGAAAGAATAAAGATAATTATTGTAAGAAATTTGGTAAAATAATTATTTTATGCTTTTTAAATCAGCTTGTACCCAAAAACTCACTCACCAATATGATTCATTCAGTGTTTCTGAGTATTTTTTTGCATAAACCATTATACTTTCTGTAAAACCTCATTACATTTCTCTCCATTCAATGTTCTACACTTTTTCTGCAAAATAAAAATTACCTTAATTATGTTCTCACCAGTCAGCTTTCATAACTTTACTTTTGCATTTATGTGAGAGAATATTTATTGTATGAGTTTAAGCTTTGCACTAGAATTCTTCTACCTGTGGGTTTAAGTCATCATGCAGCTTCCTATAAAATAAAGGCTTAAATAAAATGACAGCTTGGTTTGAAGAATGCACTATAAAATTCCTTATAACTTGGTTTTAAGTAATCTAATAATTCCTTCCTGCTCTAAGCCTGTTTTACAAAGATGATAATGTTAAAAAATGCTGTGGAAAAATATTAGGTAAGCACCAACCTTTTCATGGGAGGACAGGATAGTTCCTTTGTACTTGTCTCTCCCTGGCTGTGTGGCCAAGTTGTGGGTTTGCCCTGGTGAAGGATTTGGTGACAGTCAGAGTGACAGCATCATTCTCACTATGCTGCCCCAAAATAGAACGCTTTGATATAAAAAGGGAAATACGCTGGTTTGAATTGTTTAGTAACAGCAGCTGAAATTGCATTTCTTTTGAATTTCATTAGAATATGTTGAGTGAAGTACTTCTGTTAGGATTTTACTGAGCTAGATATGTAGAATGACAAGGTTGTCTTTGCAAGGCTCTCTCAGCCGCCTCAACAGCTGTAAAAGTAAAAATACCACTCACTGACTGTTAAAACTCTTGGCAGGAAATCCTTCCAGTCACTTCTGGCAGCTGAGCATAACCAGGAGATGCTTTTACAAAATACTTAAATAAGTAATTAGAGAGGTAGGTGATGAATGATGATCTAAAAGTGTAAAGTCTGGTTATATTGGTAGGGTATTTCTAGCTTTGTTATTAAAAGGTGTAGGATGTAATTAGGAGAAGAATAATCTTCACTGAAAATCTGAACAAATGTTTGTTATATTGCTCGTTCCTGTGGAAAAATGACCTATGATCTGCAAACATTTTTGCATCAGGATAATTTTATGCAGGCATTTTAGCTCCATTGGTTTCTCTTGGATTATTCTCCCATGTTAATGTATGTGTAGCAGTTTGCAGGATCATTTACTGAACAGATGAGTTAGTAATGCCAAGTAACTAAATAAAGCAGGAATCTTCAGGTACTCATGGGCCTGGGAAATCATTCTAACTGTGGGGCTTTGGGCATGCTTTTAGAAAATACGTGGGTCTCAGTGCAAATATTCATAACTGCCACTTAAGAAAGTGCACAGGAAACTTGAAATATCATATAGAATAACATAATTTGTAGTGAATGTGCTGTGAGGCAGTTTGCTGCTATACAGAAGAAATTACTTCTATTTGAATAATTTTGTCATATTTTGGGTATATAATGTATAACATACATAATTTTTAGGAAAGACCTTAGAGTGTTTCAGCTATAATGCAGCAATAATTGCCTAGGAAAAGATAGTGTTTCTAGTACTTGGGGTGAAAAGAGGGGAAGTGACCATTTAGTGGATTGTAGTTAATTATCAAAAACCTTACCTGCCAAAGAGGATTATTATGGTTCCCTTAAGGCAGTAGTGTAATCTATCACCTGGAAATCCTCTTACATCCTCTTGGGTGTATCTGTCTTGTGTCATTTATTTTGTGGAGAAGAACTGTGCTAGCTGCACCTCATGCCCTAAATAAATCTACTTAATTTTTGTTAGTGTGTTATTCTGAATTGAATATATTTAAATTCTATTCCTAGACCCTACCAGAGTGGATTTAAATTATGTAAAATTTTCATGGAAAGTCGTAGCCTTTTTGCATAAATCATAGGATAGATTGGGAAGAAGTGAAAATTGCTTTTTATTTGTTTGCCTCCTCTTGTGGGAAAGATAAGCTATTTGATACAAATAGAATGCTGGTTTATTTGGTTCTGTGAGTTTGTTTGTTTGTTTGTTTGTTTGTTTTGTATTGTAAATACCTGAGGAACATGGTGCTGATTTCTTTGTGCAAGTGTAACACCAAGACAACTAAGCCACTGACCAAGGCTCTAATCCTGACAGCTTCAAGTCAATGTTCTTGCTGTGAATGTTTGTTACAGCAGTTGTGTTGTTAACTTGATAAGGAAAATTTAGCAAACAATGCCAGTCTTGCACTGAAATAAAATTTGAAGGCAATCTTCAAACCTGTGCATGAATGAGGATTTTTATATAGCAAATTTGACTTCATCTATAAATACTGGTTTACGTGATTTGTTACTATAAAGACAGTATTTGCCATTAATTGCTTTTTAATGATAACAAGCCATGGAATTACACAGACTAGACTTTTTCTCCCTAAGTGCTTCTTTATTTTATGATTACTGAAGTATTTTGTAAGTAAACATATATTTCATTTTGCAATGATAAATAAATTCAGCAGTGAACTATTTTTCAGTATTTGACAAGATATTAATCATGTAAATACAAAGAATTGGTAACAAATAAAATGAATCAGTACAGATCTGTGCTAAGTTTTAAATAAGTAGTTTTAAAGTGATTTAAAAAGGAAAACACTCTTTGATAGAAGTGAAACATTTACAACATATAACTGCAGAGTCCTCTGAGGAAAAGCTGTGCCACTGTTTTAACTACGAAGAAAAGATTTATAAAAATATTTTAAGATGAAAAGGGCTAAGCTGTTGGGAAAAAAGTGTTCCTTTAAAAAAAAAATTGTATCTCCACACTTATCTCATGTTGAAAATATCTCATGGATGTATTATATAGTACATACATAGCTCATAGAAGTGACTATTCATAAGAATGTGACATACATATTGTCAAAGCAAATTATGTTTAAAATGTTTAAAATGTGTAGCATTTGGTGCTTGCAGCTGTAAAGGAAGGTCCTGTACTACAATTGAGAAATATATGAAAATTGCAGATGCTTGACTTTTCTGCCATTGAAAGAAAATTGTTCAAATTAAGCATTCTTTTAAAGCAGAAACCAAAGAAAAAGACTTTTAATCTTTAGTGTCAGCTTTATTGCACGAAATCCACCTTTTATAAAATTGGGTTCGATCCACTACCTATTTGGAAATCTCTTTTGAAAATCTTTATCTGAGCTATGAGACAAAAATGACATTTTGTTGTCAAAAAGATTGTCATGTTCATTATTAACCTACGGTAGATTTCATCTTACTTTTACAGTAGTAGGTAATTTACAGTTGAAAATCCATATGGGGAAGTAATAGATAAAATAAATGTAACGATCATCAACAAAGTGATGTAGAATAAGTTTTCTTAACTGTTTGAGAGCCCCATACTTTAGTTTATAGCAACATCATAAATCAGAATAAGAATACCAGAACAGAAAGTGAAACTCTCATGTGGTAAGAGTTTTGCTTTGAAAAGTTCTTCAAGTGTGTATGTGGCTTTTAAGATTTTATAATCTATAGATGAGATGGTAAAATTCAGAGTTCTCAGTGACAGAACTGACCACTACTTAATTAAACATTTGCAACTCATCACATGAGTTCCTAAGTATAAATTTTGTAGCTATTGTCAGCAAAAAAAAATGATTAGTCTTGCATGAAAAATGTTCCTGCGGTTTGCCTTGTGTAATGGACTTTAACCTTATGTATGGTCTTTTTATTGTAATAGTTATAGTACCAAAATGAATACTAAAACTTCCATAAAATTCTTCCTATTCATATTAGTCTTTAATATCAACCTTTTGTTTATCATGCTATGGAAAGTAAATCCCTGTACTGAAGAAGGAGTTGTAAAATCAGTGTTCTCATATAGCAGCCATTCTTGTAGCTGTTTATTTTTGGGGGTATTTGCAGTGTTGCAAAATAAGAGTGACCCCTGTGACAAAAAACGTTGCAAAAATAATTTATTTTTAAAGGAAAGTTTTCTCAGTTAGAAAGTATTCTACAGAACAGTGGAAATTAAAAAGAAAAAAATTCCTTTTTACTGATATTAATACATGTCAGCTAGAGGGGGAAAATGAAATAGACTCAAAAAATATGGAAGTAAAGAGAGTAAGAGTGGGAAAGTATGAGTTTGAATTTGTCTGACTTGGTATGTATTAAGTAGTCTCATTAAGCAGTACTTACTTACCAAAGTGTTTGCAATTGGTTTGTGTACCGTAACTGTGGAACAATAGAAATTCCCTTCAGAGGAGGGATGGTCTGGAGCAAAAAACTCTTTAACTATTTTCTTATTGGCCGGATGCCTAATAGCATCTAAACTGTGGATTGGATTGCTGTTTTTCCTTGTACATTGCAGAAGGCTGAATAATATTTTCTTGCAGTAGGGCCCAATAATAGATTTGTTTTTCTTTCTTTATCCTTTTGTACAATTGTATGTCTCTATAAATGTCTGCAATTCTCAGTTGCAAGTTTTACACTCAGAACCCTGACTTAGCAATGAGTACCTGAATCTCTGATAAGAGGAAAAGACACACTTAAATAAATATAAAATAATCTTGGATAGATTTTTCTATATTAGCATACTAGAATATTATAATTTGGGTAAATATAGGGAGTGTACCCAGTACTGGAGGCCACATTTCACATACGAACATGCAGCATCCATCAAGTCCTTGGTTTTGGCATCTACTCCAAAAATCAAGGCATGAGATTGATTTGGTGTGTGGCATAAATTTGACTGATTGCTATGACTTTCAAGCACGTATTTTCAGTGGGACTTGGGCTTTTAAGTAGTTTTGAGAGGTCCTCTTAAGTGTGTATTAAACATCAAATGTTGAGAGGAATTAGTGTGATCAGTTAAAATGCATTTATAGAACATAACAATGTATTATCCAGGTAGCTTTGAATGAAAATCAGGCAAATGAAGATAATTGGCAAAGGTCATATTGAATAACTTCGGCTCGAATTTGTCCTCTATAGTTAGAAAGCAGACCAACAAAGCAATTTAATGTTTTGTCTGATTTTTCTATATTAAGAAAATTTGGATATATTAGACTTATAACTATATCTGTTGCCTTGTAAACATTTTGTTTTCTAAGAAAACAATATTTTTTTACTTCAGTTGAGTTTTGGAAGTCATGGATACCCTACTGAATAAGTATGAGTTTTTCATACTGATTTTCTAAAGTGAACTTAAACCATTTTACACCAAGTCAGAAATCCCATGCCTACTACTCTGCTTCCAAAACCATTTAATTTTGAAGTTTTTTTCTAAGGTCTTTCCTTGAAAGATATCAGATTGTTTAAACAGTCTCTGAAATATCCAGGGACTTAGTGAAGGCTGTAAGTTTCCTTTCTGTTATTGTGCAAGAGTGCTTTGGGCTAATACTGGCCCTTATATGCCCGAGTAATTTGGAGTAAATCCACTAATTTTAAAATTTTGGCCTTCTATCACTCTTGTAAATACTGTGGTCGGCTTGTTCTGGAAGGCTTGGACAATCGATATCTGCTATTCAGTCTTAAAAAGAGCTGGGAGTTCTGTATTTAATATTCTCTGTCATGTTTCTCTACAATGTGGCTGCACAGGTGCAAAGAATCTGGCACAGCAATATGTGCAGCAGATGGGGCAGTATCATATTTGGGATGAAGTGGACTCTTATTTTGCCTACAGTCTAAACTATTCCAGCAGGTGTGAACAAAAATATGTGAAAAATAGGCTGTCTGTTGGGCCGATAATTTGACTTCGCTTTTCCAGCATGAAAGGGAAGATTAGTTAGAAATATGTCCATAGACTATATAATTTTTTTTGTATCAAGATATATATCTTGCTAACACTGTTTTTTTCCAGTGTGATGGCATCTAATGAAGAATGTTATATCATTTGCTCAAAATAGATTTAAGTTCATGTCATCAAGCAGACAGTTTCATATTCTGTAGCTTTGTGAAAAAGCTTGCTTTGATTTAGATTTAAAGGACACAATTGAATATATTGTCCCATAAATTAGAATTAATTCCAGTAATAAATCAAACACCCATGAACTGGTTAGTGTTACTAACTTTATTAGTTGGATTTTTAAAAAGCCTAGTAGTAATATACTGGGAGTATTTTCAGTGAAACTAATGAACTTTCTTATCTGGGATGGTCTATTTTTACAGAGCTGGTTACATGGTAAATCAGAAGTCTCTCCTAGGTAGTGTTCTTGTCTGGTACTTGGAACCACCAATGCAGGACTGGGAGGCTGTGGGTCTAGAATAAACTTGCGTGTTTTTTGCTAATGCAACCGGACAGGTGGTCTGGGCAGTGGTTTTGGCATGGTCCAAAAGCCATTGCCTTGTCTTCCTGGTCAGTTACAGAATGCGGTTCAAGGATTGCTTCACAGCAAAAATACCCTTGCCAGCAGGTTAGAGTAGGACATCATGATCTACCTCATGGACAGGTAAAAGATTTAATACGCTCTACTTCTCAGCTTTTTGTACTAATGTGAATCTGTCACTTTACAAAGAAAAGAGTGCCTGAAAATGGAGGTCAAAAATTTATGTTTGCATATTTTTACCTTATATCTATTCAGACTGAAGTTTTTTAGGTGAATTAGTTCACTAATAAATGTAATGACACTGTGTACAATCAGACATTTCTTGCACTTTTTAATTCCGTCTTCCAGAAATATCTGCTTCACAATGTGCTAATGTGACAGCTGGAGTGAAAAAGTTACAATCTCGGTGCATTCCAAATGCCTCCTATACTGCCAAATATCGTGATGTGTAGAAAGCACAGTAAGTAGAGTTAGGCTGCCATGGACTGCAAGGCAACGTGCATTCAAAACAGTTCATCAGTCTGAGAAAATACTTAACACTTTTATGTAGAAAACTTTAACTGTTTTCCTTGTGGGCCTGGTGGAAAAGAACTGGTAGATAATACTTCATCTTCCATTTGGCTGAGCCAACGTACAGGGGGAGTTGGCCAGGATGTCTCACTTGCTGCAGTCCATAAAGGAGAGGCCCGGAGGGGACATATTTTGTCTCTTCATTTGTCTTCTTTGTAAAGCAAGATATGAGGGAAAAGGGAGCTGAAAATTAGCATTAACATCAGTTTGATCTGGCAAAGTTATTTCTACATCTACTCCTTGCACATTTTTGTGATCCATGCCATCACTCTGGTACTTGAGAGTGAGAAGATTGAAACCCCACTATTTAGCTGGTTATTAAGGCTGATAATGTTACAGGTTGCTTTCAGATTAGTACGGTGTATTTGTAATATTTTGTGCCCTACTAGACCAAGTAATGAAACTCTCGCAGTCAGTATCAAATCTGTTCTCCTACCAGAACACAAGTCTTGGAGTTTTGAGCAGAGCATGGATTTGATTCAAAGGTTG
Source organism: Hafferia zeledoni (assembly GCA_035583235.1). NCBI lineage: Eukaryota > Metazoa > Chordata > Aves > Passeriformes > Thamnophilidae > Hafferia > Hafferia zeledoni. The sequence continues at coordinate 83,028,561 of JAWWEV010000115.1, read as the reverse complement.
GTGATATGCGAATCCACTTGAGTTCAGATTCATAATTTTCATAGCTGTTTAATTCTTAGACAGAGTCTTAATAATCTAAGGGTTCAAAGAAGTTTAAATATGATATTCAGGTATCCAACAAATAATACACACTCTAAGATTATGTACTTTTTCCATATGTTTAAAAGTGGCACAGGAAAGAGGCTCTTACTCTTTTGTTCCTAAAATATTTGATTCTTGGCAGCAGGTGTCTGGATGTATAGCAGATGTACTAAATATAACTTGCCTATGATTTAATGCAGCACACATGTAGAAAATGAAAATAACATTAATACAAGTTGTTATTTTAATATGTACCTTTGGGCAAAAGGAAGCACTATTCTGGTCTGGACTACTTATTCAGTGATATAAATAGAAGGTTTGAGTTTCCAGGACTGTCAGTTTGGCAAAGTTCCTTTGACCTCAATTTGTGATGCAAGACTCCTGAAAATAATGGCCTCACTAACATTTCTTCTGTATTTCTGTTAACAGGAGGAATGCTTTTTGAATTTAGAAGCTCCTATTTCAAGAGTGTGTGGCTATGACACTCCCTTCCCTCACATCTTTGAGCCTTTCTACATCCCAGACAAATGGAAATGCTATGATGCTCTTCGAAAAATGATTAACTACTGAGCAGTAGTACAGGTGAGAAATAACGTCTTATACTGACAGTTTACCTGTAAGGATTCTGACAGAAGAACTGCAAGGCTTAGTGGCACATTGCTACTCTTTTATTTAGTTTTATTTAGTTTTATTTTATGTAATTCTTATTTTAATAAGAATTGCCTCTTATGGCTTTGGGCCTTCACTCTTAAAGGTGTCTGAATATTTTTAAGTACTGCCATTGAAGTCAGTGTTTAAAAGTAATTAACTGCCTAATCAATCTCAAAATTAAATGTCTTGAATCATGAGAAGTGAAAAGGATGTACAGTGAAAGATGAAAGGAATACTAATACAGAGAATATATTTTTATCTCTACTAGAATACTTAGAGGTATTTCATAGGCAAACCATAGTGTTAAATTTTATCACTCTTCAGGGTGACCTGTAATCCTGTGAGGTACTAATGACATCCAATTTACCCTGAATGTTGGCTGTGCATTGCAAACGTACATAGACCATTGAAAATACATGAAGTATTTATAGTATCTTACAGTTCTGTTTAAGTACAATTATAAGACTAATATCCAGTATTTATTCTAAAACTGGTTTTTCATTACAATCTTTTATGTAATTTGATCTTGCTTTTACAGAGTACCGACAATGTGGAGTAATATGTATTTCTATTACATCTCTGTTAATTGCAATCTGTAACATCTTTTCTCTGTTTCACTGTAATGTAATACTAAGTAGCATTTGCCTATGCAGTGGCCAACCAGGACTAGTGTTGTGCATTGCTGTGGGAGAACTTCTCCTGTTTAATGACAGAAGTTTAACACTTCAGAAACTGTGTCAATGCAATATATTCTCTACTTCCTTAACTGAAGCAACTAGACTAGTTTTTTAGATATAGTCTTGGTCGATCTTGTACATCTGAACTGAAAAGAAAAGAAGAACACAACAGGCCTGTTTTTTCTTTGGAATAACGAGAGTCTATAGAAGGCAGGCAGGGGATTTTAAGCTGTTGACAGTCAAGATGGGAGGGCCAAGGTGGGCCCTGTATTAGGGATGGCATCTTCTATCTGTTTTACCTGTACATTAAACTGTGAATTAAATTTAGGGCCATGGATAGAAGGTTGTCAATACCATAAAGCTAATATCCTTTGCATACATTACTTTCAGGAGACATTTTTGCATTTTACTCTGTTTTTTTCTCTCAATAGCCAATGGTGAAGTGCCTGTATGAAAAATGGGAAAACTACATTGTGAGGCAGTGTCTCCAAAAAATAATGTAGTTCCACTTTTCTCAAAAATCACTTGTTACTGACATACCAGAGCATTTTATGGAATCACAGAATACGCCGAGTTGGAAGGGACACATCAGGATCATTGAGTCCAACTCCTGCACAGAACACCCCACAATTCACACCATGTGCCCGAGAGCGTTATCCAAATGATTCTTGAACTCTGACAGGCTTGGTGCTATGATCAGCCCTGAGGAGCCTGTTCCAGTGATAAACCACCTTCTGATTGAAAAACCTTTTCCTGATATCCAACCTAAACCTCCCCTGACTCTGCTTCATGCCATTTCCTTGAGTCCTGTCACCAGTCACAAAAGTGAAGAGATCAGTGCCTGCCCTTCCACTTCCCCTCATGAGGATGTTGAAGACTGCAAAAGAGGTCTTGCCTCAGTCTCCCCCATGTTAAATAAGCCCAGTGTCCTCAGCCATATGGCTTCCACTCCAGACCCTTCACCATCCTTGTGGCCCTCCTTTGGACACTCTCCAATAGCTTAATATCTTTCTTATACCATGGTGCCCAAAACAGCACACAATATTCAAGATGACCAGCTGGCAATGCTGTGCCTCATGCACCCTGTTTGCTTAGGATTAAAACTAAAGCTCTTTTCTGATCTGTAATCTTTTTTGTGGAATAGGTAGTCAGTGCTATCTTTTCCATCACAGTTGTCCTTGCCTTTTACCTGAGTTGAAGTAAACTGATTAAGGACTTATTTTCTTTTTTGTTTGGCACCTCTGTAACAAATGCAGGGAGGCTTTCCAAAAGAGAATGGATTGGTAGTATCTGCTCCTTGAGGTGAGTTAGTGGGTCATGCTAGGATGCCTCTGATCTGTTCCTTTTCAAAGGAAACCAAAGAACCAAATATTCTTACCTCTGTAAGAAAAGGGAGTCCAACTGAAGACATTTGGTGATTCAGAGATTTACCTAACCCCCTATTCTTCCACAGAATGGTAAAGTGGGGGTGGTATGAGAAGAAAAAAGTGGGTTCTGGGATTGATGGCATTGATTCTGCACACAATCCAGTTTTCCCCCCAGTGGGATGGGGGAGGGAATTAAAAAAGTGAAAAAAATCATGAGTTGAAATAATGACAATTCAATAGGGAAAGCAGAAGCCACACATGCAAGCAAAGCTTAATAAGGATTTGATTCACCACTTCCCATGGGCAGGCAAGTGTTCAGCCATCCCCAGGAGAGCAGGGTCCCATCATGCGTGATTGTGACTTGGGAAGACAAACGGCATCACTCCAAACATTCCTCCCTTCCTACTTCTTTCCCCAAACTTTATACACTGAGCCTACCATATGGTATGGAATGTCCCTTTGTCAGTTGGGGTCAACTGTCCCAGCTGTGTCTCTTCTCAATTCCTTGTGCACCCCCTGCCCTTCCTCATGGGTGGTGTGGGGTGAGAAGCAGAAAAGGCCTTGATGCTGTGCAAGCACCATTCAGCAATAATGAAAACATCCCTGTGCTATCAGCACTGTTTCCAGCACAAATCCAAAACACAACTACTGTGAGAAAAATTGACTGTCATAACCAAAACTGACACAGCTCGCTAAGATGTTGCTTGGCTTGTCTTTCAAGTCATTTCTGTTAGATACAACCTGGTGGCATGTCTGGCTGCCTTCCTCTTTTCTCTCTTAACTGACAGCTTACTGAAAATTGCTTCATCTATGGCTTTAAGGCAGGCTGTGGGGAAAAAAAGACACAAGAGGTAATTGTCAAATATATCAGTGGTATATGTCAGATTGCCCTTTCTAACATGTCCTGAAATCTTGTAGTTTGACTGAGAAGCTACCTGAAATTTCATTTCATGAAATCTGCAGCAATGTGATTCACTCCCCTTATTACTGGATAACACCAAATTTTGTGATATTTCATGTTCTACCACTTCTTGAAAGTCATCTTCAGACCTGGAAGCAGCTTTTATATTAAAGCATGGACATGCCATCTCCAAACTTATTTTTACCAGTCATAATATGCTTTTAAGTTATTGGTGTGTCAAAATCTTTCTATCCTTAGTCACATAAGTGAGAATTTCTCACTTTACAAAGGAGAAATCTGTATCTTAACAAAATTCTCCCTGAAATGTATTTATGTGTGCACACAAATGTACCTCAACCCAGAAAGATTCTTCTTGGACACCTGAATTAATTTACTTCTTCTTGTGTGAGGCTAATGAAAGGTTTCAAGCTGGATGCTGCAGTTAATAATTTCTAAAGTTAGCCTTATTATCTTAATGTACATTTGGTTTTATTCAACCTATGTTGACAGCATCTCACACATGAATACTTGCTTATCTTGAGATTGACAGTACAGACGGATTTCCTGCTCAAAGACAGTGTTTGTCAGTTCATCCTGTACACCTTGCCAATGAGACACGCAAGAGCAAAGTCTTTCAGCAGTTTCTTAGTTATTAAAATTTGTAGCTATGTTAGCTATAAGAGAAATAGCTTCCAGGTAGGCAACTGTGTTCCAGATAACTCTCTGTAGCTGGAAAACAGATAAAGATAAAAGAAGCAGTGAGATTAGGATGGATATACATTTCCTGTGTAAATGGAATGGTGTCTGCCTGTTCATCTGGAGGAGAGAGAAAAAAAGTGTAAAAGAAGAAACAGAAGAAAATAGCCCCCAAATTTTATAAAATATACTATCATGATACACAAATATGTTAAGGGATGACTGGCATAGAAATGGCAGATAGCTAAGTACTTTTCTGTTATCTTTTGCAGCTTTTACTGCCACATTTACGTATTTTATTTTCTTGTCAAAGTCTGAATTTTAAAGCTGTTCCTTGCCAGGTTACAGTTTACCTCCATAAGAGTGTGTGTGTTTATGGAGAGACATCATTACTGTTATAAATTTAGTCTCTAGAAGTGCAAAGTTACCACACTGAACTTCATTGCAAAACTGTTTTATGGAAAGTTTAGCCTTGGTGCTTAAAGTTTAGATGATGTTAGGAGATGTCAGGTGGTTGATTTAAATTTATTGTTCTTTCCAAGTGTGTATTTGAAGTTGATTGTGCTGGGAAACAGGAAGGGACCTGGTAGGTACTTTGATTCATAATCATGTCTTCCTTACACTCCTGGCTTTTCGTCAGGGCTTTATACAAATTAACTTGAGGCACAGGAAAACTATAACTCCTCTCCCTGTTTGGTAAGTAAGGTATGAGAGACTGTGCAAGATCTTTTTCATCTGAAACCAACAACCAGGTTTTTTCCAACACAGAAACTGCAAATGTGGCAGGCTAAACTGCCTACCTAATAATGCTCTGAATGTAACCCACTAGAATACACAACCTCCAGAGGCTTGAGTAGGACGCAACATTCCTGGTTTATAATCTTTTCCTGCTGGATGACAAAAATCATGCAAATGGCCAGAGAATCATGTCTTATTTACAACCAGTGAGTAGTCCAAATATAAGATTGCTGTCTACTAGGGCTGTGGGTCTGTTAGTATGGCTGTTGCAGGCCTACACCTGCATTCAAATCTTGCTGAGAATTCATGCAAGATCAATAAGGAAATTACCTTTAAAAAACCACCTATAAACAGGAAAGGTATTGATTATAGATTTTTTACAAGACCCCTTTTCACTGTAATAGTAGAATGGTAGTGTATCTACTAGAGCTTTAGAAAAAATATGTAATGCTTTGCTTAACATTCTAGAGTGGATGGAAGACACTTCATAAAATTTTTGTGTAAATGGCAATAATTAAAGTTGTGTTGACACTAGATATGAGTTGCAGGATTTCTAATTTCTGTGGGTCTACCTTTAAAAATAGTATTTAAATAGTATAGTGTTAAATAGTATTTTATATAAAATGAGTATTTTTGTATAGACCACATACCTGGAGGTTAAAACATGAATTTAAAAAGTAAGGTTACCCTCGAGAGTGCTGTGTGTTGAAGGTGTGGTATTACTTTCAGCCTTAAGATTTATCATTTATTTTGTCATCTTTTTCTACAGAGATGAGAAGAACCACAGGGATATACAGAAGCTGCCTTCAAAACTCTTGACACTTTATTCAGATCTTTTGCATTTGGAATTCACATAGCAGACTGTTTTCTTTTGACTCAGCTATCCTTAATATTCATCTTGGCTACTCTTCAGAAAGTTCAAATTTTCCTTAGTTATGAAATCAGTGATGGGCAGGTGATGGCTATAATAAGTAGTTTCAGATGTATTTAAAGATATTCCAGATGTTGTATGAACGTTACACACTGCCATGCTTCACTAGGTTACATCTCAAGACTTCATGGTGTAAATATTAGAAGCAGGATTTTATTCAATAAAACATACTAAGCTCATGTTGTCTCTTAGTTTTGCTATTGTTTTGGAAAAACCCAAAGAAGTGATTTGAATATGACTATATTTTCAACAAAATAAACCTTAAACAGCCAGATCAACTTGTGTGATGGTGACCTGCTTTAACTACTGGCCTTATCTGTCTTTCTACTGAGTGACTTCATGCATAATAGTCCCTAATACTTGATTTTCCTTTCTGCAGGGGGAAACTCCATTTTTTTTGAGAAGGGAGGAATGATTTTTTTGCTTTATTGCTATAGATGAGAGGCTTATTTAGTACATCCTTGCTGCAATATCTTTGTTTAATTATTTTTCCTCTAGATGTGAAATGTGTCTGCTACTAAGCAGTTGTGCAAAAAACAGTTCCCAGTCTTTTTTCTTGCTTTGCTCTCTGTACAAACCAGCTGTGTTGCTTCTTACTATGTGGAGGAAGGAGCAGAAGGGTTGGGGAAATGTACACCAGTAGGCAGATAGTCACATTTCCATGATTATTCAGGGGGATCTTCCAGGAAGAAAGAATACCTTTGTACACAAACCTGCTGAGGACAATCCTCAAGCTGACATCTGAAACACACCAAGGAGGAATAACTTCACACTGGATATTCTCACCCACGCCCCTTTGTCACCCGTTTTGATCACATGGGACATTGTTAACTGGGCAGACCCGCTGATATCCAAGGGAAATCTGTCCTTGATGATGAGTGCTGAGGTGCACGCGCTGACATCTCAGTGCTGTGCTTCTCAGAGCTACTTGACAGCTCTCATCTCACTCTCCCTAACCTCAGGAGCAATTCTTGTGGTGTACTTCATTGTTTGTAATGTGTGGCAAGGCTTGCCCTCCAGCAGAATTCTGTTCAAAAAGCCATGCTTAAAGGACTTGTATCTATGGAAAGCACTAAATGATAATCTTTTCAGGTCCTGCTACCATTTTGTGCAAGATTCTGCCTTCATAGTTTGTACATTCCCTAAAGAATCCCACAACTGATAATGAAGCTGATTGTTAATGTCTCCAATCAAAATGAGATTGCTAGTCAAATCTTGTAAGTCTCAGGTAAATGCAATGTATAGAACTTGTTTATAGTTCTAAATAAGATAGATGCATTACATATTTTTTTTTGTGCTGAATGGAAGCTATTTTCGTTGTATGAAGAAAAATGGTTTTAAAAATTATTTCTGTCTTTGTAGAACTTCAATAGATATTTTAGTAACTGTATTCTCAAAATGTACTGTTACTGTATTTCCAAGCATATAAAACAGATACAATTATACTACTGCCACAGTAAAATGTACTTTGGTAATTAATAGCCTTAATACGATACACTTTGTATTTGCCGTTTTCATAGATAAAAGCGATTTCTAATTTGATGCAAAGCTTACGTTAAATGTGCCTGTACGGAAATACGGAATAATATATTTCTTAATAAACATGTAGAAAATATTTGCTCTTAATGTGGACTGAGACAATCTGATTGAGAGTCAAGTGTTTTATTTTCAGTGACTGGTGATGTGTCAGTTTTAATAGCATGAAAAAATGTTCCTTTCTTCTCTGTTTTGGGTAATAGAATATTTTTCCTTGGCAAACATGGATGTTTTAAAAATAGGTACTGCTCCCAAAGGCCTGCCTAGATGGCAGTATTCACTCACATAACCTGTGCTCAAGAATGAGGGCTATTTAAACTGTATTATGGAAAAATGACTAACAGTTCTAAAATGGACAGGAAGATATGTGTGCTGGTACATGCAAATAACTGTTTTTCATTAAGTTCTTTAATAATAAAATCTAAAGACGAATCATATTTTCTGGGTTTTAACCACTTAGGTTTTTATATTTAATTAATTAGATTATGCAAAAAATGTATGGTCAAATATTCTCAAGATTTAGCCTAGCCATTGGTTGTTTCACTCTAAATACTCCAAAGGGAAAAATTGTGTCAGTACTCCTTGCTGATAGACCAGAAAATTAGTAATCTATCTAGTCATGCTCATTTAACACTAATTGCTAGTAATACTTATGATACATAGTTTAATACTGGGTTCTGAGATCTTCACCAAAAGTACTGTCAAGCTTTGAAACAAGCTGCCTAGGGAAGTGGGGAAGACACCATCCCTGGAGGTATTTAAAAGATGTGTAGATGTGACATTAGAGACATGATTTAGTGGTGGACTTGGCAGTGCTGGGATAATGGTTGGACTCTTAGACAACTTTTTCAACTTTTTCCAAGTGATTCTATGAAAGACACAACCTTCATGAGACCCCAGGTTCATTAACTGTGCAAATGAAAGACTCTTCTGCTGTCATCTAGTTCAATTAAGACTGTAGTGCCATAAGAACTCTGCTGTAATAAACAGTGTACCGATTAATACAAACTGGATTTAAATCATTAGAGGTATTCTTCCTCGTGGAAGTGCACATGTTTATAAGGGGATTAGCCAGCAGTACATTCTCCCTGCAGTAGCCAGAAGTCTTGACACAATGACCTTCTGCTCCTATGGTCTGATAATCAATTCTGAACCGGTTAATCTTTTCTGACAGCTTTCTTGCTCCCATAGCTAAAAAGTGGTGCTCCCAGTGCACTAGGATACTGCAGAAGCTCTGTTCTAGCCACGTAACTTCAGAGGCAGCCACTGAAAGGAATCCATTCAGCAAGCTGGCAGAGATTGTTATCACAGCAGCTCATGGGGTTCAGCGAGCATTATATGTTCATAACAAAATAAGCTGACACAGTCTGTAAGCTCTGCCAGATATCAGCAGACCCGAAATAAGGATGCAATTCCTTTGTAGTTTCTTTGCTGCTTAGCTGCTCTGCAAGATACATTTGTTAGACACGTACAGCTGTGGAGACGTATAGCTGGCTTTAGTATAAACAAGGCTTTTAGAACTTAATTTGATTGCTTATGCTTTGGCATCGAGTAGCATTTGAGATACCCTGGGGTATCCTGTATGGTCTCCATGGCTCCAGCTTCTGCTTCCATAGGTCCTATGTGTTATCTGCCAACCCCATGTGTATCTTGGGTGCCTTAGGGCATCTCAAACGGTACTAGATGCTGGCATTCAGGCATCTAAATGGAGCCCTTTGTTTTCTGGAGCTTGGATAGCTGATGTCTGACTATTTTTCTGTGAGCTTGCATAAAAGGCCAGCACTGAGATTGGTGCATTCCTTGATTTTCAAAATAAATTGCTCAAATCCCCAGTAAATACATAAGGTGGGATACATGACATGTCGTGTGTGAAAGCAAGTATTGTCTCCTGGGTGATGGGCTGATGCTGAACTGGTCTGTTAGTTCCTTGAGGTGAATAATTTAGAGGAAAACCTCAGGCTTATAAATATCCCCTGGCTGAAGTTGGTTACCATAACTCACAAGGTTTCTGATGAATATCTGAAGATAACACATGTACAAGACCTGGTTCAATTTCAGCAAAGCTGTGAGTAACAGCGGTGAGTTAAAGGGAGATGAAGGAGCTACAGTCCCCTTGCTTCCTACAGGCTGTGTGTGGGATTCAGCTCAGGATAAAGCCACCTAAAATTTAAGCACTGGACTGTATCTGTGCATGGCTGAACAGAGCACTTAAGCTGGTACTAAGTTCCTTTAGGGTAAATCTGACTCATTCTATAGGCTGAACTGACTTGGCTAACTGCCTCAGTTGTCAGTGGTTAGTGCCACATTAGATGCTGTAAGGTGTCCTGCCTGGCCTTTGGCTACTTATCAGGAAAGTTCAGGTCTCCCCTCAGTCCACAGTCATACCTGCAAGTCAGGTACTTCTTTCCAGATGCCCTAAAAGTCATCTTGGGCATCATTGCTAAATGTGTGGGCAACAGAATCAAGTTCTCCAGTCGCTGTGGCTGTCATGGGATCACAGGCCAAATGTAGCTATTAGATACTTAACTTCAGAGCACATTACCCATTTCATGCTTTTGGCAGAAGGGAAAGGGAGCAGAAAAGAAGCACATGAAGTGTTGTGTGGATGCTGCAGCCATGCACTAAGTGGCGCAAGAAGATGGGAGAAGATGGTCTGTTCCTCAGTACAGCTGCTGCTAGCAGTGTTGGCCTCATCCATACTTAACATCACATTAGTCGTCCCCAGCCATCTAGCAGAAAGAATAGCCTCCTGATAAACAGTACTGATTAATTTGATCATTAACCTATTTCTGTACTACAAGCACAACACTGAAGCAGCCCCAGCTTTGTTTTTACATTACTGGCCTTGAAATTGCGTTATGGTTTTTGGTGATGTTTTTAAACCCCATTTTTGTCTGCCAAAATAACTGTACTACTTTAAGAGTAGAAACTAGTGTCTGGTCTTGCTCATATAGGTCTGTGGCTAACTGTTCTACAACTGACAGTAATGTGTCACCAGTGTTTAGAAGGCCTCCCTGTTGATTTCTGTGTGTAATTAATTACTTTTATTTGATAATTAAATAATTCCTGTTTACTTGCACTCTGCTTGCAGCTGAGTACTTGCTGAAAACAAAAATTGTCTGGATTTATGATGCCTGTGGTTGCTCTTTTCTTGCAGTGTTTGTGAGCTCTGCCATGCCTGAGCCACTGTGCATTCCAGTCTTGAGCAGTCTCAGACAATTCTGAAGCAAGTGACCCAGGCTGCAGGCAGATGGTTTCTTTTCAGTCTTTCCACCTGTGCTGGTTTTGGCTGGGGTAGTGTTAATTTTTTTCACAGTGGCTATTACAGGCCTGTGTCTGGAGTTCCGCTGAAAACAGTGCTGATAATATAGAGATTATATATAGTGACAGCCTTTGCTGGTCACCCCCCTTAAGCCTGGATGATGAAGCAGCGCAGACGAGCACAGTTGTTCCCCCTCCAGGCAAAACCTCTCTGGTTAGCTCCCACTGTGAATTTGGGCTGCTCATGCATGACCCAGACTTGTCCTGTCATTCCCAGGGGGAAACCTGGAGAGCAGGGCAGTTAGCGGAGGTGCAGGGCTGCTCCAGCGGCTGGTGGGGGATTGGCAGGGAGTGCAGTCCACATTGCCACTTCCATCCACACACCTGCAGGTCAGAGAGAGGCCCCTGCACACGGGCGTGGTCTGCCTGGCTTCTCAGGTCTCTGCAATATGATGCACAGGTAGTCAAGCTGATGCAACCCCTTCCCTGCTGCTGCCCTGCCAGTTTCAGCTGTGCTGAGGCCCTTGAGGCAGTCCTTGCCAGGGTACCTTGCCTGGTAGAGGACACTATGGGTGTGCAGAGTTATGGCAGGATCCCAAGCGCCTCTGGTTTGGTCAGGGGAGATGGCAGGAGAGCTTGCAGAACCCTGCATCTGGTCAAGCTGTGGCAGTGAGACTGCTAATGCCTGTGAGCCCGGGGACAGGGCCTGGCTGAGCCTGGAGTAGCACATCCAGGCAGTAGGTCTGTGGTGGCTGCATGGAGGAGATATGGGAGAGAGATTGTTCTTCAGTGACCTGGGACCCGACAGGCACCGTGTGATTTCAAGCCTGCATGCATCTGCCGTGCAACACTGCAGCTTTCCATGTGCAGCTCTGCTGTCTCACACTCTTTATTTTCTAATCCAGGGATTTGCAGAAAGAGGCGAACCTAGATAGGTTTAAACCTAGATAGGTTAAAAATTTTGGGATGGTTTGTGCAGAAGATGCAAAGAAGGTACCTCCAGCAGGACACAGCTGCAATGTAATTCTGTAAGCTTTCCTCTACTATCCAGCCTGCTGCAGAGCAGTGCCTCAAGTCAAAGCAGAAGGCACTGGAGAGGTGTATGTCACATATTAGAGTGTTTTTGGGTAATTATTTATCCCATAAAAACTAGGAAGATTGTGTTTGCAGTGATGATAACGTTCTAATGCCTTCTGGCTTGGCCTCAGGGGTTTTCAGATGCCTCTAGAGAGAGCAGTGAGGCAGTGGAGGAACAAAGCGCAGCCTTGTTCAAGCACAGCTCTAATAGTTGCATCTCATGCTGTAACCTACTGGTCCTGTGTTTCATTCACAAAACAGAATTTAGCTTGGGAAGAAAAGTGTGAGCAGATTAGCATTCAAGTGTTAATATACAGAGAACAAAAAGGATGAAGGACAAGGTTAGAGTAATCGTAACCTACTCCTCTCAAATGATTTTTTTGTCATTCCCACCACCCATTTCTTCAGGCCAGTTTTCCCCCTCCCTTTTTTCCAACAACCTAGATACTTCAACAGTTTTAAATTTTTGAAGTGATTTTTGTCATACTTGCTTATAATAAAACCAAAGTATATGTTATTGAGCTGTTCCTCATTTGGTGTTTGTTACACTTGAGTTAGAAGTGACTGAAAAAAAGGCAAGTGGGCGTTGAACAGCCTTGCTGAGCCAAGACGGTCTGAAGCTTTGGCTTTCTCCCTCCATCCTTCCCTTCCTGGCTTGGCCTTGTGCCAAAACCAACCCACAGTTTTCCCGGGAGACTTTGCTCCTCCTAGGCAGAGAGGGCAGAGCCAGGGAAGGTGGTGGAGGGGGTACCACAGCAGTGGCAGCTGCTTCTGATGGGTGGGAGGGAGAAGAGGTGTGAGGTGGGCATTAGGATTTTGCCATACCCTTGCCTGCCCTCAATCAGTGATACCAACTTCCCCAGGCTTCCTGCTCTGCTACCAGACCCAGACCCAGCCCCTTGGCAGAGGGAGCCAGCCTGGACATCATGGTCTGTGCATCTGTTACCTACCTGTGGTGCCTGCAGCCATTGTGTCTCACCCCTTGTGAGAATGTTCTTGTTCCATCTCCCCCAGGTGGAGGCAGTTTTGGTGACTTACAGTTTTTCATTGCTCAAGGCCGTCAAGAGGCTGAAACACCCACTCAGGCGATGATAGGGGTGTTGTCACACGCAAAGCATGAGCCTTTGGAAGATGGCACTTTACCTAATTAGCTCTCACTGAAGAAGGTGTGATTCATCTTTTGTTATGAACAGTGAAATAGCTAAGCATTTTGCTGTCAGCATCTCTAACAGCCTTCAGCTACCACGATGCTATGGTTTAAGTGAGGCTCTGGGCAAATTTGTCTGGGTTTCTGTCGTTTCTGCACCAACTCACTCTCCTCAGCTTCATCTACCTCTGCTCTTGCATAGCTGTTCTGTGGCAGCACAGGAACCACCTGCGTCCAGCTTGATGTTCAAGTTATTAGTATGGTTAAAATTATCTCAGTGGAGCATAGTTGCAAAAGCAGAGTGATACATATACATACTGAAATGAGTGAGTCTCCATGTGTATCAATCCGGCCTCCTGAAACTGAAGTTTAATGTATTTTTCCAATTGAGTTTGATTAATTTTACTTTTAGGACAAGTAATCCTTATCTTACAGTCAATTCCTTCCACTATGCTGGAGTATCTATCCATACCCATAGATGCAACCTACTTAGGATCCTTCAACTTTGGTATGAAACATGGGGTGATTTTCTAAGCTAGTTCTTGCTTATTTTTCAACCAGGGTAAATAGTTAAATTCAAGTGAGATTTGTTCTTTACTACTTATTTATGAAGCTCTTTAATCCTTTCATTAATTCTGGTGCTATGCTGGTGCTGCTAGGTAAGTGTTGCTGCAATCACTTTCAACAAGGTGAGTTATGGCTGTGAACGCTCCCCTTTCAATGCCAGGGAACGCAGAGACGTGATGCTGTATCTGAGTGTCCTGCTTTTGTCTGGGATAGAGTTAATTTTCTTCCTAGTAACATGTACAGTGTTGTGTTTTGAATTTAGTATGAGAAGGATGTTGATAAAACCCTGATGCTTCAGTTGTTGCTCAGTAGTGCTGACCCTGAGTCAAGGAGCTTTAAGTTTCTTATGCTCTGCCAATGAAAAGAAGCATGAGAAGCTGGTGGAGAGCAAGGCCAGGACAGCTGACCCAAACTGGTCAAAGGCATATTCCATAGCATAGAATGTCATGTGCAGTATATGATCTGGGGACAGCTGACCAGGGGATGGACTGGTCATCAGTCAGAGGGCGGTGAGTAACTGTATTGTGCATCACTTGTTTCTCTTGGGTCCCCCCTCTCTCTCTCTTTTCTATTGTTATTGTTATTATTGTAATTATTAGTATTTTTTATTTTATTTTATTTTATTTTATTTTGCTTCAGTTGTTAAACTTATTTCCTCAACTTACAAGCTTTACATTTTTTCCCCTATTCTCCTCCGCACTGCAGAGGTGGAGGGGAGTGAATGAGTGGCTGCATGGTACTTAGTTGCTGGCTTGGGTTAAGCCACAACACTGAGAAATAAAACCATGACTGTATTGTCCTGTCTTCTGTTTGCCTGGAGAACATCAGTGCTTGCTGCCTCACCACCAGGCCCTGGCCATGCCAGTGGATGCAACAACAGGGCTTTTGTGGGACCCACTACCCTGCAGGACAACTTTCCAGCTCAGGGCTGCACACTGCCAGGAACACCAGATCAGAAATGTTCCTGTGTGCCTTTGCATGTGAATAAATGGTTCAGGTCTGGGTCACCACCACCAGCTAAATGTTGTGCTTGCTGAGGCAGAACGAAATTTCAGTCTCTCTGTCGACATGCTGTGCATCCTTTACTGGCCTGCGGCTGTGAGCTCGCTCTCTGCACAATCCTGCACACCAAGCCCATCAGACAGCAATATTTCAGGCTCTTACTTGCACATAAACCCTCTTTTATTTCCAGGGCCATTGAACTGTGTGGGTGGCAACCCTTTCGGCTTCACCAGCCGGTTGTTTCCTCTGCCCACACAGGAAATGATTAGGTGTCCCTCTGCCTCAAGATGGAGGCTCCTCACTTTGTAATTTGCCAGCCCCACCATGACGAGAGTGCGTCACACAGCTCCTGAGGCAGCGTCCCAAGGCAGAGCTCAACTGCAGAGCCCGAGAGTGAGCTCACTTGGGCCAGTCTGGGGCTATTTATATACCCCTGATTGGTTTGATCAAAAATTATTTGCAGTGAAAATCAGTGGAGTTGGCCCTACCCACACGTGTAGAAGTGTATGAATTTTAGGCTGGTGGAGCAATGACTACTGTCTGTGCATGCATGTGTTATATATATGCTTTGGTGAAAAGCATACTCAACATACTTGAGTATATTGGAAGAAAAAACATCAGCAGAACACTGCTTATGCATTTTTAAGAGCATATATATAGTGTGGCACTTGACCTGTGTCCCATTATTTGAAATGAGACGTTCAGAAACATCTCAGTCAAGAAACAAGAAAGTGACAAAATGTGGTGAAGACTATAAATTGTAAACTACAAAGCAAACCCACATCTTGCAACAAAAGCTGCTTTATTCAGACAAGGAAGTGCACTTAGGCGTAACTTTAAATAGCATGCATCAGAAAAACTCTCAAATTGTATATAATTTGACATAATTAAATGTAGGTATTTCATCCTACTACAATTTACTGCCTTGCCCCTTGTGCCTACAATGTTGATATTCATCATAGATTCAAGCAGTTTATTTCAGTGAGAGCTAACCCACACTTGCAGAGCCCAGATTGTAATTATCCTATTCCAAACTGCCAGTCATGGTTCCTCCGTTGCCCATCTGAGTGCAGTCAGAGCCAGCACCAGGCAGAGAGGCATTCACAGTGCAGTGGCTGCAGGCGCATGAGGGCAGATCCCTGAGCAAGCTGCTGCCCACCCTGTCCCCTTGTCTGCCTTCTGGACTTCTGTTTTCAAGACTGCTGTTTTCCTTCATGTTTTACTCCTTCTGTCCTCCACATAAGGTCTGTCTTTTGACTGCTGAAGATTGGGAATGTCACATTTTTATGAGAAAAACTTTGTTTCAGGCAATATAAACAGGAGGAGAAAGTCCTGAAAACATTTTTGACCTGTCTGTTATCTTCAAACAACTAAGAGCCCAGTGATGACAGCTGTGAGATGGACATATGGACCATGAAACTGTCTGTCCAGATTCTCCTAGACCTGAAAACTATTGGGGTTTGGTGCAGGATCTCACAAGGCTGGGATGTTAAGCATGAATCATAGAATCAGTGTGGTTTGGAAGGGGACTTTAAAAGTTGTCAAGTCCAGCCTCCCTGCCATCTTCAGCTAGATCAGCTTGCTTGGCGCTGTATCCAATCTGGTCTTGAACACTTCCAGGGATAGAGCATCTACCACCTCTCTGGGGAGCAACCTGTTCCAGTGTCTCACCACCCTAACAGTAAAGAATTTCTTCATAGCATCTAATCTAAGCCTACTCCTTTCAGTTTGAAGCCATTCCCCCCTTGTCCTATCACTACATGCCCTTGTAAAAAGTCCCTCTCCATCTTTCATGTGGGCTCCCTTTAGGTACTGGAAGCTCTGTTGCACACCTGGGAAGAGCTTCCAGCCCATGAAAGAGTGCAAACCTCCACAAAAGTGGTGGTGGTATGCTCAGGGGCTTGAAGGGCTGCGACAGGAGGTATGCTGGTTGGGGCTTAGATAGAATTAATTTTTTTCACAGTAGCTAGTTGGGGTTGTGTTTTGGATTTGTGCTGCATACACAATGATATGCGATGTGTGATCTCACAGTGATGATAATATTGAGATGTTTTTGTTATTGCTGAGCAGAGCTTAGGCAGAGCCAGGGCCTTTTCTGCTCTCTGTATTGACATGCTGGTGAGGAAGTTAGGGGTGCTTGGGAGGTTGGCAGGAGTCACAACTGGAACAGGTGACCCTAACTGACCAAAAGGATATTCCATACCATATGGCATCATGCTCAGTATATAAAGCTGGGGGGAAGAAGGAGAAGGGGGGACATTTGTAGAGATGGCATTTGCCTTCACAAGTCACAGTTAAGCATGATGGAGCCCTGCTCTCTTAGGCGTGGTTGAACACCTGCCTGCCCATGGGAAGCAGTGAATTAATTCCTTGTGTTGCTTTGTTGGCATGCATGGCTTTTGTCTTTCCCATTAAACTGTCTTTATCTCAACCTATGAGTATTTTATCTTTTACCCTTTTGATTCTCCCCCTGATCCCATTGATAGCAAAGTGAACAAGTGGCTGTGTGGTACTTGGCTGCTGGCTGGGGAACATATTTCAGCTTGCCCACAGCACTGCTGGCACATGGGGAACATATTTTGTGAGGGGTGACACAAATGTGCCAGTGCCTGCAGCATCTCTTGTTTATATGGCTAATGGGCAGGCTCTGTTGCTGAGCAGGCTGGCGATGCCATGGCGTGGTGCCATAAGCCAGAGCAGCCCTGCTTTGCCACAGAGCTGGAAGAAGAAAGCTGTTACGCAGTCCAGACTGCAGTCTCTGAGTTGCATGCTGTTTTGTGTACAATTCCACTGGAATGGATGCAATAAGAAAGATGAGATCCTCACCTGTTCCTTCATCCAATGGTCCTGTCAGGGGCAAGTGCAAGTACACCAGGAAATAGCTGAGGAACTTCTCCCTCATCACTGTCAGCATCATCACCTTAAAAACTCCCTCATCACTTGCATTTCTAGTTGGAGCTTACCACGGTACTGTCAGTAAACACTGTATGCCAGTATAGGTCTGTATTATGTATGCTCAGCCTGGTATATACTGTTAGATTGACTGTATTTTTTGTTGGGATAGAATCTGCCTGTGTTACCAAGGTTCAGCATAATTCCTTTGCTTCCCCTTCCCTTGCTTATTATGTCATTGTTGGAAGGGAAAAAATGACCAAGAGGCATCTCCAGTGATTCTTGTGGAGAGCATCTAAAACTCTGGCCAGCAATGTACTAAATCAGTTCTTTGATGTGGTCTTGACAAAGAGATGTCTGATAAAAAGAAGGAAAAGTGGTTAATTTCTGCTATATCAGCCCCACCACCACTACCATTTTTTTACCATCATGGGTATTTTGTTTTGTTTGGTTTTTTTGTTTGTTTGTTTTGGTTTTTTTTGCCTTTTGCAAACAATTTTTCGACCTCTTCCTTTCCCTTGTGTGAAAAAACACACCTGAGAGAAAAGCGCTGAGTTTCTGTCTGTGTGCTATGTGCCAGAGATTGACCCAGGTAAACATGTTGGAAGAGAGGGATTATGCTTTAGTTTGTTTGCTGGGATCTGGTTTTAGCTCCAGAGACTTAAAGCAGGGCTTGTAGCAGTTATTAGCTAAAAATACTTCCATGCAGATGTAAGATTTCCAAATTGACACACTTTCTTTAATAGAAAAACCTGTTTAAACAAAGTTCTTGATTTATTTTTTTCTCACCTCTGCCACTCAGACTTGGCTGCCTTCATCTTGCAGCACAGGTACAGCTAAAGACGATGAAAAACATGCAAGAAAGTATAATGGGGGCTACCTTCTGTGTTCAGCCATTCCCTAAGCGACACTGGCTAGGCTTTCAGGGAGGGATTACCACATCTATACATTTCTATTTTTACATGCTGCCGCAAACATGTTATTACCACCAAACTGAGCAGCCTGCTGAGAAATGAAACTTCAGATATTGCCTCTTACACATCAGAGGAAACCAGTGCCACGGGGGGCTTGTGGCATGTCAGCTCTGGAAGCAGTGTTGGGAATGGTACAGGATCTGATGAGGATGCTCAACCCAGGGGACCTTCCTCATTGCTTGGCCTCAAGGGAGCCTCAGCCTCCCCCTGCCATGACTGCTACTCCTGGCAGGAAGGGTTCCAGTGCAGAAATCAGAGCTAGTTTCTTTTTTCCCATGTTCTCAAGGGCAAGCTGTACACTGGAACCTGGACCCAAACCTACTGGCACCTTCAGGGCTTTGCAAAGAGAAACAACTTTTATTGAGCCCTTTGTTAAGTTCTCTATTTTGCAAGTAGTACACAGGTCAGTGGTTTGATTGCACACTTCAGTTACCAGGATTAAAATATCAAGAGCTTGCAAAATAATAATCATTATTAAACCCCCCCAAATTTTTCCTATTGAATGAACATGCCAAAAGATACAGGAAACCCATGGATATATGGATTTTTCATTTTGGCAGATCCCGTAAGATTAATACATTTGCTGAAAAGCCCTTTTGCAAGCAGTATTTATGCCAAGCATTCCCTTCTGAAGCTTGCAAAATATCTGAAAGTATTAAAAAAAAATCCATGTTCAGTACCTGTATTGCCTCCAGTTATAATAAAGTCAGTCATGTGGCAGATATTATTGGCCTGATCTTTTGAGGCATTTCAGGGATGTTTAAATATTTGAAGTTTTCTAATTCAGGCCTCTGTGTCAGAAACACGTAGCAACCTTTTCATGATGAAACTTTTCAAGTATTACTTTTCAATGTGTTCTCCCATAATCCCACTTTGTGTTTTGATACAAATTGAGAAAATCAATAAATGAAAGGTAAAACTGGTGTTCTAGGCATGATTGTTGCTGCAAGTGTTTGCTGGGTGAGCTGTCCTGTACAAAACATAGCAGTTTTTGCTCTCGAGACCTTTTTTTGGGCAAAATCATGTGTGTGGAAGCATGGTGGAAGTTAACAAGAAAAAAAGCAGACAGTCCCAGAGGGGTGACTTGTGCAGTGGAGAGTCCTGTGGCCAGGCCAGAGGCACATGTGCAATTGCAGTAATAATGACTGGGAATGCCTTGGTTACATGCCTGATTTGTGGACAGTGATGAGTGGTGTTCCTCAGGGATCAGTACTGGGACCAGCACTGTTTTAATCTTTGTTGGTGACATGGACAGCAGGATTGAGTGCACTGTCAGCAAGTTTGCTGGCAGCACCAAGCTGTGTGGTGTGGTCAATGAGCTGGAGGGAAGAAATGCCATCTAGAGAGACCTGGACATGCTTGGAAGGTGGGCCCATGTGAACCTCATGAGCTTCAACAAGGCTAAGTGCAAGGTCCTGCACACATGTAAAGCCATAAGTACAGGCTGCTCAGAAAATATATTGAGAGCATCTCTGAGGAAAAGGACTTGGGGGTGTTGATTGACAAGAATCATAGAATCCTTAATGTTGGAAAAGTCCTGTAAGATCATTGAGTCCAGCCATTAACCCAACATCAATATATTATCACTAAACCATATCCCCAAGTGCCACATTCACACATGTTTTGAACACTTTCAGAGATGGTGATTCCACCATTTCCCTGCACATTGTTCCATTGTCTGGTCATGCTTTGGGGGAAGAAATTTTTCCTAATATCCAACCTAAATTTCCCCTGGCCTAACTTGAGGCCATTTCCTCTTGTCCTATCGCTTGTCACTTGGCTACAACCTCATTTCATGGGGTTGTAGAGAATGAGGTCTTCCCTGAGCCACTTTTTCTCCAGACTATACACCCCCAGCTACCTCAGCCACTCCTCATAAGACTTGTGTGCCAGACCCTTCACCAGCTTTGTTGCCCTTCTCTGGACTCACTCTAACACCTCAATGTCTTTCTTGTAGTGAGGGACCCAAAACAAAACACAGGATTCAAGATGCAGCCTCACCCGCGCCAAATACAGAGGCATGATCTGGTCCTTCTGGCCACTGTTGCTGACACCAGCTAGGATGCCATTTGCCCTCATGGGACCTGGCACACTGAAGTTCAACATAAGCCAGCAATGACCACTTGCAGCAAAAAAAGCCAGCTGTATCCTGGGCTGCATCAAAAGCAGCATGGCCAAGGGAGGTGATTCTATGCCTCTACTCTGCTCTTGTGTGACTCTACCTGAAGTACTGCATCCAGCTCTGGGGTCCCAACATGAGAAGGACATGGACCTGTTGGAGAGAGTCCAGAGGAGGGCCATGAAGATACTCACAGGACTGGACCACCTCTCCAACAAGGATAGGCTGAGAGAGCTAAGGTACTTGAGCCTGGAGAAGAGAAGGCTCTGGAGAAGAGAAGGCTCTGGGGATACCTTATTGCAGCCTTCCAGTGCCTAAAGGGAGCTTACATGAAAGATGGGGAGAGACTTTTTACAAGGGCATGTAGTGATGGGACAAGGGGGAAAGGCTTCAAACTGAAAGACGGTAGGTTTAGAATAGATATTGTGAAGAAATTCTTTACTGTTAGGGTGGTGAGACACTGGAACAGATTGCCCCAGAGAGGTGGTAGGTGTTCAAGGCCAGGTTGATTTGGGCCCTGAGTAACCTGGTCTAGCGGAAGGTGTCTGTGCCCATGGCAGGAGAGTTAGAACTAGAGGATCTTCAAGGTCCCTTCCAAACCAAACCATTCTGAGATTCTATGTTTAATTCCAGTTTGATCTTCAACCAGCAGGAAAAGCTTGGCTCTATAGAAGAGGACAGTGGCTGCTGACGGAGCCAGTGATAAGGCTTCAGAGATGGGAGGTTGTGTGTGAGTCAAACATGGATGTTGAAAGAGACTCAAGAAATTGTACTGGAGAGCTTGGGCCATCCATGAGCCATAACACCTTGGCAATTGTCTCCTCACAGTCACAGTGTTTTCAGAGAGCCCAGGAAAGATTACAGCACTCGGGAGATGTCAGAAAAAATAGGAAAAACAGAACTGCCACTCTATGTCAACCCTGAATGTGGTGTAAAACACTATCCCCAAACCAGCCAGATTCTTTAAGACAACAATAGAAATTAGACAAAATTGATGACAATCACCTCTCCTTTTTTGTGTGTGCTAAGGGGTGCAGAAGTGCTGGAATAATGATGTCAGCTTTTGGTAGGAGCCTTGGATGTGTGGGTGATCTGATGCCTTGCAGCACCTACTCCTGACACTCAGGCAAAAGTGCCAAGCAGAATCTGACATGGGAGAAAGGCCTGGATAAGTCTTGTTTGCTTTCCACTGGAGGAGAAAAGCAAATGCATCTCAATAAGAGGCAGGAAAGATCAGTAGTGCTGAGGAATTTCGTTTCCTTGATGAACCCATACTGGTACGACAATAATGGAGGAAAGATCAAGGAAAGCAGTTGGTAAAAACCCTTCAAAAGGTAAAGCACTGAAGCAGTGGCTTACTGTACTTTCTGGTGCAAACAAATATGGATGACAAGAGTTAAAGTCATTCACTTATTCTAATAATGTTGACAGGGGATAAGAGTTGAGAGAACATCCTGGGTTATGGGTCTGGATGTCTGAGAGACCTGGATCACAGCCAGCAACCTGTGGTTGAAAAACTGGTTAGATCAGGAAGATAGTGAAGAGGAAAGCTGGCAAGGTCCTGTGGCCAATAGGAGCCAAGAAAATGTTTGGGAAGACAGGTCATGGACGACGAAGAGCATTGTGTCAACAAAACATTAGTAAAGACCTAAATGAGCTGAAAATCAGCTGGAAAAAAGTAGATGAAAGGACCAATGTCTGTGGTTTTGGAGAAGTCATCTGCTGAATTTATGAGTCATAGAGACTAAAACCAGATAGAAACAAGAACTGAGCAGACACAGTTTTGGCCTGCTGTCTCTGGGAATGAACCACTAATTTATTCTGCATGTACTGTATTGCTGATTCCCTCCATATTTGAATTTTAAAATGGGGCTTTTTACACCCAGAAAAATGAGTAACATTTGTGAGGTTAATTCATACCACTTGCATCATTCCTCCTGTGAATCTGGTGGCCAGCAATTTTAAGTGTATGTGGGAACCTCAGGCTGTTCCCTTGTTTTCATTTCATCTATTTGCTATACTCATGGCAAGACACTGGAAGTGGTGATGAGCATTGCAAAACCAGGTTGTTTTTGCTAGATCCCACAGTTTTCAGCTCCAACTACTTTCCTTTCCCATGAAGCCACTGACTACTGCACGCTGAGATGCAGAGCATAATGTCCTAGGGCAATAGCTGGAGAGGTGAGAGCTGTCACACACCCATGGCCAGATGTGTGTCCATGGCTACATCTATATCTGTGACAGAATGGGATGCAGCAAATTATGGATTGTAGTTTTTACAATGTCCTGGGTTTGATTGGAGCTTGGCTGAGCACACACTTTTCCTGCCACATTCCTGAGAGTTCAGGGAAAAATTTCTGAGGGCCTTTTACAGGGTGTTACTGCAGGCCACCATGACACAGTAATTTAAGTATGTGACACTGACTGTTTCTCAGTCTCTAACAGCTTCATGGTTCCTGGTAGAATGGGACATCAACATGACTGTTGGATCTAGAGTTTTCCATTGCTCCTGATGCTCATCGACTTGCAGGGGAAGGTCCCTGATGTGTTAGTTCTTCCCTCCTGTTTGTGTAGGTAGTGGCATATTTCATGTTGTGATTGAAATTTCTAATGATGCTAGCAACCATGGTAAGCCTGTGGTGCACATGGGAAGACCAATGGAAGGAGAAACAGTAATGGTGATCTGCCTGAGTTCAGTTCCTACAGCTCCAATTGACAGATTCAGGATTTCTCCCAGCAGGCGGAAGAGAAAGTCTTGCCAAAACTTCTTTTACCTGTAGAAAGAGGTCAGATCTCTTTTCTTCCTGAATGGAACTTTGCTGCAGTCAGTCATGGGATGTTCTTGTTTACTGCAGTCCCAGAAATATAAAGCACATGGTTCCTTCACAGATCATTTCAAGTAGTCCAGCTGAACAGAAGTTTGGCTGCTCACTAGATGAGGCAGTTCCCTTTTCAACTGTCATTCCAAAGCAATGCTAGGAATGTGGTCAAGAAATGCTATGACATAAAACTTGGACTGTCTTCAAAATAAGTTCTAAATTTGTTTTCTGCATAATCATCTCTACTTAAACCTAGACCTCTTTTTTCCAAAACGCTGATGGCAATTCCGAGACCACAATACCTCTCTTCATAAGTGCAGTAGGCTTACAGCCCATACCTTTCCAGAGTCTGTCCCATCAAAGATGCCTGTAGCTCACCAAAGGACTCCATTTTGGTTACATTTCTGTAATTATGCAAGAGGCACAGGATATGTCTCTCTCCAAACACACTTATTTTTTCTCCATACCAAAGACACTTGTTCCCTTGTTCAGATCAAAGACACTTCTCAGTGTTAGAAGTTTCTTAAAGGGAGAACTAAGCCAAATAATTACAGCATGCTTGCTTAATACCTCTATCAAGCCATAACTCAGTAGGTATATTACATTTTACTTTTTGCTCCTCCGTGTTTATGTTTTTCTTTTAGCCCCAGCAGGACAGTAAGCTGCTACCAGATACCACAGTAGTTTCAGTACTCCTGTTGTTACACAGCCTTTTTCTTAGTGTTTTTTAAGCTTCATCATGTACTTGGAAATGTATTCCAGAAGGTTATGGCAAATATTTAAAACTGGACTATGGGCTGCCACAGAGATTTATACTAATGAAAGAAAAAGACTAATTGCCCAGCCAGGTGGATGCATCAGGGATAGGTAGCTCCAGGGAACGGTTTCTTATTGCACTTGAGTGTATTCCTTGGAGTAATTGCCTCTCTGCCCTAGAAATTGCTCTGAGTGTAAGGCCATATTCATTTGGGAAGCACAGGACTGTCCTTTGCTATCTGCTTATTAGTCAGAAAGCTCTGATACCAATGGCTAAATAAAAATAAAAATAAAAAACAAACCAAAAGCAAGTGGGGCTGACTGTCTTGGTTGTCGTGTCTCCCTCAATGAAATCTGCCCAAAATAGAAAGAGACATCATCATCTGCAAGCGAAAAAAAGGCTTAGATCCAGACGAGTCAGGTTTGAACCTTTTCACTATTTTGGGCTATTTTTTGTTGATAGGCAAGATAACCAAAAGAGAGGGGGTGACTTTTCCTTTCCTTCCCATGCCTTCCTATAGGCACTTTTCACAAACAACCCCAGTGGTTTAAGCCCAAAAGATGAAGTATGAAGTAGGGATGAAGTTAAGTATGTTGATCACAGGGCTGCTAAAGAGAGAGGTAGAGAGGTGTGAGGCAGGCTGGGCTCTTATGCTTTTCAAACAGCCACAGCAACTGAGCCCAGCTGCAGGAGAGCTGCAGCTGCAGACAAAATATGAGCTAAAAGGATCTAGTCAAATTTTAGGATGGGATAGGCATTTTCCCAGTAGAGATGAGAAGCATTAGCATTGCTGTGCACGGATTAATGTAAGATTTTATTTAGAAGACTGGTTCCAGCTCTGATCAGCTTTGTTTTAATAAAAGATAAACTGGAAGAGATGTTGTGAAAGGCTCTAAAGGTGGTCAAGGCAATGGGAAGTCTATCTTCCGTGTGACGACTGATAGTGAATTGTTTGGCTTAATGATACACAGTAAGCAGGACCTTCATGAAAAAGTAATATGGTGAAAACCACGGGGAAAGAAAGTAACTGTTTATGTTAAATGGCAACATTAATAGTAGGAAAGAAATTGATGATGATGAAAATTGTCAGAAATGATTACTTATCTGTCAGAAATTACTAATTGCCCAATGAACGGGATGTGGCAGGAGCTTTCTAAAAAAAGGGAGGGGTGAGGAGTTAGGATGGTTTCAGAAAGACCTTGCTATGTATATAGAAATGTTTGTGTGACACTGAGGATGAGCCTTCCCATCCCTCAGATGTCCTTGAGCCCTTCTAGTGCCATGATGTGCTTCCTGCTGCGCCATGTATTGCCATCCCTATGGGGCACTGGAAGGGAAGTTGCTTCTTCCTGTACACCCCTGAGCCTCCCTGTGTATTGTAAGAGCACCTGGCCTCAGGCAGTACATCCTGCTGGATCCATGTTGCATTTCACAGAATCACAGAATAAATTAGGTTGAAAAAGACCTCTGAGATCATCAAGTCCAACCTATGACTGAACACCACTCTTTCAACTAGATCATGGCACTAAGTGCCATGTCCAGTCTTTCCTTAAACACTTCCAGGGATGGTGACTTCACCACCTCCCTCAGAAGTCCCTTTTCTGTGAGGAAATTTTTCCTAATGTCCAACCTAAACCTGCCCTGGTGCAGCATTTCACTGTTCTCAACAACACAATGCCTAAGTCTTTTTGTGGCTCTGTCCTTTGGTCTCTCTACTGCCATTTACCTCTTGCTGTAAAGCAGAGCTGTCACAGACTGGCTACTTAGCAAAGATGCTGAGAAGATTAATATGTGAAGGATGGCAGAGTACTTGGATGCTGCAGTCATGAAGATCATGTGAGTACATAAGGCAAGTAGGCTGGGATTTCAAAAACATTTGGGAAACTGCTGACACTTTTGTTCCTGTATCCCTGTGGAACTTTTGAAAATTGTTCGCTGTGATGGCAAAGAAAACTCATTTGTTTGCAACTGCTCCTCTGAAATTTTAGTGGGAAGAAGAGAGTAGGGGTTGCACCACATGGCCTGTGGTTGGCACGCACAAAGCAGTTCTCCTACATTTGTATATTCCCCTGCTGTATACTGCAGACCCTCACTTTGTCCTTCAGCATCCATCCACTTCTACTCAGATCTTCATTTATACATGGTCTTAGAGAGCTACTTGCAGCACATGCTGCTTAGAAAGCTGGTGCCTGTTAAAACCCCCCTAGTTTCTGTCCTCTGACTTCTGTGAGGAAGCATTAAAGCCTCTTTCCATTCCCAGCAGAAGCAACTGAAGCTAAAATTATTATCCTCCAGAAGTTCCCTCCCTCTGGCTAGCGGTCAGTTCCACAGTAATCAGCTGGTCTAAGTTTATCTGTACAAATGTATGCTTTCCTGTAAACAGGAAGGAAAAGTGACATGGTGTTTGTGTAGTTTGGATATTGTTTGCAGGACTCTTTAGGACTACTAAAGAAACACAGACAGGCAGAAGTGGGATAACAATTACTTCAGTGTGGTGATGATCTTCACCTCTGTGGAGATTGCACTGATCACAACTTGTATTCAGTGGTGGTTAGGATATATCAGGAAAGGAAAGCAAAGGATCAAAGCTAAATCATTCCTGAATGAAAAACAGCAAACTAGCTGAGATGAGTTTTTAGTCAGCTGAAATGAGCAGCGCTATGCAGCAGCTCTCCTATCTCCAGGGTATGAGATGAACAAGCCTAGAAAGAACACCTCTTCTCCCTGGAAGAACATCACTCCCTTGGGCTTTCTACTTAAATTTCCCTCTGAGAACTAGTTAATGATTTTCACCTCACTTCTGATAGAAGAAGGATAGCCAACTTGGGTGGCTTCAATTCCTGTCTCATTTATCTCTGCGTGTGTTGCATCTGTGGCTTTACTGAGGTTATTTCTCAAAGAATAGGTTCTGCAGTGCTCAAAGTGTTACCCAGGCACAGCTACAAGCAATTAATAGACTTAGAGGATCTGGTCAATATAACAACAACAAAAAGACCAATTTCCTCCCAGTCAGCAGCCTAATCAGTTTTATCACAGCTCATGCATTATCAGCACTTGCACTTTGATCAGCCACATTTGGACTTGGGGTTTGCTGCTGCAGTTTGTCTGCTTAATTCAATTACTTCTTTGATCACTTCTGAGAGAAGTACCTATAGATTAAATTCCCATTTAATTTGTATTGGGCATGAGCAAAACCCTCACCTTTTCCTCATTTCCTGGGATTGCAGTAGCAACATGAACTGTGTATTTATTTGCATAGACAACTGACTGCTGAGGGCTTTCAAATGCAAGAACAAGTTGCCCTCTTGCCCCATGGATACCAATTATTTGCTAGGAAATATGAAAGTCCCTCTCACTCCCCTTACAATGACACACCCCTCTCCCAAAGCTTTAATTTGGACCCTGCAACTCTGCTGTGCTGTTTTATTGCAGTTGTGTGAGATACAACACAGACACGCAGTCTGGAATGACAGAGACCAGTGGACAGATTTTATTCCTGCCAAAGCTTCAGAAACAACAATGGGTTCCCTGAAGGAGCTGCAGGCTCATGTTTCAATAAAACTACATAAATTGAGCAGTTTATGAATACCTGGAGAGCAAGTCACATGGAGCTGCAACAAATGGGCTACAGAAGACAGAAGGTGCTCTCTGGCAGCTCTGGCTTCTTTTCTTCCAAGTGCATTTGACAGCAGAAGAACTTTCTGATTCCATTTGAGGGCACTTTGGGCTAATATTTGGAGGAGAGAGCTAATAGGTTGTATTTGATTCCCATCATCAGTTTCTGGGACCCTCTGAACTGGATTGCAAGAATAACAAAGATTATTTCTTTCAAGGCAAAATGCCTATAGTGCCTCATTAATTACTTTAATTAGTTGTGAGACCCAAGACTAGTGGGATTATGTATCTCATTGTCTTGGTTATTGTGTCATTGGTGGGAACAATTTTTGTAGCCAATAAGAACATTACTGTAACATATTGATCAGCATGGTGAAGAAATGCTTAAGGAATTTTTATGCAACAAGATATAACAACAAGTTTAAAGAGCTATTTCTTCACTAACTGTCCTCTTCAACTCTTAGTTGCCCAACCCATTCCTGTCTTCATTGACATCTCCTTCTTACCTCTGCCTCTTTTTTCCCAGAACTTTTGGTGCTTAGCTAAACCCTTCCCACAGTTACATTATGAGGCATGATGGCTCTGACCCTTTCCCAAGCCCTGAAATAACACCTGAGAAGCTGGTCTGTGTGGACATGTTAAAATTCCATGTGGAAGGCTTTTTTTTCTGTGAGTTTTTTTATTCCTTAGCAAGCCTCATTTTAGTTTGACCTCAGGTAAACTCCAGAGCTGTAGGCAGGATTCGTCATGCTTGAACATAATACTTTGCTTCTACTTTCAGCTTGTAGCACTTACCATTTCTATGGTAAGTTGCATCTTTGTCTATTTTAGTTCATGTTTAATATAGAATATACTTAAGAAATGTGGAAGAGCACCAAGCTGTAAAATAGTCCTTAAGTGAGTCATGAGGCCTAAACAGCTCTACTGAAAAACCAGGAGTAGCTCCCAGGCCTCTCCATGGCCACTCACATTTCTCCTGCACCCAGTGCTGACCTACCTCTCAGTGGAAGTGGAGCTGCTGAAAAGTCCTATTCTGTGAGGTGTGTTGAGGTCATAAACATGACCTCAGCATGTTTTGTATGACCCTTATACATATGACCCTTATTATATAAGCAGTATTACACTTTATTAAATTCTTTTGTATACGGAAGAAGTTTATGATCCAGTCCTCTTCTGTAAAGAACTGGAGTCCCAGGTGCATGTTGCTGGGTCATGTCCATCTTTAATCCACCAGCATCTCCAAGATCTTTCTCAGCAGGGCTTCTTGCAGTCCTTTTATCCTGTATTGATACTGGACATTGCCCTGACTGAGGTGCAGCATCTTGCACTTGGCCTTGTTGAACCTCATGAGATTCACATTGCCCCACTTTTTGAGCTTGTCCAGGTCTCTTGGGATGGCATCCTGTCCTTCAGGTGTGTCACTGCTTTGCTTGGTGTCATCTGCAAATTTGCTGAGAGTGCATTCAGTCCCTTCATCTATGTCATTAATGAAGATATTAAATAACACGGGTCCCAGTATGAATCCCTAAGGGATACAACTTGCCACTGATGTCCATCTGGACATTTAGCCATGGTGCTAATAATGCCAAGGTTGTGGGTACAATCCCCATATGGGCCATTCACTTGAAAGTTGTACTCAGTGATCTTTGTGTGTCCCTTCCAATTCATAATATTTAGTGAATATCTGTGAATTTCTTAGCCACCAAACCATCCACCTGTCAAAACTATCTCTCCAATTTAGGGAGAAAGATGTTGTGGGGAACTGTATCAAAGGCCTTACAGAAGCCCAGATGACATCCATAGCTCTTCCTTTCTCCACTGATGTAACCAGTCCATCGTAGAAGGCCACTGGTTTGGTCTTGCCCTTGAGGAAGATGTGCTGGTTGTCACAAATCATCTCCTTGTCTTTTATGTGCCTTAGCATATCTTCTAGGAAGATCTATTCCATGATCTTCCCAGGCACAGGGTTGAGTACAAGTTTGTAGTTCCAGCTGCCTCCTTTCTACCCTTTTTAAAACTGGGTGCAATGTTTCCCTTTTTCCCGTCAGCAGAGGCTTCATCTTACTGCCATGATTTTTTGAATATCATGTACAGTGGCTTGACAACTAGATCAGCCAGTTCCCTCAGGACTCTGTGATGCATCTCTTCAGGTCCCACAGACTTAGGTATGTTTATATTCCTCAGGTGGTCATGAACCTGACTTTCTCTTACAGTGGGAAGGACTTTGTTTCCTCAGTCCCCATCTTGCAGTCCACCTACTCAAGAGCTGTGGGAAGAGACGTTGCCAGTGAACACTGCGGCAAAAATGTTGTTGAGTACCTCAGCCTTCTCCTTCTCCATAGCTGCCAGTTTGCCAGCCTTGTTTATCAGGAGCAGTATGCTTTCTTTGACCTTCCTTTTTTTGGTTAACATGTGTATCTTCTTAACTGTAGAAGTCCTTCTTGCTGTTCTTTGTGTCCCTTGCCAGCTTCAGCTCCATCTGCCCCTTGAAATTTCTCACCCCATCACTACACAACCAGGCAGCTTTCCTGTACTCTTCCCAGGATACCTGTCCCTGCTTCCACTGCTTGTGCATCTCCTTCTTGCCCTTAGTTTGACCAGCAGGTCTTAACTGAGCCTTGCCAATCTCTTGCCTTTCTTGCTCGATTTCTTACACCTGGGGATAGAGAGGTCTTCCATTCCTTGGAAAGCATCCTTACAGATCTTCTAGCTGTGTTCTGCTCCCTTAATGGGAAGGGCAATTTTCCAGGGAATCCTGCTGACTAACTCCTTGAAGAGCTCAAGTTCTGCTTTCCTAAATCTATGGGTCCTGACTTTACTCTTCACCTGACCCTTATTCCTCATGACTGTGAGCTCCACCAATGCATGATGACTGCAGCCTAGACTGCCTCCAGTCTTGACATCTCAAATTAGTTCACTCATATTGGTGACCAACAGTATTACATCCCATCTGGTAGGGCTGTAATACTGACTCAAGAAATTGTCCTGGCTCAAGAAGTTGTCCTCAATGCATTCCAGGATTCTTCTGGATTCCTTACAGCTCACTGTGCCACTTGTCCAGCAGATGCTGGGTGGTTGAAGTCCACAAGCAGGACAAGAGCCTGTTTTCTTTCAGGTTTAACTAAAAGAAAGGCATGTGTTTTTCAAATCATTAAAATCTACATTTTATAGCTAACTGTGTAGAAACATCAGTGTATAGCTGGTATTGTCTAAAAGTATAGTTAAGACATTACTCTTATTTAAAAAAAAAATTGGAAAATATTGTATAGCTAAATGAAGAGTAGCAAAACATTATTATTTATTTATTATTATTATTATTATTTATTCTGGAAACAATTTTACCTGACATTTATACATATTCTGTAATTTATTATTGAACAGTGGCAATATAGAAGATTGTACTCACATGGCAATAAAAGATACTTTATATTTAATTTACAGATATCACTAGAAAATAATATTGGCATGGTTATGTTTTCGAGTTCCAGGTTCAAGTTGTTAAGGAAATATCAAGTATATGTTTTAAACATGATCAGTATCCTGTTTTACTTTTCTTTTCCTAAGCTGTCCAGTATTTATTCAGCAGACTTCACGGTGGTGTTACAAAAATGATATCAAAGGTTGTAATGGCATTGTAAGCATTGTAACTTTGATGATTTCACAAAAAGAGTTGTGATACTCTTTTTTCTGTCTGTTTAAAAGATAAAGTTACTGTAGACATCAAGAGAGACCTATAAATTCTGCATCATCAGGAAACTCAACAGCAGCAGAGCCTGGGTGCTTGATTGTTTAAGGAAGTTTAATGTGGTTTCAGTGTGTGCTGAACAGAGTCAGAGCAGCTCCAGTGATATCTTGGTACTGTGATTGCCATCAGAGAAATTTGCCATCTTTGTAACTTACTGATTTTTCTAATCCTACCCCTAGTGTACATAGTTAGTAAAAGGTAGGTTTGCTGTGGGAGCTTTCTCTGTGGTTTAAATGCTACCAGAATGACAGAAATGGAGCATATTTTGTTCCCTGTCCCCATTCCCTGTCCCCTGTCTCAGGTTACGGGTCCCAAAGGAGGAACGAGGATTTGGAGCCTGCCTGTCAGTGGGAGGGATGCTGCAAGTGTCACCTCTGCAGCTGCCTTTCTGGGAGGTGTTTATCCCAGTCAAGTTCATGGCACATTTACATACCTGGTCTTCATGAGTTAGGATAAAGACTCACTACCCTAGTGAACTTTCTGAAATTGCTGGACTATTTGTTGCATTTAATTTTGATAAGGGGTTGTGTGGGCAATTAACCCATTAACTTTTGCTTCTTTTCTTTCTAAATGAAAGAAGTTCGAAAGCATCAGTAGATGTTTGTGAAGTTGGCACTATTTGGGACACTGAGGGTTAAATTAAAACATCTGGCTGAGCTGGTGTTCTGAGAAGCTGCTGCAAATCTGAGTACTTTTCAGGATGAAAAGAAATGATAGAGGACATGGCAAAATAATGTAGGTATGAGTCACTGTAATTATGGTGGAAGCATTGTCACCCTGGGCTGAATGCCTGACCCCAAGGAACACAGTCAGTGTTTTAGTGATAACTGTGAGGATGTCAGTTCAGGATTGAGATATGTATTTGTGTAGTGTCACAAATGGAATCAGACTCTCTGCTAAGTCTCTCATAGGCAACTTTCCAAATCAAGGAGCCAATGCAGATTTCAAGCCAAATTCAGTCCCTTTTCCCCCCCTTCTCTAAAGAAGAAAAGAATACCTGAAGTAAGCATAAAATCAGAGCTGGTGACATTGTGTTGAAAAGTAAAATATCCCATTAATTCCTATCAAATAATAATGACTATAGTGCTGCAAAATGGAAATATCATAACCATGATAGCATATTTACTAGAAATCAGTGAAGGATGTTGTGTGATTTACCTGTGGCATTAACTAAATAAATATCCTTTATAGGCAGATACCATCAGCACACAGCTTTGTTTGCTGTTTTTAGTTAACGCAGGGCTATTGGCTATTTGGGATGGTCTTTATGGAGCCAAATGCCAGAGGTAATGGCTATTTACCCATTGTCACTGTTTTAGGTACACACACACAGCTGCTGTAGCACTTTTTGTATGTTCCTCTCGCTCGTTAATATGTTCCTCTTGGTGGTATTTGCATGTGCAATCTGGGAACCAGCAGGCTTTTAAACTTTGATTACATTTATGGGTATTTTACTCTGTCAGAGGGATACTCCAGAAATGTCTTTTCTTTCTCATGATGATTTCATTGTGCGTATGCTTCTTGTCAGCACCTCTAATTTCAGCTAGAGGAGTGCTTCACATGTTTGCTTGAAAATCTACCGAAAATGCCATTATTGCTTAGTTAAGTGTACAGCAACCAAACTGCCCTATAAAACTAAGCTTTAGTTTTAGGTCTGATGAGCTGGTTTCTAATGAACTGGTTTTACATATATAAAGGTATTTTTATGAACAATCAGCTGATATAAAAAATTTCCACCTGAGGAAACATTGACTGCATCCCTGTCCCTGGGAATGCCATGGGCTGCTCTTTGGGGTGGTGAGGAGGGATGAGTTCGAAGCCAAGCTGAGACAAAGGGCTTGTACAGCATTTACCCAGTGCCAAAGGATATAGGAGCACCTGTCCAACATCCCTGCCTGTGGCTCCAAAGTGAAGCCACTCCCACGGGGCTCAGCCAGAGCTGTTACTGTTCCTCCGAGCAGAGCTCTCCATGATGTAATGGGAAAGGGGAAGCTCAAGAAATCATGAGGGATGACTTTCAGCACAGCGCTCTCTCAAGACAATTCTTTGTGAAGTGTCTCCATAAGCCCTCATCTCTGTTATTTGAATCCCCACTATACCCTCAATTGCAGCCTGGAGCATTTTGAACGTGTAGTTAGGGGAAAAAAAAAAGTTTTAATCAGAAGATTCTGAGAACACATTCCTTAGTATAAATGTTTGGATGTGGGTAGTTGTTTAATCCTTCACAGGAAAATTAGACATTCAAATTCTCACAGTTTTATTGGAAGAGAAACCCCGGGCACAGAAGGGGTAGACATATCAGCAGCTCCTCATTGGTACCTCTCTGTCCAGAAGCAACTTGTGTTACCTAGTGAGGCATTAATACCTTCAGCAAAAACCACCTTTCCTAAAATCATGTTGGGCCTGCAACACTGTTCATGTGTGTGCATTGTGGGGCTCTAGCTGAGAGGCAGTGGCTGTCAGCACAGGCTGCAGCAGCAGAGAACAGAAGAGGCATTTAGACATCTGTGAAATGCGTGCAAATGGCCGTAGTGCTCTGATTACCTTTATCTTCCCAGTTGCACTACAATAAACAACCCCACTCTGTATAGAATGGGTCAAACTAGAAAATGAGCAGAAGTGGCAAGCAAATCAAAAAAGTGTTGTCTCACACAGTCCCATCAGATCTCCAGTGAGATATTAATGGATTGCAGAGCAAAGGATGACTGTGACACTGCTCAAAAAGGAAAAGAAAAAGAAAACAAACGGGTCACAGGGCTCATTTTCTTGGCAAAATGGTAAAGGGCTCAGATCTGAAAATAGTAAATAGTAGATAAATCATGGCTGTCTATTAGTAAATCAACACTATCTGCAAAGTGGCAAGTGCTTATACAAGTGTCAGAGGATAAACTCTGAACTTTCCAAAAGCTGGTACCAAATGTGTTGCTACTGCACAGTGAAGGAAGTTTTATGGCAGCAGGGCCCAGGACCCAGAGTACCTGGTTTAAGATGTGGGTTCCTGGGGGCAGGTTCTTCCTCCTGGCTTCATGAAGTCCCACTAGCCTTGCTCAGTGTGCAGCACAGCCTATCATCTCTAGGCACAGCAAAACCATCAAATGGGCAACGGGGAAACTCCAAAGCACCAAAAATGTCTGCTCTACACTGTTCTAAGTGTCTGTGCAGGATACAGGGTGATTCAGATGCACAGCTGTGGGATGTTTACAGTAAGCTGATTCACCCTCCCAGCTCCATCTCTAACAGGATTTCAGTCACTTACTTCACAAGCAGGCAGTTTAAATTTTGGTTTCTTAATCTTGAATGGCATCCTGGCCTAAGTATTCCTTGTTGGAGAAATAGTGTCTTCTTGAAAGTGAGATTTTCTTCTGAGTCTCTTTAAAATGTCTTTGAGCCCACCCAGGGGTGAAATCAAATAGCAATTAAATAAAGCCCAACAGGAATAAAAAATTTTCATAAACAATGACTTCTAATGACTGCCTGAAACCAAATAATTTAACATCTCTGAGCAGAGCAGTTGCTTTCAAACTTTCCAGTGTGGCTGTCCAAGGCTCACTTCATAAGAAGAGAGACCAGAAGTAAAAGAACATCTAAGTGTTTTGAAAAAAGACAATGAAGGTTTCTAAGCTGCTCTATAACATGAGATTAGACAAAGGGAATGGTGGCTTTCAGGCTGCAAGGAGAAAACAAAGTACAGGATTTCCAGAAACACTGGGCACCTGCACTGATTTTGGCTGAAACTGCGTGACTGAAGAGTTTTCATCTCTCCACGGCTGTTGTTTCTGTGCCTTGTGAATTCTGGTAGAGGGTGGGTAACAGTCATGCTTTTGCAAAGCCTGCTGTCAGATTACTAGAAGTGAGTACTACCAATGCTGTGGGCTGAGTGAGTTAAGTAGTGCCACATCAGCCTTTCTGTCAGAGAAACAAGTCCTTCATCTCTCATATTTTTGTGAGATAAACATTAGGTGTCGGTTTTCTTTATCACTGCATTTTTAGGATCCTTAAGTCTACAGTAATAGGCATAGCCATATATAACTAACTATAAAAGTGAAATGTGAGCTGTATTTCTGAAGAGCTTATACTGAAATTGCACATGGGACACAATGAGACCAGAGGAATGGGAGGAAAAGTGAGGAGCATTGAGGTTACAGTGGTAAATTCCTGCAGTTACTTGTTTTGGACAGGTGTTTGGAGGGCCCTTGTCTCTGCCCTCCTGACAGTAGTGACTGCCACTGTGATTAGCCCCCTCAATGGACACCTCCTTCTCTGCTCACAGCCAACAGCCCAACTACCCAGGGCACCTTGTACCACCTTCAGAAATTTCCATACTGCTCTGGCGCAGTAGCTTTGTGCCATGCAGGTATCTATGTCACCCACATTGCCTGAGTAGTGCAGCTGATGTAAAGGACTAGTCCCTGCCAGCACTGCACAGCATGTCTTGCACCTGCCTTTAACTTGATTTTTGTGACATGTCTTCACTATAACTTTCTGATTTAGGTATAAACCCCGAATTACTTTTTCTTTACTAAATCTTGCCTTATAACTTTTTTTTAAAATTTATTTTATTTTTAAGAATCTGCATCCCTAAGAATAGTGAAACTGCAGGGCTGCATGTTACCTCTGCTTAGAGCCAGTGAAGCACAGTCCCTGGCTTCTGGGACCTCAGCAGGGTGGCTCAGCACCACTGCTCAGAATGGTGGTGGCCAGAGGTAACAGTGGCATTTATTGTGGCATCTTTTCAAATGCCTGCCCGGTAAACCCCAGGCTAAGGCACCCCTCTGGACAGAGCCCCACTGTGGTGATCCCTTTCCCTCACCATCACTTCTTTCGTGCACCCAGTGCAATGGCTCCTCTTCACTGTCTGACCTCACATCCCTCACAGCAGGACAAAACCCAGACAAAAATATCACCTTGTTCGTACATAATAAAAAAGTCATTTTCACCCCAAACCAGGACTAGTTTTGCTCTGCAGCTGGCTTGCTCTCAATGGAAAATGGGCCTGATACTCCTTTAACAAAATGTGCAGAAGCAAACCCATTTGTTTATACTGAGCTAGGAAAATCCCTTCTCTTTGCTGTAGTTACAAATGTTTTTCGCACTACTGTTCAGGACTTCTGCTTTTTATGTCTGGCCTAAAAGACATTTCTCTCCAGCCACTGAGTACTTGTTAACCCCATTTATGGGAAATGGTTGTGCATTGAGTCAGAGGGAAGAATGACACTTATTGAATCACCAGCACCAGCATCCCATGGGTTTTCCTTGGAGGCCTCTCAACTAAATATTAGCTAGGAAAACACAGGGCCATAGGGACTGCCGAGCTGTCTGCAGCCAGCGGCTCACCTATGGTCATTCTGTCCACACAGACATGCCTGTAACCAATGGAGCCCAGGCTCTGCCTTGGCATGAGGTCAGGCACCGCAGGTTTGCATCCAAAGCTCACGTCTCACTGCTCATTAGTTCTTTCCAAGGGACGGATGATGTTCTATCCTCAGCAGCAGCTGGTCTGTTGCTCTCTGACAGCAAATTTGAATGCTTTCAGGCAGTGGCTGCTGCCTCTCCCCCCACTCCAGCTCTGGCTCTGACAGGAGGTAGCAGCAGCAAACAGAGCTTCCCTGCCCCTTGCATCCCAGGCTTTCCCTTTGAATGGGATGCTCACCACAGCTGTCACTCCAGCACAAGCTTTAGTGTGGCCCCCCACCATTCCTCTCCCTCTTCATCCTTGCTCCCCTCTTCTGAAAAGGTAACTTAGGGCATCCCACAGCCAGGGAAGAGGAGGAGGAGAGCTTGGGAGAGCAAAATGCTGCAAGTAAAGCTGGACCTCTGGGACTTCAGAGGGCATGACTGGTTGCTTTGGGGGAGTCATTGATGCACTGAATTGGTTTCACACCTGACTGGTCTGAGCAAGTAATGATCAAGAGAGGATCATGGTGTGTCTCTAGTCCTTTACATCCTCACTTCTTTCTAGACTGCCAGCAACCGGGTTGCTCCAGCTGGCTCAGATTCAGGTCTGGGGTAAGTAAGAGACATTTCCATGAGCAAACAAGCTCTTTACGCCATCAGAATGGTTGAAGCTGCCTAGGTAGGCTGAGTAACTGTAGAAGCAGGTGCCAAAATAGATATTTATCAATAATTGTCACCCGAATAATTGTGTTTTGCTTAATCTGAGACCACAATGCAGTACTATGTTGATGCACTAATAAACATTTTTATCCTGAATTTTTAAAGTGGAAAGGTTCTTTCAAAAAAAATCCTATTTGCTACTGACTTATGCATGTCTAGGATTTTGTTATTTTCTGCTGTGTAATAAAATGGGCTATATTTTTTATTCTTGTGTTGCACAGGCACCTTTTAAAAATTTCCAAGAATACTGAAAGGGTTTGATGCAGAAGATGTTTTAAGCAGACTGGAGACATCCATTACACAGGAGATATGTTCTATAGTATCTTATGTAGACTTTGTGCTCTTTTACCTGAATGTGTTTTAAAGTGCAGATAGCAGTATAAAAGGCATTCAGATAAACCAAAGACAGTACTCTTACTCTGCATGTCTGTGTGAAGGCAAAAGAGAAATGGAGAAAAGCCATCATTCACCACACTTAGTAGGCATGAAAATGGCACACATCTTTGCCCAGATCCCAGTTGTCTCTCACATTAGTTCAAAATATCACCAAGAACATAAGTCAGGAGTGCAGAAGAAGACTGCAGGACTGAAGGGTGTCATACTGCCATTGGCCAACAATGCATTGATTCAGCAGCATCTGCAAACCTCAGCAGGAGATTTTTATGTGTGGTCAATAAAAGCTTGATCCAAGCAATG
This sequence comes from Hafferia zeledoni, assembly GCA_035583235.1. Classification (NCBI taxonomy): domain Eukaryota; kingdom Metazoa; phylum Chordata; class Aves; order Passeriformes; family Thamnophilidae; genus Hafferia; species Hafferia zeledoni. The sequence goes on along the minus strand of JAWWEV010000115.1, from coordinate 82,990,198 downwards.
ATCTCTGATCCAGCTGATATTCTCCTTGTATCCTGGAAGAGTCCTTGAACCTGACTCCAGTTATGTCACCAAATTTCTGCTAAGGTCAGATATTTAATGACAGCACTCTGCCAAATGAGTTTATCCCAACAGAGCAGTTTCAAGTGCACATATTATGGTCTTTCTTCCTTTGCTTTAGAAGTCACTGCATAGTACTGCCAAAACAAGACTTTCCAGTGCAGCTCTGGACACACTGGAGTGAGCATGTGAGGCTCCTTAGAACTCTTATGGACCTGTTCATGGGCGCAAATAAAGTTGCTAAATTTTCTCTGATATTTTCCATGCTGGGAATTGGCCTCAAGCTTTTCTTTTTCTTCTTTTCTTTGTTTATCTTTTTATATGAGCATGATGGAAGAACTGTAAATTTCAACATTTTGACATTTGAACAATCATTTCTGTAGGAGGATAGAGGAAAATAAACTGATTTACCAGAAGGCTGTGGGTGGCCAAATCTTGTGGCTTTTGCCCTGAGCGAATGCTATACTTTTGCGATGGTAGCAGTGGTACAGGCTGAGTGAGAGACAGTAGAGAAAGGGCAAGAGAGAGACAGAGGCTGGGAGGAGGAGAGCTGAGTTCCAGCTCTGGGCTGCCATATGGATCAAGGTCTAAGCACCTTGGCAATTCCTGTTCTTGTGGACTCTGGGAGGCTGAGGAACACACACTCCTATTTTTCTAGGGGGACCAGGTCCAATTATACAGAAGAACTCCTTGCTGTCTGCATTTTACAGCTTTTTTCCATTATCCCAGCTTTCAATAGTATATTCATAGATGCGAAGCCCTCTCGAGCCAACAGCAGTGTTTTCATTGATTTAACATAGCCATGGTTTCAAGCCAGTCCCAAACATTAAACAAGAGGTGATTTTTTGTCAGTTCCACAGTGGCTAAACCGTAGCATTGAGAATATTCCTCTCCCACCCTCTCTCACTACTGAAGGATTCAGCATATGTCATGCAAAGTTTAAAACAGACAAATTTTATTAAAAAAAAGTCTGTTGTGTTTGCTGTTGCTGTACAACGGTAACAAGTCTTGGGTATGTAAGCCAGGATGAGAGAGGATTTCTCCTTGGCTTTTGAAATCTGATGCGCCTGTGATCATGTTTGCAAACACTTGTCAAAGGTGGTCAAGCAATAAGTGTTTCACATGGCAAACTTTGATAACTCTGAGGAGCATAGTAGCAGTGTCAGGTCTTGTATAGATTAAGGAAGAGCTGTTCACCAAGAAACCCTGGTTGTGTTGACATGTTCTCTCTGTTGAATTTTTGGTATAGTTTTTGTGGTTTGTATTTCTCCAGAGTACCACAGTCTGGCTCCCTGGCAGGATTCATGAACCCTCTGTGATTGTGCAGCATAATCCTGCTGCTTGGCTGCCTGGCTGATGAATCCCTGTCTTCTCACCTCACAAAGGTGTCAGGACATGTTATCTCCTGTCCCTTTCACTTCCTGGACTTCTTTTCAGCACGTTGACAGAAATCTTGATGAGATTTTCCATCTCCTTAGTAGGCAAATGTGTAACATACCTTCTGTTATGAACTGATCTTTTTTTGTGATTTTTTTTTCCCCTTTGTAGAGGTCTTGTCTGTTGGTGGCTCCAAACTCTTTCCCACTTTCTGCATGCATTTTACTTGTAATTCCTTGAAGAATGAAGTAACTTAGTTGAAGTTTCCAGATTTAATAAAGATATTTGGGTGATTTGTGATAACGTGGGTATACAGGAGTTCATACTAAAATCTCATTTGGAGGTATTTTCAATGAAAGTGGCCACAAAACAAAGACTCAGGCCAGCAGGGAAGGGTTGCCTAAGAAGGTAAAAACAGCCATATTGGGTCTGACTCCTTTTTCAGCTGGAAACTCCACTGGAGACAGGATACTGCACCATATAGCCCCTTGCTTGACCCAGTGTGATCAAGGTCACGTGTGCTTTAACATGCTCAGCATATTGCAGAATGGACTTTGCACCTAAACAACCTACTCTGCAAAGAAACTTTTTTCATTTATTTAGCTTCATCCTGTCTATTTCTCCTCTCAGCTGATGCCCCTCAGTTCATGTATTGGAACAGATGTTGAAAACTTTATCAAGTGTGGAAAAAATAATTGGCAAATATTGAGAAGGTTTAAACATAAAAGAGTTAATGTTCTGCTCTACTAAATTTTTGATAACAAGGTCAGTTTCAGCAACATTCCTAGAAACATGAACATATCTTAAGAATGCTCTGATTTCAAGAAGTCATTGAGACGACTTCTACTACAGACACACATTTTGGTTATTTTGCTTACAGTCAGTGCCCATTGAACCGCAATGTGCCTGTGGACTGGGGTTCTGCAAATTCTCTTGGTTGAGTTTCGATGCTTTCCCTTTGATGCATCACATCTCCTGCTGAAATGCACTGTGTGCAAACGGATACAAGACACAGCAATTTAGTATTTATTGTATGCAATTACCATGAACTCATAGGGACTTCATTATTTTGTTCATGTAAAATTGCTATTTTATATTATATTGCTTACATATAATGGAAAATCACACCATTCTATGGATCTGTCTATTTTTCTTTCTCTGTACAGACTGCTCACTCTGTGTGGAATGAACTGACTCTGGGGAAGTGATTTGGGAAATGTAACTAAAGGTTAAGCATGTAATTTCTGCATTATGAAACTACTCTAGATTAGTGCTTCTCTAATTTATTAAAAAGTAAGTCTGCATTACTTTCCTGTCACTCATAAATATTGATAGGTACTATGTGACTAAAGAAATAATTATGACAATCAATTTCACTTTGAAAAGAATCTACAACTGCACTGACTAATCTCTCATCAGCTAATAAATACTGGTCATCTGTGTTTGTCAGTGTCTTAAGAAATACAAGAAGTACAAAAATTGAGATTTAATGCAGTGCACTGCTATTATTCTGGTTAATTTATTAACTTCCTATGCAATTGCTTTTGTGAGTTGGTAAGGGAAATGCTTATTCTTCTACACTGCCATTTGGAGTAAGGTCTACCATCCAGGGGAGCTGGTTTCAGGAAATTTAGGTGAGTGGAGCAAGGAAAAAAAGGCTCCTGCATGCAGCAACAGTGAAGAAAGAGGAAGGGCCATAAACTCGTCTCTGGTCCATTATTGATCTTTCAGGGGCTTTCCCTGAACTGCATCAATCCACACAGGTCAGGAGGCAGCATGTGCCCATGAGTTCTGGGAACATGAGTGCGTTATCCTGTGGTATGACAGCGTGGGATTTTAGTGCATGTCAGCTGCTCTCTAACACCTGTGTATATTTTGCTCCGCCTTCAGGATGAAATAACTAACTCATCTTTAATGGGAGAAGAACTGGGGACCAGTTCCTATGAAGTCTCAGAATACACTCCCCTTCAACCCCTTATCAATGATCCATGTGTCCTGGATGAGTTGAAATTGCCACAGAATCTTGAAAAATTGAAGTATCTTTTTAATAAAAAATGAAAGAAAATTAATAATCCTGCTTGGTTCATGTTCTCACTAAGAAGGTCTGAAAAAGCTATTTCCAATGCGCTTGTTCTGATTCCAATTGAAAACTTCCTTGAACTGAAACAGAACAAAGTTCCAGTGTTCAGCATGCAGCATCTCAGCTCTTAGAAAATGCTATTTCTCAGCCTGGCTGCTGTCTTATTAAAGACGTAAAAATTCCTCTGCTACTTCAAGAAGTAACACAAACTTGTATCTTTACTGGTGCACAGTGCAAACTTTCATTTAGTAGCATTAAAAAAAACTCCAAAACCAGACAGCACCACTTTCTCATTAGAAAATTGATAATTAAATTAAAACTAGCATAATTTGTGCAAGTTATCTTCACAGTTTTTCTATGCTTAAGTCAAATTTTGATGGATTAAAAAATATAACAACATTGGACAAAACCTCTCTAGGGGACATGTTTTGTGTTTCAATGAATGCAGAATGATATTCTGCCTCAGGAATGTATTTTGTAAATAGAGAGGGTTTTACTGTGAGTCATTAGCCAAATAAAATTTCTCTTAGAAGAATGAATTGTAGAGGTAATTTCCATTGTAATTTGGGGTCAGGTTACTTGAAACCATGTTCTCACCAAAATATACTCAAATAGAAGGTTCTTTGACTTGCTGGAAAGCTGAGGCTTTGGTTGGATGGAATAGGAGTAAGATTATTTGGGGTTCCTTAATTTTTTTCAACAAATCTGAATGGCATGATAGGGTTTAGAATAAGTGTCCAGAGACAAGACAGGAAGGAGCAATTGCATCTGGTCATTCCTTGTGTTTGTCCCCAGAGTGGGTTCCAGCAAGAGATAATAAAAACAATTGCCTGTAAAATCCTGATCAAGCACCATCAATCCACAATGGCACATGCTCAGTGAAATACAAATACCAAACACTAACAAATCTTTACATTTGTCTTTTTTTTTTTTCTTTAGAACCTTAGCCAGATTTGGGCAGCTGTTCTTGGGCATACCATTCATACCCAATATCAGTGCAGTCTTTCTGCCAAATTTCAAGCCTTTGATAAAAGGATGGGAGGCAAAGCTAGAGTGTTTCAATGAAGGAACAAATTTTTAAAGAGTAATTCAGGTATTGATATAATTTCAAAGACATGTATTATGAGTCACCTTCAGTGTTTTTCAAATCTTTGTTATTGGATTCAACCACAACTTTTTTTTTATTATCCTCTCAGTGCTTAATTGTATACATCTGCATCTGAAAACATGTCTGTTCCAATGTTATTTTTCAGTTTTGGAGGAAACTTAATTTGATTGCAAGTGTTTTATTCTGTTCCCTGTACATTTTAAAAGGCAGCAAATGCAGTTTTGTACGTAGTGAAGTGTCAGATATATATCGCTACAGACATAAGCCATCTCCAAATAGTATGAAGAAAATAATTGTCTTCACTGTCAATATACTATTAAGATTGATCATATTTTAATTTGATGTTTGCCACATGCGTGTCTCATAAAAAGCACTAAATAACAAACCAGGAAAGAAAGAAAAACAAATCTCTGACTTCTTGCCTTGCCATAATAGAGCTGGAGTTATTTCAGGAACAAGCTGGACTGGTTTTCGCTGGGACTTAAAAATATACAAGAGACCGTGGTTTCCAGAAAAGAATCAAATGGAATGAAATACCAGCACTGGAAAAGAGATCCTGCCCAGATGCTGGGTTGTTTTTTATGGGGTTACACTGGTCCTGACCTTGGGAACATGGCGTTCCACCGACTGTGATAACTTCTCCTGTGGCTAGTCACAAACCCACACCTTCCAGGGAGAAAAAAGCCAGGGAGGCTGAGGAAAAATAATTTCTGAGAGAAATATATTTATATAGTAAAGCAGAACATTTACAACAACAGCCATTGCTAACAGTATTTTCCTCTGGGAAGAGCTGATAATGACGTATCGGCAGCACCAGGTCCAAAGCATTGTCTTTTAACTCCAGTCACTGTGAAGGACAAACTCAGGATGACTAAAAGTAGCACAGGGTAGCACAGGTTTTCCAAGTCATAATAGGGTTTCTGATAAGATTTTTACTGTAAACAAAAATAATAGAAGCTCATCCCTGGAGCTTCATTAGCATTGCTTGAGTGATAAATCTTTTGCTTCAGTGAGTTCTCAAATTTTGCTAATTGTATGGGTAAAACCTGGACTCAGGCTCTCCTTCCCTCTCCCAATGTGGGTAAAATGCTGATGCCAGGGAGGACGGTGGTGCTGTATCTGGAGGTTTTGGGGCCACTTGTGTTGCAAACCTGAGGATGTAGGTCATGTTCCACTGACTCTGCCATTATCTTGTCCCAGCTGACAGCCAGCTGAGGTGTGCTGCTTCCATTCATCATGGGTGTGGTGCAAAGAGGGGGAACCTGTGTAAAGCAGAATCTGCTAACACAGACAGCCACGATATGGCTGATGGCATTGCCCTGCACATTGGCCTAATGCATGTGTTTGCTGAAAGCATCAAACCCAGTACAGCAGATCATGCACTCTTCTTGTTCCACAAGGAGGTAAAACCACTCATTGTATAAGCTCATTTGTATTGCCTATCAAGATAAACTTAAAAGATGCATTCAGATTATCAGGCTTTTGAATTTGGAAAGCCTGATCCTGACTTGTCTGCATCTTTTGTGATGCTCTCCACAGGCAGTCGTGGGTCTGGATCTCATTTTAATAGGCACTTTACAAATATAGAATAAGGAGCCTCTAAGTATGAGGCAATAGATGAATACAGACTGAGCAGGAATGAGAAGGTATGGCTTATCTTTGTGAGCAATCATAATAGCCTTGCCACTTTTTTTTTGCTTTGTTTTTTTGGCAAAACACAGCTTAAGGAAGGATTTGAAGGATGATAATGAAGTAACTATCAATCTGCTCTCTAATTACAACCATGCAACATGAAACCACAGTACTGCTTCATTCTAGTGGTTTGGGTTGTCCAGTTTCTGGAAGAGAAATGACTTTGTTTTGTCCAGAGCTTTCCTAAAATCAGAGACTGTCTTCCAGACATTGTGGTTAGCAATGGGTGTTTCAACAGAGGGATCACTGATGTGAAAGGGCTTGTTTGTGCTTCAGACTGATCCATCTTTTGCTTAGGCAGTGGTTGATGATTCTACAGTTATCCTAGGTTTCAACCTGGCTCAAAGTCCATTGGCTGCAGGGGATTGGGGTTAGACCCTGAGAGTTCTGCTCTGCTTCCCGAGTCGCTGGGGTCTGTTCTCAGGAATTGCATGTTGTGGAAAGTATGAAAGATAAGAGGGAAGATGAGGTGCTCTGTTTCCCAGGATAGTTGTCTGATGAATAAACACTGAGTTCTTAAGAATTCAGAGGAAAAAAAAAAGGCCAAATCTTTCTTTGATGGGGAAGGCAAAAGTCTTGGAGAAGAAGAAGGATTTGCATGGGACAGACAGGACCTCTAAGCAGGAAAATTGTCAGCATTTTTCTCCCCTTTTAAGTGTGGTTCATTATTTTTCTTAGAACCTTGAGTGTTTGTTTTTTGTTTTTTGTTTTTTTTTTAATCAGATGGAGTGCACATGGATTGGTTTCACAGGAAATAAAATTCCAGAAAAAGTTAAATTATTTAGACTTACTGGTTTACAGAGGCAGTAAAAAAGGTCTAAACACTAAATATGCCAATAATAGCAGTGCAGCATGAAATGTCCAACAGAAAACTCCAAATCCTGCTTACATATCCCACATTACCAAGTTTACGAAGCTGTCAAAAAACTAATAGTGCCTTGGTGGTTTAATGGAAGCAGTAACAGTGTCCTGCAGCAAACCAGGTGACATACCAGGTACAGTATTGCAGATAGGAGACTGTCTGGTCCATGTCTGGTACATTTTGGAGTTCTTGATCACACCCGTTCCATGAGTTCATTTTTAAGAAGGAAAACTTATTTTTAATTGTTGCAAATATTAAGGGGATATTGTTTTTAAGAAATTATGTGACTGTGGGGATTATCTTGGTCTAGATGCAACATGAGCTTTTATTCTGAACTGAAACCACTCCAGAGCAGTCCTGCAGCTTTGGCCTGCATAACATAAGCAAATGGGAGGAACGTATCTTCTCTCTTTGATTGCAAGAAATTCTATAATCTCTATTAACAGTCCTGCCTCGTCATACTCGGGGTTGGTTTGCATCCTGACTGACAGAATTTGGGGGTCTCACTGCTATTCTGTGAGTCCCCCTGAGCCTGTTTCACTGGTACAGATCTGGGTGGAGGGAGACTGAATTGTATCTTCATGTTCCTTGTTATTTCTGGAGAAGAGTTTTGCAGCTGTTGCACTGTCGTTGCTTGTTGGTATGGACCATCTAACACCTTTTCTATGAGGTGCCATCTGAGTGTGTCAGGGAGGAACACTTCATTTTGAGTGGCCGCCGAATATACATGAGTAGATATTTTCTGACAGGGAAACAATGAGACCCTTGGAGCACAGTGAGACTCCTGAAGAAGAGATAAATCAACTGAACCTTGTTTTAGGCTGACATGTGTTTTAAAATAAGATACAAGAAATCATTATTTTTATTTACAATTTTTTTGAGTTTCAAATTTTTTTTGCTGGCACCATCAACAAATTGAAAATTCCTTACCTTGTAACACATTGATAGCTTATTGATATCACTTTGTAGAACTGAATGACTGCCCTGGATATTCCTAATTTACAGAATCACTTCTGTGGGAAACTGTACATCAGGAAATAATAATTTTCAAAACTGAAGACATAAACTTGGCCTCTGCTTTTCTTTTATCTGACATGTTGGACTTTGTTTTGTTATTCTCTTCAGTCTCATTTATGTAATTTTCCTTTTCCCTTTCCATTCTTTTCAAATTTTGTTGTTCCTGTTCTTTAAAGTGTGTAAACAGAGATGGAAGGGCTGGGTCCCAGCTGCTAGTTTCATTTATCAAAATGTGCAATGAATAAAACTCCCAAAGGATATAATTGAAATCAGGTCTCTGAAATGGTTATAAGTCTTTTCTGACCAACTGCTTGAAATTTCTGTGGATGTGTTGATAGATGTATGTTTTGTGGTACAAAGTCATTGATATGGTGGCCTGAAGAAAATCAAATCAATTAATAAATGGATTTTCATTAAAATAATAAAAAAAATTAAAGAAAATCCCAATATTTAATAAAAGGTTTAGAGGTCTTTGTGCAAATGAAATAGTATTCTAATGCATGACAGTTTCCAGCTACTTCCCAAACTTGGAATGTAAGTTGCCTTGGTCATGGATTTTTTCTGTCTTAGAAGTCTAGATAGTGATGAGATAGCAATTCCTAAGAAGATGCAATACAAGTGCAAATAAATTGGAGTTAGTTATTGATGAGTATTTTCTGTTTCCACAAAACCCTGAGTTTAGAGACACACATAAAATAAGAAAATATATCCCTTTCACTCCCTCACTTCAAAGCAGATTTTGTGGGTTAAATTCAGACCAAATGCAGGAGCACTTCAGTTTCACCAGAAGAATGAGATGTATTGTTAGCAGTCTTCTATGTTTGGAAGAAAAATTATCACCTTTCATTTTCAGCAGAGTGTTCATATCTAGTATTCCTAATGCATCTAGGTAATAGCCTTCTTCAGCATTGCTTCCTTAGTTTAATTTTGCAACATCATATGTAAGCACATTCCCTGCTTCTTCCTCCCAACTGATGCTGTAAGACCTGAATATTCTCCACTCTAAGTAGGGCTCATGCTACTGTAAATGTAGTAGCATGAAAATTGCTGTTAATAAAAATGATGAATAACCATCCTTCTGTGCTATACACATCTTTAACTCCAATAGGAAAAGAAGTTACAGATGTTACTGTATACACTAAGGAAATTTTTTACATCACATTACACTTCTTTACCATTTTTTTCTTGGTTAATTTGTTCTGTGTTCTGTGCGCAGCAGGCCAGCTTCATCCTCTGGTGCAATTTCATAAAATCTTGAGCTTCCAGTGGGGTTGAAGTTGGATGGTGATCAGCCAGGGTGTGTGTGATTAATATGCTGCTCAAAGGCTGGAAGAGATGGAAGACAAGGAGAGATCCAGAAGTGTAACCAAGTTTATTTCATGGTATTGACAGATAAGTCAGACTGCCTCATCTCAGGTTCTTCATTTATTTGAAGTATCCAAAATTCGTTTTAAATGCAACAAAGACATATAATAACACTCACTGGACCTAGAGGAATGAAGCCAGTTAAATGAGAACACAAGCAAATAGTTGGAGTACTGTAGAAGTGGTGAAAAGCACAGAAAGACTGCTGTGGATTTTTTTTGTCCAAAACATACTGTTCTCTCCAAAGTGAAGTGACCAAGTTGAACCAGCATCAGAAGTAGTAGGAAAATTGTTCTGGGATATAATGACAAACAGTTCTTCCAAATGAACAATGTCATCATCCATTTTTCATGCATTCTGAAAAGATCTGGTTTATGTGAAGGTCTAGGATTTTTTTCCCCTCCCCTTCCCTCCCCTCCCCTCCCCTCCTCTCCTTTCCCCTCCCCTCCCCTCCCCTCCCCTTCACCTTCCTCTCCTTTTTCCTCTCTCTCCTTACCATTGGCAGACCAGCAAATTTGCTAAAAGTTCAGAATAATCGGTATCTCTTACACATTAACGTGTGTGTGTGTGTGTGTGTGTGTGTGTGTGTGCGCAGAAATTAATGCAGAGATTTTATTAGGTTTGCCTAAGTTGGAGTAAAATTCATGTCTGTCAGTGAGGAATCCAGACTCACTGTAAAATATGCACTCTACATTAGGGTACTATGTGTCTGTTTTTCCTAGTTTTTTCTACTTAGTTTTATCTAAGTGAACTTTGGACATGATTTACTCCTACCTATGATCCTCTGTATGTTTGGTAGCTTCTAGCAGGTTGGATGCTACTGTGCAGGTAATGTAGCTCCAGTCTGGCTGCTGTACATGTGGAAACCACAGTTAAGTTCATAATGCATGCATGGATCAGCATGGATTGGTAAATCCAGTTCTGGTAGGATATGTCAGGCTGTGCACGGTTGTTACACAAACACACCACTTGGTGATAGAACAGAAACCTTGTAAAATGGCATGATGTTTTCTGTAATCCTGAGGAACACAGAACAGAAGGTTGTGAAACTCTTCACTTTATTTTCTAGAGGCCATGTGTGCAAAACATGGTCTGAGATTTGTCAGTCACAGTGGATAATTCTGTAACTGCTCAGTTACAGTAGCTAATGCAACCCTTCTAAATATGTGACTCTAGCATAGCAACAAGGTCCTGATTCAAGAAGGAAAAACACTACTGAAGAACAGGCCTCCCTTCTACTATTTCTGTTCAGAAATGTTGCTCATTATGAAATGTCATCTTGGTTATGAAACACTGGAATGATGGAAGAAAAAGGCTGTTTTTTGATGAATGAATAATGTTAGAAGGGCTGGTTGAACTTCAGATTTTGTTGCTGTTTGGTGCCCAGATAGGATCACCTGGATTTTGCAACTTCACGGAACTCTACATAGAGAAGAGACAAACATGACAGTCAAATCTGCTCTTTCACATCATATACCCTAAGACCCTACCTATCACTGTCTTTCATGGGAAAAGCTCTGAATTGTGTCATTCTTCCTACACATATCACCTTACATTTGCCTTGGTTAGAGTGCTTTCATCCAAACTGACTGAACTGCTGTGTCCTCAAATTGATTGTGGTTTTGCAGATAGCAATACTATAAATTTAAACAGTAGTTATATTTTTCTTTTTTATCTCAGTTCATGTTTAAAAATATTGAAAATAAAGATGCTGAGACTAGAGCAAATTCTTGCTTATTACATGAAGTAAATTTTTGTGAGCTCTGAGAAGTCAGACTTTAATTTTTTTTTTTTTTTAAATGGGAAAACTGATCTTATTTAAACATTGCACATTCAGATACCAAGGTGATGACTGATGTAACAGGTATGACTAGAATAGACTAGTATTATGAAATATGCCATGTGGACTATATTTTTTATAGTCTTAAACTTTGGAAGTTTAAGACACATTGGTTTTATGTAGGAATCATTTCCAGATATTGAAGAAAAGTGTTACTTTTCTCAGAAATGTTCAAGTAAAGTTGACTTTTATATAACTGTGAAAAAATGTGCTGCTATGTGCAGAAATCTTTAAGAAAAGTGCCAATTTATATGGCTTTTCCCCTAATATTCCTAAAATGGTATTTGTTTTCTTAAAGAAATGAGCCAGTATGTCTGCCTTGCCCAGAAATATTTATTTGAAAGCATGTTTTGAAAAGTAAATATGTTGATTGAATCAATACCCTGAATTAATTGAAGAAATAGCAAGTTCAAAGGCTAATAATAATAATATTGATGATAACAGCAACAAAAGTCCATACAATGTAACTGTCATTAAAATTTAGAGCCTATGAAAGAATTCGAGTTTGTCAAATGAGAAAGGACTGATCTGTGCAATCTGTGAGAAAAATCAAAGCCCTGGGATAAATTTAAGTATTATGTTATTCATCATTATTTGGATATCCACATGGAATGGGTGAAAATATTCACAATTCATGAAAAAAGAAAGATTTTCAGGACATGATTTTTTTCATTTGAGGATTCATAATGGAAATCAACTTTTGTTTTCATCTCTATCCAGATCTAAGCATTTGTCACTGACTCAGGGACTAGAAAAAATGCCATATGGTTTGAGTGGCTAATCACACAGCACAAATAACAAAGGAAAATGGTCAGCAAGAACATCTGGTGAACATTCTGAATCTGAAGATTATCCTGATTATTCTCTGAGTATTTATGAGTAAAAATGTTAATAATTAACTAGTCCATTAGTCCCTAAGCTGTTCACAGTGAAAAGAAATAGTTGCTTATGCAATCAATATTATTTCAAGTGAATAATTGAATCCATTAAAATTTAACTTACTTCTGATTATAACAAGTATTTTGCTCTACTGGAATCTCCATCTCTGAATCTGGAATCTGATGGCAGCTTCTGCCAAGAGATTTTGAACCTGTGTATAGATTTTGTTGCATGTTTTATTCACAAACAGTGCATTACTGAAAGAAAATTTGAAAATTTATGTTGGTGTGTTTAGAATATATCTCACAGACTTCAGAACACAACAAACAGTGTAGGATAGTGTAATATATAGTGTATATATTTGTACGTATGTTAGTCTGTGCCATAAATGAAGAAACATGCTCTCCAATACACAGGAACTCAATATTTAGGGAAGCTTGACTAGGCATACTTTTTAGATTTCCTTCTGAGTATTGAAATGTTTCCATAACTCCAAATGCAGAAAACTTAACAAACCAGAGAGGCTCAATGAGCATTCATAGAAGTTCTTCAGCAACTCTGTAGAAGAAAACTGCAAAAATGTTGTTAAACAAGTTCTGGCAGCAGGCATATGCTACATAGATTTGAAATACAAGACCTTGATCACTCAGTAGGAACTTTGATGATGATATTGGTAGATCAAGTGTCATAATCTTCAAATTCCTTTTAGAATGGTTTGGCTTGGAAAGGACCTTGAAGATAATCTAGTTCCAAATCTAGTTCCAAAACCTTGTCCATGGGCAGGGACACCTTCCACTAGACCAGGTTGCTCCAGGTGCCATCCAATCTGGCCTGGAACACTTCCAGGGATGGAGCATCCACAACTCCTTTGGACAACCTGTTTCAGTGTCTCACCACCCTCACAGTAAGAAATTTCTTCCCATGTCTAATCTAAACTGACCCTCTTTCAGTTTAAAACTGTAACCCCTTGTCCTATCACTACACTCCCTGAAAAAGAGTCCCTTCCCATCTTTCTTGTAAATCTCCCTCTAAGCACTGGAAGATGCTATAAGGCCTTCCCAGAGCCCTCTCTTCACCACACTGAACAACTACAGCTCTCTCAGCCTGTCCTTGTAGGAGAGCTGCTCCAGCTCCCTTGTTTTCATGTCCCTCTGGACCGACACAAGCAGGTCCCTGTCCGTCATGCTGGGAGGACCTGAAAGCTGAACACATTACTGCAAGTTGGGTCTTACAAGATATTTTAATTCTTAGTCTGGAACTGTTGAGAAATTCTGCCACTAATTTTACTGGGCTAGAATTTCAACCTTGCTATTGTGCCATCACCATATCAGCTTTTCATCTGCTTAGGCAAGGCAGTGCAGTGAGGGTTAAGATTTTAATTGCATCTTGTTTCATTTGCATGTCTTGTGTAGGTCACTCCTTGCTCTGTGTCTTTTGTTTTTCCCATTACCTATCCTTTGTGCTGCTTGTTCATCTCGAACAGGAATGCTTTGAAGCAGTGTCTGTCTCTCTTGCACATTACTTAATATCCTGAGACTTTAAAATCACTGAAGTATTTAAATGTTATTGCTATATGAATAATAACAATTAGAATTCTATTCTTTGAAAAAAATCCAAGATGCCTTGCTGCATAGATTCATCAAATTCTTTACAGGAAAAAGGCATATATTTTTAAAGGATGTTTATTTTTTAACACTGCCTTCAACTGATATTACAAGTCTATGCAAAAATGCAAGTATTTTGAATTTCTACAAAAATAAATTTGTTTTCTTTAGAAATAATGAGTTTATACTAGTTATTTTTGGTGCTGTTTCAGACTGAAATAACACTATAACTAGCTGCAGAAAGTCTTGTGGCTCACACCACAGCAAGTTTAAAATCTTATGAAGTCAGTGTTGTAGCTTTCCCTTAGAAAAACAGATGAAAATAAAGAGCTTCCTAGATTTTTTTTTTCCCAAGCCAGATTAGGGATGTGACTAGCTTAGTAGTTTCTGCAGTCAAACACTTCTTTTGTTAGCAAAATAATGTTAAAATTTATTGAAACCGCAATATTTTTCTTCAAAAAAGTGCTCTTATTTATTCTGTCCATAGTGTGCTAAGCAGCAACAGCAGGTCCATTTGAAAATTATCTATTTAGAAAAATTAATTGATGGGGAATATTTCAGTAATTAATTAATATTCTATAACTGTAATGCTGTCATTGCATTCCAAAATGGCAAAATATCTGAGAAATAAAGCATTTCTGATGTCAATATTTCCAAAGCAGTCATTGGGTCAGACTTTATTCCACAGCTATTATCATTCTAGAAAAAAGTAAGAGTTTACGTGATCAAGGTGCCATTGAAGTCAAAATAGTTTTAGAATCTGGTGACAGTGGAACTGCTCTTGTTTTTGTTTGGACTTCTTTAAAAATCAAGATTTTATTAAAGAAAATCTGCTTCCAAGAAAGTGGGATATTATGTTTCATAGTTTAGAAATGCTTGGTTTTCTGCCCCTTCATGCTGCACAGTAGTCTCAGGGAACAGCAGTGCAGTCTCACTGTTCATACTTGATTTTTCCTTCTCACTATTTTATTATCACAATTCTGTTGTCATCCCCACCAGCACCTCACACTTCTAAACTGCTGCAGACAGTAATCTGGCTTTTCTTATCCATATTTTAAAGCACTTTGCTCCTTACTCGGTGCTGTCAAACGAGCAATAAAGAGCTGCAATCATTTTGGTGGCGGAGAGAACTTGATTGCTAGGGGAGCACAATAGTGAACTTGTTTCTTCTCCTTAGGGACCATTCAGAAGAGGTGTTTCTCAGAGCAGTGTTCAGATGGGTCTCAGGAGAAAGGAGAGTATTCTAGAAAATTTGAATTGGATCCGAATGTCTTGCAGAAGACAGACCCCAACCCTTGATTTCAGCATCCCAGGAAATAGCAGATTTTCCTAGTTTTAGTAAAACACTCTCATAAGATAATGGCAAATGCAAAAGCCTGCCTTTTTATGTATGTGGCACTCAGTCAGCAGGTCAAGAGAAGAAGGATGATCTATCTTGTATAAGGCAGAGAATCTGAACCAGAAAATCCAGAAAATGGGAACATCAAAATAAAGGGGATTAGACTTTGTATCCAGCAAGAGAAGGATTGCCTGAAAAAGACAGATGTTGTTCAAGCTCATTCTTGGTGCTTAGTATTATGTTGCAGCCTAAGCACCAACAGGAACAGAGAAAAGGAGAGAATTAGAGGTTCTGGCATGTGCTGCTGTTTTTACTCCAGTTCCCTAGCTAGTTTCACAAAATGTAATGGGAACTCCAAGGTTTCTGTGATCTTCCTAAAGATAAACAGCCAGGTGAAGGAGAGAGAAAGACCTCTTGACATTCCTGTCCATGTGTGTTTATTACACACCAGAGACCCCCACAAGAAAGTAATGTTACAGCTCTCTCTTACAACAAAGTATTTTAATGAGACGTTTAGAATTTGGGGAACACCAGAAAGTTTGATCCTGAGACAAGAAAACAGGGGAAATTGGGGTTTGTTGGCATCAGTGGCCATGGAACCACTTGGTTTTGTTGTATTTGCAACATTAACCTGTGAAGATAAACCTTTAGGATTTTAATTTCTGCGTCTTTTTTATTTTTCCCTCAAGAACTTAATTATAAGCAAATTCAATTCTTCTGGTCAGACAACATCAGTAACTAGATCAAGCTGTGTGCTGGCATCCATAGACCAAAGGATTTCTGGTGATGGACGAGTCACTCTAGAACCTGGGAAGCTCCTAAACCTCTTTTTTCACAGGGTCTGATGGGAGAGAACTGCTCCATGTGTCCCCACTCACAAAGTTTGTCATTTCAAGTTAAGTAGAGATGGCTTTTCTGACCAAGGATGGTGATGGCAGTGAAGGCAGTGGCAGACCAGAATTTACATGACGCCAGTGCTGCTCAGTGCTCCCATACAAGTTTAGCATGACAGAAAAAAAAAAAAAAAAAAAGGAAGCAGGGCCATTCTATGCTTGGGTGTCACCAAAGACTGGAGGTCTTGCCTGGCAAGGGAGGCACTGGACAAATCTTTTGTAGAAGAAAGTCTGAGCCAGGAAGGTCTTTTTGCATTATGTCCAACAAGCAATGATGTTTCCCATGGATGGAAACCATTTATAGTGCTGGGCTGAATATAGCAAGTCCTTGGCTAATAAGGTATTTAAGGGAAGAGACATTAACATCCCTAAAATAAAAGGAAAAACTTTGTTTCTCTTAATAGCCTATCTCACTTTTAATTTATTTTTGTAATGTCAGCTTGTGTATTGATTTGAGTTGAACGTAATATCTTTTAAAACTTTTTTTTGTTTCAGCCCCAGACTACAAACTCTATTATTTGCTGAGTCCTACAGACTGTAGTTTATAAAGAAAATCTGAGCGAGTTACAGGCCTGTTATTCCAGAAAATGTTACGTTCAGAGCCATTGTGTTATTTCACTTGGATAATGTGAACAATATAAACAATGGAATCTATATAGAAATATGATGTTAAAATTATAATCTAAAAGTTAAAATTAAATAATGGAAAAACTGTTGAAAGGCAAAATTTTACCATAATAAAATAAATTTGATTGATACCTCAGAGGAAAAGCTACTACCATTAATTTTTATTGTCTCCCATTGTAAGCTGTCAAAGTTAGCACATCTCCCAAATGTTTCATAGTTAATAAAAAATACAGGTTTTGCTGGGAGAGTGAATATTTTTTTGAATACGCTGAAACTTTGTACTTACAACAGCATGATGTTGATCTGCTGTGATCTGTGACAATCCCAGAAGCATTAAAAAAATACAAAGGCGGGACTCATTTTTTTGTGTGCTTCTTAGAAAGGAAGGAGAAATGAATACATATTAATATTTTACAGTGACAGAGACCATAGGTGAGAGTAAGGGGAAGCTGGTGACAAAAACAGACTCCAAATCAGATGACTTGGAGCTGGGAGAGCTGAGTGCCCTGATACAGAAGGAAGTGCAATGGCCTGAAGCTTTTTCCCTTCCCAGGGACATCAGCTGCATCTCTACACCTATCTCCATGGAAGCTGGAAAAATCCTCTGTTTATTAGCAGCCTCCAGTCCAGTCCAGCACATAGAGGGTAGGAGAAATTGAGATATAGAAGGACATAAGTGCCCTCGAGGACCATGCCCTGTTGTGAGCAGATGTGAGTTATCCTGTACATCATGGTCCAGGGAGCAGTCTGTATATTTTGAACATACTTGAGAAAGAGGTCCAGTCTTCTGTCAGATTTAACTGAAATTATCCAACAGCTTCAAACCTAACGGACTGATGGAGAATGGGCTGGTGGATCCCTGTGCAGAGAGACAGACATACATACACATAGCACATGCAAGTCGAATATAAAATAAACAGGAACATTTTGTGTTTGTTTATTTGTTTATTTGTTTCCTATGTATTGCAATGACTGTCAACTGTTATAGTGCACATACTGAGATGCTAAATGTCTTAAGACATAAACCTGAAACATGGAAATCCCAGTCATCATTCTCCTAGCTTTTCTGGGAAAGCAGATGGAAGTGACAAAGGTATTGAGGGCTGCGTCGCATACTTAAGCAGAAAATCTAATCATTGGCTCTAGTCTTGAGGTATTCTGTGAGCTAGAGAAATGCAAAACACATCTACGCTTGGGATTCCAAGTTCCCATGGAGTGCTTTGTCTTCCCTTGAGGGAGTATCCTATCAGAGATGCTATCAATGGCAGAGGAAATAAACTGTCTCACAGGGCATCTGGAGGCATCACCTTTTCTTAAGATGACATTGAAAAACTCACCTAATGTATGTGAGGAGAAATTGAGTCTGTCTTTGTTAAGGTCACGGGTATAACTTCATTGACCAAGGCTGGGAAAGGCTGAACTGGATTGCCAAGAATCACAGTTGATGTAGAAACATCAATAAAGTTGTGTGGTAAGAGCAGTCTCTCTACTCTTCCTGTGTCAACTTCAGTTGTGTTGTTACTAAGACGGTGGGGATAAATAAGATTCACTAATGGGTTAGGAAATAAATAATGCAAAATAAAGGGAAACAATTTGTGAATTACATTTGTCACTAATATGTAAAAAAACCAGTCCTGTGAACCTACATAAACAAATGCACAGGCTAAGGGATTTTGTGGTATTGCCTATGCACAGGAAACCAGACACTGCACAACTGCAGCACTGGCAATGGGAGCTGGAAATCTGGAAATAAGGAAATGTCAAAAAATGTGGCTTGCCTGTAATTGGACTGACTTGCTTACAAGATACCAACATTTCAAAATCCCTCCTTTTTATTAGTTGAGATGTAGATAGGAGTCTGCCTTCAGGACCAGGCTACTCCCTTCTTTCAGCTTTAGGAAAGATTTCATTGATAGTTTATCTGTGCCCCATTAAAATTGGTTTTGGTCTAGTCTTGCACATGCTCCTGAATCAGCATTAAGTGCAGTATGCAGTTAAAGTAAGCCAACTCCGCCACCAAAAAGGGTGTATCTCCAAAAGAGAAGATTTTTTTCCTCTCCTGCTTTTCTTGATCCTGAACAGTAATGCTTGTTATAAACAGCTCTGAGTCCTATAAAACTGCAAATCCTATGTGGTGACACAAGTGTGCTGACAGATCACCAACCATACATGTGCACTTACAGACATGCACACTTACTTGTGGTCATCTCTTTAGATAAGGCCTTTCTGTTTAATATATAACTAAATGCTTTCAATTGCTTTTACAAAATGCAGTTAGAATTAATAGGGCACAGAACTGCAGAGCAGTTGCTGGTGAAAGGCATTTCTATCCTTTCTCTGGAGTGTTCCTTGCCAATGCAAGCCTACACACTGTAGCCTGAAGCTCTGGGGCAAAATCTTCCCCCCAAAAGTAAAAAACTATGCCTCTGTTTGATTGTATGGGATACCAGATGACTGTTGAAGAGAGTTTCCCAGTGAATAAGCACAACAGTGAAACCCCAAGGTTCCCATGGGAGCTAGTGATGCATAGCTGACTGGAATGAGGACCAAGCTTTGAATAGGATGTCTTAGATGGAACGTATGACTAAATATGAATATAGGAATACCTTTCCTTAAAAATAATAATCATCATCTTGTTTCAGGTCCAACCTTCTTGCTTTTAGTCATTGCCAAGGAATGAGATGTTTTGAGACCACATACTGGCCTTGAAAGGATGCTTTTGACATTTGTTGAATCTGTTTTGATCAGTGACCCTCTTAGTTATGAAAAAAGGAAGAAACTTAAGAACAGGAATGTCAAAATCTCTTGGCAGCAAATGGAACAGAGGGGTTTTCTTATATGTAGGCTGAAACCTGAAAACAAAATTGGAGTCAATGTTCAGCCCTCAGGGATTAAGTTAAACCATTTCTGTGCTATTTCACTTCCAACAAGCATGATTGACACCATCTTTCTGTTTATGTTCTTTAGCTGGGCTTCTGTGATGCTGATCTTAGAGAAACCACTTAAACCACATTTCTCATCCGCTTGGGTTCTAACCAGCTCCTAGTATTAAATGACAGGCTTATTTTCTACTAATTGCTCTTTTGCCTGTCATGTAATTTGTCCTATATACAGTACAAGTCCCTCAGTATTTGACTAAAGTCCTGTTTTTCTTCTCTCTGTTAACCTATCTTATGTATTTTCTCACCATTCATTGCTTCAGACTTGCCTATTTCTCTGCCTCTGTCTGGTTTCTGATTTGATGGTGTTTCTTCCTCATTCAGTGTTTCATTTTCTGAATGCATGTTTTCTTAAAAGCCTCTTTATTATGTGATAGTTTAAAATTAGTATTTTGAATATACTTCATAATATTTTTGTGTCAGCTCTGCTCCACTTTTACCCTTTTCATTTGCAGATAATTTTCTTCTACCTTGGTTCAGTGTTTGCAGTTCCGCACATTTTCTGTTCCCTAGCCTTTCCTGTGTTCCTCTTGTCCATGCTCTTGATTTTGATCTCTTTATGCAGTCATTCTATTTTTGCCCTTATAAATGATTTTTTTTAAGAAAACTCTTGATCCTTCTTTCACTAACCTTTTCAGACTCCATCATATGTAAGAGACCATTATGGTACTGGTGCATTATAATAAACGTGATGACCTAGTTCTTTATTTTGCAGCCTCAAAAGAGATATTGCTCATCATGAAACAGCAAAACCTGCAAAAAATTGTCTTATAGTATATGCTGCTCTATCAGTAAGACCCTCTTTTTGGTCATAGTTTCATAGTGGCATTTAGCCTTTTATCATCATCTGTCCATGTATCACCTAATTGGTTTAGTTTGATATTTCTTCATTTTCTCAATGATGAAGATAGTGGAAAACACTTTCTTCCCAGATTTTGCAGTAGGAAGCAAATAAAAAGAGTTTTTAATAAAAACACTCCCTGTTCCTTTGTTGCAGACAGTGATGGTAAGAGTTGGACTTGATGATTCTTTTGTGTCCCTTCCAACTCAGACTATTCTGTGACTCTGTAACTCTGTCTGGCATACCCAGACAAGAGTATTCCTCTGGCTGAAGTGTGAAAGCTTTGTGCTGTTGGCAATGAAACTCTTTGGTGATGATGAAGACATATTTTTGTGGGCCTAGATTCTGCCTCATTGCAGACAGATAAAACCTGCAATCCTGCAAGTCAGTTGACAGGTAATTGCTGTGCTGCATTTGCAGGAATTTTAGGCAAAAGATTAGGGACTAATTGCAGAGCAAATCTGGAGAAGACAAAGGAGTTGTTCAAGACTCATATCAGAGCAGGTAAGGAGTAGAGAAATTTACCCTGTTTTTCCAGATCTCAGAATAAATTTTGTCCTGCCTAAGATTGGTCCTCTGCCACTTCTTAGTCGTAAAACCAAATTATATTAAGTTCCTTTCCTAGTTTTGGTTTGGGCTTTCCATTTTTCACATCCTTAGTTTGAAATATTTTTATAATATATTCATATTTATTTCCAGGCATTCAGCCTACTTTTATTCTGGCCTTTGAATCTTTTTTTCCTTCTCTGTTTTAGTCCAACATAAACGATTCCCTTTCAGCACACACAGTACCCTGCTATTTATTCGAGATTGAAAGAAGGCAAGAAAGTAGTTTTCTCATTCAACCTCTAGGACATTTCCAATTTTATGGCATATTTTGGCCAGTTCCTAGGTAAAGCCTGGTCATGCTCATTGGTAAAATAAGTTAGTGTGTGGCTAAAAGAAGTTGTCTACAGATTCAAACACTTTTGGTTTTATCATAATCATATTTTAAGAGTTACGTGCTAGCAGATTTTTTACTGTTTAATTTTATTTACAAACAAGAGATGCAATGTTTCATTCAAGTAGTTTTATAATCAACTTTTACATTGCCTAAATTTGTTATTCGATGTGTGGGGTGACCCTGAGTCTTTGGAAATCACCAACACAAAGAAATGTCAAAGCAAGAGAAATGGAGGACCCTCTTGATGCTCTTTGTTTTCAAGAAGGAAAGGCACATGGTTATTAGAAATGTATGTATCTATTTTCCTGCTGTACCTAAATTTTACAGTCTAATATTATATACTTTCCTTATGTTTTGGGGGGGTGGGGTGGGGTGTGTTTGTTTGTTTGTTGTTTTTTTTTTTAAACTGTATAGATGGTTTGTACATTAGGGCAAATTAGCTGCCTCTTTACAGTGTGTGTCTCAGACTTAAATCAAGAAAAGTATTAGTTCTCTTTTGATAAATCATCCATTACAGTTGAGTCCTGGCCCATGTCTAGGGTTCTGAGGCTTGGTAATAAAACACAAATATAATAGTTAGTTATGCTTTGGCTCCTTGGGTGGAACATCTGTCTGACCTGCACTGTAACCAAATTCAGTTTTCTTCTTTAACTAATACCAAGATTGGAATTTTGTCTCTATTTGCCATGAAAATAGGTTTTACCCACCTATTTTCTTCAAAGATCTAGAGCCATCAGTACCAAGAAATTATTCTGTCTATTTTCAGGGCTCTCCTTGTTGTGGTACCTGAAAGCAAGAGTGTTACAAAAATTTTCCAAGGTCGCAGTCATTTTTCAGGATGCATTTGCAAGGTGGGTGTTTAGGCATTTATTCATTGAAATTCAGCATAATAAGGGTATACCAGTTGTCTGGAGAGCTTTGTGGGGATTTTGGCATCCCACCTGTTATCTGAGCCCACATGGAGTTCTGGATGGGTAGGAATACAATGAGAAACACTAAGGAGAAGAAATGGTGTTTATATTCTGCTCCTGTCTTTGGTACCTTGACCAAGATGTTGAAAAATTGCTCTCCTATATGCAGAGTACTTCATGGGTGAGGGAATTACTTTTGGGATATGACTGACAAAATAGGCTGTCTAGACTTGCAGGTGAAGCATACTCTTGGCAGGTAGATTGAGAGGATTCAAAGTGTGGGCACACTCAAGAGAATGCCACAGTCTCAAGGCCAGTTTCCAACTCCTCTCTGGCACATCTGAAACTGTGAGGATGCTCTCACCTCTCCCCTTCCTCTTTATGGAATTGGGCAAGTGTCCATGAAGCAGAGCAGGTAGCTGGCAAGTCTCTATCCCACAAGTTGTGGAATTAGCTGGAGAAAGTGGTAGATTAAATTAATGTTATGAAAGGTTAAACATCTTCAACTGAGAGAAACAGTAGCACCTTCTGCCAGCTCCCTGAGCTCCTCTGCCTTGGCAGCATGCCCTCTGGCACTGTAATTCATGTGTTCATGAAGGACTGAGGTGTGGGTTTAGCTGCCAGATCCAGATATCTCACAGTTCCAATGAAAGATTAAAAATGTAGCCTCCCTTCTTTCCCTTTTGTTTTGGTGAGTTCTGGCACCACTGGCAGACCTGGCTCAGCATAAGGAATACTGGTTTGAGACACTGTATTGCATTGCCTTGTCCCAAAGCAATGCTTGTCATTGCCAGGACTGAGGCACTTCTGGAGACACTCTAGGACAAAACCTGAAATTTCCAATATGTCCTCATATCAAAGAAAAAGATAAATAGGTACTAACCAGTACAAGGAAGAGATGTGCTGGATCGAAAATTTTAGCATGAATTCCTAATATGATAAGCAGGGATATAGGTCTCCTTCTGAAGTCCTTCTGCTCCTACACTAATTCTTTTCCCCAGGCCTGGCTCAAAGACTTCTCACTACCTTTGGAAATCTATACATCGTTATTTGATGCAAGTTCTTAACTGTAAGATTCCTATTACGGGCATATTTAAATTTTGGAAATATTTAAATTTTATTAGTCCTGTCCAATTGCTCCACTCCTCCTTCCTGCCTCTTTTTTTGGTAGGTAAAACATCTTTTATATCTGAGGAAATCAAAATATTTTTGCATCTTTCTTGTGTTAAATTTCTTTCTCTAGACTCCAGTATTGCTGCTCAAATGTACGGAGAGCTCCTGTAGGCCAGCTTTTTCCCATTTTAATATATTTAGCAGACCAAAGGTTTTAGCTGCTATGTCAGTTTGCTGTGCCAGTGGCTTTAACATTTTCAGCTCCCAGTATGAAGAATGTGAATGACTGAGGATTCTTAAGAAAGCTCCTAGGCTTTCTGCTGAAGACTGAAATTACTATTCCAACACCCTGGCTGAGGAGCAAGATGAATTTAATTCATCTGTATGTAACCCTCCCACATGCCTCCCCCCCAGCAAGTGGATGGAAACTGAAAGACTTGGCTGGGAATCTAAGGGGGTATGTACAGGTATATCAGTTTATGCTGGCATTTGACACTAACAATTTTCATGTGCTTTTGCTTGCATTCCCCCTTTCTTCCTCTTTCTCCCACAGCAGCAGTATGCTGAATGTGAATCTTTTAGAAAGATAATTCTTTTTTTTCTATTGCTGAGCATAGTACAGCTGAATATCCCTCTCTGCATGGGTCTTGGGTCTTGGAACAAAGTCATAGTTTATCCTTACTAGTAGAGCCAAATTCTTTTTCTGTTTGTTTGAAAAGTATTTGCTGTAGTTGTGAAATGTTGCATGAACAATTCATCAACTTATAGCAGCATACACATGCCTAATGACCTATTAAAAGAGTGGGGGGGAAGCTGAAGGTGGAAGAAAGGTAGCTCAGCTAGTGCTGCAGGTGCATTTAGTTTCTCTCTTAAAAGAGCCTGAAAATGGAACTCCTTAATTCTTAGCCCAGCAGAGAAGATCAGTTCATATCATCACAGAATGATGCAGATGTGAAGGGACCTCAGTAGGTCTCTACTCCAGTTTCCTAATCAGTGGTAGGGTCAGCTACAAAGTTCTGAAGGGTGATAAAAACAGGATCAAAGATAAAATATTAAGGAGTGACTTGAAGTGCAGTTAGGCAGTGAAATTACACTGTCTATTCTTCAGCAACATTACTATATGATGGGAAGAGTTTAATCTTAGATCTCATTACATGCATGTGGAAGGGCACACAGCAGAGGCCTTTCCCCTGTCTAGGAAGGAAAGAGCCAGCCTTTAAGCTCTGCAGCTCTTCACTACACTGAGGATTACAGTTACTCTCTTGTGGGGTGTCCAGCAATTCTTTAATTTCACAAGATCACCCCATTGCTCCAGCTTGTCTAGCTCCCCCTGGCTGGTAGCCCTGCCCTTGAGCACATTGACTGGTCCCCCAGTTTGGTGTGGTTACGACCTGTCCTTGAAGGAAGAGTAACTGAGGTTCTTGTTAGTAGATCCTTTGGAGTGTATTAGAGTGAAACAACACTGAATGACTGGTGTTTACATATATATGCAGGGTTTATTTTAGAACGATTTAGTTGCAATAGAAAGGAGGCATATACATGGTTTGGTTGCCATCTATAGAAATGCAGCAATATAAAAATATAAAGATATCACTTAAGAAAATATATAAGGAAAAGGAAGAAAGAGAAAGAAAGGATAAGAGTAGATAGTGAAGAAAGATATCACCCTCTGTGGATCCAGCAACGAGACTTGATTGTTGCAATTTCAATGTCCCTTGGTTGAAGTGATGGTTGCAGTCTTGATCCATGAATGGTCAGGAAAGTCCACAAAACACAAAGTTTAATAGATTAATATATGTTCATGTTCATGGTCGGGTGGGACTGCTCAGATACCTCCCCTGGGGGGGGTGGATTTTACACTGCCTGAAGCAGCACAGTGGATCTGTTGCAACACTGTGAATCATGCATAGTGTTCTGGTAGAAGGCTCCAGAAATGAGTCTGGGGACACTTTGGGGTCTTTGAGGGTTTGTGTCATTTTTTAAGATATCTCACATCTGTGTAGTCGAGCCAGTTATGCCCTATCAGAAGGGATGACCAACTTCAGGCTTATGTGTGAATACCCTGGCACTTCCCTGGGGCAGGAATTTTACACCTTAGCTGTGAGGTCTGAAACTCAGCTTTCAGCAGTAAGAAGCTTGATGGGTTTAAGCAGCAAATCTTGGACCAAAGGGGCTGAGAGAAATCCCATCACCTAAATGACCAGACAAGACATGATATTCAACCATGTTAATTAGCCTGTCTTCTGCAGCAAGATTAGGAAGGACTTTGAGATGATGTTATCAGACCATGTTGAAACCAATGTACCACCCCCCCTCACGCCCCCCATGTAAATCCTGGCTATGGAAAATTTTAATCACTTCTGCAACTGTAGCAGAAACTTATGTAATTCCCTAGTTAACATAACATGTCCTCCTCATTAACATGTCCTGCCCCCAATACCTTTAAATTCCAGTCACTTGTTCAATAAAAGATTTGTTTCTACCTCCAAAATTTGGATCGTTTAGTTTTGAGACCTTTACACTTAGCCAGTTGTGCAAGGGGAACATTGACATGATAAAAAGTGTAATCCTACATCACAGGATCTGCTTCTTAGTGGCCTTTCTATTTATCTGGCTTAAAACCCAGCTTGATGCTAAACAAAGTTTGGTTTGTTGTGGTCATCCTCTGGTGGGTGAGTACGCATGCCCTCAGCACCCTGGCTGTGCTTATGAAGCTCAGAGCTTTTGCCATCATACATCCAAAAACTTTGCTCCTCCTCTTCAGTTGAGGGGTGCAGATGTGGCCTCAGCAAAGCTCCCTGCTACTTTCCAAGTGCCAATTTTTTGAATAATTAACCCTTAACATGTCTTTTACAAATGTCAACTGTAAACTTGATGAGGGGGCACTCTGCCACCTCCTTGAGGTCACTGATAAGGATATTACACACAAGTTCCAGTAAAGACTTCTGCAGTGCTAGTTTTTCAGTGGCCACCAGGTAGAATACAACAGATTTGCCCCCATTGTCCAACATATTCCTTGCTTTTCCACCCAACCATACTTCAATGTTTTGGATACATGATTAGTGTGGGTGACAATCTCAAAAGCCTCATTAACATCTCAAGGTAAATGACACCCACTAGCCTCCTCTCAGGTAGAAATCCAGGAAATTTATCATAGAAGGGTATCAGGTTGATCAAGCATGAATTACCTCTGGTAAATCCATGATGGAAATTTGCTTTTGCTTCCCCATGTGCCAATGACAGATTTTGTCTGGGCCAAATTTTTGTCTTTAATCCCTGACTTGGTCCTTATATTATGCTCAGAACACTTTCACTTATTACCAGAGGCATGGAAGACCTCACTGGTGAATACAGGCAAAGAAGGCATTGAGTACATTAATTTATCTGCTGTCTGTAATCTCCTGCTACATTTAGTATTTAGCCTTGTTTTTTCCTTGTTCAGTGTTTTATTACTACTTTAGTCATAGAAGTTCTTGTTGTCCTCAACACTGCTTGCAAGTTTTAACTCTAGCTGGCCTTCAGCTTTTATGACATCATTGCTATATGCCCTGGTAATGTTTTCAAGTTCCTCCTTTATGGCTTGGTCTGGCTTCCCCTTTATATTGCCTTTTTGCATGAGAGCTCTGTCATGACTTTCCAGCCCAGCCAGACTGATATGCTGGTAAGTCTACTTGGTTTCCTAAGGATTGTGATGAACTATTCCCTAAAGACCTGCCAGCTTCCCTGATCTTCTTCAACCCTTCAGAGATGAAGGGATGTCACATACATCTTCCTTGAATAGTCTAAAGTCTACTCTCTTATGCTCTACTATCTCTTTCCTTGCTAGCCTCTGGACCTCAAAGTCAATTATTTCATGGTCATTGCAGCCAACATTGCCATTCACAGCTGATCACATCTCTGATCAGCTCTTCCTTTTTAGTGAACAGTAGATCCAACCGCTCATCATATGCCTGAGCCAAGATGTTGTCCTCTTCCACAAATCCTCTTGACTGTGGCCCACCACATCATCCTTCCAGCAGCTGTCAAGAAGGTTGAAGTCCACCTTGAGATCCAGGGTCTGTGATCCAGAGATTTCCATACATTTGAATTATTGTTGTGGTGGAAATACAATGCTGAATGATGAGAATCTAACGCAGATTACTTCAGCTATAAAATTGTAAATACTAAATATTATTTCATAAGTCATAGGATCATAGCATAGTTTAGGTGAAAAGGAACTTCAGAAAGACCACCTCTGTCTCAAATCAAGGGCAGCTATGAGATCAGACCAGATTGTTCAGGCCTTAATCCATACAGGTTCTGAGACCACACAGCCTCTATGGACACTTTGGTACAGAGAAATCAAAGGTGAGCAATTCAAATCCACATAGACCCTGTGAGACTGAAAGCAGATATCAGCTGAGAAGCAGCAAGGCCACAGTTTCTGTTGTCCAGTAAAGGAGAAATCACTCCCTAGGAGTTCTTAGCAACTCCCCAGAAGTTTCTTATGAGAACTCCTCAGGTCTCCCACAGGATACCGGAGATGTTCCTGAAAACAGTCAGGATGATTTCACCAGAACACCGGACTCGTGAGATATGGACTATAACCAATTAGGATTTGCAGTTAGATGGTGTGAGGTTAGATTTAGCCAATGGAACAGAGCTTTAACCCTATATAAACTGTGTGCAGTGTGTAATAAATGGCATTCGATTGATCACATTGGTCTGGTGCGTGGTGTCCTTATTCCTCTGCATATTTATAGTTTACTTTATGCACAATGTTCCTGTGGTTGCCTGTCCTGACCTTCACACGTTTAACAGTGAACAAGCACCAAAAAAAATGTTAAAGTAATGAATATTCTCATCATCATTTTGTGGATGACAATTTAATGTATCTGCTAGCAAATGTCCATAAATCTTCTCTTTAAAAAAGAGATCATGAAGAAATTATAAACTATTCCACAAGATAACTGTTGAAAAACAAATACATCTGTCTTCAATAAACCAGTCTTCATTTTCAGAGGTCATCAGAAGAACTTTTGTGTGTCAGCAGCTTCTCTTCAGAGGCTCCCTCCATCAGATCTGCAGTGAGTAATACCATTGCAATGCTGCATTGTGAAGTAAGTATTAAAAAAATTATAAGTTCAGTCTTATTTTGCTCTTATGGTT
The DNA here is from genome assembly GCA_035583235.1 of Hafferia zeledoni. Classification (NCBI taxonomy): domain Eukaryota; kingdom Metazoa; phylum Chordata; class Aves; order Passeriformes; family Thamnophilidae; genus Hafferia; species Hafferia zeledoni. Next base: position 82,961,563 of record JAWWEV010000115.1, on the reverse strand, counting down.
TGATGTTACTTTGCCACAAACTGATGGAGGCATGACACAGTATGTAAAACGGAGCATTACCACATCTGCTGTTCTATCAAAGGCATTTGTCTTACAGTATCACCACAGAAATTTTGTAAAGAAACAGGATGATACGGTGTTGCCATCATATTAATACCAGTTGTACTCTGACATAGTTTCATACCCTTCTTTTCCCACCAGTATTTCAAGTCTGGTATTCATACACCAATTTGGGACATACTTTGGTAATGATGTAGATGTATGAAGACTGCAACATAGACGATGGTTTTTTGTTTTTTTTTTAATTTTCTGGACAATTTTTGGCAAGACTTACAAAACCAACCACTAATATAACATAAATATAGAGGATACATTTCTATTTCTAGAGAAAAATATACTTGCAAAGGGCTTTATTTTAGCACTTTGAGGGCCTCCAGCACACAGTCATGTCCTATCATCTAGAGTCATAATCAATTGCAAAGCAAAGCAGTGTCCTTTTGCTGTTTGTGTTAGTTCCTTTCACATGCACACATGTACCAAGATGCCTTGTTTTTGTTCTTAACAATTGCTATTTCAGCTCCAAGAAAGGTATCCTTCCTAACAACAATAAGATCCACAGGGAGAGCTCCCACTGAAGTGACTGAAAGTGAAAGAAGAAGAAAACCCTCTTTGTAATTAAACTTTCCCTTGAGATGAGAGAGATTTGGCAAACCTGAGGGACAAACTGAACAACTTCTTCCTCTGACTGAGGAATTCAGCCCTTTTTGTGGGGAATATATAAATGCCCTCCATGAACTAGTGCAAACACATGACTTACCACTGCACCACCAAAACTGAATCAGACATGAAGGTTTGGTCTGTTTTTCATGCATGTACTGTAGCAGAGAACCTTTCAAAAGGACTCTAATTCTCCCTTGTTTCCTATGTGTTTCAGGCTTGTAGTGCCTCTGGTCCTGAGCTCAGCTTCTGGGAAGACGGGCAAAGTTCAAGAGGACAAGTGAGAGAGGGCATTGTGCATTAACCCCAAGAGATAAACAGTGTCAGATGCTTTTCCTCAGAGAATGTGAACCTGACTGAAGCTGTGCTAATTTTTTTGGTGCTCCAAAGAGATCAGTGGCTACAGCCTGCGTCACTATAACCAAAAATAAGAGAGAAAGGTGTCTTGAACATGTTCCATAGGGGAGCAAGCAACAGCTGCATATGTGGCCACCATCACAAGGACTGATGGGCACCAAAGGAGATGAAAAAAGTCTAAAAGAGAACTGGAAATTTTGCTATGCTGCAGTCCAGGCAGATATCCCAAATATCCTGCTGTCATCTTCTCTGAGAGATTTGTGTTTTTGAACTCTTCTTATAAAAACATGGACTGTGAAATATATATATTTGAAATATTTGAAATAGGGAGCTAAACCTGAGTCTCCTACATCCCAAAGGTGACTTTTTTGGTGGACAATCAGGGCCTTCATGCTCTCTCCGTGTGGTCATATAACTGATTTTTTTCCACAGATATAAATCAGATATTCAATGGCCCAAGCAGTCAGCCAGGACATTTAAATTCCTCCTATCAAAAAGTAATCAACCCACTGACCCTAAACTATCAAATTTAATCTTTTCCATGAAGATTTTTGTGAATATTGGTTCAAATATGATATATTCTGATATAGAATGTCACAAAGAGGTTGTGACTGTGAACTTGGAACTGAGCACAAATCCAGACCCTGCTCACCAAGCCACCATCTGCTCATTATTTAAGTTACTTCAAAAACAGATGCTTCTTCCATGGTGCCTACAGTAACATAAGTAAAATAAGTCAGTCAATAATTTTGCAAGTACCATCAAGACATAGCTATGTAAAAAACCTTCTGGATACCGAGTCCCTTGCCATAAATTTTATTCAGCTTTTCTCTATGTCTCCCCTTGTTTATTGGTGGCACACCCCTTACAACAGAGGTCCATCTTGTCACAAGTGTGAACTGTTAATGATCCTCTGCACTTCCAGTGAGGTGATTGCATTTTGCCTTCATTTACGCTCAGTAGGAGCATCACCTCCTGCAAGCACCTGCAAGCACTCCTGCAACAGGCAGTCTACTTCAGAGGGCTATTTATCTTCTAGGGAAGCTAAATCATTGCCTGACACCCATCATCTCTCTTTTACTGTTTATAAAGGGAATCTGTGTTGTCTGACTCCTAATTTAAGATCCTTTGGTTAGATGAAATGAACCCGAGTCCTTGACAGGACTATAACTCAAACTATAACAAATTGAGCATGTAAATCTTTGACAATTTGAATCTAACCTCTTTGTACAAAGGTCAAAGTCAAATCTTGCCTATTTGCTTTATAATGCCTGACAAATTTTTAGATGCTATTTAAAAATAGTAATCTCTGATAAAGACTCATTCGTAGAAGTTATTACTTGTCTCAAGTTTTCTTTTAACAGATCTGGAGATAAGAGCAAAACTGGATTATAATATCTTTATATTACAATCTTGTCTTTTATTGGATTTTTTAAAAGCCAACAAAACTGGACAGTCTGATGTTGCATATTGATTTGAACTGCTAATGGAATTAGGTACAAATCAAAGTTTAACATCTTGAAAGTATTACCATTTTTGCATTCCTTTTTACTTAAGAGACTTTTTGGCTAACCATGTAGAACTGAAATGGTGAATTAGTAGTTGCATAGAGACCTGGAGTATGGCACGTGATTGCCCATTATCAGATAGAAAAACCAAATCCACATAAGGAGTATAATTTTTACAAAAAGATGTTTGTCTGCACAGTAGCACTTGTTTTGACCTGCTGGTTTGGCAGATAACCATTAATTTAAAATAATAGATAAATGAAATAGGTTCTTTTAATCTTGCTCTAACGTCTAAACCAGCTGTTGCTATGGGAAATGTATTTCCCATGCAACTCTCTTGAATATTACATGATGATCCTAATCCTCGCCATATGCACACATTGAGAAAAGAGAAAGGTGATGGTTTTTTGGTGTGTCCTTCCCTTCTGGCCTCTGCTGTATTTGATCTGTTTGACCTGTAAACACTGAGCTTATCTCCACAGCATTTCACTCTATAGAACATAATGCATCTTTTAATGAGTCACTGTGTTGCTGTCTTATGAATATTCAAATTACATTTGAAATTACTAGATGAAAAGAAAAGCAAGTTAAATACCAATACCCACTTGGTTAAGCTGTCATACTATTGTTACATTTCTACTGAAATGCCAGCCAGATTTCCCAGGTGCAGTTTCAACATCTCTCACATAATATCAAAATAAAATCTCTGCATTAAAATAATGCATGTGAATATACTGGTGGTTATTAGGGAGGAAAAAAACTCCCATGGTGTAAGTTCATCCAAAAGAAACTACATTAAATATCTGTTGTGAGACAGAATTTTGGATGAGCTCTAAGCAACTTTTCATCAGCATGGTTCTCCAAAGAGAACACTTTCCAGTGTTGCTCCTCTTTATAAATGAGCTAACCTCAGACGTTACCAAGCACCCAAACAACGGGGCTGTTTCAGACCTGCAGTACATTAATAAATGATGATGTTTATGAAAGATATTGCAGATACTTTTCCAGGTTTGTGCAAAGCCCAGTAAAGAAGGGAGAAAAAAAAGAAAAAAGAAAAAGAAATCCAAAAGAAGTCTCTATGATATTTTGGTTTTTTGGGGGAGGCAAGAACATACAAGCCTAATGCAGGAAGGCTAGGTCACGGCTGACAATCTGTAATCTTGGTGCTAGGGAAAGGGCAGATGTTCTCAGAGTGAGCCCACTGGCTGTCTGGAATGGCAGCCCTGGGTTTGTTTATTTATTTGTTGTGGATGTTTTTTGAACAGTAGCTCATGCAAGTATAATTAGAAAGGTCTGAAAATCCTCTACTGAGTAAGCAGATCCAGAGGAGCAGATGGTGTGACTCTTCAATGGCCCCTTGTCAGAGAGAGTGATACAAATCTCACCATGCTTTGTTCAAGGTCTCATCACACAGCTTTGAGGAAGATTTCAGGTCATTCATTACACTTACTGTATGGGATTGTTTGTGTATGGAGACATGAAATAAGCTGTCACACCTCAGTTAATTACTGCAATAAAGCCTCTTTGGTGGAAATTAAATATGAACACGCAGAGAAAACAAACAGCACGACACAGGTACGTGCATGCACACCCACTCCTCAGTGCTGCTCGTAGTTTTGTCTTGCTCAGAGAAGACAAATTTCTTCTGTGCCCTGTAGCTTACTGCCCTCAGTGCCCACTCACTCAAGTGCTTGGAGACAGACAAACATCAGGAGCAGTTATAGCTGCAGGTTGAATCCACGCATTTCTGGTGACAGCTGAGTGCCTTGGAGCATCCTTGTTACTCTCACAGCCTCCTGTGGGTCTATGCTTTGCTCTAATGTCTGCAGGAACCTTATTGTAGATTTTTCCCGAGATGCCTTAGTATGCAGTATGTAGTCATGTTCTAACAGGTTCTGGTATTGCTCTGAGAAGCCTGAATAGAAGATTTCAGAGCATCTTTAAAGTCTTTTGCGGGGCCTTTACTTTTCCATTTTTATCTACCCAACAGTATGCCAACATTTTTGTGAATTTTGGGTACTTCAATAACTTTATGACCAGCCTGGCAGAAATGAGAGTTTCCCAGGGGTACCCATAGCAGTGCCATTGCTGCAAAATAGAATACCAGTGTTTGTCAAACACTTGTGCCAGAGGATACCCAGAACATGAATTAAGCAGACATGATAAAACAGCTAAAGCTGTTGAATTTGGCAACAATGCAGGTTCCAAGAATCTGGCTAACAGAGAGAACAGATACTTGAGTTCCTGCACACAGCTTGTTTTGAGTATTAGGCTTGCTTTTCGCTCTAATGATAGTTTTGCAAATGACCAAATAATGAAATTTTTTAAAAGCAGGAAGATTTTATCATCAATTATATTGCATGTGTGAAATACAGACATTTTGAAATTAACAATTTTCTTTAGGATCCTCATCTTGCTCTTGTTCAGGACATTACCTGTGAAGTCACTGAAAGAGGAAAAGTTCTAGATTGAGGAATGCATAAAGAAATTCAATATAAATTCTTTTGTTGTGCTCATTGGCCAGAAAACAACAGGTTCATTATGCAAGAGATGTAGAGAGAAGAGAAGCAGTGCAAGGAAGCAGTCATCTGTAATCTTGTAAGAAAGCAAACACATCACAGGTGACAGTTTATCAATAAACCCAAATACAAATAGTAGGTAAAGACAAGAAACACCCTAAGGCTATTGCAATATGAGAAAACTAGGGACGAGAGCATATGTAGCTAAAAGAAATGCAGTTTGTATAAAACAGAAAGGCAGAAAACAAATGTTCAAACTAAGGCATGTATTTTTTAATTCCATTCCTCCCTGTGATAGAAATATCAGGTTAAATTAAGCCCTGATGTAGCTGCAGCAAAGTCAGTGGAGTTACACTGAGGACAAATTGCTGCCACAAATCATCAAAATCAATGACAATTTTATGTGTTCATGCCAGAAATTAATCTGTCCCATTACAATAACAATTTTTTTGACACCCAAAGCTAAATTTAATTTCTGTTTTCTATGTGACAAAATAAACTTGAGCTTTGATATTTAACGGCATGCCCATGTCCTGGGAAACATTCCTCCAACCGTTAGTCTACCAGCTTGGGATGGCACAGCATCCCTGTTCTGCCTGTTCTGTCCACTTTCCCTTCAGGTGTGCCTGGGTCCACACTACCCTCCTGTGTGTGCTAGAAGGAAGGGCTTTTGCAGTGCACAGAGGCAAAGAGGTAAGAGATAAGGGAAAAATCCATCCTGTACTTGGTGTCATACCTTGGTCTTCCTCAGTGAAAATACAGGCATGCCCAGCATTTGGTGCAGCTCTAGGGTGGGCAAAGAAAATTTCTGCTTCTCAGCATAATAGCCCTTTAGGAGGATTTATAAGTGAGCAAGGGAAGTAAGAATAAAGGAAAGGGGGTTTCTATGCTGTCTAAGATTTCTTATGATAGATAAGGTAACACAAAACAAACCAATGCAGCTGCAGTGGGGGCCTTTGCACTTCAGCCAAGGGTTTTAATGAATAGTTTACATGCTCTTAGCCTTTGCCTCTTTTTGTTACCCTGGGATCCTTCTCAAACAGAAAAGCAAAGACCAGATGGATGGGCCTGGAGATGGGAGTCACCTGGTTATGTGGAAAACAGTATTTGAAATATTAGTTTTCTCATATTTGCTTGCCAGCTTTGAATTCAGGGACCTTAGTGAAGAGTAAAAGATGACACAGTTCTTACTCTTCCAGTGTCCACAGGGAAGACGTGAGTGTGCTCTCCATCCCCATTCTCTCCCCATTCATTCTGTGATTTGCAGAGGGAACTTGTGCTTTTCGTATCTTATTCTGGACAAGTTTCTTTCGTTGTAGGAGACAATTTTTAGGACTAGGTGACAGTTTTCATACTCTGCGTAATCCGGGATTCCCCCAACACTTGCTTATAATAGGTCCTGAAGTTCAGCTTCATACCCTAGCGTTAGTCCTTCTTGCAAAGATGATTTGACCTTAGAACTATCCTGGTTCTCAAATTTGACACCAGCTCCAAAATGATACCTTAGAAGGCTGATTCTTGCACTTTCTGATTGTGATTTGACTCCCAGGTGTAGCATTCATTTCTCTTGCTATTCCACTACAAATAATCATAATAATGATTGTGTTTGTCAGGCTTGCAACCTTCATTGTAACTGTTGTGACTCAGGAGAGTCAAATACCTCAAAGCAGGGAAGAATTGAGTTTTCCCTTACAATAGTAAGGTGCAAGGGGCTGTGAGCACTCAGCCAGCAGTGGCTGGGCATCTGATTTCCATTCACAGATCTGCAAACTGCCCCCACATGACATACACCTAGCTGGTCATCCCTTAGATTGCACAGTACTGACACAGTGCTAGTACTGTTTCTTTTAGAAATAACTTTGAGAAACGAGTGCTATCTTGGCAGCATAACAAACTGATATAGCCTTTGTCTTTTATCAAGAACTGTAGCAGAGACAAACGGAGATTATTTAGGTACCTGATTTTTTGTGTACATATGTGAGATTCCAGGTTAAGTTAATTCATTCTGTTTCTGTTAAAAACTCAGTGCCAGTTTGAAAGGCTGCATTTGCATTCCAGCTACAGCAAGGGTTTTATTTTCTAGCATGAATCTCAGCATTAATCAGAGCTGGATGCAATTTACACCACCCTCAAAGAGCCTGTAAAAAGATAACGAAAAAATGTTAAGCAAATGGCAAAATCCACAGAGGAAAATTCGACTCAGAAATAAATTATTTCAGCATGTCTGTCTTCTGTGGCATTGCCAATGTAAATCTATGCAGTAGGTCACCACAGTGAAGTCCATAGTGGCTGAGTCTGAGGTTTTGTTTTATACATGTTTTTTTTTTTAAACCTGGCTGTCTAGTTGGGTGGTGTTCTGGAGTAACAGAAAAAATGTCTTTAGCAGCATATATGAAAAATAAGCCAGATTTCTTTGCTGCAATTACAGAGATGTGCATAATGAAATCATCCACAGAACTTCACTAATTTACTCTATTGTGCAGATCTTCGAGATCTCATTGCAATCTTTGTTTGCCATGACCACTTGCTTGGCAACTTGTCTTCACAATCATTCAGATAATGAAAATACAACATTATGGGTCAGGGTCTATAAGAACAGATGAGTTCTAGAGGATAGTAAGTATTTTAGTATTATATAGACATATATTTTTAAAAAATCATATGTTTTAAGTTTTATAGACACAAAATTTATAACAAAATAAAAAAAAAAATCCACAGGAGTTTCTTTTCTAAATTTAGGAGTGTCAACCCACATTTCTGTAATCTTCAACAGTGAACAATTTAGCCTGTTTCAGGTACTTATTTTTATGGCAGATCTCTTATAGGAATCTGTAAGATCTAATCATTGAAATGTAAGCCAGTGGAGAGACCATTCAGTAAAAAATTTTAAAAAATCTGTTTAATAAACAACCAAAGGCTTTTTTTGGGCATCCAGGTTTTGCAGCAAACCTATGCACCTGAAGCCGCTATCAGCCATCCCTGAGTGTGCAGAGCCAGAGCTGCCTGTGGAGCCACACAGGGCATGCTCAGCCCTCCTCCAATGTACAACGGCTGTGGGCAGCTCTTGAACCCACACACCCTTCACACTTCTTTTTATCTGAAATGTAGGGCAGGGAGGATTGAATGGTGGCAGATAACTACTCCAGAGCATTTACCTCTAATTTAAATTCAAAGGAATATGACTTCAACCAGACCAATTAGAGACAGGATGCTTCCAGTAAAGCTGTAAATACCCTTGTGAGCACAAGCATCCTTGCTAACCTGGGTTTTTGGTAGTCATGTATGTTCAAGCTTTAGACAAATTAACTTGTTTGAGATGCTGAACACATTCAGAATATCATGAAACACTGTATTTATTTCACAATACTACATTAGAAATATTACATTGTATGTACTCTGATGTCGCTACTCCATTGACTTTTGAAAATTAAAATTATGAGAAGGACGTGATAGTGTTTTCACACAGGCACATTTTATTTCCCTGGAAATGGGGAAATCTGGATGCATAAATGCTTTAATCTCAGCATTTCCCCCCTATTTTCTTCCTAGTTAAAATGCACACAGTGTTGCCAACACAGCTCATATATTAAATAACTGGAAGCATCAAACCATCCAAAATAAGCTGCAAAACCAGCACTCCTAGGTTATGTTTTTACATACCATCAGAAAAAAACTTTGCATGTTACAAAGATTAAACAAAAATACTCTGTTATGTTTATCATATATGCCAATGATATTAGCTCCAAAATGTAAAAATGTGAAGGTCCTGTTTTGAAAATTATTTTTGATTGATTGTTTAAGAGGTATGAAGTAAGTTTTAAAAGCTTATGTGAATCCTGAAAATACCAATCTTAGGTATCAATATGACAATAAAAATAACATCCATCAGATGCTGAAAAATGTCAGGGGCTAAATGATAAATTAATTGGTTTGTACCTGCTTTGATGCTAATTTTGTAAATTCCTTTTTAGGGTGAAGATGGCTCTGGGGTGTGCAGTCTTTGCAAATCACTCTTCCAAGAAGAGAAACTGAAATTATGTGAGTAATTATGTCTGAAAATAAACGTTTTGAAGAGTCTTAAGTTCGTTTACATGGTTTGGAGGTTTCACTTTTTTTTTTTTTTTTTTTTTTTCTGGATGATACAGCACCAGCAGCCCCACTTTTGTCTGTCTCTTATGAGTGCCCAAGAAATGACTGCATGGTCTGTGTGATGGAGTTGGAGCACCAGCTGAGTGCAAGGCAGCTGCCTCTGACAGCCCTGACAGCTGGGCAGCTGTCCATGGATGAAGATCCATGGAGCACCCTTCCTACAAACTGATTTCAACCTTCCCAAAGGGTGGTGATCTCAGGCAGTCTGGATACCCAAAGAGGCAGATGACCTGCAACAAGATGTGGTGTTCACCATTTGGAGCCAAAAACCCCATCTGGAGGAGGAAGATAGAAAAGGAACACCAAACTTTCCTATGCTGCAATATGAGGTTGTTTTAGGGCTTTTTTCCTGCTCTTTCATGTACATTTTTCTAATCTGAACTCAATCCTGATGTCATCTGCCTTCCTTTCCTCAGTGCATATGTGGTTTTCACATGTGCTTGTCACTTCAAGGACAAATTCTTAAACAGCAGGGAATGGGTCCAAATGGTTCATCCATTTTGTCAAAGCTGATTTGCCATCAGGATCAAATCAAGTCTTTTCTTCAAGAGGTTTCCCCTCCTTCTTCCCCAGCTTCCCAAGGACTTGTTTCTCCTCTCCTTGTTTCTGAGGAGGCAGACTCTCCTTTCCTGTTTCTGTGGTATGTTTGGTTTCCTCGCTTCACTTGTGCTGGGTATGGTCTGAAGCCCAGGGTCTCTATGGAGCTGCTCTGCCTCTGGAGTTTTCTTTGTCCTGTCTGCTTTTTTCTTTGTTTTCCTTTGGATTTCTAAACATCTTTTTTGTCTTTTCTCCTAATGTTAGCATCAACATCCTGCCTGTGTGCCATGCCAGTGTTTTGAGAGAAAGCACTGTCTTCTGGAGAGGTCCTGCCATCTCCTCATGCTTACACTGAAGGAAGGACTAGTAAATTCTGCCATGTATTTGCTGGGTATGGGTGGTTTTAGAGGAGCGAGCACAGCAATTAGCACAGCCAACCTCTTTCAGTGTTTCCTAGTGCAGGAGCTTGCAGGCTCTGCAGCAGGCTGACCTGTTCCATGCACAGCTTCTTCAAAACTTACCTTTCTTTGATCTGTAGAGACATTTTTATATGATTTGTGGAAACAAATAAAGCTGTGTTGTGACAGTGAGTAACATTTCCTAGCTAGGACACAGTAACTCTGAGAGAAAGGCAATGAGCTCAGACTGGTCAGCCTATGTCTGCATTTATGTGGAGGGCTATTTTTGACACTAGAATTAGAAATTCCCTTTGCAGGAGAATGGGCACCAGCCACATTTAACTCAACCTTCTCCTAGTAAACTATAGTTCCTACACAGCTCAGTGTGTTCCCCTTGAATTGCTCCTAAATGGTCTTCCAAGAAAGATAACACAGAAAAATCCTAGGATATGTTTATATCCTTCCTAAAGGGAAGACAGGACTGTTTTCCCTCAGCATTCAGAGCCTGTGACACAATTTCTGTGCATGCTTTCATTTTACAGAGTTTTTGGGTCTGCCTGAGTGTGAGGGAATATGTGTGCTGCAGACAGCAGCCTTGCACATAACTACTTGTCATTGGGAAAGTTTTCTGCATGGGCTGCTGAGATGATGTTGAAAATGTACTTGAGGTTCACTTCAAAATCCAATTAAGGGAAGTCTATGAGTCCAGGTTAAAATATTTCCATGTTACTGTTTTTTATCTTCTCACTGCATGTATCAAAGTTGGATGGGGAGAACCGTCAGCCAGGATGCACATTTGAGTAAAGGATAATGTTGAAAATGAAAGGATGGGAAAGCTACTCCAGAATCCATGAGAAAAGCCTGTGATTTCTTCATTCTTTTGAAATATTTTGAAGAATACTATCAAGCTATTTTATTTTTCCAGACCACCATGTTATCTTTGACAGTGAAGTAGAAAACCACAGAGTTTCACACACCTCTGGATGGTGATTTATGGTAAGCATGCAAATCTGAATCTTGACACAGTACCACTGATTAGCTGGATAGCATTGTCTATTGACAGATGTCCATATAATATTTGTAGCTACCTACCTAGATTACTGTCAGAGGAATTAGTACAACAAAAATGCTTTTCTCTTCTAGTGACTTTGTCACTGTTGAAAATTAATCATCCTATTCACGTCTCTTAGAGCTTGGATAACTTTGAATATGTAAATATCTTGCAATTTAAATTTTCCGGTCAAATCCAACAAGTGAATAGGACATAATGACCTGCAATGTGGGGGAAGGAGCTCAGCCATGGATAACAATTTCTGTGCTGCGACTCAGGAAGAAAAAATAAAGTTCAGCCACTCAAAAGGTAGAAAAATAGTTCCTCCAGACTTCAGGCATCTGCAGCAGCCAAAGGTGAACTGCCTCTGCAAGGACAGTCTCTGGTGGGACATGAGTGAAGATACCTCTGTTGAATCTAGTCCATAAATATTAAGAAACTTATTCATTCATTCACAGAGGGAGAGATGGAGAAATACTGCTTTATTCACTCCACACGGCACAGTTACGGTGAAAACAGGTTACTCATCAGTTAGCTCCTCTTTTAACTGCATCTTGTTCATCCTGTGGCTTTCTTAAAATTGGCTGGTAAACAGTAACTTCCTTTACAGTATTTCATCACCAAACATGCAAAACTCTCCTTTGAATCAAAAAAAGAGGAATTTCAGTTACTGTATATAGGTCTTTTGATGTAGAAATAAATACCAGAATTCTCTGGTTATAGTGTTAACTTCTTTCTATAATTTACTGTCTCTTTTTTATAGAGCAGTATTTAACTTGTACAGGAATACAAATGTGAGGTTCTCGTCTCTTTATCTTGGTTCTTGCAGAAACATTAATACAGCTTGTATCCCCAAAGAGGAAAAATAAAATAAACATCAGCAATGTGCCAAAAGCAAATGCTGTGTTCTTTAAAAAAGGAGAGAAACACACAGAAATTGTTGCTTTGATAAAAGTATTTGAAGAGTTTAAAGAAAAATATCCAAATTACTGGTATACTGAATACAGAAAATTTAGTGCAGAGCTGAAATGGATAGCCCCTTACACTCATATATCTTATCAAGAAGTGCTTTGGTTAAACACACAAAAATATTTACCCTGCAATGACATTAGGTGGTATTTTCTTCCACTACTAATTTATTTTGTCACGTTCTATGGTATGTAAAAATTAAATACCATGTCTCAAATGTCTCAGACAATTAGATTTATCTTGGTTATTCTTGCTATCTATCTGCCCATCTGTCTGACACTGTCAGGTCAATGCTCGTGAGAAGTGGTGTGGAGTGGGGGGCCCACAAGCTACCCAAATTTTACAGAAATACAGTTGAAGTGTCCATTGAAGCTGTTGTGGATTTTCAAGAGGGGACACCAGCTTCTTAAACTGAGACAGTTTTTGAAGGTTTGGTAGGACTGCAAGGACACAAGGAGGTCAAACAAGGCATTTGATGCCTGGGACAAAATCCCATGCAAGTTTGCTCAGGCCTGAAAGGACACCACTGTGCTAACCCTCGGAGTACACTGCCAGAGGCAGACTTCCAAACGTGGTGTCAGTATGTGTTGCTTGCACTGAAATATTTTTACCATAACTCACAGGGATAATCCGTCCTGGAACCATCTTCCTGCTAATCCCCTGTTAGCCTGGTCTTTCAGCACAGAACAGAAAATGTGGCCCAGATACTGCAACTCATTCTCTGAGATAGATTGACCTTCATAAACTACCGAGGTAATAGCTGTGCTCTTACCTAAAAGCACAGGGCTTGCTTTGTTGGGTGTGTCCTGGTCAGTGATGGAGTAGTGTCCCTGTGCCTCTGTAGAGACTACTGGCAAGCCCCTGCAACAAGCAGGCTTATCATACCCAGGTAGAAACCTTACTAATACTTGAAAAAATGCTTTCTTTGAAAACTGGAGTACATAAAGAGCACACAACTCTCACTTTAAGGAGAAATAACAATGGTCCCAATATATTGACTGCATTGGGGTCCCTCAACTTCTGCTTGTCTCATCTAAGCCAACTTGTGCAAGGTGCCTGGTGCAGCTAGAGCTCTCCCTTTCTGTGTAAGTCTTACAAAACCTTCCTAACCTCTGGACTGAAAACTCCCAAGCTTCAGGATTCGGAAGGTCATATTACCCCTTGCCATGAGATTTTGGGTAATTGACTTCTAAATTTTCCTGCCCAACAAAGACTGCAACAGCCTGATGGCTCAGCAAACATTTTTTACCTTGCCTTTACTGTAGCAACTGATGTGTCTTCAAAGGTACCTGGGGAAGTTTCTGGGAGTCTGTGTTTTGGACAGGGGCACATGCTGCATCTGCTTAGGCCCCCTGGGCATGGTCTAGATTTGTTAGCACCATGAGCATCTTCCTCTGATGTACCCCACTGCATCCCCAGAGATGAAGGTGCACTGCGGTCGTATGAACACCCCCAGCAGGTGTTTTAGGGACAGGGCTGCAGAGAATACTGTGGGATTGCCTCTGCCTCATAGCATAGGTTTGGAAGCATTATCCCCTGAAAGTTGAGCAGATATTGGCAGTGTCATGTGGGCCCAGGAGGCGTGTTATCAGCACATAGATGTTTGGGGTAGGTTGACCGCTCAAAACCAGGCAACTACTCAAAACCAGGCAAGTGTCACAGGTTATTCCTTGGGTGTTGGCTTTTGGGTGTTAGTGTTATCTTTTGAGGAACATATGAAGTTTGAGTTATGCAGAACTACTGCTCAAGGCCTGCTTAAATATTAAATTCTAAGTCCTAATATTAAATGTTAAATTCTGCTTAAATCCCATTTTGACGATTTCAGTCCTTTAGAAGTCAAAAATTCCTCAGGGTTAGGATCCTGCTATTTGCCATTTGTTTTTGCTTTCTGTCTGAGTGACAACTCAAGCCATAGAATATGTTTAAATGAGTTACCGGATCCACATAATATTTATAAGGCCTATTTGTGACATTCTCTGTTTATGTTATGAAAACTACATTCCCACTGGTGTTCACTAATAGCGCGTAGATGGGATGTTACTCTCATCAACCTGTATCAGTGTGCCTTTATGAAAATTGCCTGCCCAATGTTTCCAAGCTTTACTTTCTCACAGTCCAGCATAGTTCTGGTGGATGAGCACAGTGTAGTGGGGCCTGGCTGCTGGCTCTCAAAAGAGAGAGTTGTGCTGAATATTTGCAGACAGACTGAACTGATCAAAGTATATTTTGTTTTAATCCTCTTGCTGTCCTATGATACTGTAAGTATATTCTTGGAAATGAAGCCTGTGTTCAAATAGTGACTCTTCAAAGTGTGGGTTGTTAAAATTTCAGATGCACTCAGCAATTTGCATGTTGGATGGTCTCTGGTGAGGGCCTGTTTAGCATCAAAATATTGTGAATGGTGCTACGTATCTTTAGTCGTTAACTGATTGACTAACACATTTCAAGAGCACACTTCATGAGCACAGGAAAAATGAAAAATTTATAAACATTTCTTATGATCTGTTTAGTCGCCCTTAAAAAAGCATGTGTGGTATGGTTTTCTGCTACAAGTTAGTAGTCTCTGTGTTCTGAAATGCTGATTTTCTCTCTGCCTCTCCAGAATCTTTAGTTCTCTTACAACTTGTGTAGTTTCACAGTTTGGGGATTAATGCATTGCATTATGTTGCAGCCTTATCTCTTGCACCAGACTTACATTGCAAATCAACAGGATATATCTGCTACTTCTCTGCAATTTCTTTATGAATAGTTCTAATGTGACTAGAGAGAGAAGTCTCTTCTTGAATTAATTTGTAAAAACCAGGTCCTTCATTGTAAGCTTTGTGTTCCATCCCAGAGTGCAGCAACTGATGAGGAGGAGGGGCTTTTAAAATAATTTGCTAAATATAGTCATATCAAAGTCTCATAAAAGGGCTTATTTCACCAGGAAACCCTCCTTTTCATTGAAATAGGCTGCAATGCACTTGCCAAACCACTCATCCACTGCTAACAGGAATGAGCATAGAGTTAAATCAAAGAAACAGATGTGGCTGGGTGAGGCAACTTTCCTTTCACATATAAAAAAATGGGGACATGTTAATTTGTTTTGTAATTTTCTGATAGTGTTTTGATTGGCTCAGTGGAAAACAGCAGTCAGACAAGCACTCCTCGTACAGTATTTGTACTCTGATGCAGTGCAAGGCTTGGTTACTTAGAGACCACTGAACATCCAAGCTCCAGATGTTGTCCACTACTAGCATGTCTGAAGGTCAACAGCACCCTTTCTGGCTTGCTTAGGTTATGCAATGAAGCTTCCAGAAGTTCCAGAAAATATAAATCAGTGTGACAATACGGCAAAGAGGGGCCAATATGCCACAGAAAATGTTTAAAAGGGCAAAGGACTCAGCCTTACCTGTTTCTGCCATCTCTGCTCCCCTTTTCCTGAAAACACTGTGCAGCTGGGATTTTTGAAATAAAAATAAGAAAAAATTGGGATTACTAAAACTGGATGTACATCAAGGGAAACCCATCTGACACATATTTTTATATGATGGCTGCCTTACTAAAATGTACAGCTCCCATTTTTGTTGGGTTTAATTCAGATTTGGTCGGACTGGCTTTTCCTTATGGAACCACAGAGACTGACTGTTGAATTCCTCTAGACCTTCCAAAACAAAGACACAGTAAATCACCTTTTCTTTTTTCTTTGAGTATAAATCCAGCTGTTTTCTGCAGTACTGCTTTCTAAAAGGCTCAGTTTCCACCAAAAAGAAAAAAAAAAAAAAGAAAAAAAGAAAACTGTACCAATTTTTATGGAAGTGTTGAATCAGGACATTATAGCATGTCACAGACTTTTTCATTCTTCACAATTAACAATGCCAACATGCATCCTCCAAAAATCTTTAAGGTGCTTTCCCACCTGGATTTTGGACTATGAGTGTTCAAGGAAAAGGTTTTCAGCTTCTCTTTGTTTACAACAGATGAAACTATACCTCAAATATATTGTTCCAGACAGGATGTCAACATTGTATTAGCTTACCTTTTCATAGATCCTGTCAGAAAGACTAAATGCAAAGGGGTGAGTATTTCCTGGAATCTCGTGGAGTGCGTGTTAGTTGTAACATGGCTCTGCTACACTGTGTTTCTTGTATTATGAAGTTTTAAGGAAATGACTGTAATCTCCTAAATGGAGATCTCCTCATTCTAAGGGGAATTGATGAGCCCTTTGAAATGAGTAAGGATTTTTTTTGATAAATCGCTAGTTCAGACCAACTTTTTGCAGATTATCTGAAAGAGAATGACAGACAAAGTTAAGAAAAACCAGCACTTAACCTCCAGCTGTCATTGGCCAGCAGCTAAGAATCAATTTTATTTCACACTTCAGAAACTGCAAAATATAAGATACCCTCCAGATATTCATCTTAGTGCTTTAGTAAATTAGTGTTAGTTGTTTAGTTTATCCATGGAGCTGCAGCATTCTTGTCTTTACAGATCTTCAGTATGATCCTAGCTGCTTTACTTCCACAACATAAAGTTTCTCTGCAGAACAGTAGTCCTATTCAGAACAAAGTGGTTGTTTTCAAGGTCTGCATGCATACTTAAAATTGTTAAATGTGCTTACAATTTTCCAATCCAGCAAGCATGGGAGTGTTCCTCCTTGTCCTGCCTGTTAAATTTAGTTAGATGTTCTGAAAAGGAGAGCAGATTGTTCACCATTGGCAGGTAAAATCAGGAAACAGAAATATTGACTCAAGACCTGTGCACGATGATTAAACAGCTAATGAAAGGGCTGGAGTTCCTCTAACCACAGTTAGCAGGAAAGAAGGGTGATGTGCCTCAGTTTGGCACTCCTCTGGGTCCAACTTCTGACACTGAAATGCTTTGGCTGTGGAAATTATAAAAGAATTCTAGCAAAGCATCACAAGTAACAGCCAAATGCCTTCTGAAACACCTCTCAACTAAACCAGATATTTTATTCCCTATTTCTATTCTTCTAGACAGGATGTTAACATTGCTTTACCTTTTCTTTGGACAAACAGTGGCAGCAAACCTGTGGCAAAGGTGAATGCTGAACAATGCAGGCAAAGCCAGGTCTTCCTGCTCAGCCGTTTCTCTGACTGACAACAAAATATTCCAAGGCCAACATAGAGAGAAATCTAGATATGAAGAACAGGAGTAGTTTCTCCCAATACTCCTCACGGTTTTGCCAAACTAGACAGAATAAGCAAGTTTGATGCTGAAGTCCTGGCAGGTCTTATGGGACTGTGATTGGGAGTGGGAGAAGCAGAGTGGCAGGGTCCCTTCTGAAATGCTTTGGGCCCCAGCACATGCAGAGACTGTGCCTACATCTGCCTGCTAGCAGCAGGGAATTGCAAGGGGAAGGGTCCTCTATCCCATTTGTGAAAGCTTTAAGCAGCTTGGCTCCCTCTGACCCCAGATGTGTGGGTACTATCTCCCTGAATCACGTGTCAGTCCTAGCAGCTCAGGATTTCCTGATGGACACACTGATCTTCTAAAGTCCAGAGATAACAATTTACAACCATAGTGGGAGACAGGTTTTTGTTCAGCTGAAAATTACTCCATTTGTTGATCTCTCCTGGCTCAGTTCAGTCAGAATCCAGAATCCCAGTAAACAGAGGAGCTTTTAAGTTTCAAAACAGCAGGCTGAATTTGAAGCATCTATGTATGTGTAGGTAGAGACTGAGAAAGAAAGCAAAGGGAAATATGCATGAAAATCCACATTCTCAAATGTGAAATGTCACTACACTTCCTTACTAGACAAAAAGACCAATATTTGTTTATTCTTTTTGTCACACTGGTGAGAAATTCAGATACTACAGGATACACTCAGAGCTGTAGAGTATTAGGGTGAGCAAGGGAACTTCAAGAAACTAAATTCATATCCAAAGATTCTGGCTTTCTGCTTTTCCTTAGGGTACAAGACATAGAGACTTGAGCTTCTGGACTTAAGGGTTCTGTACTATGCACTGACTTCCTGAAATAATTCATTCCCATTCTAGAATATTTGTGTTTGGGACAATGAGAAGAAGATATAATCAGATGAGAATCATCTAGTATCCAGACTGCAATACCTCTATCAAGAAAGGAATGGCACCACCTGCCTGAAGAACTGCAAAAACAGAACAGCAAATAGACCTGTCCTTAAGAAAGGTGAGTGTGGGGTGGGAGAAGTGATTCTGTTGCTCCCATGACTGGAACTGCCAAAGCTTGCCTTGTTCAGCAAGAGTTAACAGGAGGTAGGTCTGTCCTGTGTAAATACATTAGGAGGGTAAACATCAGGAAGGGAAAAGAGGTGGTTAAGCTAAAGGACAATATTGGCTCAGGATGAAATGGCTATAAACTAATCATGAATAAATTTAAAGTGGAAGACAAAAACAATTTCTCACCATCACAGTGAGGTTCTGGAGCAGCCTGCTGGTAGGAGAAGTAGACATTAATTGTTTCTTACAAAATAGAGCCCAGGGAATGGAATATATGACATGACTGCAAACTCTGGGTTTGATGTGTTCCTAAGTGACAAAGAGCAATCACTGGAAAAAGCCTATTATCTCAGATGGGGACTGCCTTGCCTGCTGCCATTTGATGTGAATGTTAATGTCAGGCTTATCAGGGCTGTCTTCCAGGCTAAAGCCCCAGCTCCTGCCTGCTGTCATCACAATGCATTGCCGACTCTGCCTTGCAGCACAGTGAAGGTCTGCCCTGGGGGGAGCTGACCTAGACAGGCAGACTGAACCCTCGAGGATATAAAGACCTATTTCTGGCAGAAATTGAATGCTTAATAGTTTTCTGGGTCATAGGAAAAGTATTTCTGACCTGATCACACCCACTGCACTCTGGGTAGTTATGTGTTTGACCCCAGTTGTGATAGCACCCTTGTTGCAAAAGGCATAGAAGTTTAGTGACCTGTCAGAAGGTTGAGCCTAATGTGACATAACTCACTGGATTTTCTGGCTCTCCATGCTGCAGGGCAGCCTTAGCAGGCAGGTGGGACCTGTTCTGTCAAATGTCAATGATTTACACAGAAGGGCTTTCCTCACTTTTATTGATGGAACCTTCATTTCAGATTTGGAATGGTTTAGCCAGAAGTTTCCTACCAATACAGAATGAATACGTTTTTCAGAAATACCCATGTGACAAAGGATTTCTTTGGTAAGAAGAGTCTACTGTTAATTTCATATTGGGCATATATGGATTTGGGATTTATGACCACTGCTGACCCTAAAAAGACAGTTTCCAGAGGGCTTCTTCTGGATCATGAGTACAGATAGTAAATGGTTAACATGAGTGTTGAAGACCAGCAGAATGTGTATGTTTTTGTATGGAAAAGAGCTTGCTAAGGGTGCCTAAGTCAGGAACAGCCTTGCTTACAGCCAGGACATCTCAAGTGGTTGTTCTAATCATCACTTTCTGTCCTTGCAGGGAGCTGTAAAACTATTTGTTCTAGCCTATTTATTTTGTCCTAATATTAATCTTCACATTGTTTGTATAAGGAAACATGCTGGTGACTGTTCTCTCTGTCTGGAAACACAAAGCTTGATCACATTTGTAAATTGTCCCTGTTACTCTGCAACTGCCAGCTGCAGGATGTTTTTTTTTTTTCCTTAAATTAATCAGCACGGTAGTGAGACGAAGTGGAAGAGGCTCAAAGTAACAGACCAGAGTTTATTTGCATTGACATCTGAGATCATCCTAAAAGGTTTTTGGATAATAATGTCAAGAAATACAGGAACTGTGAGTCTTTGGATCTTGTGTTAATTTTTTTCTGGGTGTGAGTTTTATGTTATCTGGCAGGAAAATAATTTGCTGAAAATTACTTCACTGATGACCCACATATAAGTGTGATTTTGTGTTGCTATCCACTTTCTGCTGGAAAGAAAAATAATTGATTTTCTTTTGGTTTAGATTATATTTTCTCTGAGAATGCTGAAGAGAAATAAAAACATTATGCTTCATCCATAATGATTTTATGAGGGGGAGAATGAACAGCTTGACTACTGGTCATGAAAAAAGAGAAAAGATGCCTTTAAAAATGTTGGAACTTACTCTAATTTTAAGTAGAGACTTTACAGTAGCTTCGTATTTTTATTCTGGAGGAGAACCATCATGAATCATTCATAGCAAGGATGAATTTCTATTCAGCATGCTGCTTCTTCATTTATTACCTTCTTACTTTATCAGAGTAAGAGATGACTCAACTCATTCTTATAGTTAAGGAAAACTGCAGAACTGCTGTTCCGTACTGCAAATAAAAGAGAAAAATAACTTTCAACATTAAAGAAATAGTATGCAATGGTAAGCATGTCTATTGAGCTGGATGTGAGTGTTAAAACAAGGTAATTTTGTCAAATCCATGTCCTGAACAAAACATTTCTGCAATATCTGCGTTAAAGCAGAAATTTCCTTTCAGCATAGCTACATGTATGTGATATACTTAACCACATGAGGTCACTTACAAAACAGTCTGTCTCATGCTGTTTTCAATATCCTACACTTTTTTTTGATCATTTTTTGGCTCATTGATCTGTCCCTGAGAGTCTGACAGTGTGAGTCTAAACTTTGAAGCCAGTTCCTGTTTGAGTAGGAACTGAAGTCACATAAGAAAACTAGCCATGTGACAAATATGGGAAAGAGCTGGTTTGGTAGATCTGCCAAAAAGTAGGCCAGATGCAAAGTATCTGGAGGTGTCTGATTTAGCACCCAGAACTAGGTTTGAGCAATAAGTGCCTCAGACATCCTCTTCCCAGTCGTGCTAGACCCTGCTCCCTCATGAGGCCAAAGGAAAGAAGCAGGCACATTGCCCAGATCAGTCATGTCTCATGGACTATCTGATTTCTGTTTCTGTCACCCAAATTTTTATGCCTTCTATTTTCAATTTGACCTTTCAAATCTAGATGAGCCTCTTCAGATTTTTGGATAGTGTTCCCAACTTATTAAACCTAAAACAGAAAGTCCCAACCAGTGTTTATTGAAATGAAACCAACACTAAGGTCAAACAGTGAGTAAGAAAATAAGGTTTTCAGAATTAGCCTAGTGAAAAAGCATCTGTATCCCTTGCAGTGTCTTTGAACAAGCTGTTTTCAGTCACGTCTTGCCTTCTGCTTTGCCTGAGCCTTGTGAGATTTTTTCCTTTGGTTTATAGCTCTGTAATCTGGAAGGACTATGGGGCTTGCTTCTTGTTCATGCACAGTTACCATATCATATTACTTTGTCAGATGCTGTTGCAAGGAAAATGTGCTTTCATGATAGAGGGTTTCTGTGGTAGAGATTAGTTCAGTTTCCTGCCATTTTGGATCTGAAAGCAAGCTGTTTTGGCAGATAACAGTGAGGCCATTCGCTTGCACGCTCTTCTAACCAGCATAATGGTATTCCACAAAAAAGAAAAAATATAACTAAGTTACCATAATAATGACTGTTTCTCATCCTTGACTTTCAGAATTCATGTTTCAAAACTTCTGTTTTCTGTGATCTTACCTTTATGAAGAAAAAGATAACTAATCCCTTAATGAAAACATGGCTTGGCCCAAGAAATGCCAAACACAGCAAAAGAAATGTTTTCCTT
Source organism: Hafferia zeledoni (assembly GCA_035583235.1). Lineage (NCBI taxonomy): Eukaryota > Metazoa > Chordata > Aves > Passeriformes > Thamnophilidae > Hafferia > Hafferia zeledoni. The sequence goes on along the minus strand of JAWWEV010000115.1, from coordinate 82,939,799 downwards.
TTCTCTGCCTTTTCCTTCAGTAACAGCCCCCCATTCAAAGGGGTGATTAGCAATTGGTTATATTTCCAAGTGTTTTTCAGCTATGAAAGGGATCTCAGTATTTTAAAATAGATGGAAATTTTCCATTGAAATAACCTTTATGGGCACTTATCACCTATTCTGTTTGTTTTAGCTGTTTTGATTCAGGTAGCTCTGTACAGTTCAGTTCACCTGATAATAATAGAACAAAGGGGAAGAGAAAATGTAAGTAGACATCGAAAGTTCCTAAAGCCAGAATGTAGTGAAAGTAACAAATACTTATTTGACACAAGGATGTTTAATATTTGCAACAGACATAAAAAAACCTTCTGCTGTTAAACACTGATGTACTGCTCCAGCATCTCATCCTACCTTAATTATAGAATTAGGTTTGCTGTGATAAAATAACTTTTGAATTTTTATATGTCTTGCAGTATTGTTTCATCTATGGATTCCCATGAGCCTTCAAGCTAAACATCCTGTTGATCAGCAGCTATAAAATATGTGCAGAAAACCCCTGAATCAGTGCCACATGCATTTAAAGATACTGTCTTCTAAAGTTGTTCCCACAAGAGTAAGAACAGTTTTGCATGTGCAAGTCCTAGCAAATTAGACTATACACAGTGAACATCCACTTAACTAACTTGATGCAGGCATGCTAAACAACCTTTATGCACAATATATAATAGGGTGATTAATAATGAAAAATGGGCTCTTTGACTATAGCATTTTGACTTATATGAAATTAAGTGAAGATAACAAAGAAAACGTTATTGACTTAATAATTTCTCAGAACAGATGTAAAACTGCACTGCAGTTTTAAATTGAAAGAGAATTTTCTGAGGGACACATTACATTTTGGCTACTGGAGGGAGCAAAAAAACCCAAGGAAGCTACTTTTTAGATAGATGAGCAATGTAAAAAAACAAAAACCAAACTGGAAACAAAGACATATAAGTGTTTACATATTGCTTTAAAGTAAAATCTTGCTAATAGAGTTTCTTTTATTCCATCTGGAAATGTGTCATGGCTCCCTGTAGATGACAGTAATTTGGCATAGTGTCTAATGCCATACTGAATTAAAACAGCGTTTCCCAGGTGACTAACACTCCCTATTTTAAGATTAAATGAATGATCCTCTGGAAATGTATTTCTTCTCTGACCAGCAAAACCTTATGGCACAATTTTTTCTTAGTCATTCCTATAACTCTAGGTGTAACTAATGGTAGTCATTTCAAAAAAGGTGATGAAGTCGCTCCATAGAATAAAACATGAGATGGTGATTAGAGTCCTGTCACCTGACTGCAATTACCCAGAGCTATGAGACTTTGCAGCAACACTAGAACAGTCCACACAAGAGCAATAGGAAGCTCAGCACCATGTGTACATTGTTTATAAGCCCTATATGTTCTGCCTGCACCATCCTGAGCAGTTTCAGAGGGGCATCTGAGCAGTTTGGGCTGTGGCAAGCAGCCTCTGGGCCTGGCTGTGGGGCAGCTCTTCACCAGAGCCCACTGAAGCCAGAAACATCCATCTGACTCAGAAAAAGAGATTCAAGCAGAAATATTGATTTTGCTATTCATGTCATCTGGTAGCATTTAACCTCTGTTTTCAAAGCATGTTCTCTGGAAACTGTTATGCATGCAGTTGCTTGAAATTTTGTTCAGAGACAGGAGCATTTTCTCCTTTTTCAATGAAGTGTCAGTGTATGTTAATTTAGCATTATAATAATTTGCCCTCTTGCCCTGTACCAATAGCCTTCCACTAACCAAAATGTGGCTTCTTTCAATGGCTCTTCAATCACCACAGTGCTGTTTGAAGGTGCTGAACAAGTCATATTTTATACTGAAATGGGGTTCAGTCAGAAAGTCAGATCATAGCTAGATCAAAAGCACCAGCAAAATCTTTTTCTTTTCTGATATCTATTCCTGTGAACTAGGTGCATATCCCCAGATTTATTCCATTTTAAATGAAGTGGGGTCAAATAAAGGGGCATTGTGTGTTGGAAATGGTTGTTTGCCAGATTCTAAGAGGATACAGCTTGTAAGAATGAATTTGAAAGGTTGGTTAAAACTCTTAACAAAACATAAGAACTGAAAAATGCCTCTAAAAATTAAAAGTGAAGGGCCCAGCATCCTCTGTCTGAAAATTGCCAGCATTTAGAAAACAGTGAAATACAGAAAAACTCAAAGTATGTAATGATTCTTTGGCATCAGGCCCTCTTAATCAATGATGACATTTCTTTAAAGAATTAACTAAAGTAAATGTTCTTCCTCATTGTGCTTAGTAGTAATATCCCATAGCATTCAGTAATTTAATGAAGAAGGATGCCAGGCAAATAGGGTAGTCTGACCCCCTTGAATGTGCCATTTTGTAACCTCATGAGCAGTTTTTAAAAAAGTTCTTTCATTTTAGGTGAGTGACAACAGGTTTTGTAAAAATCAATCAATCAATCAATCAATCAATCATTCAATCAATGAATCCCTTAGTCCATAATATATGCCTCAGCTGAGGCAGAGGCATGCACTTACTGGAAGTCATTTAGAAGTTATAATACATTAATGTCTTAGGTTGGCCTTGTCTGTATTTTTACCAACCCTAGACTGCCTCTTCCCTCCCCCCAGAACTCAGAAGAAACTGAACTGAATTATGACAATCAGCCATTTCAAGCAGCAGCATGAAGACTTTATTTAGAGAACTTAAGTGAAAGCATCTCTGTAACAACTTGAGCAGTACTTGGCCATAGATCAGACAGCACAAATAGAAGATTTGTGGGGATAAAGACTTTAAATTAATATTTTTTTATTTATTTCAGCTGTCTGCATTACAATTATGAAGAAAAATAAAGGAACAAGGGAAAAGGTTTTGTGTATCTGAAAATCTCTTTCTCCTAGTTCTAAAAAGTGGGCAGCTTCAAATACTACACAGCACCAGAACATTCTTGGGCAAAAGCAAATGAAAGTCATTATGTATTAGAGGATGGTTTGGGTTTTGTACAGTCAAGTTTTGGAGTGACTGCTGTTTTATTTGAGCAAGGGAAAAATCTATTACCTTTTGGAGGCAGGGTGATGTGTTTGCCTGATATTTCTGGTTGATGGAGTGACAGAACCAGCCATTAATGTTGTTTTATGTCTTCTGATTTTTAGTTTAACAGTCTTCCACAGTAGTTATTGATTTCTTACTCATGACATTTTAGACTCACTTCACACTAACTTAACAGAGGTATTAATGTGAAACCATTTGCTAGACAGGGGAAATCAGTCCCTTAACCTGTCTTACAAAACATCATTTTTTTTACAATTACAGGAAATGTATCTCCCCTGAAGCCTCATAAAATGCTTATTTTCACAGGATCAAAAAAGCAAGTGTTTGAGAGCTTTATATTTGCTCAAAATGTTGCTACGGTAGAACATAAGTGCAGTCTAAAGGTTTACCAGGCTTTGGTACAAGAATGAAATACAAAAATAGAGAGCAAGGTGGGAAGGAGATAGTCTGTTTGAATTTTGCCTGCTGCATTGATTCTCAGATGAGAAGAAAATCTAGAGAAAAAGGTCTAATAGTTTCATCTGGCTTTGTTCTGATACACATTTCAAAACAAGTGAATGCAGATATTTACAAATAGATGCAAATACATAAATATACAAATATATTCTAATAGTTAAATAGTCTGTCCTTATATAATCAGTGATCTGCATGCAAAGAGCATGTAAAACATCAATAGATCATCCTGATGACAAATTTACATCCATTTTGAGCTGTAAAAACCAGTCAAGGATTGAGTTTATAACTTTTGTTGAATTCATAAGTTAAAATTTAATACTCTTCCTACTTACCAGAACTACAAAGTGCACTGAGGAAATGGGATAAAAACATAAGCTTCTTATTATCTCCGCTGGTTACAATAAATAACCTGTGATGAGAAATTTGACTGATAATTTTTTCAATAATGCATGAAGCAGAATAACACACCAAATTGCTTATTCCTGAGCATATTGGATTTGCATTATTAACAGTGATAAAATTGTCGTTATCTGCAGAATAAGGTGGGCTGAGTGAAAGCAAACAGGAATTTGAAACAGTATTTTTCTTTAACATGAATATGTTCAGATAGGGTAAAAATCAGAAGGGCCAATGCACTTACACTCGTGTGACTCTGGTATAAATCAAATTGGAATTAGAGCCAGGAAAATATCGTGTTGAGGTAAAGTCCAGTGGCACTCCCAAAGAAGAGCAACAGAGCTGGTGAAGGGTCTGGAGCATGAGTGCTACAAAGGGTGGCTGAGGGAGCTGGGGTTGTTTAGCTTGGAGAAAAGCAGGCTCAGACGGTAACTTTTTGCTCTCTAAAACTACCTGAAAGGAGGTTGTAGGGAAGTTAGTCTCTTCTCCTGAGTAACAAGTGACAGACAAGAGGAAATGGTCTCGAGTTGCACCAGGGGAAATTTGGATATTAGGAAAAATTTCTTCCCTGGAAAGGTTGTCAAGCATTGGAACAGGATGCCTGTGGAAATATCAGTCACCGTCCCTAGAGGTATTTAAAGAATAAGTAGATATGAGACTTAGGCACTTGGTTTAGTGGTGTACTTGGCCATGCTGGGTTAATGGTTGGACTCAATGACCTTAAAGTGTTTTTCCAACATAAATTATAGAATGATTCTATTAAAGAATATTTTGTATGGTTATTTTTCTGACAATATTTGCACTTCAAGCCCAAATGACAAAATAGCCATGGCAAGTGGGATTGTACATTTATATGATTTAAATATTTACAACTTTAAAGAAACAAGAATGAGCGTCATCTGAATATGTAGATGAGATAAACATATGAAATATTTTAGGATATTTATGAATGCCAAAGATTAGATAAATTATTTAAAAAATTCTGGAAAAATAGGGGTGGAAACCATTTCATTAACATAATATGGAACATTGTGTGAGTTATGAAAATTAGAAAAAAGTAAATGATGTATCCTTATGTAAAGGAGACAAAGGATAAAATCCATATGTGTAAAATAAATAACTTTTTTGCCTTTGAGAAAGCTACAGAAAAGTAGTTATAGAATAAAGTAAACAAAAGGTTAAAGGGTGACAACATGGCTAATTAATCTCTATAACATTTTTGAGATTAAGTTTTTTGTGAAGCTATTATAAACTAGATGGAAATGGTAGTGTATTAAATACTCTCAAAAAAAAAAAAAAGCTCGTCTTTTAAGTCTATAACTATCTATAACTCTATCTTTTAACTCTTTTAACTTAGGTGATTATTTCACTTGAAAATAAGTCATATTCTCTTAGCCCATTCCAGATTTGAGCTAAATTTTGGTTTAAAGTTTAAGATACCACTTTCTGGACATAAAAAATGTGAAGCAGTTACACCATTTCATCTTTTGTATGATAACAAATTTCCACATTCAGGCACAGTTGAGCACATGCACCTAAATGGAGACTCCTGTAAGAGATTTAATTTAACTATAAATTATATTCTTACCAAGACCTTAGCAAGACATAAAATGAACTAAAAGCTGCTCAAAAAAGAATTGCAAATGGCACATTTATTTCCTTGCAGGTTTGCATCTCATGAGCTCCCATGTGCAATATGTATTTTACTGGTGCCAAAGCCTGCAAAGGCAGATGGCTTGGAGAGAAGGTCAGAGCAGCACTGGTGGATGGCAGGCAGATGGAAGCATTGGTGTTACTGTAATACAGCCAAGAAGTCCCTGCTCTGCAGCACCCAATGGGGCTGCTCTTTTCATACCATCTCAGTTTTCTCAGGTAAATGACTATAGGGCAGTCAGTCTAGAACAGCCTCCAGTGTCTTCTGCCAAACAATCTGCTGCAGCTACTGGGCTGACTGGAGGTTTTTAGTCTTGGCAGGTGCTAAAAAATTTCTTATTCCTCAGGGGTATGTCTGGAGACTGATTTAGTAAGTGTAGCAACACACAATGATATTTAGAAAACATAATATTCTTCAGTGTTGCTTGGCTGTATCCCAAGGCTACATGGGTTTGATGTAAAGACACTTGGACTAACCTTATTCTATGCAGACTATGTTCCCAGAACATATCTGCTACCAGTAAATGTCCCAGACATTGCAGGAGATGACATTACAGTGGCATCCTTAGTGTTCTGGGAATCCGTGAGGAGATATTATGGGAGGAAAGAAATCCTGTCAGTTTGCATAACAGCTGAGGAGAGGGAAGAAAACTGATTGTGTTTACCATGAAAGCTCTGTTTCAGTGCAATGTCTTTTCAGTCTGCTGTTATATCATGAGCTGAGTGCCTCTCTGTATGTCCTCTTGCATGGCCTCCTTGCAGGACATTGTCATCCCTGCATGACATGCTGCTACTGTGTGCCTTGTGCTGTTTTCCAGTCAGGAACAGACTGATGCCATGTTGCTGAAAACCCCTGGTCTCTCTGGTTTGTTCCTTCAAGTACACAGCTGGCTGGAGTGCCTGCTGCAGTCTGCAACACATATCCTGAGTGCCTCTATATCCAGCATATCACTGAAGAAGCAAGCAAAGAAAGGCCAAAAGTCCCAATGAATCCTGAGGATGGTCAGTGGAAGAGACCTCTCCCATGATCCTTGTATCTAAAGGCTGCCCTGTAAAAAACAAATTCACAAATTTAACTTAATCCCTCCCACTTTTCCCATGACTGTGCCTGTTGTGCCATACTCTCTGACACTGGCAGAGAAAGGACCTCCCGGGCCATGGGTGAACTGTTGTTGGGACTGGATGAAGGTGGTACTTCAATGCAGGAGTGAAGGGAAAGTGTATATAAGGGAGTAGTGGAGGGCAGAAGGTAAAATCAGGCTCAATGAGCTGTTGTTTCTGTGAATGTGCACTGAGAGTGTGTGTTCCTTGGGTATCTGGTGCCAGTTTGGCAGTGGTAACATGAAATATAACCTTTGAAGGCTGAAGATACAAATATAGCCATATAAATGTTTATCTTAGGCTGTTATTTTCCTGGTATTTTTTTCATTATGTCTTTTGGGCAGCAGAATGCTGGGAGTGGGAGGATGTCCCTACAGGCATTGACCAGGATGATCACTTCTGTTGTGTCTCATGCTGTCACTTGCAACTCAGCAGAAGTTGGGGGGGGGTTTCCCCCAGAGTTTGGATTTGTTGCAAAATAAGGAAAAGTCCAGATGCCCAGCCTTCATAGCCCAGATGCCTTTTTCTTTGAAACTATTGTAGAGGATTTGTTCTCAAACATCAGCACCACAAATATCAGTGTGATGATTTAGTGCGTGTAATGCCGCTGGGGCTGTGTTAGAGGACTGTCTTGAGCTGAAGAAGTAAAATGCAGTGAAGTCTGCACCTGTGGTGCTTGCAGGCTGCTCTGTCTGGAGAAAACCATGCCCTTTCCATTATTGTAGCTTCCCCAAGGACAGCAGTTCGAAGCTCCCTGCAGATCATAGTGCAGGAATGAACAAACCTGTGCTCAGTACCAAGCTCTGAGGGACCAGAGCTCTACAGTGAAGTAGGGACTGAACCAAAATAAAGGTATAGCCATAAATGTCCTACACTGTTCTGGTGTCTACTCTTCAAAAAAGATAGAGACATTAGTCAAGGGGCAGTGGAGAGACCCTGAGTTATCTGAATTTGGAAAAATGCTTGTGCATTAAAGCTCCTAGGAAGCTGTTTGTTTATTCTAAAATGCCTTAAGGAATAATATGATCATAATTTAGAAAGTGCTACACAGGAAAGTATTTTCTGATAATAACAGAGATTTCCACAACAGAAGGCTTAATGTGATCCACAGGATACAGAGTGAAGTAAACTTGGAAGTGAAGGTCATCTAATTCTGAAAAAAAAATTGTACCTTGAAATACGGTGGATTTTCTGCCTTTAAATCCAGATATCTGTCTTTATCTAGATGGAGAAATATCTCTCTCCTTTTTTTTTTTTTTTTTTTAATCAATATGGCATAGTTGAAAGAGAAACAGTAGGGCCTTTTCAAAAGTAGTAGGGTTAGGTTCTTTGCTCTTTGTTAGATGGAGAGTGAGATTAGATGACAATTGCATTGTTTCTTCTGGTCCTCAACAGTGAAAGCATTTTTGAACTTGGTGGAATAATAAGGACTCTTCTGCTTTTACAAATGCCAGTAAGTGTTACTTTCTGCTGAATGCTTTTTTAATGGAAAATGAAAACATAAAAACAACATTACATTGTTATTATGGATCAAACATAAGTGCTGATGTGATTATACGTGCAAGGATATTTGTGTATATGAATGAGGAGATTATTAAGAAGCCTAAAATAAAATAGAAAAGGAGTGAAAAGAGTCATGTCCAAACTGGACTTAGGTGTTTTTAGAACACTTTTAAGTAACTCAAGCAATTTGCAAATAAAATATGCCATTGGCATAGTAGCACTAGCACTTTCAAGGATGACAATGGAGGAATATAGATTGGCATGAGAGGAGCAGAAAATCATAACAAGAATCATTTGGCACCTGATTTTGCAGTGAAGAATGATGATTGTTTGTATAAGTCTGTCTTTTTTCCTTCCTGGGATGAGGGAGTCAGAACTGGGGAGGGAGTAACAGAAAAAATATTTACAAATATTTTAAGTTTGTAAATTTGACATAGTATTCTGTCCAAAGAAAATATTACTGAGATATTAAGGAAATGGAAACAGGAAGAGGAGATGCTTCCACAGATATTTTCACAAGTTCGCTCAGTTTAGGTGACATTCCTGAGTACTGGTCACAACGACTGGATAACCTTCAAAATTCATAGGAATATATGAAATACGATAAAAACTAGTTGATATATTAAAAAGATGCAGGAGGTGTTTTAAGGAGTTCAATTGGAAAAACATTCATAAAAGCAGTGTTGAAGAGGGATTCCCTACTGCATTTTCAACAAGAGAAAACTGTGCTTCATTAACTTGACAGAGTACTTTGAAGCTCATTAGTACTAAGATGGAAAAAAAAGGTAACTTGGAACATGACTTCTATCTAGGGTTGCCATCTGAAAGACTAATCCTAAACCCATCTGAGCCTATCTTCTAAGATATGAAGTTGTGGAACAGAAAAGACACTAAATCAAGGTGGCAATTTGGCAAAAGTAGAGGACAGCTTTACAGAGAGAGACTTCAAGACTTGTTAAAAAAAAAAAAAAAAAGAAAAGAAAAGCCCCCAATATTCGTCCGCTCTGAAAATGACCAAAGTAAGCAAAACTAGAACCCAATAATAATAAGACAAACACCACTTATTGTGATGAGTCTCTTTAAGAGGAAGAAGGGAATGCCTTTGGTCTTAGCAGTGTTTCACTGGGAATATGGGACACTCAGATGTTACGTACTGGAGCCCAGCAAAATAAGTACCTAGTAAGGCTGGAATCACAACCCATATGGTAACAGCCAAGGCTAGTGAAGCACAGTGACTAACTCCAGGTTGAGCCTGCAAGATTTTGATTGTGGAAGTTAAAAGTTGTTATGAATATAAGACTTGATTATTACCTGTCCAGAAGTCTAGCTGCAATTCATTATTAGGAAAGACATTTGACTAGGAAAGGAAAATGTGCTTAAAATGTATATTCCTGAAGACTGCATACATTTTGCAAACATAAAACAGCCAGAGTGGTGCTGGTTCACTGTTCTCTGTAATTTTCCTCCCACATATGCCCTAGTCAAATTTCTTTCTTGTATATGTCTAACACCTTGTGCAATGGAGCTCAAGATGCACATTGCTCTTTTCAGCTTTAGTAGTTTCTAAGAGACTCCAGAGAAAGTCTGGGAGGAACAGTCACTTGTACACACTGGTCTATTATTTGCTTATTTGTTGTTCTGACAAAACTATGAGAAAATCTTCTCCAGGTAAATGCCTATGTTTCATCTCTGCTACCCATCTGGCATCCAGATATACCTAAAATGTTTTGGGAAGGTGGAAGAAATTAGGCTTAAAAAGATCTGAGCTCCTTAAAAAATTGGCTCAATATGCAGTACGAAGTGGCTGTCTGCTGAATACCAAGTTCTCACACTCTTCCTTCAAACTTCAGACATATAAGGAATTGGTTGCATGGCTTACTAGAAAATGTGGTATGGATAAATACATTTGTAATTTGATTTGTCTGGCTGTATATAGTAAGTACTGTAATGATATAGCATTATCCTCTATTATATAGCATGCTCTCAACTGCACTCAGGGAGATCCACCCTGGGTGGAGAGCATGGAGCTTGGCAGAACATGGTGGTTTTAAAAAATGAAGTAACACATGCTTGGGACCTTAAGTTTATCAGTAACTTGAAGTCACAACACTAAATGCCTCTTAACCACTCAGTGAATGAAGTTGTCCTGAGTGCATTTTTGGACCAGAATGGATTTCTACTGGAACACGACTGACTCTTAGAGATTCCTGTGCTCCTTTTAGGGTTAGGAATTAATTAGATGCCACCATTGTAAAACGTTCTCTTGTATGTTATTTTGGCTAAGCTTTGCAAAATATTTTTATAAGGCTGATGGCAGTGGAAAGATACTGTTATTTTTATCCAGAAAAAGAAATAACTTTGTTACTGTACTAACTCTTCTTCCTTCTCTCTGGTAGCAGTCCAAAAATAATACACCAGGGGATGAACTATGTTTTGTGCACTTCTATCTACTTTTACTGAGACTCAAAACAGTGTGGGATCTTCTGGTTGGTAAAACAAGAGAACTTACAAGATAAATCTATAAGAGAGCAAGAGAAGGGAGGGGATTTCCTTTCCTCTGGGATCAACCATTGGCAGATTTGCTTTATTTCTTTGGAAACTTTCATGCCATATTTGCAAGGCAGTTGTGAAGAGAAGTAAACTAAATTAGCTGGGGTGGAGCATCCAAATCTCCAGTTCAAATTAAGCCAACGCTGGTCTAAATTTGCCACAATGTCAATATGCCATGACAGACTTAAATAGTATGCCCCTATTAAACAAAGGAAACAAGCTTCTTTGGACTTATTTTTGGGTTTAAAAAACAAATCTAATCTTTATGCCTTTTGTATTTATTCTTCCCTTAAGAAAATTACGTGCAAGTCTTGGTGTACTAACAAAATCTAGCTAAGTTAGTTTTTGTCACTTGCTTTTGTTTGGTTTTGGTGTGGGTTTTTTGTTGATTTGTTTGGGTTTTTTTCCTTGTATGTCAGGAACTTCCTAACCTGGAGAAGTATTCCAGATGAACCATACAAGGGAACTGCAAGTGGCCAGAGACAGCCCTGGCCTCATGGCAGACCCTGACTGGAAGGGTGGGAGTGGATAGAAGAAGTTTGGATTACTTCTGTGTTCTGGTATGATTTCATAGTGGCAAAAAAGCTATCCTTGTTTTCCCTGTACTTTTTTTTTTTCTTCTTGTAATTCATCATCATGCAATCAACAACCACAAACATGTATTGGCTGTTGGAGGGAAATGTTCTGCTCATTGCTTTTAGGAATTCAGAGTGAAGTAGCAGTTTACGGTATAGTTTTTCACAGGAAAGCAAGGAAAGATATCTTCCTCTTCCAGTTCAAACTGGTATTCTATGTTTGTTTGCTGAAATAACACATTCTGCTTCTCAGAATACCTTCCTGAGAAGTGAAATGGTGGTTTGATGATGAATATGCCCTATGCCACCAAAATTTTAGAAGACTTAGATTTCCTCAGGTTTTAATATTGAAGGAGTACTTTTTGAATGGGATTTTATATTGGACTTCAAAACTATAAACAGATGGGAATTCCTGTGGCAAAAAGTGCTGAGGGCTAAGGAATTCCCCACTCCAGTTTTCTGGCAAAGATAGAAAATTATACCCAACCCCGAATTTGATATGCATGATTTTTACTCGAAGTAATGAGAAATTGCAAATTTGTTGGTAATGGAAATAAAATGAAAATAACAGAACTCCTATATTCCTCTGGTAAGGCATAAATTTGCAGCTAAAGGGTTTTGGTTTTTTTCCTGCTTATTTTTCTCCCTTTTAATTTGACTACTTTATGATGAAGATCTACAGCCAAACTGAGGTTGTGCAATGAGGGAATAAGATCTGATCACGCTACTGAGGAAATGTGTCTGCACTGTAGGACTCCAGTATAAACTGAGTGGAAAGATGATTTAGTTGTAGTAATTAAAAAGTCACACAGGTAAGTAGAGTTCGTGGAGTCCTGCCTGAAATTGCTGTGGGAACATGTATTTTTAAATCATTAATATAACTAGCCCATTCCTGTGTTTACTCAAGTTCTCAAGTTTTATGTTTTTGTCTACTCAAATTTTATAACTTTGTATTATACTTGTCATTTTACCTTCTTCTCCCCAACACCTTTCCTTTCTTTTCCTCCTAGTCTAATATACTGCAGGCAAAAAATGTGAATGACAAGAAGCATTAACTGTCACTGGAGTCCTGGTATAAATGGCAGACGTCCTATTGACTTCCATGGGTGTTATATTTGCTCATTCCAGGACTAAATTTATTTTATGAGCTAAGAAACTGGGACATCAGGAGAAGAATTCTGGCATTACTACTATCCTCCTTACCATGGTTTTATTTCGTCCACTTTTGACATTACATTTCAGATTTCTCTCTATGTTGTAGATCAATAGTGCTGAGCCCTTACATTTGCAGACCAAACTTCTCCAGACAGGAAACAACTTGTGTTTTTCCAAAGCCCAGTTAACAAAACTCATCTAAATTGATACAAAACACACAAAAGCCCTTTTCAAGCCTATCAGGTTTTCTCTTTGTCTATCACAACTGGTTTGAAAAGAAGTCTACCAGAGTAGAAACAAATAGGGTAACATATTTTAGGAAGCAGAAATGGCCTGGAAAAAAACTCTCTCCTCTACAACGTGCAAATGAAGCCAGATATGTCCTCAAACTCTTTCCCTTTTCCTCAAATTCTCCTTTATTCTTCTTTTCTGAAGCTTAGGGGACAGAGCAAGATATGCTGGCTGTTGAAGAGGCTGTTTCAAAAATCCAAAGCAGTCTTGTGTGGAGAAAAATCTTTAAAGAATGAGTGCGAATTCTCATCACATGGCTGATGTAAGATAGCCTACATTAACTTTACCTGAGTGCTGAGCATATGGAAAATGAGGCAGAGAGCCATAGCTGCTTTCCCTACACTCACTGATGCCTACCATCACTAAGTGAATAAAGAAAAAGATGTTTTATTGGCCAAAGACAAAAGAAAAAAATATTTTAGCGAAAAGAATGATGGATTTAATAAATATAAATCCATTTATTTCTGCAGTTATATTTTAAAAATAAATCTTAAATTAATAATTATAAACCACTGTCTGAATTATGGGATTTTCAGCACCAATTTGTCTTGTAAGTTCATTCAATTGGTGACTAAATTATTACTTCTACTTTCAATTAAGGCACTAAAGTCCTTGATAAATACATAACTAGAAGCTCAGCAGATTGCCGCATCATTCAGTCAATAGCTACCTAACACACAGGCCCACTTGGCTCTGAATTGCAGAGGTAAAGGAGAAGAGAAAATTTGCAAACACATGTACAAACTGAAGGTGGGGTTAATGAAATCTGTTCTGTGGAAATGTAACTCTTCTATTTTTCGCTGATAGGCTCCAAATGACAAAGATAATTAAAGATTTAAAAGGTATTCATCAGGTCAAGGGGGGTGATCCTCCCTTTTTACTCTGCTCTTGTAGACCCCACCTAGAGCACTGTGTCCAGCTATGGGACCCCCAGCACAAGGAAACAACCTGTTGGAACAAGTCCAGAGGAGAGCCCCTAAGATGATTACAGGGCTGGAACACTTCTCTCATGAAGATAGCCTAAAGAGACAGGGCTATTCAGCCTGGAGAAGGGAAAGCTCCAGACAGACCTCATAGTAGATTTCTAATACCTAAAGGGGGCCTACAAAAAGCCTGGAGAGGGAATTTTTACAAGGGCATGTAGTGATAGGACAAGGGGGAAAGGTCTTAAACTGAAGGAGGGTTGATTTAGACAAAGTATTAGGAAAAAATTCTTTACTGTGATGGTGTAGAGGCACTGCAACAGGTTGCTCAGAGAGGTTGCGGACTCCCCATACCTGGAAGTGTTCAAGGCCAGATTGGATGGAGGTCTGAGCAACTTGGTCTGGTGGAAGTTTCCCTGCCCATGGCATGGGTGTTGGAGAAAGATGAGATTAAGGTCCCTTTCAACCCTAAAAATTCTGTGATTCCATGATTAAGAAATGTGGTGGTCCTGACAGACAAGACCACTCCTTTCCATTTTCTTTCTTCACTACAACTCTTTCTATCCTTCTTCTTTTTGTATGCTCAAAATGATAAGTGACTCCTCTATAGAAGATTCCTGCAAGAATTCTTTGCAAAAATGAGGAAACACTCTTGCTTTTTCATTTTGATTATGACTTTTAATTATGCCTCAGTCACAGTCACATTCCAAAGCAAAAAAAGTACAGTAAAAGAGGCAAGGATTTTAATTGTAACAGCTGGTGCCTTTCCCCTCACCTCCCTTCACTGGAAGTAACCATTTTTGAAAATTCAAGAATCATAGAACTGCCTAAACCAAAAAGTTGTAGTGCTGCTGGGATTTGCTAATGAGGAAGCTCACAGGCATGAATGAAACAAGGGAGAATATCTCCTAGCAGACCAGCTGATTTTCTTTTTTTTTTTGTCAGAAGATACTGCCTCTTCTAAGATGCTTTGCTTCATGTTGCAACAGAAAAGAAATGACCAACTGAATGCTTCTTTTGGAAGAATAAATCTAGATGGTAAAACTACTAGTGATGGAGAGAGGTAGCCAGAGTTTCCCTAATTAAAAACCAGCACTGCCTTTCTCAGTGAGGTGTTTGCTGTTTACTCTGGTGGGAAATGGTGACATTTGTATTTTAGGAAGAGGCTTAGGAAAAGGAAAAGGGTTAGAAAGGGAAATGAGAGGAACAGCTTAAGCCCAAATGTATTGGTCAGCCTGTGCCTCTACCAGACGGAGAGGGTGAGGGCAGAAGCCATGAGTGCACTTTGGGACACCAAAAATCCTCTGTTTCTAACTACTCCAATTCTCTACATAATTTTGCCACTGGCAATGAGAAAGAGGGATTACATGTATACCTGTACCCACCTGGGGTTATCTGAGCAGCTGTAGCTGGACCTCTGCCTGTCCATCCACCACCAAACAATAGCAGGGGCTTTCACTTTTCCTGGGGCTACAAACCTCCCTGGGGCAATGAATACTCCAAAGAAAATGACCATGAAGGTTGATTTTTGTCTTTCACTAAGCTAGGTTTTAAGGGACCCTAATACTGGGGCCTTTCACTTCACAAATTGTTAGAAAAGATCTTAGATTCTGGCCCAATTTTTTATGGGAACTGTCATTATCTATCTTTCATCACATTTAAACTTCTGTTATTAAATCATAATAAACCACAATAAGTTGGATTTAAGTGATTTTCACTACTAGGGATATTTTACTTTTAATTTAGTACAGACTTGGGTGACTTAAGTATTTAGTTCAAATTTCCTTCTCTATCAGCAAGAGATAGTTTTTCAGGAAATCACTGTTAAGTAAAAGTAGGGATGGCATCCAACATACACCCATTTTTCATGAAATAATCCTTTGCTATGTTCTTTATATGAAATTGTCTCACTCCTTCCATTTCTCTTTTCTCTGCCTATAATCCTGGTTACCTTAGCTTTCTCTTTAAATAGGGACATAATAACAGACTCAGATTTATCCTGTTGCTGCTGGTATTACCAAAGAACATGCTATGAGCAAAAGTGGTGCTCTTTCCATACCATATAAGTGGTCTAATTGCCTGGGACAAATTCCAGAGCTATACTTTCTTGTTTTGTGGGCAGAAACCTAAATGAGGCATAAGGAAAGTCAGCTGCAGAATGTATCAGATTGCAACAAGACTCAAATTTGCCTGTAGAGCTTAGTTTCTTGAAAGCCAACCCAAAGCAAACCTAACTACCCTCCTTCCAAATTTTGGAGAACAGTGCCTCAGGGTACAGCTGGTGTGCTTGTGTGATGTCTCATTTGCATGGTGTGCTCTTGCCTTTGTGCCATGCTCTAGCAGAAGTTTCATTGCACACAGGTATTGCTGTTGCCATGCTGTGCTAATATCTGCAGTTGCTGTACTTCTCTGCCCTACACTGACAAGGCACAGTTCCCAAAACAAGCATATTAACTGCAGATTTGCTCAGGGAAAGATGTATTTAGGTAAGAAAGAAAGATCTTAAGCAAAGTTGCATCAGTAGTGGTGTTGGGAGTATGATATGAAAGGCCAGAATGAATATTTTTAAAATGTATGTAAGTATTTGAATTATGTGGATCCTTGCGATGTGGCAATACAGTTCCCTTCAGCAGGAGCAGAATGTACTGATATCAATCACTACTTGCTTGATCTTTGAGACAATGACGTTGAAATCGAAGGCTGACTAATAAACAGAACTGGTCACATTTTACAACCTGAAAAGTAACTGCTGGTTCAGGTTTTTAGATGGAAAAAAATCTTTGTTATTTTATTAGATATGCTTTCTTCCAACTAATTCTTTTCTATAGTCTTTAAATTTTGAATCTCTGCAGAAGCTGGGAAACTGTTTACATGAGACACTATAACACCCTCAAGTTTTCTCAGTCAGCTCCATCTGATAACATAAAGACTCAGTTCTTGTGGTTTCCTTCAAGTCCCATTGGAAATAATCATTGTAAATAACAGCTTTGTTCAGGAATACTGATTGTTAATATGGTAATGTAGGAGACTGTAGCCACAGTTGACAGGTTATCTTGGATTAGGATACACTGTTCTTACAGTCTTTTTCTGAAGGGCAATATGACAGGATATTTCATAAAATAGTTAATCGTCCCTCAGCCATACTGATAGGCTGTTGGGCTTTTCTTTCAAAGATCTGATTTAGCTTTTTCTATCTGAGAGTGATCCTAAATTTTTATGCTAATAGAAAATGAGTAAAGGAAAATATTTGCTACACAGTATTTCAGAATATAATCAGGTAAATCTAAGTATGCAACATTTCTGAGAGCTTTCATGAAACAGAAAAAGATCCCAGCACTCTTGGAGAATCCCTCCTTTTTAAACCTACCGTGTGAAGTAAAACACAGTTGGCAGAATAACCAACAAATAAGAAGATCAGATAAAACTCATTTAGAGTCATTCCCATAAAAAACAAAAAAACCCATGAGATGAGAAAAACTCCTTGGAACACTGCCAGACTCTCAGTTAACATATTCTCATGTTATAAGGCTTCAAGGATTTTTTGGTTTTGTGAGGATATGACTAAGTTGCAGATTTAAGATTGTCTTCTTTCACTAACTGTTCAGAAGTGATAGAAACTCTTAAAAAGCAAGAAAACAGTCACAACAAATAAAAAAATGTGGCTTTGTAGAAGCATCAGGATTTCAGTGGTGAATCTGCTTTTTCAGCCTTTCATCTATTTTTTTCTGCCAACAGGCAATTAGAAAGGGAGCATTTCATAGGTTTAGGATATAACTTTAACAGCAGGATTGCAATAGTTTCATTATAGGTTGCTCTGCTTTTATTGACAGTACTACAGGAAGAGGGGAAAACATCTAAGCAATGTTCCTATCACCTATTTTCAAATAAACTGTTTCTTTTGTTTTCTCTCTCAGGGTATATAATTTATGATTTTAAACTCTGTTCTGTCCGATGTGCTGTCAGACAGTCAGCTGTGTTGTGATGGTCTGTAGACTGAGTTTGTGTGGCAAGACTTAGGTAGCAGAAGGGCTACAGGGGTGGCTTCTGTGAGGAGTTGATAGAAGCTTCCTGCATGTCCAACAGAGACAATGACAACCAGCTCTGAGACAGACCTGCCACTGGCCAAGACTGAGCCCATCAGGAACAGTGATAGTGCCTCTGGCATAACATCCTTAAGTGGAGGAAAAGAAATAATTGCACAGCAGCAGTCAGAAGAGAGATGTGAGAATATATGAGAAAAACAGCTCTGTAGACTCCAAGGTCAGTGAAGCAGAGAAGGAGGTGCTCTGCATCAGATTAAATATCAGCTGTTAAATGGACACATTGCCATTGTGCTGTACAAGCTACCAGCCTATAAATTTCATGTTCTGTTTGCTAAAGGGAAATGATTTTTTTTTCATATCAATAAAAATATTTTTCATATTAAAGACTAATACCATCTTATGGTTTTTGAATGTTAAATAATGTATATTCCCTGTTCAGACAGGATGATTTTTTTCCCCAGGAAGGCACTTTTGAGCAATTAGTACCAAATCTTTTATTGTGGAAGGAAAATACAGTATTTCTTAACTACTCAACAGGCAGCCATTTATAATGAAATGAAAACATATTATATATAGCTAAAAGCATTTACTTTATTAATTAATCTGAATACTCTTCCCTCAAACTATCAGCTGTTCTGTTTGAGAAAGTAGTCTACTAAGTCATATTGGATTACATGCTTATATCCATTTTTAATTACATTTGGAGGAAACATGCTAATAGCAAGAGCAAAAATGGCATCTCCTATTTTGTGAGTTAGTCAGCATTTGCCTGCATCCTGTAGAATAGCTGCTTTTATTTGCTTTGGTTTGGAAAGAATCAGGGCAGTATGATACAATAAAGAAAGAACAACATTATTCTATTTAATCCTGCCTAAATTTGTCATGTTTGGTATTTTGGAAAGTGGGAATCACAGTTCAATGAGAAAGCACTCAATGGGAATTAAAAGAATTTGTGAATAGCCTATGAGATTAAAAAAAAAAAAAGACAGAGACATGAATGATGAATGGTCACATACATTTTTTTTCATTCACCTTTTTATTGACTCCAATTATTTTCCCTGTAAATTAAGAGAGTTTGGGTTGTTTTTTGTTTTTTTTTTTTTCCTGTTGCCAGTATGCTTAAGCCTATGCATCTCTCATCTCTTCATTGATAATGTAGAGTGGGGCACAGGTAATCCTAAAGCAGAGACATGGAATCAGCTGTAAAGGAAGTCTGGGGGGATGTCTAAATTGGTAAACAAGTGAGTCATACCCCATGCTGGGAGTTGGTTTTATTATTTAAGTGTAGATCCCGGTTTCTCTTTGATACTGTTATCACAATTACTGTCCAAAATGTAAACCACAGAGAGTTTGGATGACTGTGCCAAATTTGTCTCCTTTTACAAAGAAGTTTTGAAATGGCACAAAATGTTTTTCAGCTTTTTACTACTATAGGTTCTAATCTGTGTCTTGATCCATTTTTCTGTGCTAAAGTAATTAGTCAACAACTCTATTCTGAAAACATCAGCTCCAGATTCAGACAGTTTCAGGTAGATTTTTTTTGTTTCATAGACCTTATATTTGGTGTTTCATGTGAAAAAATGGTATTTTGACTTCAGCATAATTTTTTATATTTCCTATCCTACATCATTATTAGATGATCATGGAACGCCTAATTCAGCCGGGGAGACGGAGCAACAATCCCACTGGTTTTAGTTTCTCCTACTGGAGATTTCCCATGAAAGGAATGGAACCTTTCTTTTGTTTCAAAGCTACAAAACCAGGAAAACACTAAAGAAATTTTTTGAGTAGCTGTAACAGAAGGTGTGACACACTAGGTAGACTAAAAATAGAAATGTTTCAGGCTTAATACTAGCACCTGTAGGCAATTTTCTGACTGCACACAACAGCGTTAAATATACACATGCATTTACTTCTGCAACTTTTAGTATTATTGGTGGGTTTTTATTTTGAGTTTGTTTTTTTTGTTTTTCAGGGGGGTGTTGAGATTTTTTTTTGTGGTTTTTTTTTGGTGGGGGGGAGGGGGGCTGGGGTTTTTTGTTTGTTTGTTTTTGTTTATTGCCTGTGACAGGTCACAGTTACTTAGAAGCAGACTTCAGTCTACTTAGGAAACAGTGGTATCAGCAATGAGCCTTTTTATTACCCCACCACAGTACCTCTGAAATTTGATGGTGATGATGATGAAGTCCCTAATGAGAACTAGCAGCTTGATCTACTTTGTTCAAGTGCACAAAGGAGGTATGGAGGGGCAATCCTGACAAAGACTAGTAGACTTCCATCTCCCCAGCCATTCAGCCTGCTGTGTGCTTTCAGTAACTGCCTAAAATTACTTCAGTTAATTTTTGCTGTGGTTATGTTCCTCTGTTAGGGACAATTTTCCATGAGGAGCCTGCTTGAGACCACTTTTTCTTTTCATATGAACTGCCAAAGAGGTGTCAGGCAGTACAGAGTTCCAGTCACTGATGGCCAAAGCTAGGTTTGAATGTAGATATCAGGAGCAAAAGACCTATATCCAAAACACCAATTGCCCTAGCAAAGTGTGATTTCTCTCATCATCATCATCATCATCATCATCATCATCATCATCATCATCCTCCTCCTCCTCCTCCTCATCATCATCTTCATCCTCATCCTCAGCCTTCCCTTGACAC
>JAWWEV010000115.1:82899564-82919429 GCA_035583235.1 Hafferia zeledoni | reverse complement strand
TATCTCATCCTCCCCCTCCTCCTCCTCCTCCTCCTCCTCCTACTCCTCCTCCTCCTCCTCCTCCTCCTCCTTGTTTCCAAACCCCACAAATTATTACTTTTTTTTTTTTTTCCTGGGCAAAGTACACTGTAGACCCTAATTTCAGACAATTACATACACCTCAAAGTCAAGCCTCAGGTCTCTGTATTTTAATTTCCTTTTCTCTGAAAAAGCATATTAAACAAAGTTCCCTTTAATTTGTAATTCCCCTTGGCCTACTCATTGACACTAAGACCCAGGGGCTGACCACGGTAGTCTACTTTATGATCTGTTCCTCAGTGGAGAACTTCCCTGGACAGATCTGTTCCTGGCCGACTTGTGAACTGAAGCACTGTGCACCAGCCTTGGCTGATGCAGTCCTTTTGATCCATTCACTAGTTTGTTCTAAGAGGAGGCTGGCAAGAGATTCTTTAAAGTGGGAGCAAAGACCTCTTCTGACTTATTGCAAGAGCTGAAAGGCAAAAAAAATGGTTGCCTATGTCACTACTTAGGAGGTGGGGGTGACTTTATTATCCACAGTACACTAAATCAGCATTTGCTATAAACTGGCAAGGTTAGAGATAAGCAAGCTTATGTCAGCTCTTATGTGTCATCAGAGCAAGGCACAGGTCCTCGTGTTGTTCCTTGATGTCAAGTCAGGATTTTCTTTCTCCTTTGTTCTCTCCTCTGCTTTATCACAGTCAGTCCTTCCAGACTCCTAGGTGCTGGGCAGAACTGCTCTCTCCCATCCCCTCAGGGTCAGTCATGTCCACCCCAGACAGATTACCCTCATTTCACATGTTCTTCTTCTTTCTCTGGTCTTCTAACACCTGACAACGCATATATTATCATTGAGTTGAATTAACAAGCAAGTAATCTCTTTTTTGCTACAGGTCAGATTTTTCCTTGGTTGCTCACCTGGCAACTCTCTGTACCCACAGTGCTGTATGGACAGCGGTGTCTCTCACTGATTATATAGAGGACATTTCTACAGTGATGCGTGCCAAAAGGCTTGGAAGTCTCAATATGTAAAGGGACTTAAAGAGGGTACTCTTGTGCAGAAGGATGTACCTGTACTACATGACACAGTGAAGTGGAGAGATCCTCATTTCAATGACAAATCAGGTAGACTCAGAACTGCAAGCAGTGAAGATGCAAAATTCAGGCAAGACCACACTTCATTTTTGGCATGACAGCAAGCTTCATGCACAATCTCTTTCACTGAGTTGAAGAGGCAGCAGGTTTTTGGAAGGTCTGCATAAAAGTGTGCTGAATTACATGCTTTGACTCCGAAATGGAGATGCCGCAATAGACACAGTTTGTTGAAGTGCCACAGTAAGTAGTTTGAATATTGATGTCTTGGTTTGAGGGAAAAACCAAAATGTTTATCAAAAAACAGAGGAGAGGATTCCTCCACAATAATCACTCCACTCTTTATTAAATTTAAGAAAAGGAACTTTAATTAGAAAATGAATATAAGAAGGATAACTGTTCTTAACTACTATATGTATACATATAACTGTAAACAGACCAGAGCAAACTATCTCCCCCAGCACCAAAAGTAAAAAAAACAAAAGAGAACAACCCCCAAAATGGTAGATTCCTCCGGGAATATTTATGGACAGTGTCAGTGTCACACCTTGGCTAGCTGCAGGGTGAATCCTCAGTCTTTTTCCCAGCAAGACAGAGACGAATGATGCTCTCTTTCTTCTTTGTCCCAAAAGAAAAAACAGGAAGAGACTGAGAGTAAAAAGGGATGATGATAGTTCCCAGGAAAGCAGATGTGACTCCTCTCCTCTCTCTCTTTCTCTCTGGGTTGCTGCCATGGGGGGGAGGGTGGATGGCTGCAACGCTGCGGGCAACGGTGAAACCGGGGTGGTGACTGGGGCCCCAAATGCCAAACCCAGGAGCAACAGCAGTGGCAGGAAGAAACTGGCTTACTCCACAGTAGCAGCAAGGAGCAGGAGAAACGGCTTCTCTCCCACAGCAGTACACACAGCCTGAGCCGTGTGTAGTCCCCAAGAACAGAAGAGACAGTGCAAGCCTGTTTCCCACCACACCTTCCCCCAGTTTGCCCCCAACCCAAAATGATCAAGAAGCAATTGGTAGCAGTTAGCTACTTCTTTTGTTAACTAATGGCGTGGGGAGTTAGTGGCAGGGAGAAAATTTACATCATTCAAAACTACAACAATTGCTCTCTGATTTGGCCTAGAAACCTACTGGCTGTCACATTAACTGGACCTCTACTATGATGAACATTTGCTCTCTCCCGTATCTGGAAAAATAATGTCTTGCTTTTCAAAGGCCCCATTAGACAGTTTTACAGTAACATTAAAGTTTTTTCTGCGGGTAACTGGATGGTTACATCCATGGGGCTGTCTCATGACCATGATTTCTTGAGATTGTTAAGAGATTTTGAACAGAGCCATTACTGTTCTGTTCATATTGTCTTTCTTAAGTCTAGTCTTATCAAATTAGCAATATATATTGCTGTTCTATGACGTCCATTTGTAATTTTCATGCATCTCTCTATGCTTTTTGATGCTGCGCTGCAACAGTGACTGTTATTTCCCAGTTTCTGTCACTCCTATCCCCATCCCCTTTCATATTCTGTAGCTGATGTTCAAGTTCTTCTGTTTCTTTGTCTAGGGTTATTGCCTTGTTATGTAAGTGTACTGTTTGTTCCTGAGAGCAGGGTTATGTTTATGTAACTTCTGCCATTTAAAAGTTAGGTATCTGCACTAAGAGGGGGTCTTCTGTGTTCCTCTGCTCCCAATTGAGAGAAATAGGCAAATCCAGGGGTGGATTTGTCCCTGTTTCAGGCACTTAATTCAAGATGAGATGAATAATCTGATTCATGCATTTTATCTTTTTGCTGTGACTATAAAGGGGAAGTGGATGATTACATTAGAACAGATGCACAAATTTAACAGAGCTGAAGTTAGGTGAGATGAACCTGGATCCTATACCAACCTCATTGTCCAAGTTCCCTCAATAGTACAGAAAAATTTAGCACAGCCAATTGATACTTGTTACCCTGCATATTTTGATATCATGAATTACTATTTGGAGTGCCTCTAGAAACTGGGGAAGAAGCCTAGCCTTACTTTAATTAACTTCTGATAGCTGAAGCAGGAGACATGCATGTCACTCAAGCTGTGGCACCATGTAAATACTATTGTCATTAATATTTTCTTTCTCCTTGGAAAATACACTTAACTACACTGCTACTCTTTAATTAGCTATGACAAGTTTGTGAATCCAATTTCCCACTGCTTATGGGCTAAAGCTGACGACAGAAATTATAAAAACATATCCGAGAGTCTTTCCCATGCCACTGCCAATAAGTGTAATTTTTCTTTATCTGTCCCATCTGAATTCTTTAGAAATTGTGTGTACTCAGGAAGTCACATACAAAGTCTCATTTCTCTTTCCACTAGGCACAAAGATGATGTTAATTTTGTCTTCATTCTCTTAATACCTTGTGTTCGATAAGTAGCAACACATTATCAAAAAAAAAGAGAGAAAGGGAGAGTATGAATTAAGAATATTCTCAGGGATAAAAGCGAACAACCCAAATATGATGAATGAATCATAAAGAGGAGTTGGGAAATGAAAAAGATTTGCTCTCAGCCAACCATGGTTAATTGGGCATAAGTGGTCACTGGGCAAAGACAAGTGTGATAATTCTCTAAAAGGAGAACGTTGGGTCTAATTCAGACCATTTTAGTGTGCTTGATCTATACAACAATTTAAAAAAAAATTGCAAACTGGTCACTGTGAAATTGAACAGACACCTGTTATTCTCACAATGTTCCTTATTTAAACTCTTATTGCTAACAAGAGGGGAAGCTAGAAGTCACTGGATGTTGAATCAGTTTAATCTGGCAATTGTGCTGCCCTGAAAATATTGCTAGTCAATAGGCACTGTAGAGAGTCAATGTTTTTGAAAACAAGGCAGATAACATCACTTGTGTCATTCAATTTTAAAAGTTCATATTCAAGCTTATTGAATTACAGGAACCTAATTTATGCAGTAATATAATTGCAAGATGTTAGTTCAGTACAGGTCTTATGTTTTACACAACAGTTTTATCACATAAGAAAAGTTATGCATACACTATATGCTTTGTTTCTTCATAATCAAAATGTGTACAGTTCTAATTGTGCAGTCCCCCTTTACAGTAAGGGTCCATTATTTACTGAAATCATGACACTGGAAGGTAGCTATGGAACTGAATGAGTATAGTATCACAGAAACAGCTATGTAGAGCTTTTTGATAGATTACTCATGTTTCAGTTAACCAAAACAATTCAGACTTAGTTTGCCATCTGTCAAGTGAATTAATGGCAACCATTTTCCTTGGGTCAAAGAGAAGACAAATGAAAATGGTATCGCAGAAGAATAACTAGTCTCTCCTGGCATGGTTGTATAAGTCTAGAGAAGTTTTCAAATTTGTACGAAATATTCACCTACCTTAGAAGTGTACTCTTGCTCAGTGAGCAGCCTCAAATTTTTTAATTTTTAAATGAATATGTTATTCTCTCTAGGTCATTCTTCCTATATGCTGGGGTTTTCAAACATAAAAAAATGTTCTCGTAATTAGTTCTGACCTTAAAAGATCACCTATGTGAAAATAGAGTAAATTCTCATAGTCTTCACGGTGGAACCAGAAGGGAGATGAATGACAAGGTAGTCTTGACAAACCATCTAAGCAAGGGCACCCTATTCATCGAGTTAATAGATATGTGACGTTGAGGGGAAGGGATGGTTCCCACCCGTCCTCCAGATCCAGGGAGCACTGAGACAGAGGTCTTTTCAGTCCTGGAGACACATGGCAAAAACTTGTTTATTGCAAAATCACAAGGCTTTTATAGGGCCCCAAGGAGAAGGTGCTGGAACTGGGACTGGATTGGGCAAGGGCTCAGGAAGGGGAAGTGAATTCCATGCTCAGCTAGCAAATGGGAAACTGAGAGGATCAAAGCCAATAGAAATCCAGGATTTGGGGACAGATAGGTGAACTAATCAATGGGGTTAGGACAGGGGTGGAAGCCAACAGAAGCTATGGCCCTGCTGCCACAGGCTACACTGGCTACACGAGGCAGAACTGTCCTGAGTGCTCCTGAGGATGGTGCTGCCCCAGCTCAGACTGGTGGGGGCAAGCCTGGGCTCATCCTAGACTGGCAGGGACAATCCCCAGCTCATTCTGGACCGACGAGGGCAAGCCCTGGCAAGTTCTGCCTGCTGCCCCTCTGGCAGTGCTGGAGAGGGGGACCCAGGCGGGGCCATCCTGGCCAGGGGAGAGACAGTGCCTAATCAGTGTGGTGACATATCGGGAAACAATGCCTCTGGAGAAGACAAGGGAGGGGTGGATACAACCATGCAGGAACAGGAGATACAGAAACTTTTTTAACTAAGCACCATATAGAGGAAACGCATACCTTTCAAACTCCCATAACCAAAGCCTTATATATGCAGCTGGTCAGGTCTGCTGTTTCCCAGTGCTGTCCTCCTTTGAGGTCTGTTTTAGCGTTTTCCCACAAACGGGTATTAATGGACAGCAGCATGGATGTAGAAAGTGGGGCATCAAAGCTCACACTGGTTTAGTAGAGACATCACCATCATGGCAAGCAGCAAAGCTGAGTAAACAGAGAGAGAAGGACTCATGTGGGAACTTGAGTAAGAAGATGAGAAATTAAAATTAAATGTAGCAGTGAAGTGTGAGTCAAAGGATCTTCATCTATTATCTATGTCCTTCTACTTTAAAATGTCAGTCTCTGAGAAAAGATTGAACGTTTTGTCCCATTTGCCTAGTATGATGTAGTGGGGTATATATCACAGTGAAAGCGTACTTTGTTCACTAATTAAGTAAAACTATGAACTCTCTCTTGAATTATTTATTAGTTGAATGAAATGGATTAAACATTTAATTGGAGTGTGCATATCTATTAAATAATTTTTCTATGTTATTATTAAATCTATATATAAGCAATGTAACATTTCATTTGTTCAACTGTGGGATTAAAATTCTTTTAAAACAAGGTTTCTCTGAGGTTTTTATATGCTGTGGTCCTGTTAGTGAGATTGTGTATTGAGAAGTGATGATCACTGAAAATGGCGGCAAACCTCAACCCATGTGCCTACACAGTCCACTGGGACATTTTGTCCAAGTCTCAGATATACCTCCCAAATCTGCCCCACTTGCCCTAATGAACCTGGAAGTATTCCTGACCCAGTGTCTTTGGGCTTGTGTTTCTCACTGGGAGATGAGCTTCATGCTGGGTCACACTCTGAGGACACATCTGCTGGTAGAATGCATGTTTGCTTTGTGATAGGAGTGTGTTGCTGGCTGATCAGATTGACTCCACTGCCTTCCAAATAGTACTTGAAGTCCTCTTATGGGTGAAGGGAAGGATTTGCTCTCAGTTAACCGTGTTTTTTTCTTTGCTTCTCTGTTTCCTCATTTAGAGAGTGCTTTGATAACTCAGCTGTTACTTTTACCTGCCTCCCACATGGATGTTAATGAGCTCCAGAGTGAAAATGAGCTGAGGACCATTGCTGTAAGAAGCTTGGCTGAGATCTCTTCTGTCTCTATAAGTACTAGTATTTTTCTTATGTTTTATGTCTTTCTTCGGTGATTTGGGTCTCCCACAATGGTAAGTAACTTTTTTTCTTCGGTTCCTCTCCTCTGCTCCCCCAGTACTGTGGGATGTACCACCTGTAAGTCATCCAGAGAAGATAAACAGCTTCCTACTCTTTTTCCTGTTTTGCATTGGAGAACAAATTATGAACCAAAATCCTCTTTGCTAAGCTTAAGTATAACCTTCCCCATTTTCCTAGTGTTACTGGAAAACTGCAAAGCTGTCATACCTTTTAAATGATGCATCACCATGAAGTGCTAAACCAGAGCTGCAATTTACTCTGGCTTATAAATTTCTGACAGATGCCAAGAAGAGGCAGGTAGCCCCATTTGACTAAACTGGAAAAAATTCCACAAGGAAGACAAGTCTACCTCTCTTCTATTTATCATTTTTTTAAGCTTGTCCACCTCTTCAGTCAACATCATAAATATCAAGGGCAAACAGTAAATGTCTGTAGTTTGACGTAGTTACATAGAAACAGGCAGTGGATTCCCATGCTTTTAAAGGGCTCTCCCTGTCTCAGTCAGGGCTGTGGTGCACTTTAGGTGCTGGAACAAGGAGGCTGTTCTGCAGACATAGCAGTGAGATTTCAGTAACTGAATTTCAGAGGCTGCTTCTGCTTAGTGCAATGGGGCAACTCAGCTCACCTTACCAGACTCACAGACAGGCAGTTAGTACAGTCCACAATATTCATTCTAAATACTAGATTCAAGAAGTCTCTTCGGAGTTTTGGTGTTAAATCAGGTTTTAACTGTGAGCAGTCTTCCAATGGCTTTGCAAGATACAAGGTAGTAGAATCATAGCTCTAATCCTGTGCATCTGAGAAGGCTAGATCTGGTCTTAGAACTTAAAAATTCGTATTTGAAAAAGTAGAGCTCCTGATGAGTGTCTGAAACACTTTCTAGGGGAGCTCTTGATAGACAATAGAGCTCAGTGGGCATTTTGACGGTGGGATTTATCAGTCTGTTTTGGACATCTGTAGGATAAGATTACCTGATTTCTAGAAATGTCTATCCATTAGTGCAAAAAGCACAGAAAAGGATTATCTGTGTGGGTTCTTAGCTGGTTCTGATAGTTTTGCCAATGAGACATTTACAAGGTCCTGACAAAGGTATGTGGCAGAGGTAAAAGCTTAATGAGAGTCCTTGACTGACATCCTAAAAAATGGACAATTCTTCATAGGACACTCTAATCTCTGTTAACTCCTACTTTCAAAAAATAATCATCAAACTTCATAATACATTTCATTGTCATTGATGATTTCTACTCTAGAATTTGCCTTGAGCTGCAAAAACAGAGGGATGTTCCAGATAACGATCAGTGCTTTTTGGCAGAGTTGTGTGTGGGCAGCGAATGTTTAAACAGCACCTGTCCATGCTAAACCTGATTCAAATCAATGTCACAAGAACATGATATTGTGCGATATATTAATAATGAAAGGAATGATGAAAGAGATGTGTCAGGGGAGGAAAAATTAAAAAAAGAAAAAAAACACTTTTTTTTTTCTTTTTTTTTTTTTAAATTCTGCACCTGCATGGACAATTTCACTCTGAAAGCAATTACACAGTATGACATTTCACTGCTGCAGATTTAGAGGAAGGTGTTTACACATTAAGACACGTGGGTAATTAACACTTCATTTTATCATTACGAGTGGAAAAAAAAAATTGGTGAGTAAATGTTAAATTCCTTCATGTCCTGTTTAAACTTTATAATTTATAATAACTGTATAAAAAGGGGTTTACAATGAACATCCTGAAGAGAAAACCTAAAAGTTCAGCATTTTAGCAATTAGTACTGTCATCCTACTGTCAAATTTCAGTGCTTTCCACTGATTTGGTACATGATTCCTCAGATGTGTAAGAAGTCAGAGTGAAATAATGGGACTCCAATTGGGAATAAGGTTCAACACAGCAAAAATTTTATGGCACGAAATTAGTCCAGAATTGCTCCAATCTCACTCTCATGTGATAAGCATAACCTGCTGAAACAAGATAAGGATGATAATGGCTTTGAGATACGGCACATCAGCCCTGTT
This sequence comes from Hafferia zeledoni, assembly GCA_035583235.1. Taxonomy (NCBI): domain Eukaryota; kingdom Metazoa; phylum Chordata; class Aves; order Passeriformes; family Thamnophilidae; genus Hafferia; species Hafferia zeledoni. The sequence continues at coordinate 82,910,731 of JAWWEV010000115.1, read as the reverse complement.
GAAGGTTGGTTTATTATCACAAGGAAGAGCACAATTTTGCCTGGAACGATTAGCTATGGATCTGTTGTAGCAGTTAAGGCAAGTGTGTAGTAAATTCTACAGAGTCTGGAAAAGAAGCAGACTGAACTGTCAAATGAATAACTGGTTCCCTTTCTAAGCAAATCTTTTTCCATTTTTCAGTAGCTAGAGAATGCTACTGTTGCTGCTGACTCTGCTGTGTAGTAAGAGAGCAGTCTTCCTTTCCAGACCATTGGTATTTTCTTGCAGCTGAAATCTGTTTGGACCCCTGTTCTGGAAATGCAGCCTGGGAGAGAGGAGTTCACAAGTTGCTGTAACTTGGAAGAAAACTATGGTCTGACAGTTTCACTGGAACACAAATGCATCACTGTAATTTACCAGGGATTTGTTTCTTTTCTTCAGAACAAAGCAGGAGTTAGGCTATGGGAGGTCCTTAGAACACGGAACATTTGAACCTACACGATGTTAACTCTGCAGGTGCCATAAAGGGCTAATCTTTCTTCATCCTGTTGTTAAATAGAAAACTTTCTGAAATGCTAACTCTGAAGATGTTGTCAGCTTCCTATTGTACCTGTGCAGCATTTTTTACTAGCCACACAGGAGTGTGTTAAAAATCCAGAATTTTAATGACTTCTTAGAATTTGTCTTCAAACCTGGACCTATGGCTACCAAAAATTGCCCTCTGAAACTGATATCCCACTAAAATAAACCCTAAAATATTTAACCCATTTAATTTTTGCAAAAGGGCACTTCATAGTAGATATACCATATACTTTCATGTGTTTGGTTTTTCTATTATATAGTAAGGGATACTTGTTCATTATTTATTTTTATGGTCAAAACAACATTCCCTTTATTTTTATGGAAAGATAAACAACTCCAAGATATGATGTAGAAATCCACTTTTTAAACCCAGGAATCTTCCTTTTCTATTGAGAGCAGTTGAGGTGGTATGAGGTACTCATCATTAGAGAATGGCTGGTTCTGTTTTCCATTACCTCTATTTTTTGCAAAATCACAGAATCACAGAGTTACTGAGATTGGAAACACCCTCTTAAGATCATTATAATCTACCAACCTGCTAAAGTAGGATCAGATAAACTGGGTTGCTCAGGGTTGTGTCTTGTTGGGTTTTGAATATCTCCAGAGAAAGAGACTCCACACCCCTTCTGGGCAACCTGTTTCAGTGTTTTACTACCCCGACTGTAAAAAACAGTGTGTTTGTGTGTTCTCATGGAATTTTCAAAGTTCTCAGTAGAGCTGCTTTCCAGCCAGTTGTCTCCCTGCATGTGCTGGTGCCTGGGGTTATTCCTCCCCAGATGCAGGGCTTCATAGATCTCTTCCTGGAACTTCATGAAATTCCTCTGTGCCCAGTTCTCCAGCCTGGTGATATCCATTACACTTCCCCCACTTACTGAAAGTCCCTAGAAAGCTGCAGGCAATCCATATTTCAATTCACAAACAAAAAATTTCTTTCTCCAGTTCCATTTTCATTTAAAGTAGAAATCAATCAAAATGAGCCAAGTAAGAGCATTCTGCATTTTTTAAATATGTGAAAATATTTCCATATTAAAAATTAATGTCATAAACAGAAATTTTATTTCTTTACATAAATAAATTGAAATAGGGATGAAGTAAAAACACAAAATCAGGACCTTCATGTAGCTGGGTCTTTTTAGTCCACAGACAATTCTTGATAATGTCCTTTAAGACTATTGCTTTGACTCCTGTGTTGCTGCTATCCAAGTAGAAGAATTTACTGCCTGTCAGCTACTGGCTTTGTCATGACTTCATGTGACTGAGGAACCAAGCCATAGAGCTGCTGGAAAGTTTATAGTACTACAAATATTAGAAGTCAGGTGGCAGATACTGCATCCAAAATGCCCTCCACTGAAAAGTCTTGATTTTGTTTCAAAAATGTTTTATCTTTCTCTTTGCTTGTGTGATGATTAGAGATGCTGATAAGATAAGCACATGTCCAAAGCTTCACAGATTGATTCCCTGCTTCAGCTTTGGACATGTGCTGCCAGGGCACACGTGTACAGAGCTGAACATTATAAAGCAAGCTGAGGGGGAAACAAGAGCTGTGGAAAATGTGTTGTAACATAACCTGCGATAGCAAGAAGGCAGAAAAAAAAGGTAGCTGATGGTCTGCTAAAGCTATGTTTATTTACTAAGCTTTTCTGTGCTTGAACCTGACAAAAAGAAAAATATGTGAATGTTGCACTAGTTTTCTAGTAACTAGTCAATCCTATGGCAACTTGTCCCTCAGTGCAGGCAAGTCTGAAAATGACAAGGGGAGAAAGTGAATGAGGAATAAATATTACCATATCAATGAAGCCTGAGGGCTGACAAAATCATAGCAGTGACAGAGGTAGAGTTTATCTTGCCAGTTTGAAACAGAACTAGATTCACTGAAACCATCCCCCAACAGATATATGACTAGTATTTTCTTAACACTACACAAAAGTAAGGGATTTTTAGCATCCCCCACTACCAAAACCTTGCCATGCAAAGTCAATGCAAACATAAACGTCCCTTGTAGCCATTATTACCTGGTTTTTGCATAAGCATTCAACTTTGGTCCTTAGGCTTCTTTCAATCACTTTCTTTGTTCACCTTTCAGAGCGCATACACTTTATTCAGAGTGTCAGAGGCAGTTTGGATTCCAGTCTTGTTGACCACAATGCATACAGGCCCTCCCAAGCTGCTTTGGTGTGCACATTTTATATGATAATTCACAAATATCTTCTGTCTGTATTTAACTGAAAAGATTTCTTAGTGAATTTATAGTGGACTCCTCTAGGACACTACTTCTTTTACACAGCCAATTTCATAATGTTTTACTATCACATGTTCTTTGAGCTTGACTTATGAGAAGCTGTACTCCTTTATAGTGATTTTACCTACCCAGAATTTCCCCAAGTTATTTATATGACACATGGAATGATGTCCAGACTTTATTGCAGTAGGGTTATAGGTGGCATCCTGGCTACTTATCCTGTCAAGAAAGCATCAGGTTGGTACAACTTGTTCCTCAGATATCCATGTTGGCCATTTCATTATCCTGTTACTCTCTTGAGGCTTTCAAAGAGTTTCTAGCACATTCTAGCACATTCTGGCACAATGACTGCACTTACTACCCTGCATTTGCCTTTTCCCCATAAGACTACATATTGCACTAATTCACTTTTAGTGTTTGGGATTCTCTTTGTCCTCCATGACTTCACAGTACCATCCAACTGTTTCATTATTACTTTGTATTGTTCTTATAATACTTCAGGGTAAATTGTATCAAGTCATGATACTAGTTTATCTAAATATTCTTTGGGCTCTTGTGTCTCTATTCTTCCTGTGTTTTCATTTATGTACCAGGTCACTTAACCTACACATATGGTCAGAAGTATTATTTTCTTTATGCATGCGTGTAAGGAATGAATCAAACAGGATATGAAACATTTTGATTTTATCAATGGTGCCTGACTTTTTCCTTCCGTTGGTTTCAGAATCTGCTTTTTGTTTTTAAATGACTATGCAACTGTTTTGGAATGGATATTTAACGTGTCAAACTGTGGAATATTCAGAACATCAGTTCTTGTATACATACCTTTTGTGCACTTGGCCCATCCTCTGCCTTTGGGTTTCACTAGTTTTTTCACCCACTATCTAGTATAATGCACTCCTTTTTGCTCTCTGTGGTGACATAACTGTTTTTAAAGCTGAGAAAACAACTTGAGGCTAGGAAAACCATATGGGAGCATAACAAAGATCACTGTGCACCTTGAAGTACATACAGACTTTGTTATTGCTTCTGGTACAAGAAAATCAATTATACTAACAGTAGTGTAAACTACTTTTCTTGAGAGTACTCTAAAATATGCTGATTTGGTTGTGTATGGTTCCTAGTGTGCACGAAGGGACACTTCAGAGGATTCCTGAGCTTGCCTTTAACTTTTCCCTCTTCTAGTTCTTATGCCCATCACTATATTTTATGTGTGTTTTGCATGTACCACATGCACTGCAGGAGCCCAAGCCTATGGGTGTGTATTATGGTCCCTGGGATGACCTAATAAGGTGTTTTGAGTAAGGGAAATTATCATACATATAACATCAGTCCAGTTCATGCAAATAGACTCTGGATGCTTTTTGGGACTTCAGCTAAAGACAAGCACAGAGAGAAGATGTTTGCTTTTAAGAGAGTTTTCAAGCGCTAGTGTCTGTCAGAAACCTGACTCATGACTGAACACTACTGAACACTATGATCAGTTCACTTAATAGGAATTTTTAACAAAGAATGAGCTACACTTTCAGATTTTTTTTTTTGTGTGTGTGTGTGTGTGTATGGGGGAAAGGGAATGATTGTTTTCCTACTTTTTTTTCTCCAACAGAGCCTGAAGACCTGGGCAAAAAATTATTAGTAGTTTCTGTGTTGAATGGGTAACATAAAAAATAGTATCTCTTCCACTGTCTTAAAAAAAAAAAATAAAAGAGAGAGAGAGAGAAAGAAAAAGTAGGACCAAAAGTTAAGAAAAAAATGAGCCAAGCAAAGTACAACAAAATTGCTCAGACAAGTGTGTTCTATATTCAGGTTTATAACAACCATGGTATTCAGAAAGCTGAGTTGTGGAGCCATGACAAGGATCAGTGTATAAAGATATCATTTTCCCTCAGCCTAGAGAGCATTCTCCTTTCTCTGCTGCTGATGCACGTGGGCTGTGTGCAGACAAGCAGTGGGCAGTGTAGGTGCTACAGCAGATACCAGCCTTGGTGGGGTTCCTGCACATGAGGCAGTGGTGTTCATCCACTGGGTCATGGCCTGCTGTCCAGCCACAAGCCCACTTTGTCACCAGTGAAATCCTTCTTGGCCTTCAGTTCTGTTGCTCCATTAAACATTCATGAAAAAATCCCCAACTTCCTACTGAGCATCCATTAGCCACCAATGTTGATATTAATGAGCAAACTGTGAATGCACCAAAGAGCAAATTGAAATGAGTCACGAAATACATTTAGGATGTTCTTCCTGCCAGTTTTGGTGCGTCATTGGTAAAATGCTGGTTCCTTAACAACAGGAGTATAAAGAGCAGGAATACAGCTGATTGAAAGAAGGCATTATTTAAAAGAGTTCCATTAACAAAGATTAACTGATTTATGAGCAAATGAATCATATCTGTATATTATCCCTTTATTTGTCATTCCAAATTGTTTTCTATTACATTAAAGCAGTTTTAAATTAAAATGTAGCATTAAATTAAGGCCTGTTACAGAAAAAAAGATGTGTTTCAAAACAGACATCAATTAATTACAGTTAGCCTGTGTAAATAAGAGTAAATAATTAAGTTGTGACAGTAAAACAGTGTTGTCTTGCATTCTTTCTTAAATTAAGGAGACATATTAAGGCCTAGAAATATAGTGCTTTGTTGTCTTTATTCATTCATTTCACTTTTACACCTGTGTGAATATTTAATGTGAAGCAGACAGTTGTAAAAACATATTGACATACATAATTTGGCTGTATGAGAGGAAATTCTTGCTGCATTGCACAGGATGACAGCTGGCACTGATCACAATTTCAAGTGACAAGTCAATACTCAAAAAATGGCCAAAAAAAAAGAGTATAATCTGGATTCATCCCAGCTTCTCCACTGTTGCCCACACAAGGGAAGGGACATGTGCATTCACACTAAGGTGTTGGCCACTACCTGCTTCAGAGTGCTGTGCCTACAGCACTGTGCCTGGGGACAGGCGTTGTACTGCCTGTAGGAACCACACGCAGGCTTCAGACACCTGCTTCATACAGAACTTCTGTCTGTGATGTTAGTGAAGTGCCATTGCTTAAAGCAGATAAAAACCAGCCTGAAGTAATTTCACAGGGCTGGGGTGAATCAGCATGCTGGAGGGGAGGTATGGGAAGCCTGGAGGCACTGTGGAAAGGAAGGACCTGAAGGCTGCAGATGGGTACCAGTGGTGACGGAGGCATTTCTGGGAGCTCCCTGCTTTCCCTCCCCCATTAATAGGGTGAAAGACCCAGTTCTGCCAGAGTGGCTACAACTGGGCAAATTCAGATTCTAATATCTGGATGTAGAATTATCCAAAGCAAAGGGACAACTGTTGCCTTAGAAGTGAGCTAGCAATTAAGGTATGTACATGGGATATGAAAACTTAGATATCAAGGAGGTGAAAGCCCTCAAGAAAACCATACATGATTTCCCAAGATTTTGCAATGCTCATCGTGACTAGACTCATAATAATTCAGTCTATTTCCCCCTGAAATCTGTGAAAATACTCCAGCTGAGTGCAGAAGGCATTGAAATTTGTATACAATAAGAATGTTACTTATGGTTAGTTGAAAAGCTACTACGGAAATCTCCACTTTGACCATTCTTTGATATAAACATCTTTGCTTTTGAAGAACTTCCATAAAAATATTTGCATGAATGTTTGTGAAGTTAAGCCTATGAGCAAGCATTGGCTAATCTGAAAATCAAATTTATTTAATGAGCAAAATAAATTAGTTCTGGGCAGAAATGGAAGTATTTTATTTATTAAAAAAGGGATTTTACACCATCTGTCAGGAAACTCAAACTAAACAATCTGCTCAGTTCGCAATAGATGTAAATTTGTGAAGCTCTGTGGATTTTGAGTGACCAATAGCACAGCTCAGGTTGAAGTGAAAAAATTACATACAGTTTATTCACAACTGATAAGTTGAAATTTGATCACAGAAATATTTGCCCAAAAGGTTACTCTAATTATCAGCTAGAAAAAAAGCCACAAACATGTAGAAACTGAGATTAAATCTGCTACATTTTTCAACCATATATTTAATTTATCATTATTACAGTGGTCTTGCTGCAATAACCCAGGATATTTTCCCTGGAAGGCATTCTTTTCTGCTTCTGCCCCTTGAAGCTCTATGTCATAGAGAAAAGTAGCCCAATTATATGTACAGTCTTGCTAAATATAAGCTCCCTTCTCACAGGGTGGTGCTAACAAGTTCTATTAACAGCAGTCATATTGGCAGAAATCATAATCTCTTCATTAAGTGGTCTAGAGTAGACAGTAATTCTGGGTTTACAGAGGACTCTGTTTTTGAACAGTGTTCTTTAATATTCTTTCTTTCTACTAAGATGTACAGCAAAGAGGAGAAAATCAAGATCAAAATATTTGAGGATATCTTGATATACCTTAGAGAGAATGTGCTTGCAGTGACTTAAGTTGCAGCTTTCAGAACAGGGATAAACACAGGGAATTACAGAATTCTTGTGAAAGACAGTGAACAAATCTCCAAGCTGAAGTTTTGCACCAGATCTCCTGAAACAAGTCAAGTCTTATCATCGCTAAACACAGCTCTGAGCCTCATTATAGAGCTCTATTTCCCTTTTGAAATAAATAAAATCAGTTTTGTCAAGCCAAAAATGGTGCGCAACAAATCTTCCAATGCTTTGTATGAATTATGACAGTCCTATCTGTTACCATTATCAGCTCTGGGATCATAACAGAATCTAAACTCAGCTTTTTCTGACATTAATCCCTGTGTGTCCAAGCTCTGAAACTAGCACAGCATGTCTGCAACGCATGGATTAAAAACAACACTTAAAGGGGTCAATCTGTATGAATTCTCAGTGCATCTGTTGTTTTTTTTCTAACTGGTCTTACATTCGATGTCCTTTCAAATTTTACATTCCAGAATCTTAATGTTTGCTCCAAAGTGGGCTGTAAAATAGCTGCAGAAAGAGGCAAAATGGAGGAATGACAGGAGATGGGAGAGAGAAAAAGGATATGATCTATATTTCTAATGCCTCATAATTACCAAAGTTCTAATGAAAGTTTATTCCATTATTATTTTGTCCACCTGTCTCTTCCCAGTCTTTGGTTCTGTCCTTACAGACTGTGGCAATGCTGGTGGCATAGGGAAATTGCTGGCAAACTCCATCTCCAGTAAATCACCTTCCAGTCAACATTGGTTTTTACTGCCTGGATCCCCGGAGCTGGGTCAGGTCAGGTCATGGAGAGCAGGGAGAGTCTGGCTGAACGGGTGAGCTGTTGATGTGCTACTGCTTTCTTTGGGCCTGAATTTGTAGCCACTCCCTCTTGAGAATTCCTCATGAAGGCAGTGGTAATTCCAAACTCAAGCAGCTGCAAAACTGAGCTCTAAATCAATTCTACATGTCTCCTTGTCAATATTGTGCTACTGCTTATTACAGCATTGACAGAGAGGCTTATGTATGCATGGCACTTATGTTTGTCATAGGAAGAAGTAAAAAAAAATGATTACTAATGCAAACTGAGTAGGTGCTGCGGAGCAGGGGGGCAGGGGGAAGAATACCTGCTAAGTTTCTGACTTTTTTAATTCCAGAAACTCTCAGTACCAGATTTGTTGGAATATATGAATCTTCAAGAATGTATGAATCTGGAATTTATCTGGAATACATAAATCTTCACGGATCCCGGGCAAGCACTTTGGAAGGGATTTCTAAGTTTTATTTCCTCCGTCAGATCTTTCATGTAAAATTAAACAGTGCATAGTGGAAATGAAGAACTGAATCCTTCTAAGAAAGAAGCTGAATGAATCAGAGAAAAGAATCTTGCAGAAGCCTTTGACAAGGTCGCTGGTGCTAGAAACCTCCTAGCACCAGAAAAGTTGGAAAAAAGTCAACTCAAGTCATATGTATTAGTTCTTGACCTGGATTTGTATTTCTGTCCTTTTAAAATATTAGTGTCATCACTCTGTCAGCATCAGTCTTCTCCTTTATGGATGTTCAAGGCAATGGAGTTCAAGGGAAAACTTTACTGAAATAATCCCTCTTTTTGCTGGCACTGTATTTCTTTCATTTAACAACAAATAAGATGTACATAGCTCAGTCTCCCAGTGGAACCACTAACACAGCTCACTGGCTCCTGAGGGCCTAAATTACAACATGAGATTATAAACATACAGCAACTCAGATCCTGCATGTATTAAATTCTTCCTCTATACCAAGGCTTAAAGATAGGACTTGGAGATGCTGGTGATGGGTCTGTTCATCTTGAATCAAAGGACTATGCTTGTCTCCTGTGGGTAGATAATATCATTCTTCCTTCAGAAAATCCAAACAAGTGTTGCTTTCTTCTAATTGTAGCAATACAGAGGGGAATTCCAAGGCCTGGGTTAGCAGAGATGTCAGCAGCACAGGTCTCAGCTTTGCACTCAGTGCATGCCTGCATTTTCAGGTGTGCCTCCTCCTCCCCAGGAGTGGAGGAGGTAGAGTTGGGGCTGTAGGCCACCCAGGAGGGGACAGTAAGTCACATGGACAGCAGAGGTGAGGTACGTGCATTGAGTTACTATGACTTCTCAACCAATGCACCTGCAAGTAAATTGGTGTCTTTGGTTTCTGTTGTTTCTTTGGGTCAAAGGACTCATGTCCCTATCTCCTAGGACAGAAAATTCTGTTCTCTGAAAACTTGGAGCCACACTAGATGTAAACTCTCTGTTTGTAATTACATTTAATAGGTTTCACCGATGCACGTTCTCTGTCTAAAGAACTTTAGTTCATTCAAGGATGTCTTTGCTGAAAACAAATCACATTTTACCATGAGCAAGAGAGAAAAAAAAAAAAAAAGAAAAAACCAGGTCTAATGCAGTATTAATAAACCTAACTTGAAGCAGCAGGTTCTGTTCCAACAGCTCTAAGCATTCAAACACGTACATTTTTAATCAGCTGCTGATTCTTATTGAAAAATGTACAAATACAACTTTCAAGAGAGGATTACACAACAAGCTTCAACTTGTTTCATTAATTACTTTTCTTTTTCCAAAGGAACAGCAGAAAATTGCTGGCAGGAACCTCGGTGAACCATGTCCATGGGCCATTAAGAATGGATTAAATTTACTTTTATAACCTCATTGATTCAAGATTTTTTATTTCTTTCTTTTCTGAGGTGAGTTGACTTGGAAATGCTATTCAGAAATTATTCTTTTCCTGCAGTGAAAGTGCTAAGAAGAAAGAACACATTATTGGATTTTGTTGTTCTTTAATACTGAAAATGACAAAGGGAAATAAAGCTGAGGAAAGCTAAGCTCATGTATTATATGCCATCAGGCACAACACCTCTAGTTATGCTTTTGTCTAGTAACGAATAAATTCTACTGTCACTTGCTTTGACCATTATTACAAGCATTTAATTAAGAGGCGATGGTCAAAATAAACTACATAACCGGATTATAATGTCCTGTAGCAGGAGTTCTTCAGAGATATTTAGGGAAGAGAAATGTTGACTGTATTGTTCGACCTCTTTCAAAAATGTAGAAAATATTTTCCACTTGCAGGATTAATTGCATTAAGACCACTGTTACCATACTCAGGTCAAAATCACCAGTCAGTTTGTATGTCTCCTTGCAGGGATTAATAGAACAGCAGCTCCATTCACATGCTTAAGAAAGTAATGAAGATCTACCATGCCATCATAGTTTTCCTCACTTTTCAAATTTTTAGTTGGAATGTATAATATAGTTTGGAGGTAAAACAGTACAGTTGAAGTTTTTGGCCAACAATTAATTTTATTACTGACTAAAATCCAAACCTTTCACCTAAAGGGATACATCGTAGCACTAACTGTTATCTTGCTGATGTTCAAAGCGTTGAAACATGCAAACATGTATCTACTATGAAACACGTGCATTGGCTTTTTTATAGAAGGGATTATTGACATGATTAAAACTGAATTTATGCTTAAATATGTTGCAGGATGACGGCTAGTCCCAGGGATATTTCTGAGTTACTCTATTTGCGTATGATTATGACAGAAAGCATTCTGTAATGCAAATGAAGTATTTTTACAAATTTCAAGGTTGTTAGTGGGATAAGGAATAGTTTTGGCTCATGTTAGAGAAGTGCTTTGGCAGAGAGTAATGTGATATCACTGCAAAATGTGACAATGATTTGCAGTTTTAAGAATGCATGATATTACCTGAACCGGTGAATGGGGCTGCATCCAGCTGGTGGCTGGTCACTAGTGGTGTTCCCCAGGGCTCTGTGTTGGGTCCAGTCCTGTTTAACATCTTTATTGATGTTTTAGATGAGGGGATTGAGACTATCATCAGCAAATTTGCTGATGACACCAAGTTGGGAGGGAGTGTTGACCTGCTGGAAGGCAGGAGGGCTCTGCAGAG
>JAWWEV010000115.1:82858735-82899464 GCA_035583235.1 Hafferia zeledoni | reverse complement strand
TGAGGGAGCTGGGGTTGTTTAGCCTGGAGAAGAGGAGGCTTAGAGGTGGCCTCATCACTACTCTCTCTCTATATAGATATAGATATAAACTATGAACAGACCAGAGCAAACTACTCCCCCAGCATCAAAAAACCCCCAACCAACCCCCAAGAGAAATCTGTAATTTCCTCCCTGTGCAATTATATTTGCAGACAGGAGATGGCAGTGTCGCACCTCAGCTGGCAGCAAGGTGACAGTCTTTTCCCAGCGAGGCAGAGGCAAGAGGCTGTATGACTCATGCGGGAGGAATGGGACCTTCTCCATGGCGAAGAACACTCTCTCCTTGTCCTTTGTTCAAAGAAGGAAGTTGGGGGGTAGTAGTAGCTCCCAGAAATCTCTTTACAGTCAAAGAAAGTTCCCAGGAAAAAGGTCTGCAGTATGTCCCAAAGCAGCTGTGATCCTCTTCCCTCCTCTCTCTCTCTCTCTGAAGCTCAGGGTGCCCAGACGTGGAAAGGGGAAAGCAAAGAGCAGTGCCAGAAAAGAGCTTTCACCAGCTCAGCAAACGGGGGGTTCTAGTCCAGCAGCTGCTCCAAAAATGAAGTTCTGCCAGCATACAGAAAAAAGCCTCTCCCCCTCACAGGTGCCGGGGATCTGTTTCTCACCTCCACCCCACCATTAAGTTGGAATCTAGAGTCGTTAGCCACTCCTTTGTTCTAGGTCCTGGCACTTCAACTCCTAAAACCTTTGTGTTGGTGGAGAGAGAAATATTCCCTGAAGGACCACTCCCCCTCACCTTTCTTTGAACCTTTATCAGAACAGATGACAAAAGACAATCAAATTGTAGCTTTCCATTTTGGTATTTTAATGATCTTGATACAATTCTTAAGACAGGTGATAAAACATTATTAATCAAATACATAATAATATTCATTAGGAAAATTACTTTAGAAATGCATTGAGGGTGAAAATTACATTCACATGCACAATTACGAAGAAAGCAATGTAACAAACTGTACTGTTGAATAAATAATTCTGTGAGTGGAAAGGGTTTTGTTTAAAAATGAGAGCTGCAATAGAATTTAACCTGTTTGTTTCCAGTATTTTCTGAATGCAGATTTACATATTGTTCTTTACTGCTGTGTCCAGTTACTTCTCTGAATTTCTGAGGAACATGGAACACATGGCCATAAGGACTGCTGGCTTGGATTGCACCACAGATCAGTCTAGCCTGAAAGACTGGCTCCTTCAGGGAAAGAGAATAAAATCTGGGACAAGACTGTATGATAGCCCCCTCAGAATTCTTTCAATTCCTTTCGTTCCTGTTTTCTTTTGCTACACAATAATTTCCATGAACAATCACTGGGCCAGATGTGACCATGAGAAATATTGAACCATCATTCCCCAGTCACCCCTTTTCATCCCCTTCATGACTGTATATAACATTACACTCCTCCTCTGCCCCAAGTTGTTGCTTTTCCAGTCTGAGTGCTAATCTGTGTTATATCTCTTTGTAAAGGAGTTGCTTTATTCCTCAGATCAATTTTGTCACCATTTCTGTAATCTCTCTTTTGTGTTAGACCCCTTTTGAAACTGGATGACTAAAACAACATGCATTACTTAGAGGTTGGCCAGATCATGGATATGTAGAGTGACGTACTGGTGTCCTCTGCTTTATTCTCCATTCCTCCCCAATAATCCTGCTCTTCTTTTTACCTTTCTGATCACTGCTGAGCCAGTATGATCAGAGAGCTGTTGATGGTCTCAAAGACACTTTTGCCACTTAGAGCAGTTAAATTAGAGTACATCAATGTGTATGTAGTCTGAGGGGAATTTTCCCCTTTGTTCATGACTCCATGTACATCAACAGTGAATTTCATCTGCTGTGTGTCATTCAGATCTGCAAAATTATTGTGCATTTTGCAGTGCTTTGCAAAATACTTCAGGTTTAACTCTCTCAACTAAGTGTGTCTTACTAGCAATATTTTCACCTCACTACACCGACAAGTATCCTCACGGATACTGCTGCAGATCTGCCGGCACTATGAAATAACTTGTACTCAACCTATTTTCCCATTTTGGACCCAACTTAATTCTTATCCAAGGGCAACTGCACATCATTAATGACTGTCTTCACAGATACTTTTATGATGATCCAAGGGGTTTTCCCAACAGAATTTTGGCTTCTTCAAAGATGTCTTATGAAGTATTATTTTCTTCAAAGTGTTAAAGACTGAACAGGTAGCATTTATCTACTATTTCTATTATTTATTGGTTTATGACTTTTTTTACTAATTAACCTTGATTAACTATCTTGCTGGCTCATAGTTTCCAGGATAATATACGCAGTTTTTAAAGAATTTTTGTCAGTGTTGCTGCTTTGATCCTTCTGGTGATTTAAGCTATAGGTTACATGCTGTAGTTACTAGTTCAACAGTTCCACATATGAAGCCTTTTCCAGGGTTCTTGGATAAATGCCATCAGGTATCTTGGTTTGATACCATTCACTTTATCGTTCTGCTCTAAAGTTTCTTTTATTAGATCATTTGTTCTTTTCCTTCACCTTTCAAAGTACTACCTGCAGAGCCTGGCCTGATACAATTTCTTGCTTAGTATAGTGTGCGCTATTCCATTTAGTCCTCAGGAATTCAGACCCTCACAATGTGAAATTATTCAATTATTTGCAGTGTGGGTTTTTATAAAGGCTCATCACAGCAGATAAAACTTACCCCAGGCTAATGGAATATTTTACTGAATATCTACAGGTTTCTTATTAAACCAAGAAGATTTTAGTTGAACCACATTTTTTAACGGCTTAATGATTACATTTTTGGGTTAAACACATTAAAAAGCAACAGGCAGACAATGTAGCTGGAGGAAAACTGACAACTTTTCCTTCCAGTTGACAAATAATTTCCCTACTATTATTCAGTCATCCTCTCCTGAACTGATTCATAATTTGGTACTTCAATAATATCGCATATGCATTTTAACCAGCTTTCTCAGTGAAACATATTTTTCAACAGAATGTCATTCTAACTTGAATATCAAGAAGTTGGAACTCAGGAAAGAGAATATATTAAAACAGAATGGACTAATTACATACAGCTGTAGGTATTTCAAAGCATTAAAAGGTTTTATAGTTCTGGATTTGTATTGACAGAAAGAAACACAAAGGGAAGAAAATCAGAAGTCTTAGCTCTACTTCCCTCAGATTAAATTTTGCAGCTGGGGATTTGGTATCCAAATACGTTGTGTTCTAGCCTAGGACATGTGGAAAGGCCTGTACTCTCTGCACGCCTGACTCTCCCAGAGGATCTTATTGTCATACTATTGCAAAGTTTTAAAAGAAACAGGAAAAAGAGCAAACTTAATAAATGTAACCCCAACTGCAATAATGAAGTGTTGCTTTTGGCTAGTGTAGTTATGTGGTTTCACATATTTCAGTTTATTCTGATTTATTGTATTGCCTTGCCTTCTTTTTCTTTTAGGAATATGTAACAGATTGTGCTCCATTTTAAATCTGAGTTATATGGTCTGAAATACCACTGGGTTAGGAAATAGGCTTGTGTGAATCAATAGAGATTCATTGACTTTCTCTGATTTATGCAAACTGACGATCTGACTCAGTGTGTTGAATATGGTGATGAGTTACGGCAAACAGAAATAATACTATGCTTTTCCTCTAGGAGACGTCTCACAGAACCTAAGCTGGCATATTTTTGGTACATGCAGAATGTATTTTTGGGAGCGAAAAACTGTCTGTGTTTTCTTAGCTTGATCTACATGCAGCACCCCTTCTTGCACAAGCAAGGTAGTCCATAATGGGAGAAGTCTTTGTAGATATATTTCCCCCTTCCAACACCACAATATATGATTAATACAATACCATTTTCTGATAATTTCCCGTGCAGACCAGATACTTAGTCTGCTCCTTCCTTGTTTGGTGATTAAAATGATTGGTTTGTTTTCTTTGTAAAAAAATTTTCCACATTTGACCTTGATGTCAGTTCATACAATATTTTGTCCATCCAAAAATGTGGTCTTGAAGTATTTTAATGTAGCCCTTATGATCTTGAAGTATTTTAATGTAGGCCCTCAAGAGAGGGTAATCATAGGTATTGTATTATTTCCATAAATTTATAAAACAGCAATTAATTGCTTGTGCGGGAATACCAAAGACCATTCAGCATAGGAAACCGCAGTGCTTAACCAATAGATTATATACTCCTTAGAAGATATATAATCCTCAATACATTTGACTTGTTTTACAGCAGGCTCTGGAGACTCTAGTCTAAGTATCCCCCAGTTATTCTTTCTGAAGAAAATGAGGAAATAACATGTATCAGTAAGATATCAAACATGACATATGACATTCAGTTTCTGCTAGAATCTGCTCTCATTAATAAGAAGCTGTGCACATATGAATAATTATGCTTTGTCACTTCAACTTGAAGATGGAGAGCAGTTGACGGGTGGAAGATATTGCTAAAGGAAAGATGCATTCTGCCTTTTGGCTGTATTTGAGAAACTATTCCTTTCTGAATGATATTTCTTAGTGAAATAGGTATTTACAGCTATGTATTACAGTACAATCACCTTAAACCAAATGATCTGTTGGTGTGACCCAAGTCATCACTGCCCCTAATGGAAAAAGCCCATAGTTGCAGAGACAGAGAGCTTGCCTAGTGCTAACAACGGCCAAATATTTGCAATGTAAGCTAAAGCCATCTTGCACCTGCTCACCTCAGCAGCCACTGTGCAGCAGGTCTGAGAAAGTTCATTTGCAGGCAGTAAGGTTTATTATTGTACTTAGTTCCTCAGCTGAGACTTCCTGTGATGGCTCCAGTTGCATGGTTCTGGTTTCTGTCCTCTGAGTTCTTCCTCATTTGGGATTAGATTGAGACCAAAATGCATCTTCAACCTTAGTACCAGGCCTGAAATTTTTTCTGGCTCTCTTTTTTAGTCCATGAAGTAAATCACTCAATGCAATTAAAAGTCTGTTTCAAGACTCTTAGGGGCAGAAACAAAATATGATTTAAATTGAAAATCAATCCCATAAAGTTAGGTCTGTTATTGTTCTGTGCACAGCACCAGGGAGCATGCAACAAAACTTTAAATGCAACGTTAATGCCCATTAGGGAAGGCTCAGTTCCAGATGGAGTGCTGTAGACATTTAATGCATCACCACCTTGAGCAGAGAGCTTTCTGAAACTATCCAATGAAAAAAGCCAGGTACTGGTGATATGGTCAAATCTGGATCAAGTATCTTGCTGAGGGCTTCAGGGGGGTGCTGGTGCCTGCTGAGAACACAGAGGTGGAGGATGGAGCATCACTATCCACCAGTGCCAGAAAAGCAAGTCTCCTGTCTCCCTCTAGGAAGCTGATTCCTGAGGTAAGAGGGGATGGAAACAGAAAGGAGGACATGGGGAAGGCTTTGAGAGACCCATCAAGATACCGACCCTTATAAAATCTGTGCCTTTGTGATATTCTCCCACAGTAACTATGGACTTGGAAAAGAGAGACATTTTGAGTTATTTAGAGTTAGTTCAAATTGAGTTATTTAGAAGTTAGTTCAAGACTGGTTGGGCTAAAAAGACACAACACATCATGGAACATTGAATCTGGAAAGATAAGCTAGATCCTTGTTTTAGAATTTAAGGCTTTTAATGTATTTTATATTAGGTAGCTTTGAAATATAGGACTAAATGAGCAATGGAAGCAAAGACCAGAAATGCCTATACCTTCTCAAAAGGAACTGCTGCAATCATGGGTTTAAACTGTCCTTCTCTCTGTTCATCAGCCATCTGGTCTTCAGGGACAATCCTGACAGTGCTTTGCCTACCTCCTGGCTTAAGGCACAGGGACCTGAATCCCATCAGGCAAAGACAGACTTATTCCTGTATGGGTACTCTAATTACTAAGCCAAAATGTAAAGTTATTTCACATCCTCCAATCTCCTCATCCAGGAGTTCTATTGCAAAACAAAGAAAAGTTTCTCACTGAATTTTAGGGGTCTTTCCCCATCAGATGAAGTCCCACTTATTTGAAGGGAGGCCCCACTTAGGCAAAAGGAGGCCTTATCTTTGAATACTGACTTGCTAAGGAGTTAAGCTCTTGGCTGCTCATCCTTAGACAGTTCAGAGGATGAGTGTGAGATAAACATTCACTGTCAAAGGGAAGGAGAGCTATCAAGTGCATGCAGTTAAAGGGCTGGAATAGTTAGTACAATTGCTGCTTGAGAAGAGGGTTTTATGACAGTCGTTTGGGATTCAGATCACTAAATACTCTCCAAGTCCTGGTTTTGGGCCCTTCTTTTATAACCTAACACTTTGTTGTAATTGTCAAATCCAATAAGTTACAAATATGTATGCCAAGAAAGATGTATAGCTAGCAGACTGTATACACCATAATTTATTATTTGGAGATGCAAGAAGTCTGTAGTAATGATACAAACTCAGTGACTATAGCATAGTATCTAATAAATCTAAAGACAATCTGGGTCATGCAGATCTACATGTAGATCTGATAATAAGTACATTGTTTACAATTGGAAAGGTGAGTTCATTATTGTATAAAGTATACATTCATTCAAAGGTATGCACACCTGAGCAACAGAGAAATGTCTGCCCTTTCCAAGAGTCTATATCATCCAGTCTAGGCTACAGAAACTATAAAACAAATCTGGGGTGCAAAGCACAAAGTTGCAGTGAATTGCATTGTGGCAGATGTATTGAGCAGTCTGCATTTGGAAAGCAAGAAGAGGAAGGCGTGATTTGATAAGAAGGAATCTGATCACTTGACAAATTTAGCTCTGATTTATCCAGAGGAAATTAGATTTTTTTTTGCAATGGGGCTAAATATTCTTCAGTTTTTACATCACTGGTCTGAAGCTATTTATATCATGTCAGCTTGACATTCCTTGACAGGTTAATCAGGCTCATAGTCTCAGTAAGATTTTAATAGTCAGAAATCAAAACAAAGCAACTTTATTTCAATGTGCTTTAACACCAGCAATGGAAACACCAGGCAGACATATGTCAGCAGCTTGTAAAGTTAATGAGGCAATGTGGACAGTAGCAGCTTGAGAGAGGTTGAAAGGACCATTACTTATTTGGACACCCTACTGGTCTTCATTTGTGATTGAGCCCTGAGATTCAACACAGACAATTAACAGAAAGCTAGGTATGGATATTTGGGAACAACCATATTTAAACTTTAGAAAGTGCAAAGTATTCTTTTTATCTATCTGTATTTGGTGATATTCATTGAAGGTAACAGCTCAGGTGTTATGAGTATTATTTGGAGGTCAGTTTTTCAGTTTCAAATATTAAGCAGTTTATTTAGGATTTGCACTAAGTGATATGGATTAAAATTTCTGTAGGATTTCTTGTTTCAAAGGATTGATGGAAATAAGACCTTTAAAAATCTGAACTTCAGAATCTGTTTAAAGCATAGGATTAATCTGCTTAATCTTGTAAAATTTGCTTCTTGTGCTGTTTAGATTTAAAAAAGTGATTAATGTAAACTAATTTATTCATTCATGCATTAATTAAAAAAATTAAAATACAGCACCAGCTAATCTTCTGGACCCTAATTCTGCAGATCATAACACATTTTAAATTCAATTTCACACCCAGATCAATACCTTGAAATCAAGATTGTTTAAAATCTATGCTAAATAATTTTAAAACACCTTGTGGAGAAAATTACTAAAGCCACTCTTTATTAATAAACATGCTGTTATTCATAGACATGTATGGGAAAACAATCAGGCTCATACAGAATCAGTAACTGTGCAAGGAGAGGGTAAGAAAAGTACGGAATAATTCTCTCTTAGGATTCAGTTATTTTTGGTTCTGTGAATTTCCTGAGTTATATGTGGGGTTTGGGGCTTCAGTGACCATCAGAGAATGCCTTTTCCATCTCTTTCTTCAGACTGTCCTTAGCTGCCCATAAACTTTGCACCCATAGCATCCTTTGCAAGGAGTTCTGATGGCCAGGTGTCTGGTGTCAGACTTTTTTTCCTTTGACTCTCACTTCGTCTTTTCTTTGCTATCTTGTACTTTTTCCTGTGTCGCAAAAAGGGACAACTCTCTCTTTTCCAGACTGAATCCAGTTAACTCAGTCATTCAAATTCATAGGAGGCATTTTATTTGTTTAGTAGGACTGAAAACTACAATAGTCATAATTAGTTGCAAGAAGAGTTTTAGGATATTTTATATTAAAAATAGTGTCTGGGATGTGGAAAGATAATACAATGAAAAATATTTGGGGATAAAATTACAATTGTATCCCTGTTAGCTACATTTCAACTCTGACTGCCTCAGAATTTGCCTCTGTCACTGATTTAATGAGGGATTCTTCCCAATCTCACTCTCTTTGAAAAAGTTATTTTTTCGTCTTGAAAAAACATAAGAGGGATGCTACTTTACTTGCCTTTTTATTAACAGTTCCAATGTAGTTAAAATATGTTGAGTATTTAGGACCATACTATATCTAAGTGGTAAAAACATATATTTCCTTTTTCCTTTCTAAGTACTACAACCATTGAAAAGAGAAAATGAGGAGAACAGAAATAAAAATAATATTGGTTTTGTGACTAAAGTATGGAAGAATATTAAACTCTTTTTGCTTTTTATCCGAGTTTTTCCTAGGAGAGATCCAGTTGCCTGTGGTTTTGTCTGTAATTTCAAAAATAGTAGAAACACGACCTAGTCTGATGTCAAACAGAAATGACTATGGCACTGAACTAACATTCAGATTTGCAGAAATCCCATGCTTAAATCTGAGATGTCAATCTAGATTTAAGGTTTTGTCTTATTAAAAATAACCTGGTTAAAACAAGAGTTTATATCAATCTTCTATTTCAGTTAAATGCAGCTGACATTTAATGCAATGTTTCTAGGTATTTATATTGTATGGAGAAGTAAAGCTCAGTTTTGATAGACCATATTCTATTCTTAGAAGAAGAGAATGAATAATTCTTCAGATTAACTGTTTCTAGAGAATATAGCTTTGTTTTACTTTAACAGGTCAATTTCTCTCTAAATTATCTGTAATTCAAGTCCGTTCTATAATGCTCCCTGAATGTGTTACTCTATTGATGGACCACAACTTTACAAACTGAAATGATGCTTTTTAGATTACGTGGCAGTGCTGATAAGACATAAGGTACTTGTCCTGTTCCCTGATTACCAAGCATGCACAGACTTTCAAGCTCAATGCCTTCTAACATTACATTTAAATTTGTTTTTTAAAATTACTTATGAACGTAACTTTGAAATCCATTTTCCATGAACATGAAATGCAATCACTTGCATATTTTCCAAAAATAAATCCAAAAGGAGCATTAACATAACTAAAGCTAATTAAATTGCTCTTAAAAATGTCAGTAGAAAATCTCTGGTATTATTTTCCCAGCTTCTAGTTGAAGACATTAAGGGATTTTATGTAAATATTATTGAAAAGTGATATCCTCTCCTTTTGCAATGTAGACACACTGCTCATTGTGTCCTAATCCAAATGCTGAGCTGTTCAGTATTTCTATGACAATTTCTATATGGGAAACATATATTTCACTTGTAAGGTATCTGCTTAAGGATTCATTCCTATAGATTAGTAACCACTCAAAATGATGTTGTATACAGAATTGTGCCATGATTTAATGAAAAAAAAAAAATCACATTTCTAGATTGCTCATTTTCATACAGAAGTGAGCAAAACTTGATTAGACTTCTAAAGACTTGTGAGCTATTATCATTTGAGGGGAGTGTTTTTTTGAACTTACCAACACATTTTTTTGAAGGTAAGGTTTATGCATGATGAGTGCCCCTCTCTGTTTTTGCCACTAAGTTATAAATTCATCTCTTTCTTTTCAGCTTGGTGTGTTTCTGCTCACTTTGTATCTGGGAAAAGTCCAAATAGTCCCACACTTTGGGCTGAGTCCTTGGATGATTGAAAGAGTGCTTCCTGGCACGCTCTTCTGACTGTGTCCTGGAGACCACAACTTGACTTTGGAAGAGATACCTTTCCTCTGTTGTGTACTTGAATAGAGACTTGTCTGTTTTATTCTTTTGCCCTGACTAATTAACTCAGAAACCTATGATATTCCAAATCTTTGGTTTAGCAGAGGCCATGTACTGGAGCCAGTGATGTGGAAGAAGTGAGGAACTCATGTATTTCAAAATACGAGCAGTCTGGCTGCAGCAGTCTGTTAATGAGGTGGTGAGGGGCCAGAGACAAATGGTGAGGAGGCAGAGATTGCAATTCATTTGGGAACAAGCAAAGGGGTAGAAAGAAACCATGCTTGAAAACCACGAATGAATTTGCTTTCTGTGTCTAGCAGGAGGTCTGTGTGAATGTCTCAAGTTTCCTTGGTCTGGCTTTACATGTGGGGTCTGCAGGGGCAGAAGAACCTGCATGGCTCCAAAGCCTTTTTGGGGCAGGGAGGCATGACAGCAACAGTGAAGGATGTTTGTGCAGAAAGAGAGTCATGGAGAAGGGACACTATGTAACACACAGCCATGAGAAACCCAATCTGCCTTATGTCCAGATGTGTACAGAAGAGGTATACTACCTGGGACAAGTACTATGACTCTAGACTGCCATCCATATATATTAGGAAAGAATTAGCTGACTGATCTGTGACACTTTGGGAAAGCCTGTAATTACACCTTGGGTTCTTAATTTAAGAGAGGAAGCCCAGCCTGAAGGACAGCAAACCCATCTTTTCCCTTAGGAGCTTGTTTCAATGGCTTTATTACTGATCTCATTTAAAGTCTATGGTATATTCTAGATCTGCTTTACATTGATGAAAGCTATTTTCCCTTAGATCCATCTTCCCAAGTACTTTACATAAACTGTTCTCTGCTGTTTCATAACACTGAGGTCCTAGGATTCATCTATGCTAATGAATGTTTCTTACTTAAATTTTTCACCTCTTGTACCATGATTTGTTCAAAGATTCCCCAGAAAATACAGCAGAAACTCTTAAACTTGGCCAACCAATGTCACAAGACATGGCAACATATGCCCATGCCAAGACTCCTGGAATCTGAAAACATGAGAATCTTTACTTAAAAGGATTGCACATCTGCTAACTTTCAGGGAAGAGGACAGAGCTCTTCAGAGATTCAAAAATACAAATATCATTCACTATTGCAAACATAAAAATGATAGAATATGTTTTTACAATGACCACGATATGCTGCTTCTCTCACTGGCTGATTTTTTTTTTTTTTTTTTTTTTTTTTTTTTTTTTTTTTTTTTTTTTTTTTTTTTCCCCTGGAATAGTGTTTACCAGATTTTCTAAATTGCTGAAAAGACCCTTTGCAAAAGTCAGTCTGGTTTGCAGCATAGTTACTGTTGAACTGATGTAATTTTTCCAACCATGCAAACTCAAGAATGAATTACAAAACCCACTGGTGTCTGTTCTTTGACAAAATCTCCAAATAATAGAAAAAAATTCCTTCTCAAATGTAAGATTCAGCTCCAGGTTAAGACATGTGAGAATAGTTGTTGTCAACTAAAGTACCTAAGCTCCCACAAAAGTCAATAACCCTGTTGTAACTGTGGACTCTCAAGAGACTTGCAGCTGACCATCTGTCTGTGGCAGGAATTCAGGTACCTCAGCTTTCACATCTATAGCTATTTTAAGTGTCTGATGGTATTTAAGGCATCTGGAAAAAACCTAGAAATGTAACTAAAAGGAAATCCTTTTCTGTAGACATATGTGGAGGCTCAGTGTCATTGCTAATGACATTATTTCATAATGCACTCAACAACTACATTTAGGCAACAGAGCTGACAAGCACAGTGACGAGATTTTTTTTTCCATTAGATTTACAAAATAATTTCAATTAATTTGCTCCATTGAGAACAAAAGAGCATCTCAATGCAGCATTAGAATGACATAAATAACCAGATAGATTCAGTGACAATAAGGTCAAGTGTGAAAATGAATCAATACCATTCAATGTAGGTTTCAGTAACTGCTCTTTTTTTTTTTTGTTTGATATTTCTATGATAATAATTTGTAAAGTTTTCAAGCAATTTTTTTCATGCATTAGAAACAGAGAAATTATGTGCAATATGCATGGTAGGACTTATTTCATAGCCATGAGTTTCCACAGTTAATTACTACGCTTTTAATTTTTGCAATAACTGAAAAGTCCTCTTTCCAAGATTTAAAAACCTCAAATCAGCATTAGCAATGTGATGGAGACTTGGCAACAAGAGGACCAGTCCAACAAAAGATCAGTTAGTCAGCTATTTATAAAAGCTCATTTCTGCCCTTCTCTGCTGTAGCAAATACATCTTCAGCCTTTTCCAAGCTCTCCCACTTCCCAAACAGATGGGTGTTTTAGCAATCCTGGAAGGTCCCCAAATTCAGGCTATTTTGGAATGAGAAAAGGAGTAAGCTTTAAGTCTTGGAGTGCTCACTGAGAAGGCTCTGCCAGACACAGCCTTCTTCTTTGTGCAGGAGAGGATCGAACTCCAGCTTCCTGCTGACCACTTGCTCGGAAATCTAAAACAGGAAGAGCATTGCCCTCTGGAGAAAACCGACACTGGCAATTTAAGGCTATGTGTGTTATAATCAGATTCTTTGAACCAACTGGACTAAATAATACTGTGTTTCTGAGTCCCCATGTGGGGTAATTAATAGTAGATTTATTTGCAATATAATGTACCCCTGACAAGACTGTGCATGACACAAGCCTAAAATGTGTTGGATACACTTATGGGCCAAATCTGTCCTTAGTAAAAATCAGCATAAAGCTACTACTAGACATGATTTAAGATGATTTCCATGAGGTAATGCTCTCATTCAAAATTTCCCAATTTCTCATTTTTTATGGAAGGGTTTGAAGTTAAGTACATTTCATATATTTTCTTTCTTCTTTTTTTTTTTTCTTCTTTTTAAGAGTAAAAAGAAAAATTTACTTTGAGGAAAATGATTGCACAAGCCCTCCCCCTCCTGTTTTGATTATTTCTCAGGAGAAATTGAGCATATTTTTCATCTCTTTGGTTTCATTAGATAGACATAGTAGAGAATGTTCTTTGCGAACACAGTTTTTGCTTATTAGCTCTGGATTTGAATCATCTTGTCATGGTTAGGGCATACAGCTTTAAAAAATAGCTTTTCTTTTCTACATTACTAATAATAGATAAAAGCTTTGTTAAGTTTATGGTTGCTCAAGTAAATTGTTTCATTTTTAAAATTGCAAAGCAAAAGCATAAGACAAAGGTGGCCTGAAACACTTTGAAGTGTTGCCAGTCTTCTTCCCCTTTTATAGGTGACCAAGTCTTTCCAAATAATTTAGGGAAGGAGAATAAACAATATTATTTCTATATAGCTCTAGGTCACTTATTCTGTTTTACACCAGACTACGGGAAATTCTTTTGATTGAATTCCATTAAGGTGATTTGGACCAGAAACTGCAGTCTCCGTCAGTGGAACAAATATGGTATTTTATTATAAAAACTGAGATCTGTTTAGTGTATTTCTAATTGATGTTTCCAGATCTTTCCATATACACCATGTCTTGGTTATTAGAGGTTGCCTATGGAAAAGAATACTTCACAGCCAGAAGGACTAATGAACTGGGCCATTTCAGGTTACGTTATAATCATTTTTGTCAAACTTTCTTGGAACTATCACTAGAGCATTAAAAATTTGCTAATGCAAAAGGGAAAAATTGATGCTTGGGGTAAGATTCTTCCAATACAAACTCAAAATTAATTAAAAACCTGCAAGATAGTCAGGACCTAGATAGCAAATACTTGGCTTCAGAAGGTAGAAGTGATCTATTTTGCTTATTAATTACCAGTGATACAAAGAAAATAATTATGACACAATCTCTGTTTTATTTCTTTTCCTCTTTCTCCTCCCCTCCTCCTCCCC
The DNA here is from genome assembly GCA_035583235.1 of Hafferia zeledoni. Lineage (NCBI taxonomy): Eukaryota > Metazoa > Chordata > Aves > Passeriformes > Thamnophilidae > Hafferia > Hafferia zeledoni. The sequence goes on along the minus strand of JAWWEV010000115.1, from coordinate 82,885,582 downwards.
CTCCCTTCTTATGATATATTTTCTGAATACAGCTGGACTATGACCTCTTCTGACTGGAAACTCTAAAAAAGGTTTTAAATGTAAGGAATATCCTGTGTTTCTTTAGACTTTGCTTGTTTCTGTTGCAAGGCTCTAAAACCTGCAAAAGTACTCAACCACAGTAATAATTGGCCAGAATAGATACTTTGTGCATGAAAATCCAGTAAGATTTTATATTAGCATAGAGTGCATTGTGGCCATGAACTGTCATGTTCCTAAATGACTATAGCAACATCACTTTCTGTCTGAGTGTAGTTTTGCTGTTTTCAGGAAATAGTGCTCAATAGTTTAAGGAAACAGTTACACAAATGATTTCATACAGAAATGCTAGTTAGGAGATCATATCCTGCTAAAAACAGGTCTCCATGGCTCAGGTTGTGAAATTGTCTAGAAAGTACTTTCCTCTAATTGATATTAAAATCAGTACCTGAGTGAAACAAAAGTGAAGAACAAATACTTGTGTTGGTTCAATTAGCTTAAAAGTAATCCTGAAATTACATCAGAGTAAGGTAAACATATTTCTTTTATCATTCTGATAAAATCATGCCATGATTTTTTGTCACCTGAATAAGTCCATACAGTACCTGCTTTTAAAGCCAAAGTTTTCTTTACTGTAGTGTAGTAAATAATCTAAAAATCAAAATCAGCTGAGATGAAGGTAGTCTTGTTAGTACAAACCTGGCTGCTTTTTTTTTTTTTTTTTTTTTTTTGTTTATATGTATATGGAATTAGTATTTTGTTATTCCTTGTAACATGAATTTTAAGTTCTGTAAGCTAAGAGGAATAAAAACCAAAATAAGGCAAATCCAGCTCTTTCAGTAGATGTGCTACTTGAACATCAACCTGAAACATCCCTCATTTGTACAAGATTCAGTTAATTTGTATGCAAGGAATTTTACAGTCTTATCAGAAGTTTGAGAGGAAGTACAAATTCTGCAAAAAAGTGCTTATTTTACACTTGAAAAAAAATAGACATTGTTGGTGAGCGATTTACTGAAGCAAATAAAAATATTACTTTGTAAGGGATCCCAGTATACAACATAAACTATCACAGTAAAGAGGGCCCAGCTCTTTTCCAAACTGCAGGCAGGATGCTAATTCTGGCAGTCACTTGCTGGTCCTGTGACAGTGAGTCATGCATTGCCTGCAGATACAGTACTAGCACATGGGGCTAAGTGCCACTCAGCCTCAGCTTCAGCTCCTTGTGTTTGGTGCTCCCCAAAAGATGGCAGGAGTCCTGCTTCTCTCATTTCTCTTTACAAGGTGTCTTCCCTTGATTCTCAACACTGCTAGGACCAGCTTAGCAATGAAAAGAAGTTGCATAAATTGAGGCAAATAGACATTTCTATATAATAGAAATAGCTCAAATATTTTATGCAGGAATCACATACCCACTTAAATTTAGCGAATAAAGTTATGCTATGTGCTGTAGAATTATGCTTTTAAAGTTATGACTCATTCCAGGATATTAGCAGATGTTCATGCAGTTCAGGGGGAAAAAAAAAGTCCCCTTACACTTCTAACTCTCTTCTCACCTCTTTACAGAGATGCAAGACACTTCTCTCTCTAACACTTTGAGTGTCATTCTGAAAAATATTAATAAATACAGACAATCACAAGTATCACATAAGAATCAAGTATGCAGGCAGAGTCAGGTGTTTAGAGACTCACTCAGAGAAATGACTCCATCCAATGTGGGGTCAGATACAACTGGTACAATTTTCTGGACATATGAAAAAGAATAGAGAAATACAAGTTGACACACCATGTTCTTACCTGTAAACACAGCGTTTGTAATATGCTTCTAGAGTAATTATGACCATAATCGTTGTAGGATGTGTGACATTTCAGAGTTTGTGAAAGGGCTACAAAGTAATCAAGAGCCTGGGAAGGAAACCTTTCCACTGTGAACTTAAGTGGTTTAAAGTGGCTCTTTTTGGTTTAAAAATAGAGACTATTGAGAGGCCAACCAGTACCCTGTCCCTGGCAGGTAGAAAACAAGCCTTGCATCTGTTTAATCTAGTTTGCAAAACCTTCCAGGACCTTGCGGCTGAAAGTTGACTTCTGACAAGTTTAACCTAAGAATTTCTTATTCATAAGGATAGGAAAACCTCAAAACAACTTTCTGGGGTGATGGTAGAAGGACATTGTTTGGATTCCTTAAAACTAAATTTGATCTCTGTAAACATTTGGTTTAATATAGATAGTATCTGAATGATTTTGGTTGGTTTTGTGGTTTGGTTTGGTTTTGTTTTTTGAGAGACAACTTGTACACATTTTCCTTTCCTTTTCCCAGGCTCAGCTTCACTCACCATTGCTGTTTCCTATAATCCCTGTTCCCTGAGTGGTACAGAGGGATGGGAGTGAGATTTGTGGTCAGTCCATAACAGCTCCCCTCTGCTACTCCTTCCTCCTAACACTTTTCCCTTGCTCCAGTGTGGGTCTCTCACAGGTTCACCATTCCTACCAGAAGACCTGCCCCTGTGTGGGCTCCTCCAACAGGCCACAATTCCATGGGCTCTCCATAGGCTGCAACTTCCTTCATGTGTGAAACAACCTTCTCGTTCATGGGGTCCTCCATGAGTTGCTCCTTGGATATCTGCTCCACCATGGACCTCCATGGGATTGAGGGGGACAATCTGCAGTACTATGGTCTTCTCTAAATGTTGTAGAGTCTTTTTGGTTCAGCACCTGGAGCACCTCCTCCTCCTCCTATCCCATTCACCTTATTATCTTCAGGGCTTTTTCCTCACATTTTTCCCTCCCCTTCCCTGCTAAGCAGCATTTTGCCCTTTCCTAAGTACTTTTTCCCCAAGGCACCACCATCTTCATTGCTGGGCTCATCCATGCCCTGCAGAGGACATGCTGGAGCTGACTGGAACAGACTGTGCCTGGCATGGAGCAGATCTGGCCTCTCCTGGAGAGCTGAACTCAATACAAGGATAACTAACCGCAATGCAATCACCTGTGGCACAGAGGAGGTCAGTGTAGGTCTTCTATTGGTCTTTTCTGGCACTAAACTCCATTAAAAAGTATTTCGAAATGGTTTCGTAATTTACCAGGCACAAGCACTGGCAGAATAGGATCAAGTAGCATGAAGTTTTCATACCACATTGTTAAAAATATGTGACAGCATGCAATTAATTTTATGTAAGCCAGTGAGAGACAGCAGCTTAGTACCTACTTTATTTGCTACCAATTTATGTTGCATTCAAAATGGGACCTTGGAGACAAAAGGCTCTTTTTCACAATGCCAACATATGCCTGAGATCAGGTGGCTAAGGGTGAAATCATATCACAGTGGCTCGTGTGCAAATTTGATGATACTATTGCTTTCAAGTCACCCGCAATATACTGGTCATGCTCAACAGTGTAGTGCCCTACAACCTCTCTCCAAACACTGTAAAAAGGCACTTGTCGTGCTAAACATGTCTAATGAGAAAAAATGTTTAGAATGCCTTCAAACTATAGTAAACCAAAATAAAAGAATACTTTGAAAATATTTGTGACAATAAAAATGTAAAAATCTGTATGTAAAAGCCCTCTTTAACATGAATAGGGCAATACTGATTTATGGCTTCAGAAAAACTCATTCCTAAATTCTAAATCACAATCATTTCCATGAGCTGAAACAGTCCTCAACCCTGTGCATTTCTAACTGTATTTTATGTAATAGAAAGGGGTACATGTGCTCCCCAAGGCAATGAGGAAGTGAGTTGAAATCAAACTCTTACAACAGATACACACTTCCAAAGAACTCCAGCTTTTACTGTCCCAAGAACTTCAACTTACTGTGCAGGACAACAAACCCTTGACCTTTCAAAGAATGAAATGCAAAATGAGCTTATAGAAGTCATGGTTAAATATTGTGCTGGAGGTCAAAAGTATATAAAATAAGTTGAAAAAAAAATGAAGTTGAGAAAATATTGGTGATTGATCTGACTCTTTGGTCACAGATTCCTTTCGCACTTCAGCCTACTTGATCTTGAAGATATCAAAGTCTGTTCTCCTGAAGTTCTGTGTGTGAGGCTGTGTGTCCTACTCACTGCCCTAAGGATTTCAGCTCCAGCATTTTATGGTTTCTGCAGCCAAGGCTGCCCTTAAGCCTCACATTTTCCACCAGTCCCTCCCTGTTGGCAAGAGCAAGGTCCAGCATAGCACCTCTTCTCGTTTGCTCCTCTATGATTTGGAGAAGAAGTTATTATCAATGTATTCTAGGAACCATTTGGATTGCTTATGCCCTCATCTTCTTGGTTTTCCTGGACAGGTGGCCTGTGTGAGCCCCCTACTATAATGTTACTTATCCCTGCCCTCCCTTTTATCCTCACCCATAAGCTCTCAGTCATCTCCTCATCCACCCCTAAATGGAACTTCATGCACTCCAGCTGTCCACTGATATAGAGAGTGATATCTCCTCCTTGTCTCCATTGCCTGTTCTTCCTAAAGAGCCAGTGTCCTTCTATCCCAACACTCCAATCATAGTAGCTATCCTACTATGTTTCCATGATGGCATGTACTGCATGTGCATGTCTTTGGCTTCTCTTGCTTATTTCCCATCCTCTGTCTGTTTTCATAGAGGCATTTAAGCCCCCCAGCGAGGCTGACTTACTGACTGGAGTGGCTGGAATTCCCTTGTGTTGCTCTTCAAATGCTCTCTTGCTGACCTGTGATCCCTCTCCAGCCTTTGGGCACCTGTTGCTGACGCTGACATCAAACTGGTGGGAGTGGGATGGACTGAGGTTCCCCTGCCCTGTCAAGTTTAATTTAAAGCCATCTTCACCAGCTTGGCAGGCCCATGACCTGTATGTGTGCAAGATTTACACTGCATGGCAGATACTTCACTCTTGATGCTGAGGCTGTGCAGAGTCCCTTTCACTGGGACAGACGCATACAAAGTGCACATCCACTAGGTCCCACAGAGACAGTGTTTGTTTCATCAGAAGTTACAAGCTTTGGGGATTGAAAAGTTAGGGTCCAAGTCCTAGCCATGAGAAAGGCATTGCAAAATAGGAATGAGATGCTTTATTCTTTCTAAGAAGCTTTCTTAAACTGAGAAGTCCTTTTAAGTAGTATATCATAAATCATTGAACAGTTGCTATTGTCACCTTGAGTCTGAACAGAATTTGAATTATAAAAGGGTGTAAAATTAAAGAGAACAAGACAATTAAAGGCAGGGTTCCTTCCCCCCTCTTCCCCCTCCCTCCTCCCCCCCTCCCCGTGTATTAATTGCTCCTTCTTCTAAGTAGGTGGGAAAAGAGACCATTTTTGTGCCTTTTTTTTTTTCTTTTCAGTACAGCCCTGGATTTCAGACTATTTCATAGGTGTATATGAGTTGAACAGCAACTGGGACAGAGACTGACTTTTGCTTGAAAAAAAGGGAGAGAAGCTTAAAAATTTAACATTTAGCAAATGTCAAAACATAATCTAGGCCAGATTCTCACTTGGTGCTGCTGGAGGTTAGTGTCTTTGATGTCAGTGGAATGATTCCCATTTCCAACAGGTGTACTCCAGCCCACTAGCCCAATATTTGCACCATATACACCACAGAGGAAACAAAGAAATACTGAGAGAGCTTTATCTATTTACCTAAAGTAAAAAAGCTGGGTTTTTATGGGTGAGTGTTATAAACTTGCTGGTTGAGTTAATGTGCTCAAATAAAAGGCTACATTGTTTACCCTACTCAATACAGTCTGTTGGATTTTCAAAGCTGGTTTGCTGTTTACCACAAATACAGAGAGCTTTGTATTCACTCTGACCTTTGGTTCAGAATTCATCCTTTGAAGTTTTCATGATTTCTCTAGATTTGATGGAAACACACTTTTTTCTGTGTGATCTGGCCAAAATTCTTGCTTCAAGAATTGCCTGGTGGTCATAATACTGGCCCCACATTTCAAGAAGGACATTGAGATGCTGGAGCATGTCCAGAGAAAGGCAACAAAGCTGATGGAAGGTCTAGAGAGTAAGTCCTGTGAGGGGTGGCTGAGGGAGCTGGGTTTGTTTGGCTTGGACAAAAGGAGGCTCAAGGGGAGACCTTATTGCTCTCTCCTACTACTAAAAGGGAGGTGGAGATTGACCTCCCAGGCAACTAGTGACAGGACAAGAGAAAATGGCCTCAGGCTGCATCAGGGGAGGTTCAGATTGGACATCAGGAGGAATTTGCTTAAGCATTGGAACGGGCTACTCAGGGAGATGGTGGAGTCACTATTCCTGAAGCGTTCAAGAAATGAGTGGAGACGGCACTCAGTGCAATGATTTACTTGATGTGGTAGTGTTCAGTCAAAGGCTTTTGGCTCTGTGCTGGTCTAAGAGTTGGACTTGATGATCCTGGTGGGTTCCTTCCAACTCAGCATATTCTGTCATTCTGTGACCTTCTAAACTGTGCTGTTACAATCAATGGAGAGATTTAATTTGTGGTTCCATCAGTAAGATCTGAATCATCTTTAATTTACAACTATTCAGTAGAACATGCCTGACTATTTAAGCTACACTGAGCTTGGGGATCTAACACCAGACTTGGTCAGAATCTGTTTTCATCAGTGAGAATGCAAAGTTTTTAATGTAACCAAATCCAGTATTAAGGGAATAGTTAAAAAGTATCTTCTTTCCCATCTAGAGTACATATTTCTTCTGACCACTTGAGCATATAAAAAAGTCTTTCCAGGGCCTAGGGCTGTTCATTCCAGTAAGCTTTTTTCCACTTAACAGTATGAAAAAAAAAGAAAAATTTTTATTTTATACATAAACACCACATTGTTCTTTATATATAAAATCCTTCTAGAATTTCTCAGAAATTATATACACTACATGTGATGTTATATATAGTTTTGAGTCTATAATGGCTGCATTGCACTTACATATTGCTCTTCTCTTCCTCTCAACACAAGTCTGGTTTACACATATTTCAGAAGCACTCCATTGTTATTTAGTGGCACATTTGTTTTTCTTTGCTGACGGGATCTGTTGGCACACAAGTGCTCACTTTTGAGACTGTTGGTTTTTCTTTTTTCTCTTTTAAATAAGAAACAGATATTCTGAGATATTTTCATGGTACATTTTCTGTTTGTTTTAACAAATGGAAAATGATTATCAATGATTTTATTTTCTAATGAGATTTAGTGGGTATAGTGAAATGATGAATTTATTCCTATACTTTCCTGCTGCCAGCAGCCTAAAGCATTCATCAACTGATCCCTTTTAAGTTTCAAGAAAGCATTTTATGCTTTGCTTCAGTCTCTTGCCAGTCCCAGACCACCACAGTAACTTATTTCACATACATCTTTTACTTTTAGAACCTTTTCTCAGCTTTCCTGGTGATAAGAACAGAAGGCTGCAGAGGACAAGGAATAAAAAAGGTTGATTTTATTTGCTTTTGCCTTTTCACTGAACTAATAAAATCCATGCTTCTTATCCCACCACATCTTATATGCAGATAGCTGATCCTTTCTTTAAAACAATGTCGTCCAGGCTTAGCACTGGACAGACCGTAACATTTAGGAATGATGTCAAGAGTATTGCCTTTTTCTAGACAAGAGTGAATGCTGATGTGGCAAAGAGTTTTTATACTGGAGTATGTGACCTTTTTTACCCAGTGTTTTACAAAAACTCTGTCATACTCTTTTCCTAATGTGATATTATGTTTTGAGACTAAGAACAAGGTCAGGAAAAATATACTTGAATACTTCTAAGTTGATTAATTCTTAATTATTGTTCTTAGAAAATTTTCTTTTCACATTTCTGGATATACCAGTCTGTCACCTTGCCCTAACTATGCTGCAGCCAGCCATAGGATTCATGAGCCATTATACTGCTTGCTTTCTGACTTTATACCTCCAGTTTTCATATTTTTATATCTGTGTGGGAGGTTGATGCAATGTCTAATGTACTTCTAAATGAGAAATCCCCTCTCATCACCTACATAATTAGAGTATGTTTTGATGAATTAAGCTAGGAGCTCTCTAGTGTTGAAAAGCAACATCAAACTTCTCTTAAAAATATAGAAAAAGTACAAGATTTTATCTGAAAATCTTTTGGAAAAGTTTTCAACTTGTTTCTAAGTATTATTTCATAACATGGAATCTGTTTTAGCTCCTCCGGTCTTCTCCAGTAAATGCACTGCATAATTAGCAAGCTATTCTAGTATTTCAACTTAACTGAACCTAAATGGACAGACACACTCAGATGGTCTGAACTCCACTGAAGATGGAGCTAGAGTAAAGGCAATTCCAATTGCATTGCATCTCATGCAAATGATCTTGGAGGCTAAGCATTCCTGGGCTTGTCCTGTACTTGGATAAGAGACTATCTGGAAGTCCCAGATAAAGTAGGCACAAGCCAAGATGTGGCTGAATGCTAGACCACAGAAAGTGAGCGAGTTAGAAGGCTACATTCTCCTCCTCATCACTGGTGGGTGAATCAGAGAGCTTAAGTTACCAGTACTATTTTCATGTCACCAGTGAGAAATGCCTCAGCTGAATACCGTAAATTAAAGCCATTAAAGTTAGTAAAGATATATGAAGCTTAAGCTTCACAGGGACCTTTAACCAAAGTTAAACAATCCTACCCCTTATGATGCCTACCTCTGGAAAATTATGCCAACTTACCAAAACTTGGCAGTGTTTCTATATTGAGAGCCAACACAGAGCAAGGAAATAGCTGTTTTGTTGTTGCTGCTTTCACCTATCAGGCAAGTCCTGTATGCCATGACTGGCATCAAAGCTTTTCTCTACCCACGTCATTTGACAGAAGTGAAAAGCTCATTTTGGCCCCTATTTTAGCAGAAAAAAAAAAAGTCTTTTCTTCTGAAAGAAATTTTCTGCAGCCATTCAAGGAAGAGTATGATGGGGGAGGTAGGCCTGTGCAGTACAGTAAGCAGCATTTTTTGAAAGCAGAAGTTTTTTATGAAGTATTCAGTATTGTAAAGAGGGCTCCTGCTTCCTTAAGTGAAGAAAACCGGAGTATGGATCACTGAGAGAATGCAGGAAGGATGGAGGAATGGGGAAAGGGAAAAGGGAGCATGCAGAAAAACTCAGCTAGGAAAAAAGAGGAAAATAAACTACTAACTATTCCTTTGATGCTAAGTTTTCAGTTCCCTCTTTGCAATGACACAACACTATAAACTGATAAAATCTATATCATCTATGTCAAAGATCACTAGTTCCAACACGGGACGATTTAAACCTACTGAAAATCTGTGAGGTTGAAATTTAATATTTGGTCTGACAATAACAAGGCTTAGAGATATTCTTATGGTAAAGTAGAAGATGTGCAACTTTTAAGATATCTGGTTCAATCTCAAAAGCACAGAAGAATGAAGTCCAGATGAAAAGCTATGATACACATTGTCCTAACTACCTCTCACCATCCAGCTTGTGAACATGGAAGCAGTTCTAGCTTTGTTTTGAAGAATTTCTCTTCACTGAGTAGCTGTTTTCACTCTTTCATTCTTTCCTTTTCTGGCAGTGAAGCACATTCTTGTCCCCTGTAATGTTATTATACACAAACTCACAGACAACCATATTGCCATGATTTAGCATTACCCACAATCTGGCAGATGCCACTGACTGAAAACACAGCTCTACTTTAAACTAAGTCATACAGATGCACTGCTTCTATATTTAAAAACAGTTTCCATGGCATGACAGCACTGTCTGTACATACTGGGGGCTGACACCAAAGCTTCTTTGTGTGATGATTCATTCTTCAACTCTCATAAGCAACAGTAATTCAGAATAAAATATGTGCAATGATTCTTATTTAAAGATTTTGAATTTTGAATAATTTTGAAATTACAGGAATTTTTACTTTATTGTAATTCCCAGTAAGGTTTCCTGATTCAGAAAGTGTTTAATTTTAAACAGCTATGGACTCTGCTTACTTGGGAAGTAGAGTCAGTATTTTACTTGGAGACCCTCCTACTCACTAAATTAATGTTTTGATTCCCATAATTTTTGTATAGATATTTAAGCACAGTACACAGACACAATATTCTATCTGATACAGTGGGTTTACTGTATTTCAGGGAAAGGTATTGCAACTTCGGGGAAGTTGATTGGAATGTAATCTCTAAGGCTAATGTAACGGGGCATGAACTTGAGACCTTGTAAAATATCAAAACATAACTGGCTTTGCCCTAATATGAATTACAAACAAGCCACAAGAGTGACAAACCATTATATTTTAATTACTCAAATTTTCTGTATTTTTTTCTTTATTGTCCATTGAAATAATTTAAAACACTGCCTTTCAAATAAGTTTAAATATTTTAGCTGCATCCTCATATCTTGCTTTAATTTTTCAAAGGTATAAAAACAGAGGGAACGTGGGCCTATCAGTGCCTAGTACTTATCAAAGTCAGAAAGCTGGCTTTCAGTGTTTGAATCACCCAATTTCATCTAAATTTTAATTCAGCTAGTTCCTGCAAAGAAGAAATTCCCACTGTCCCTGTCAATATCTGAGATATATAATTTCTGTCTTTGACCCATTTGTAGACAAACAGGAGTTATGGAATATGGAAGGCTACATCTGGGTCTTAAAGAGTGCTATCCAGTCATGTAGTTGCATAATTGAAAGGGTTATGACTGAATTAATCTTACATGAAAAAGTGAAAATTCATACTCTAAAAGAGCAAATCACAGTTTTTAAATATTAAAGAAACAAAATATGAGGGAAAGGAAAGAGCACTTAAAGGACTTTTCAAACGTTTTTTCAAATTCCTTTAGACAGAGTTTCTTGGAAAGAAATTCTTGAGAGTTCATCTTCGAATGGGATTCTAAAAGCACTGTCAATCATGGTGACTCTTCATAGATGAGGAAGCATTTTTGTTTAAGATCTGATGAATTCTGCTTGTTTTGAATCACAGCTCATCACACTAATTTAGAAATAAGCAAATGTAAAATTAATAACTTATTTTCCTTAAACCAAATATTTTAATCAGATTTTCATATAAAGTTTTCATTCAAGTGGCATTTTTAAACAGACATATTAATCAAGATCAAAAATCTCAAATCTGAACTAGATCACACTCTTTACCTCTCTGCTTATAAAAGTCAGTCTCTCCTACAGCAATGCATATGGTTATAGAAGAAAAATTGTTAAATTATACTCTCATTCCAGTGGCTTACCAAAACCTGATCAAGAAATAAATCTAACCTTTCAACACTGTTTTTGTTTTGTTTTGACATCCTACCACTGTCTTGCCAAAATCTCCGGAATGCTATAATCTCTACTGGAAAGTCACTCCCTCTTGGAAATACATTTTAGCTTCCTTTGTTATTTTCTCTGCTTGATGGGCTGGTTGCTGCTTGCTCTCACAAATGAGTAGGATGGGCTGCAGTGAGTGCTATAAAGTCAGGGATGTGAGCCAAGAGACAGACAGAGATGCTTGTTCAAAGTCATTCATCCAGTGACTTCACTGAAAGTAGGAAATTAATTTCTCATTGAAGAAAAATGTTTGCCTTTTAACTTAACTGCTCTTACAGTCTCTCACCATAAAGTACATGAATGCTGGTGGGAACACAGAGAAACTGAGTTGAACCACGCCAGTCACTGTGAAAGTGATTCTAGAAATTCCTTCTGTATTTCTATATGTTGTTAAAAGAAAAAACATTTTTTGTTCTTGGCTCTGTCAAAATATTGGGAAACTATAAGAACTAAATTTCAGTTCTACTTGATAACTGGACAGGAGCAGGAGGCAATACTTTCCACCATCTTGCCATTGATGACAAGCAACATATGTCTTTGTAGAAAACACTGCAGCATTGGATCATCTAAGTTAGCATCTAATCCATTGAATGCCCATTACTCTTAAACTCCAGCTCTGTTAACAAATTAACATATCTGTTTTTAGGCTTATGAGGAGTGGCTGAGTGACCTGAGGGTGTTTAGCCTGGAGAAAAGGAGTCTCAGGGGAGACCTTATTGCTCTCTACAATTATCTGAAAGGAGGTCGTAGTGAGGTGGGTGTTGGTCTTTTCTCTGAGTCAGCTAGCACATGATGAGAGGACATAGCCTCAAGTTGTGCCACAGGAGGTTCAAGCTGGCCATCAGGAGGAATTTCTTCACAGAAATGGTTGTTAAACATTGGAACGGGCTGTCCAGGGAGGTGATGGAGTAACCATTCCTGGAGTTGTTCAAGAAACTACTGGATGTGTCACTCAGTGCCATGGTCTAGTTGACAAGGTGGTGTTTGGTCAGGGGTTGGACTTGATGATCTCTGAGGTTTGTTCCAACCCAATTGATTCTGTGATTCTCTAACTTTCCATTTGCTTCTGGATAAAATTCAATATACTAGAACTGCCTGAAGCTCCAGACTTTCACTATTCAGATTTGCAGGGTTTTGTTGTAGTGAGTTTTTTTAGGCCGCATGTTATTCCCTGAAAGCATCAAATGACTTTCACACACTTCACACAGAGATGACATCATCAACTGTGATTACAGTAAATTCTCAAACTCTCTACAGTCTAATGGTATCTTCCATGTTTCACAATGTTGAGATACAAGGTAAGAATTCAAAGGCTCATTGCCTCTCTGATAGGCTGTGGACTTATTGGCATAATTAGAAACTAAAAAATTAGGAAATACTATTTAATCGAAGGAGTGATGCACCAGAAGAGTCAATATAAGACTGAATACACCTATAAGAGTTCTGCAAATTTTTTTCTGTTTTGATTAAATGTTTTAAATGCTTATGCTGTCAAAATTATATTTAAAAAACAAAGTGTTAGGGTAGTAAGTACAGAGGAAGTCCTTTAAGGACAAAGAACCATTATTGCTGGTAGAGGTGGGAAGTGCAAGGTAAGATTTTGGCTGTGGACACCTCTAAAATGTGACAGAGTTAATGGTATAGAGAAAGATGAGAGGGTGCCATTACTGCTATGATACTGGTTGTATCACAACAGTGTTGGGAATTGGAAGATATTTTGTGTCTTATCTAATGTATTTGTATGGATGTCAAGGCACACTGACACCCACCTACCTACCTACCTACCTACCTACCTACCTACCTACCTACCTACCTACCTACCTACCTACCTACCCACCCATTTATCTGTGGATAAAACTCCTAAACCATAATCCTACAAGTCAAGAAAAAGGAGGAAGGGAGGAAAAAAGGAAAGCTGGATTGATTAATCTAGTGACAGAACTCAAGAACTCATATCAAAATCCTGCCACATTAGAAGTGCATTGGGGAAGATTTATGGCATTTACTTTTAAAGACTGGAATATTAATAACTGTGAAAGCTAAGGAAAGGTTATCACTGACAGTAATAGTGCTTTTATAGAGTCAAAAGATTAAAATTATATTTCTCATAAAAAGAAATCCATCCTTCTTTGGGAAAAAAAAAAAAAAAGGAGGATCACACAGGGCTGTGTTGTTGAGAACAACCAGTCATGCTTTATTCAGTCCTGAATGAAGGAAACTTTGAAAGTGATTAAGTTAGTGTCCAGGAATGCAAAGGTGGAACACACAGTTACTGTACATTGAAATGTGCTCTCTGACATAGGAACCTGATATAGTCTGCCGGTCCATTGCTTGGAAGTGCTGGGAAGAGCTGGGACCCTAATTCTGGGATTTACTTCATGTCAGGAAATAGGCAAAGCAAGACCTGGTATCACACTTTGGATGAGAATGATTGTCAAGGTTACTGATGCTTAGTGGAAGCTATGAATATGGGAAGAGGTTACCAAAGTGAGATGTTGCATGAAAACAGACATTCTTTCAAGGACTTACTAGGAAGTGGCCTGGCAGAAAATCTAAAGGAAAGATTAGGAGAAAGGGTTGGTAACATAAAAGGATTCGGTCTGATAACATTGCAGAAAACAAAGAGAAGGAATAGATGTGGTGACAACAGTAGCGGTTGAGGCCTTTGTATTTGGAACATAGGAAGTACAAAATAAATTGTTGTAAATGATAGGAATTTGAAAGAGGCACTTATCTTCAGCAAATAGTGTTTATCTTATCGTTTTGGTCTTAGCCCTTCTATTAGGTAATGCTATATTGGCGGCATGTACTTGATTAGATAGGAATATATACAGCAGTGAAAACTAAGTAGCATCTGTTCTTGAGAAAAGTTTCTTCCCTGATTTACAGGTCAACATTGCCTAATGTAATGTGGACTGGACAATGTAATGTGACTGGACATTTCCACCCATGGCAGGTGCACCCTGGTGCAGCAGGGATCAAGGCCCTCCAGTCAGTGACCTGTGTCTGATGTTAGCCATGTCACAGCTGGCTGCAGCCACATAACACTGACCAGCCCCTGTGCAGGCTGACCCCTCTCATAACTGCATGGTGGTTGTTGTGGGGTGGCAGGTAAGACTCTCCAGCCAATGAAGGCTGAAGTGACCATATTTGACCACAAGGGTACAAATGGAGACTTGCCAGAGGAGGTCAGTTGAGCTGGTCCTCCTTGGAACAGTGAATCTACAGGGTGTCTGCAGCTGGGGCTTCTCCCCTTGGGTCAGATTGCTGCCCAAGGTAACTCCTCGAGGTTGAGAGCTTTCACTTGATTGGGTGTATGATTGCACATTATGGATTATCCTTCTAAAACCTTAAGAATTCTTAAGTCATTGATGTAGTACCAATTCAATTTGACATCATGAATGTGTATTAAAATGCTGTATTCAAAAGCTTTATTTGGTTTAATTGGTTTATCTGGTTTAACTCAAAGTAAATCTCATTTGAATATATTATGTGTCTCGATTTTATAAGCCTCCATGACATCACCTTGCACCTCTATGCAGAAACAGCTGTATATTTGGAAACTGTGAAAACTTGCAATAAGGAGCACAGGAAGTACATTCTGCATTCAACATCTGAAAATTTACAAACATCATCCTCGCCATCCAAGCTTGGACCTGAAGGAAATGAGGGAAAGAACCTGAATCTGAAGAAAATATGGCAAAAGTAAATTCATATTACATATTTGCCTGAAAAATCCTTTAACCTTAAGACTTGTTAAACAATAAGGCAAGATAATCAACAAGAGAATGGATATTAAAAAATTCATATCCAAACTACTTTCTTTCCTCCATCATTATAGGTACTGGGGAAAATATAATAATTATATTTCTTTGTCTGATGAGCCAAAAAGAGTGTCTGTTTTGGTTTTGCTGCACATAGTCATGATGTTTTGTTCCTAGCTCTTAGAAAGTACAATTAAAATATTCCAAAACTAATTGGCCTTTGCCTCAAGTTCAGATTAGCAATTTTTTTCCCCACATGGTTTTGCTCAGCAGAACTATTGCACAGTTACAGAAACAATAATAGCATTAAAACTATAACCTCAAATTAGTTCCACTGGGAAGTGATCGTGTTTGAGTCAAGTGAAAAATAAAATGCTGTTTAAATACAACAGACTATTCAGAAGAACTGTCAGAAAAGATTAATAAAAAGCTTTCACAGCAAACACAGGAAAATATCAGAAACTATTTGTGAAAATGCAGGAAAATTAGTATAAATTGTTCCTTATCATTCTAGATTGGTCAGTTTTTACCACATCAGAGATCTGAAAAGAGAAGGAGTAAAAGAGAGATGCATAGGAGACACTGCTATGAAAGCCCTCCAAAAAATTAGTAGAGAAAACCTGCAGGACAAACTAATCACAATCAGTAAACAAGATCAACAAACAAGCCAATCTTGATAAGGACAAGATACTGCAGGGGAAGAAATGTTTAATCCTTTCTCTCTTTTCAAGGAGACTTGTAAATTGAGCTGCTCCAGCTGATAAGGTTTCCTGGAAAGAAAAAGACAATAAAACTATATGCACATGAAGGAAGATGTCCTGTCATATACTGTTACATATCTGGCTGTATTTAATTTTCTTGTTTTGTAAGAATTTAGCACCCCAAAGAAATTTTGGAATAGTCATTGATGATTTACACTCTTAGTACCTAGTTCAGGTGAACTTTAGTTTTGACATTAACTGATTGTCACCATTTCATTTTAGATATATCTTGTTTATGGAGCAGTCTCATTATGAAGCTCTGACATTTCTTTAGCTTTATTATATCTTTTTACCACAATACTTTATAGCTTTGTGTAACCAGTCCAACTGACTTTTTCCATTTAAAAGGAAATCCAGTTTTGCATTGTACATCCAACCTAGTTGTACCAAGTTCTTGATCTGATGTAACACGAAGTATGTGTTTAAAAACACTGTTAAAAAGCCCTAGACTAAAATATGTTGATGATACTGTTCTTTTATTTATATTTGTAGATGATGTGGAGATATTAACTCCAATTGATTAAGTGGCATTTATTCACTAGAAGTTTAATGCATAAAAGTAGGTGGGTTTAGTTACTTGTATGTTGATTACCTATGCTACAGTACTCAGCTCTGGGCTTATAATCTTTTGATACTTCCCCAAAAGGAGGCCTAAAAATGATCCTATGATATAACAATGTGAAATAAAATGCAAACATGGGCACAAATGCAGGGTTTGTTTATTTATATGGGTTCCTATTACAAAAGATTTAGAGAACCAAGCAAATCTCTAATAAGTAAGTCTAGGCATGAAATTTGCAGAGTCTTTGCTGGGCATCAGTTTTATCTGTTGCAAACTTTGCTTCTGTTATTTGGGATTGATTTGCTTCAACAAAATGTTCATTTTATACAGCCAGCAAACAGCAAGATGTAGCATATACATTACAATGAATAAGGTACGTGGAGAATGCTGGCATTCTGAACTCAGCTTATATAACTTTATAGTCATATCAGCTTCACTATGGAATGGAAAGTTCTAAAATGCCTTGTTTTCTAGAGGTTTCTCAATATATAAATTTTATTGATGAACCAATTAGCAAAGTCAAACCCACACATTTTACTCTAATCTACTTGCTTAATTTTAACAATTTTAATTTCATTTTCTTCTCCACATTTGGGCTGCTGTCACTTGCTTCTTTTCTACAACAGTTCCCTGCTCAGTGTGCATGTAGTGAATCTCTGTGGATCTGATATAGCAAGTGCAGTCATGTTCTACTGGCCCTCTAATCAGCAGCTGAATTTTTCATTCTTCTCCTTGAGCAGACAGCAGAGTGGATGCTGTTCCCTTTGGAAATCCTCTTTCACCATCCTAGGCAGGAGGCTAAGGACACTGGAGTGGTGGGTGCCTCTTGCCTTTCAGGGAAGTCCCATCCGTCCTCGCTGTCCCATGTCCTACTTGTCCTGGAAGTCCCACCCCTCCTCTGGTCACACAGCCTCTTTACTTCACCTCCTTCTGTCGCTTTTGGTAATACGGCTTCTCAATGGTTGGCAGAACCAGTGGCCCCTTTCAGTTTACCCTGAAATACAGCAAAACAAAAAGCCCCTGACTACCAGATACTCCAAAGTCACCACCACTGAAAATGTCATAACCTCACAGGTTTTCATATGGCAGGTTTGCCAATTTTTTAACCTCTCATAGCCATTTGATCACAAAGCACCATCTAGTTGGCCGCTTGTTTCCTTTGTGCATGGAAGTGCTGTTACGTATAAACCTTTCTATATTTTTTCTCTATTTATAGATAAGAACGTACAAACATGCATAAATATACTTTTTTATTCATACACTTTGTTTATGTATGATACATATACAAATATAAAGATAAAACAAATCAAATATGTATATCCACAAATATATTGGTATATAATGTACTAAGTATTCAATAATTAGAGCTAATGAAACCAATAATCAACATTTAAATGTAAATATGAAGTACTTAAAATAAAAAGCAGGTTTGGGTTCCACCACTTTGTAAGCCTACTGAACCATCTCTAACTTCTTTGGAGTTGATGGAGTTCACAGGGATGTGGGACCATGAGCAAGTTATCACAAGCATACAGTCAGAGGATATCCATTATGTTTACAAGCAAGACGGCCTAGAAATCAAGAGAAATTGGAAGGACCCACAAGACGGCTGCAGGACAGAGTTAGAATTCAAAATGATTTTCACCAATTGGAGAAATAATCTGAAAAATATTAAGATTAAATACTACAAAGATGAAAGAAAGGATGCATGTTGGAAGGAAACAAAAGCAGAAAGAGCTACAGCAGACCTGTGAAAGAGAAAATATACTTACAGAAGATGACAAGCTGAACAAAAATCAGCAACTTCGCGCTCTTACAAAAAGAGACATATGTGGGATATATGAAGAAAACCGAGACATAGATAAAGAGAAGTTTCAATTACATAAAAGGTGAAATTATCTTACCATTCTTTTCAATTTTTGAGAGGTCAGAGGACAGAATACTGTCGGGTTTTTTTCATCGCACATTTAGAAATATAAGCACTAAGAAAGGCCAAAAGACAGTTCCTAGAAATCAGTGTGAAGAACTTACTCCTTGCCCCTAGCTCATCCTGACTAAATTGTATTCCCTGTCAGTCACCTGACATTTCCATGCTGTGCCCTCCTGCCAAGGCTGGCTTGAACTCCTGGATTGTATCCTGGCTTCATTCACAAGAGAAAAACCAACCTATTCTTTATTCTGCCTTCCCAATCAAAAAGTCTGTCACACTCTTGAGAATTCTAGAAATAAAGACATAGAAATACTTACCTGTGAACATGGCTTAAAAGCAACTGGATAGTCTAAGAAATATGACTAAAGAGAGAAAAAATGCTAGTCATCAAGTTTATAAATCTCCCATAGAGAGAATGGAATCTGTTTTTAAGATCACTGTTGATGGGAAGAGATTATGCAGTAGGAAAATTCAACTTGAATATTATGGAAACTTTCCAGCTATGTATGGATGTGCACTGACTTGTATGGTCTGGGGAGCTGGGGAAGTTCTTGTCACCAAAGGTTTTTAAAAAACATTTTGATATATGTTTGCAAACACTTAGAAGGCTTAGTGGATCCTGCTTGTGTCAGAGAAACATCTTGCTTCTCCAAGTTTGTCCTTCCCAGTGTAATTTTCTATAACATTCTTATACTATAATAAAACAGAAAAGAAACAAGGACTTTTGTTAGGAAAGGGTAGAGTTTAGGATGGGCAGATTGATTTGTGAGATCAAAACAATGCCATCTTCTTAGCACAAACTTCAAAATAAGAGGTACTTCAGAATTCCAGGGTTTTTTTGTTGTTTTTAATTTTTTTTTTTTTTTAACTTCAGCAAGTAACGATGTGTCTTTGACTTTTGTCTGGTACAAAATAAGAGAAATATGCTCCTACAGATAAAATCTCCTGTGCCAGCTCCTCTGGATTTTGAGTTTACCAGGATTATATTGTCAGTAAACTCAGACATGTTAAGTGGCATTAATCATATATAAAAAGAAATTTTCACAGAGTCCTGCTAACTCAATAAAAAGCCCCCACTGAAATATGTATGAAGACATTCATTTCAGCATAGGAAACACAGAAAGTACAGTCAACATTGAAAAATTTATTCAAGAACATTTCCTTAGCAAGAGCTTCTGTTTCAAAGGTGTAGTGATCTTTCTTAAATCAGTCTGGAATGGCAGGATGAGAATGCCAGGTCTGCTAGGAAAGACGTTCAGTCTTTGGCCTGTTGCATGTCTCCCAAGGTTTACTTTGGACTTCTGTTTACAAAAAAAAAAAAAAAAAAAAAAAAAAAAAAAAAAAAAAAAAGGCAAAAAGCTAAACCAGCATATTATTTTTCTTACATAGGTAATTCCTACAGATAAGGTAAAGCATTTTGTATGTATTCAAAGACTGGAGATTTTATGACCTAACTTATAGTTTCCTGATGACAATATGAACTATTTATTAACCTGAATGAGTTTCAGGGGCTTAATGTGAAATCCTGAAAGGCAACATAGGCACTTTGAGTTAAGGTTTTGCAAAGCATAAAGTTAGCTTTCTGTCTGCATAAAGTGACAAAAATAGAATCATTTTCCAACTTCTATATAGTCTGTGTGAGATACAATTTCCTCCAAAGGTGATCTACAGAATTTAACAAACAATATAGGAAGCCTCTAACAAAAGCAGAACTTGTAAGTTCTGAGTTCCTTGCTCTTTCTTCAGAGGAAAGTCTGAGCAAAGTGTTCTCTGGGGAGCCAGAATCACTTCTCAGCAACTCCCCTCATTTCTGGGTCCCTGAGCCTGTGTCTGTGGCCTGGCTGTCCTGCCACACCAGACAAGGCTGAACCTCCCTCTTTACAGGCTGGTTTTGGCTTGTAGAATGCACATGGAGACTCTGGACTACAGCTGTAGGGCACTTCTACATGACTATGACATTCAAGTGATTTTTCAAAGCCTTACTAAAAAGATGAGGTGGTTAAAGTGCACTTACTGATAGATAAATACAAAATCTGTGCTTTAAAATCAGTAACAACCACAATAAAATATGTAACAAGTTTGTTATTATTGCAACAGGATGTGAATTTGTTTAATGAACACTTGAGCAGAGAGAATGGAAAGATCTGGATGTGACTGCTATTAGGGGCTGTTGTTCCAGGTATTTAGTAGCACAACAAATGACTCTAATCCTATGTGGGGTATTATTCATGCTTATAAATGAAACCTGACCCTTTTATTAAAATTGGAATTAGATAACTCGTATGCCTGAAGCTCACACTGATAATATTGTATTGACTAGCAGGGTATCTAGATACTGCAACTTTGCAACTTAAACTCATTGTCGTTCAAGCCATTAAAGACCAGTGCTAAAAATCTAAGCTACTTTCCTTATTTTAAAGAAATATTTTGTATAAATATTGTAACATAAAAACCAGATTTAATGATACTTTTTTCAATATTTAATATTTGATTGTTTATCAACTACAGAAAGTACCATTGTTTTTGGCATATTTTAAAACTTAAAAGGTTATATAACTCACCTTTCATTAATCTACTTATGTTGCACCCTCTCACAGAAGCACATTGTTTTGTCTACATTTGTCTCATTCCAGCAGATGATAATGCAAGATAAGACTGTTGGTTATACAAGAATTCTGTTTTTAAAAATTCTGTTATACAGAGCAACTCTTTTTGAGGTCAAGATGGGCGAAGATTCCATTTGTATTTTTTCATTTATCAGTCTCTTATAGCTATTTCCATATGCAATATTGTATACTAATAGGAAGGGAAAAATAAATGTAATATACTTAGGATTGCATAGTAGTGCTCCATGTTAAAATTCCTTAGTATGTTCTGTTTTCTGCGGATGTGCCCACTGATTTAAATATGATGGCTGGACACACAGGAGACTGCATAAAGCAACCAAATAAACTAGTCTCCTACTAAGTTAACTAGTTTTGGGTTGAGTTCTGGAGGTAAGGATGGAGGTAAGGCATGGGAAGACCAAATGCCTCAGATGTTCAGAGTTGTGGGTCTGGAGTTATGGGAAATATAGACGGTTCAGATGCCCCATACTTACTATGTAGTCATGGTCAGTATTTGCCGCTATATTTTACAGTTTCCTTGAAGACTTGTAATTATCAGACTTTGTTATGTCTTCATAGAAGATCTTTCTTCTCCTTCTTTGATGAAAAACAGAAGCCCAGACAACAGAATCAGGTGTGGGAGTGAGTCTATTTGGCCAGAGAAGTCTTACTCATTATGTCAAAACCATGAAACCCAATGCAATATTAAAAAGATCCAGCTGTCAAAGCAGTCATTAGAAAACTATTTAAATTTATAGTCATTGGTGTATTAATTTTTTACCTTTTTTCTTCCCATCAACAGAATTTGTCTCATTCTTTACTGGCTGTGCCTTATCAGCATTTAGTGTTATGATTTGAGACAGTTTTCAGCAGGTGCATGTTAAATGCTTTTAGAAATAAAGAATGTGCATAATATGTAATAATTAATTAATCAGTTCCTGAATGGGCATCATACCCTCTGATATCCCAAATTAAGGAGACTCCAGAATGAATGATTTCCACCTAGGAGAAGGTTGTACAGCTCCTAGGGACTTAACATGGGATAAAATCCCATTTCCTCTCATGGCATACCCATGCAGTCACGACATGGCTGTGCAAAGAGGCAGAGTATTAGTGCTGAATCCTTGGTCACAAGGTGGAGGACTCCTCTCATTTGTTAAGATTTTCCAAGCTTCTGGGCTGCATCTGCAGCCACTGCTTCAGACTAACAATTGGCAAATTGGTATATTCAGGTGAAATGGAAAAGAAAATAGCAAAATCAGATACTGTAAAGATGGAAATGTGCAGAGACAAGTTAACTTATATTAAAGATATAGAGCTAAAAGGACAGTGTTTTTCAGCTCAGGAAGTCATCTAAAGCATTTGACCTTTTCTCATTCTCCAGCAAATTTTTTTCCCGGTAACTGAATTTTTACTTTTAGCTTTATAAATGACTTCTAATTGGTCTTTCAATTTTTTTTTTTTTTTTTTACATTATAATTAGTTTCCATTTTGAAACAAACTATTGTTTCAAACTGGAAAAGAATCCAGATTATTTTCATTGAAGTAAGGTCTTTTTTTGTAACAGAAATTTCTCGGAAGTGTGAAAAAGAAGTATGTTTGTATATAATACTGGTTTGACCAAAGATATGGTTAATGTACTCAAGCACAAATAATAAGGGTGAGGATTCTTCATTTTACTTCTTTTTGTTTTTCTAAGAAACATGGAGGGCACCAGTCTCTGATTATCTTGGATTCTTTCTGAGGAAATCTGTGTGAATGTTTTGGTTGGATCCTTCCTCAAAGCTCAGTGGAAGAGGTTGTAATTGTTCAACTTAGATTCCTTGCAATCATATTTGAAACTAAAGATTGCTTTGCTGGTGAAATTTGGTGAAAATTAAAAAAATTGGTAAATATTTAAAACTAAAAATAGTTACTAATAGTCAATACGGATACTGCTTCATGACAGGAGTAGACTTGAGAAGTGCTGACTACAAAGAAATATTTTTGACTGGGCGTTACTCCAAGACTATTGCTTAATAGTAGGTGTTGTAGGGCACATGGAAAGATACCATTTAATCACTTGGAATCAGGACAGTACACCATTTCTCTTCTCTTCAGATGTGTATTAGATACAAGTAAATTTATTAAATTTCCCATTTACTGTTAGTCAGATTCCCTAGTGTAAGGGTTTTTTTTTCTGATTTATTGTCCTGAAAGGGTACACAAAGTTGCCAGTACTCTACAGTGGTCATTACATTAAAATCCTTTGTCAGTATTGACCTTATAATCAGACAACAATGATTTTAAAATGAGTGTTAAAATTGAAGTGTGCATGATTTGCTGTCATTTTCTCACTCTGTTAATCTAGGTTCCCTTCCAGCTGCTGTTGGCAGTGATAATAAGCTTCTGTTCATAGCTGATACCATTGATTTTCTGGTCTGGGCCATGTAATTTTCTAATTCATTCTGTGTTCTACTTTGCATTTCTAAACAGTCTCAATGTTCAGGACAAAATTCCAGATTTCAGTGCTATTGCTATTGTTGCTAACCCCTCAGTAGATGTTCCTGTACCTGACATATGTGGACTGGTTTCCCAGGCAGAATTTACTGAGAGAAAGAAAAAGATTTTCATGAATCCCAGAAGGCTGGCAACACGCCTGTAAGTCTTCCTACTTGACTACAGCATTGTGCTATGGTTATAGAATTAAGCCTTCTTTGTAGAGGAATTTTTTCCTTGGTTTTAAGGAGCACCTAGATTTTCTAAAGGAAGCAAACTAATCAAGAGAGGACCTTTATGGTATATTTCATAATATTGAGAACTGAACTGATTGAAGCAGAATTAGTGACAGCTGAAAAACATGGACAACATTCTTTAGTTGAATCTCATTGTTGACAAGTTTAAGATTTTGCAGATTTCCAGTTTTAAAAGCCTAGAAGATCTGGAATACTAATAACTTTTCCAGTAATACTGAAGTGCTTTGGAATGTGTTTTCAAAGATTTCCAGATTGACGGCAAAATTGTATAGTTGACCATCCTTTGAGAACATCACTGCTTTTGATAGCAATGTGGAAGATTAAACTAGTTTCCTGGCATAAGATGATAGCTAACTAACACAAATTTTCTACATACATATACTTAAAGCTCCTCAGTCTTTCCTTCAACCATCTTGATTTACCTTTGAACCTTAGCAATGCATATAAGAGTGATAGAAGCAAAGGTTATCTCATTAAGTGGAACCTAAATGCGCAGAAGTTTAAATGGATCTCATCGATGCAAGTTCTTTAAACTTTTACCTTTCCTAATAAACTGAATGTTTAAAATTCACATTTTCTGAATCTAGCTTCTTTTACTGAGCCATGTTGCTGTGGGAAAAGAATTCTTTTCAACAATACATTGTGGAAGAATAACCCATTATTATGTTACTTTCTTCTGTTCAAGAGTGTTTTGTGGAAATTAGCTGACATTATATAATGGAAGAAAATTATAATAGTCAAGAAAGTCCAGCAAAGGCAATTCCACACGAAAACTTCCAGCGTTTAGTGTCCAGACTGTGCAATACAGAACTGGAGTTGGGTCTCAAACTTCCCTTGCATTTTATTTGACAGAGATCTTCAGAAATCTCCTCACCTGTAAACATCTAGGGCCACAGAATTGAATGCCAAAGGAAAAGAATGATTATACTGAATGCCACACAGCCTATGGTCTAATTCCTTGCGTGAAGGACAGGCTTGAAATTGTGTCCGTCGTATTGGTAGGGAGCAGACACTGAGTTTTGGTCTTGTTTGCTTGCTTCAGTGTTTTCAGAGGCTGGTAATTTTGCTTTGTAGTGTCTTGGGAGATGGACCAAAAACTGCCTCCCACCATTTCAAAAACCCTTTTCTGTTCCCAATGTCTGTGTAACATGCATGCATTTATCTACAGGAATATAGGCATCTAAAGGGTTTAGCAATTAGGCAGCAGTTCTGAAATTGTTAATGGCACTGAACTGAAAGACTTGCACAGAGAATAAAATGCCTAAGGTGGTTCAGTTTTTTTTTTTTTTTACTTAATTTTCAGAACTCCTGTCACAGTGCATTGCAAAAGAAGATGCTCTGTGTACAATAACTAAACCAAACCAAACAAAGCTCAAACAAACAAGCCAAGCTTGATTATCTTTCCACTTCAAGATCATCAGATAAACCTGACATATTATTGTGAGGGTTTTTTCCCTCAGCTGGCTCAAAAACACCTGTCAGAAATGTAGGAAATAACAAGCTCACAAAGGCTTTGTTGATGTCAAAGAACGCATAAAACTAAGTGTGACATAAGAATTGAACAAACAATTGTCATTTCTTAAAATAACTTTTGTCACAATTAGCCAAACAAAATGGAAGATTGAAACACAAGATTAAAGACAATATTTGAACAGTTCTAATACATGTCAAAGTTACTGTTACAACTAAATAGAAAAAGAAAACATCACAGTATAATCAAAAAAACCCCAAACCAAACAAAACCAAAACATGTCAGCAAATCTACAAATTATAGTGTGATAGGACTCTTCCAGAAGTGTCAGCAAAGGTGAAATTCAGGTTTCACCATGGCTTAAGCTCAGCCTAGCACATACATAGTGAAAATTGTGCTCACTTAAATAATGAAGTGAGGATCTGCAGTCACTGCTACCAAGTTGGTCTTGGGTTACCAAGAATCACCTTGTATGGCACAGCCAGGTTTTCAGGAGTGCTTGGCAATGAAATCGGTTTAGGTCTACTACTACTCCTGAAGTAAGTGGAATTTTAATCACTATTTGCTAACAGACATGTAGACTGGATTTGTGCTGATCAGACAGGTAGTTTTTTTGTGGTACCATGGCAGTATCACTGTTCGCTAGTGGATGTCAATGGGAAAAACAGCAAAAATAGGATGGCCCTACACCTCAATCCATCAAAGGATTAGTAACATTTTACTACAGAGATTGTATCCTGACCATTTCATCTAATGGCCTATTGGGATATCTGATACTGAAACCATTAAACCATAGCTGGACTTCACACCATCCTACAGTAACGTTTTTCATAGTTCCACTAGACTCTATATGACCATTGGAAAGTGATGCCTGATAATTTAAAAAGCTGTCACCAGTTCTTTGATCATCGAGACAACGTGTGAGTTTGCACAGGATTCAAAATAGTTCAATCATTCTAACCCTAACCCTAACCCTAACCCTAACCCTAACCCTAACCCTAACCCTAACCCTAACCCTAACCCTAACTTTAGTTCTAGATTTGGATTCCTGCATAATGCTGCTTTTTCTGTATTTCTTTCTAATAATTCAGGTTTTTTCCTTCCGTTTTTATAACTTCTGAGCTGAAAACTTTCTATGTCTCCAAGACTGTCTTTAATAATAATAATAATAATAATAATAATAATAATAATAATAATAATAATAATAATAGAAAGAAGAAGAAGAAGAAGAAGAAGAAGAAGAAGAAGAAATCCCCCATTGTGAACATAAAATTTTTCCAGTCATTCTTTTACATTTCTTTATAGAATCATAGGATAAAATCATAGAATGACCAGCAAAATGAGATATAGGTTAAAGAAACCTAATGACTGTGTGATGATCTCAGTACTGGGGATCCCAGCAACTGAGAGCTGCATCTGGCAGTAGCTCCCTCTTGCTAAATGCAAAGATTTTTCCTCTCAGTATGCTTTTTAATGAAACAAAAATGAAAAAAAAGGAAATTAAAAATAGGGATTTGATTAAAGAGGTTTTGTGATCAAAAGTGGGACAGTGTTTTGCTTTGTTTATTAAATCAAGCATTTCCATTTGAGATACTTGTGCATTTCAGGCAAAGCTATGTTCAGATACAAGCAAAATTTGAATGTCAAAATTATTAACTTTGCTTAGGATACTTTTAGCGAACTGCTAAAAAAGTGAGTTTAAATATTGTTATTATTATTATTATTATTATTATTATTATTATTATTATTATTATTATTATTATTATTATTATTATTATTA
>JAWWEV010000115.1:82811362-82858635 GCA_035583235.1 Hafferia zeledoni | reverse complement strand
TATTATTATTATTATTATTATTATTATTATTATTATTATTATTATTATTATTATTATTATTATTATTATTATTAAGGGTGAAATGAAACATAAAAATACTAGATTTCTCCAAAGAGACAGATTTTGTGTTTTTTCTCTCAGCTTGCCTTTTTACTAATTGAAGTTTCAGACCAAACATTGCACTCTGAACACTGCCTTTCACCAGAGCGATCAGAAAAGAGATCAGCATCATTTGTTTGGAACTTCAGTTCTGAAATCTTTAATTCTGAAATCTGTCCTCTGCACTTATGGGAAGCCACTTATGCTAGGCTGAGAACAGGTGAGAGAGGAGAGACGTAGGAAGGTCGTAGAATCTTACAATCATAGAATATGCTGAATTGGAAGGGGCCCGTAAAATTCATCAAGTTCAACCCCTAACCCTGTGCAGGACACCCCAACAATCACACCATGTGCCTGAGAGCATTGTCCAAATGCTTCTTGAACTCAGACAGGCTGGATGCTGTGACCACTTCCCTTGTGAGGCTGTTCCAGTGCACAACCACCCTCTAGGTGAAAAACTTTCCTGATATCCAGCCTAAATCTTCTCAGATTCAGATTCATTCTTGCAGTGACGGTTTTCCAACTCAGGGCACTAAGAACTCCTTGGTCCATCACACGTGTTGAAGACTGCGGAAAAGACAGTGTTAAACTCCTCTGTCTTGTCTCTGTCCCTGTTTGTGAGGTGACCATCCCCATCCTGTCATGGGCTGATATTATTTCTATGCTGTCTTTTGCCATTAATATATTTGAATAAACTCTTTATTCTCCCACATTTCTGGCAGCTTTGACTCCAGCTGAGTTTTGGCTGCACAAATTTTCTCCCTACAGCATCAAACAGCATCTCTGAATTCTTCCCATGTCACCCTGACCTTGCTTCCACTGGGCATACACCTTTTCTTTTTGCCTTACTTCCAAGAGAATATCCCTGTTCAGCCAAGCCAGCCTTTCGTCTTGTGTGCTTGACTTCCATCATTTGGGAATTTCTGCTCCTGTGCCCTTAAGAGGTGCTGTTTAAAAAGTGACCAACAGTAATGGACCCCAGTACCTGCAAAAACATTTTTCCAGGGGACTTTATTCACTAGTTTCCTGAGCAGCCTGAAGTTTGCTCTCCTCATACCCAGAGTGGAGGGTTTGCTGACACTTTTTCTCCTGTCAACAGAGATTTTAAATTCAGTCACTTTGTAGTCACTGTGGCCAAGACAGCCATGAATCCCCACTTAGCTCATGAGATCCTCTCTGTTGACAAAAAGCAGATCAAGTCAAGATCAAGTAGGTCAAGTCTAGGTATTGTTATTCATGTTGTAAAGTCATGCAGTCAAATTGTATCTAACACTATAGTGCCATCCTCAGTACAGGCCTGATTAAAAAGAAGGTTTAGAGAAAAAGCAGAAAACATGTTTTTTCTATTTTTAATAAGAATATTTCAGCAGCATAAAAGCAGAGTATATTATGCTACAGCAAAAGTAAATTCATGTCAAATCTGGGAACAATATTCACATTAGACATTTTCTGATATTGAGATTAAGGTACTTTTGTATGGGTTAGGATGTGGTAAAAGTAGAGTGAAATTTTTGCTATCAAACAAGTC
This sequence comes from Hafferia zeledoni, assembly GCA_035583235.1. NCBI lineage: Eukaryota > Metazoa > Chordata > Aves > Passeriformes > Thamnophilidae > Hafferia > Hafferia zeledoni. The sequence goes on along the minus strand of JAWWEV010000115.1, from coordinate 82,857,008 downwards.
TTGGTTTTGTTTCATCCTGACAAAAAACTTATGCTACAAGACAATGTCATTATTCTTGTTCCATTTAATATGGTGAACTTTCTCTTGAATAGATGAAAAATGAAAGTAATTAAAACATTTACTTGTATAAATGCAGTTGAAATTGCTACAAGAATGCTGTACTGTGACTGTCAAACACACTGATTTAAAACAGACAGCGTGGAAAAATCAAAACAAAGGTAAGATTTCATTTGGTGGCACTCTGGTGACAGCAGAGTCTTGATGTAACCTGTTCTATTGTTGTCAGCCTTTCCTCTGGAGTTTCGAAATGGCTCTGGGAAACTACGGGATTTGTATCTAAAGCAGTTTCCTGGTCTGATATTTGAATATTGAGTAACATTAGTAACCACAAACCCATATAAATAAGAAATAGACTCTGTACATGAAGCTCAAGGTAAATCAATAATAGATATATATAAGTTAATTCAACTTAGACATAAGTAAGTGGTTATAGTTATTTGACCGGAGCAAGAGCTGAGGAGTATTTCATCCTTTTTTAAACCTAACTTTTACAGATCTGCAGATAATCATTACTGTATGTATTTTTAAATACCTTAGTTGCAGATGAGAACTGGGCAAAAACAGTAGCTCTGAATGTTTTACTGCTGGATGTATTTTTTCCTGTTGTTTTTTTTTTTTTTTTTCCGTTCCCATTCTTCCCAGTAGGCTTTTACTGGGACAAACTGTGGAAAAAGGCAGAATCAGAAAATTTGAAATGAGTTCTTATCATTAATTTAGGCAGAGTTAATCAACACTTACATTCACAAATATATATCTGATATAATGCCCACAAACTTTTGATATTTTTATTTAATTTTCATAAATGACACCCTAAACCAGGTGCAAATATAAAAGTATTCACAGATAATATACTTGAGCTTGTATTATTCTCTCATAAAATCTGTGTATAACAAATATTTTGCTCATCCTCTTTTATTGAGTTTCAAAATATTGTTTTTCTACTCACCCTGGTTTTGGATTGCAATCCGTATAATCCATGTAAACACTGCATATTCTGTCTTTGCTCATGTCAAACCCCCTAATTCAAATAAAATCCTCTGTCAAAATCAACAGATTTCATCTAATCTTGTGAAAAATCCAGATATTTTATATGGTATCCATTCAAACCACAAATCAGGACAACTTTCTTCAGTACCGTGTTTCATAATACAAAAATGCTTGTGAAGTTCAGTAAAACTTTCGAAGAACTTGGGCTGGGTTTTGGATTTTAATAGAATTAAAAACCAGATGTTTCATATGATTTGGAGTTTTGTACTGAAAGCTTTGCCCAGCTCTTATTCACAGCTAAATGGGACAACATTCACCAAGACAACAGTATTTTGTGAAGACTTATTTTATCCATTTCCCTTAACAAGGTACATTTTGAAAAATCTTTATGGGAAAACTGATTTTTCTAAACCCCTAAAATGAAGAGAAAATGACAGAGGTTGACTGGTCTCCTATAATCCCAGTTTTATGACACTGTGAATGCATAGTGTGTTGCAAGAGGAATAGAAGATTTCAGTGGAGATTTGTCCTGCTATCCAGCACTTTACAGAAGATTTTCTAGCCTCTTAACTCCAGCCTACCCAGATTCCATTTCACCTTCTACTTTATTTTTGTCATCTGAGTTGCTCCTTCATGCTCCTTTCAAATGTATGATTTACAAATACTATTTCTACACTCAGCTTATGCAACTTTCTATGTGGCTGCCTAAACAGAACAAAACAATTTTTATGTAGTTGGCACATATTCTTTGAACATTGCTAAGGTGTTGCTACACCAATCATTCACAGACAATTGTTGGCACTACTAACTCAAAACACCTCCCACAATACAAACTGCAACATGACAAGTTCCTTAATTTATCCTGAGGACTGTGTTGTGCTAAGGGAAACACTCCAGAAAATATTTTTCCAAAGGCATGTGTCACATTGCTAAGCAGAGCTCACTTGAATGATTGTAGGGTGGAATTGGTTGAGAATTGCTGTCTTTTATATGTGGGTTAAGGCACTCCAAGTAGAAAAACGCAAAACCCACAGGTACTTTGAAGTTTAGTTATCATACATTGCCATTTATTTTTGTCCGATCTGGTTCCTACAGAAACAATCCAAAGAACAAAATTAGGGGAAAAGAAAGGGGGAAATGTGGAGCCAATGATGCTTTGGTGATAAAACAATTGCCTTAAGAGCACATTCTTGATGCTGGGCATGGTAGATATACACCAGAAAAATGTTCACAGAGCTTGAAAATGGAACAGAAAGGCTACAAGGGGAAAGAGTGTAGGGAGAAAAAAGTAAAGTTCTCTGAGACTTTTAGGGAAAGTGTAACTCAGCACCTTGAAACTGGGAGTTAGATAAGAGTATGTTCTATGATACTATGAAAGAAACCCCTGCAGCTTGCTAATCCATACCTTTGGGGATACCAGGAACAAGAAGTTCAAGCATATATCTAAGAGGAAAAATACAGGTTTAGTTGGAAACAGAAGCCACAAGTACTCAGAAAGTGCTTATCAGGTGGCACATAGCTACTTGTTTTCAAAGTGAGTAATAAGAGTTAAAGGAACATCAGCCCAGAAACACTGCTATCAGTCTGAAACACTTGATTCCCTTTGACAGCAAATTAGCATTTGCAGACTTGCACTTGAAATTCAGACATCTTTTAGGTAGGTCCTGTTTCAAATGTACTGATCCTCTCACCGAAAAGAGAGACAAAAATAAGAAGCTGGCCAATGGAAAAAGTAAAGGCAAAAAGATATTTTGTAGCATGCCCAAGTAACTTTAATAGTTATGAAAGGTACACAGAACGCCTATGATCTCATAGTAAAAATATATGTTTCTTTCACTGGGCAATGGAGTTATGTAAAAAACATCTGCCAGCCAAGCTCTGTCTACCAGTCACTTATGCCAGTACCTAGCAGGAGGGAAAATGTAAAAAAAAAAAACAAAAGAAAACAAAAAAAAACAAAACCACCAAAAAACCCCCCCACAACACAAAAAATCACTCAAAAAAAAAAAAAACAAACCACAACACCACAAAAAAACAACGAAAAAAGCAACACCCCCCTCCCCCCCAAATTAAAACAAAATCCAGCATTTGATAAAAGCAGTTGAAGACAGAAGCCTTTCACAAAAAATGTCACATATAAGCTCGTCCTGAATGACTTTGTTCAAAAAGAGATTTTTTTTCACCTGATCTGAGAGGAAAATAACTACTTGGCAAGATTTTAAAATATGGCTTATGGCTAAATGTCCTTACAGTTAAAAGCAAACAGAAAGAAGTTTTGGTAACAGCTAAAGCTCTTTCCAATGTTGTGAGCTACTTTTTCAAACGACTTTGTTTGCCTCTTTCTAAAGCTGACTTTAAAAAATGTAATCTTGGAAATCCAGCCATTTCAGTACTGATCTTCAACTATAAACAATACATATATATATTCTCAGATTAAAGTTTTGGGTGGTTTTTTTCATTTTGCTTGGGTTTGTGTTGGTTTGTTCTGTGGGTAGTTCCCCCCCACCCCAGGAAGCTTTTCTTTGTGAAGGAAAAAATGGGAAAAACAAGTATTGCTTTGGAAAACATAACTTTCTAAGGTGATGTAAAGTCTTTTCAACTATAGTTTATATGATATCCTATTGTATGCTTTCCTGTTCTTAGGGATTTTGTCTGTCTCTATCTCTCTCTCTTTTTTATTTTTCTATTTTTATAATGACCAGCTTTTTGCATATATGTTTTTGAGTTTTTTCCCTGTAAATGCTTAGAGATGCCTAAGGTTTAAAGGCAAGGTACCAAGACCAAGGCTTTACAAGCAAGATGACAACATGAAAAAAATGAACTCTGTCATTATGAAAATGTTGCTACTGAAAAAATTGTATTTTGTAAGAAAATTTTAAAAAATATTTTAAAAAATTATTATTTAATAATAGTAAGATCGTTGCAAATTACTCATGTCCCTATGGGTCCTGTTAGTTTTAATAAACTTTTGTATAGGAGAGGTAGTTTTTTAAATTTTAAATTTATTAGTCAATTTATGTAGGAATTTGCCAAACAATTTTTGAAGAGAGTTAGAGTGCAGACTCACATTGATTCTGAACAAGAACATGCTTACTTTATCAGCTCAGTTGTTGCAACAGTTATTTAAAATAGTGTAAATACAAACCAAACTATTAGAGCTTAATGATGGTGACAGCAGAGGTGCGTTTTATGGGTAAGGATTGGGAGCAAGGCCAACCAAGCAGATGTCATGGTGGAGGTCTGTTCTAGATCACCTAATCAGGCTGAAAAGGTAGATGGAATATTTCATAAACAGCTGGGAGCAGTCCCACAATTGTGATGGCACTGAAGGCCATGTACTCCATAAGCTTTCTTGGCACCAAGGTCACACTGACAGGACTTACTTTTAAAGACTAATCTTACTGCTTAATACTTCTCCCAAAACAACCAGGGAATCAGGGCCAGCCAGCCAAGTTGATCTTTTTCTGTGACAAGGTGGCACACTTTGTGGATGAGAGAAAGGCTGTGGATGTTGTTTACCTGGCTTTAGTAAAGCCTTTGACACCATTCACACAGCATTTCCCTGGAGAAATTGGCTGGTCATAGCTTGGATAGGTGGTGGCTTAGTCGTGGATATGACAGTCCTAGGTTAATGGTTAGACTTGATGATCTTAAAGGTCTTTCCCAACATAAGTGATTCTATGATTCTATTCTTCTGCTTGAGTAGATCTGAACTTCCAGTTCATTCCAGTATGCCTCAGTATTAAGCCAGACTAGAGGTGTGTACCTGTAGTCTTCACTTTGTGTAGATAAGGAAATGCTTTCTGGATTGCTAGCCAGGTGTCACACCTTCCTGGTGATGTCCCAGTGGGTTAACAGTCAACCCCATCTGATGGACTGATGTAGTACCCCAGTAGAGAGTGAATCAGTTCCAGGTAGAGAACCTCACGTAAGAACATTTGGCCAAGAAAACAGGAATCTTGGGTGCATTCCTCCTCCAAACAATGTATTTGGGCTTAAATAAATTTTAAGTGTCCCTTCCATTCCTTCATTTAAATAACTGTATTTTGTGCAAAATTCTGAATAATAATAATAATAATTAGTAATAGTAATAGTAATAGTAATAGTAATAGTAATAGTAATAGTAATAGTAATAGTAATAGTAATAGTAATAGTAATTAATAGTAATAGTAATAGTAATAGTAATAGTAATAGTAATAGTAATAGTAATAGTAATAGTAATGAGTCAGCAAGTTGAGTACTTAAGAGATGGGATTGCCTGAGCTCAGGCACACTACAGAAGGAAGGTCAGTACAAACAGGGAATAACAAGAGACCCCCAGTGCAGAATTTTAGGGAGTTCTAAGGGGTTTAAGTGAACAGGTATTCATTTCTGGGGGAAAAGAGAATCAGAGCATTTAACATGGAAGACTAGAAACAAAGAACTGCAGAGAAGTGAGGTTCTTTTCAGTTATTCAAACCACATGCCTGCAATGCTTCCTCTTTTACAAATACGAATATCACAGTTTTCTCCCTTTGGAGAGTGAAAAATGTGTTGCATAATTAATCATTTCACAATCCATTCCTAGCACTGATTGATCCTCATGACCACAGAAATATCTTGGCACCTTTTACAGGTGGGGCATTTGTGTGAGACCAAGAGTGTATTGTTACACCTTGTCTGAGCCCAGTGACCGAAAGCATATTGAGCAAGTTCCTCTCTGCAGTGGCTGTGGTCAGGTTATTTATTGCTGCCAATGGTGCTGACATTGCTGTGCAAGTAGCCTGTATCTTTTGGTGTCTTGTTGGAAGAAAATGTTGTTTCTATTGTATACATATTCTTCGGTCACTAGAAGTGGTTTCATTATAAGTTTAATAATGTTTAATTGCTTTTCCCCTCCCCTCCTCAAGCTTGCCTCTGTGACCAGCTAATGTGTTGGCTATAGATATGAATATTTCTAGGAATTGAGTAAGAGATCAGGCAAGAGGGGGTTAAAAATATGGTGAGTGAACTACAGGACTGTTGCAGCCTTCTACAACAAATCAGCTTTGCAACAATTAGTTTTAGATCTGGTCAGGAAGATTTCAAGGAAGTATAATATGGCTGTTTGTTAAAGTTGAAAGCTTATACTCATACTATTCATTAAACCTTCAGTAACAGAAGAAAGGCTTTTAGGGAGCTCTTCTAGTTTTCTCACCCTGCTCCCCCAGCTCACAGGCTGCCAAAGAAACGATGACCTCCAGATACCAGCACTGCTAGAAAGTGCTTCATGCAGGCTGCTCTGAGTTCAAGTTTTCCAGATCCCTTTTTTTTTTCTCTTGTGGTCCCACAGCTTTGCCCATAAAACTGGAACAAACTTCATTGCTCATTTTACCAAAAATTTCAGACATTTGTGACTGTACTCCAAATCAGAATATTTTGACTTATGGGAAACCTCTATTGATGAGTCTTTATAAGGGAATCTCCAGTTACTTGTGTCTCTGACCTCCTGTCTGCCATTCAGGGATCTACTTCCAAGAGTACTCCTACCTCATAACTTCCAATGAATCCATGGGAGACTCAAAGTGGTTAAAAATCAGGCTTAAAGTAGAATTGCTCTTGCTGACAATTGCTTTGATTTGCCCAGTATCCCATTAATTTTTAGCAGTATGGAAAAAAGTGTAAGATAGGATGTGGAAAAAGTATTTATTATATATTTGGAAAAAAGTTCCACACAACTTTTGCACCCAAAAAATACCCCCAAAAGTCTTTTGTGAGGTACTGGAGAATGAGTTGGTAGAGGGTTTAAGTGGTGTACATGCCTTTTCAGACAGGTTGGGAAAGCTGTCACTGACAATATTCCCCAGAGAGACACTTGTTCCAAGGCATGTATAAATTGTCTCCCCTAGAAAGCAGTAGGTGCTAAAATTAGGCAATTGTCCAAGAAGCTGATAAAATTGCTCTTTCACAATGGGTCATTTAACTGTGTGTCATGAGCCCTCAAGGACTCAAAAGTGACCATAGGGATGAAAGGTATTTCCTGCTAGACAGCAGCTCAGTTCCTCTGTGGAGGAAGGCATCAAAAACAGCTGATGGGATCGCATTAGGAAGAGAAAATCTGCTGTTAAGTGGTTATAAAGGCTAGAAGCAGCTCCATCCTCTGGGACTGGAAGTGACTGCTTGCACCTGTGGCCAACATGTACAGCTGCTTCTACCTCACCCAGCCTGAAGGAGTTGAACTACTACTGTTGGATGATGTCTGGATGAATACAGATGTGCATAAAGGGAGCTGTATGTGACACAGTTTAAGAATGCTGAAGGTCCTAATTTGGACCTTCCCAATTTGGCTGTGGGTTCCTAAATTCTCTGTCCTGTCTGGAAATCAGTAATTTCCAAAGTAAGCCATTGTGAGTGGGCTTTTCAGCTAGCTGGAAATGCAGCTTCAGTAGGGTAGCCTTGAAGTGGGGCTGGTCTAGAAGTGATACTGCAGCCAGCCAGATTGGAAAGTGGCCCTTTAGCTAGTAACAGCAATCCTTGAAGTAGCATCATAAATCCTGAGAGTTCTTGCACTTGGGAATTTTTTCCTACTATCTTTTCAACATTTGGGTTTAATATTTTCTGGTTTTTGTTTGTTTGTTTGCTTTTTTATGTTTGACATCATCCAAGTTAACGTAACTTCAAAAGGTTCTGCCTTCTCAGATATTCTGGAGAGCCTTTTGCCTGGATGGTACCATGTAACATGACACTACCCTGCAGATGCTTGAGGTGAAATCTTCTGAGTGGTTTGGTGATATGATTATCTGTGCACAAACACCCTACATCCCCACATGCCTTCAGTAAGAATTAACTTTAATTTTAGCCTGAGAGAAAAATGAATTCTAGTGCTTCCCCAGAGTGCATGTACGTGTTTTGCTTTTTTCCAACAGTTTGCAGTGATCAGTATCTGGATACCTTTATATCTGTTCTAGTTCTTTTTCACAGATGCCTGTGTTTGATGACAGCATAGAACTTTAAAAAGAAAAGATGCAGTTCACAAAAAATTAAATCACAACAGTTTCACAGATGCATAAAGAAACTCAATGCTTTTTTGAGTCACTGAAAAAAGAAATGAGACTGCTTTCACCATTCTGAGCTGAAAACCAAAATAAATGGTCCTGTGAGGATGTAAAATAATTGAAAAACTCTATTTGTTTCTTCAGTTCTTTTCTGCTAGAAACCTAAATTACTTCCATTTAGGCCTCTTAAGTAAATGCCAAAGGATTTTTTTTTGGTTGGATTATTTCTCATCCATTAACTGTCTCAAATTAGCTAATTTAAGTAGGATTGGCAAGAGTGGAGATTTAATTTTGCTTTAATTCTAAAGTACCTGCATTAACTTGTTTGCGGCGGTTCCTGTAGAAAATAAGTACTGCCAAGAGTTGAAACTAAGGAGTTGAACACGCTTCTTGTCACACAAAATATTTGCAAATAGATCATGGACTCTCTCTTCAGACAATTGGGACCTCCTTCAGACAGAGTGATTTTTCCTGTCTGTGCAGAAGGCTCCACACAAAAGAAGTATGAAAATTATGGCCAATGCAGAAAGGTTAGAAAAAGAGCTTTCAGTACGGAAGTTGTAACTTGGAATTTGAATTATAAGATTTTTTCTTTCAAAATCTAGGAGAATGAGGTTGTGTATGTTCATGGTAAATTATTGTCACTTGCTTATCGCTGCATTAGCTCTTGCAGGGCCCTGTGAAGTCAGCTGGACATTCAGACTGAGAGGAAATGTTGGGATGCATAGATGCATGAAGTAAGCAACCACCACAGCAAAAAGAGGCACTTAGAGTCAATGGATATGAGAGGAGGACATTGAGCAGAATGAAGCAGGTGCTGTGATAGTCCAACTAGCAAGGTGTTGAGCCAAGCTTCTGGCATGCACCACAGAGCTGCAGCAGCACTCACCCAGCCCTGCTGGGGCCCTGCACCATATTGGTGGAGTTCATGTTTGCTTAAAGCCCTGGAACCACCAGTGTGCAATGAAGAGATGCCACAATGGTCTCTGTTTCAGCACTTAACCAGCCTGGCTTTTGGTTAAAGTCTAATGCTTCTTTTAAGGATATGGGCAGCTTTGTAATCTACTTTACATAGACTTTCAATTGTGCATGATAAGCAAAAGATAATACAATGAACATGAATTGAGTTCATATTCTTACCTTGTTGCTGTGCAGGAAAGGAACAAATATTTAAGAGTTGCGTCTTGTGGTCTTCATGTCTATTGGAAGCATAAAACTGTTAACTTGATGCCTCTTCGTCTTTGCTTCTGGTTCAATGATCTCTGGTTGCTTCACTTTAAAAATTAAAGTATCTATTGTGTGTATTATTGTATGAAATAATTTATTTCAAGGTGTCATTTCTGAACTTTAAAGTTACCAAGTAATAACAACAATCCCAGCATAGTCTCTACCCACAGATTGAGAAATCATTTTTATTGACACTTTTTGGCTTCACAGTGAGCTCGTACAGGTTTTCAAAGGGAGCCGGTTCTGGCACTGACTGTTGTTTAAAGGAAGTGAAAAGATACTCTTCATGGAGGCTGTTGATGTGACTTGGCTAGTTCTCTGGGAATTAAAGCCAACTTATTTTATAAATATTTTACTTATGAATACTGTCTTTGCAATGTCAATATATTACAAAATGAAGTAATTTTTAAAAGACCCATGGTGAGTACTGGCCCATTTGAAATTATTATTATTATTTACATATGTACAGCTGCCTTATGTGAAACTACAATAATAGATAAACCACAGGACTGCATGATAAATCTGGCCCTATACCCTTCTTACTTCTCCAAACTAGCTTCACAATGTGTACAGTAAGGTGCTTTAAAGAGGTAGGATGGGACACTGCATAGCCAAGAGAAAGATCTCAATTTTACAACGTGATTGTAGTCAACATCCATCTGGAGGTGGGTGGAGATACTACATCTCTTACTATGGACTGCTTATTAAGCAATGTGCTTTTGAACAACCATATTCATGGCAAAAAGGGGAGCTATTCCTGGTCAGGAACCAAAGACCATTACCACAGTATTTTCAGGGACATTGTGCTGTGGCAAATTGATGATTACCTGGTTAAGAAGTGAGTGCTAGATGGATATGCATGTCCCATCATGCAGTCATATGGCAGTCACTGTAACAAGTCATCATTAAGCCAATTCTGTGCAAGGATGCTGAATATGAAACACAATGGCCATTTGACGGTTTTCAGGATTGCTTTGGTCACTTGCAAAGAAGAAAAAAATGTGTAAAAAATGGCCTAGAAATGCCTTTATAAATTATCAAGTTTAGTGGGATTCCTGTTCTGAAGCTGAAGAAATCATTAAGAAAATGGACCACTAATCCAGGCTAGGATATTCGGTCTCAATGAACAACTGAAAGACTAAGTGGACAAAACAAAAAATTATACTTGTTGCTAAGACACAGGCTCAATACAGAGCAGCAGCTGTCCTTGGCTTGCAAAGTTAATTTTGGACAATACTTACACTCTCATTGACATATATGCCAAAGTCCTTGGTTAGGGAACAATATGGGAAGTTTGGCTAAGGTTTTTCTCTCAATGTTGTTAAATGTGCAAAAAAACCCACCATGAAAAATGGTCAATCAAAAGTTTTATTCTTTTGTGTATTGTGCTCTACAACCTCCTTCAAAATTTGAGTACTGACTAAATACTCTTTCAAAAGGTGCATGAAACACACTGTGATGAGCTTTTCCTCATTAGCCATAGCCTTGCATCTCATAGTCTGTTCAAACATCTAGTCCCAGAAGAGTGCAGACCCCTTTTGTGTTACACAGAGTGAAGAGTCCCAGACTCAAAACCAATCTACTTCTTGGTCTACCTGTGGAGCAAAACCCTCCCATTACCAAGTCCCTGTTCCTGAACTCGTATAAGAAGAACGTGTCCATGTCTAACCATCCCATTTCATAATCCATCACAGCAATGCCAGATAAGTGCATGCTGCTAATCCTTGCTCTGCAGGTGGACTGTAGGAAATGAATCACTCTCAAATGCGGAAAGACTAAATGTTGGTTACAGTCATAAGAAGCTGAAAAGGAAGCTGAGTGTGGGCTGCTGAAATTACTTGTACTATGCTATGAAGAAATGAGAAGTAAGAATAAAGGTAAACCTGCCATGGGGCTGCACACCATGTCTGTGAACACACTACTGTGTTGGATGGTGGTGTAACCATTCTGACTTTGTCTGAAAAAAGATAAAGCACTGACATGTTCTACAGGGTGGAACAGGAGCAAAATCTCCTCTTTCTTGACATGGAGAAGAGAAGCACCAAAGAAAACTGAGTCACCACACGTCTGTGTGACTGCTCAGCACACAGTGGTATGCCTGGGTGACAGCAGTGAGAATGGTGACCAGGAGTAGTGAGAATGCTGAGGCTCAACAAAGATAGTTGAAGAGGTGCAAATATGCCAGCTTCTTCCTTGCGCCTGCTCAGCACCCCAGCATGGCCCTGTGAAGACTAAGTCAATCCTTCAAAAAGGCAAACTAGCTTTCCTCCATGCAAATATTTCTTACTCCAATCTATCCTGAGGCAGTGAGAACACCTTTCGTGATTGAAAGCATTACCTTTTTTATGTAAACACAAGGATAGCAAATCATGAGGAAAAAAGATCTCTTCAAAACAATAAAGTTGAGATTCCTGCACAGAGCACTCTGAATTGTCTGCCTTAGGGGGCAACAAACAAAAAATGCTTCTGAGAGGAAGAAATGAGATCAAAACACAAAAATTATTCTAGCTTAATATTTATATTTTTCTTAAGCTTTCTCACATTTCATGTTTAATTATCTACAAGGAAAAGACCTTGCCTTGCAGGATCTTCTGTGTTGTAGCAATTAAACTGAGTGTAAATATCTCTTCATATTTGTAACTGCAATTAAGTGAGGCACTGATGGATGTGTTCAATGATTTTTGAGTGACACGTTCTATTTCAACCTAACAATTATCCTTTTTTACCTTATTGTACCTTTCCACAATATTTTGGCTTTTTTCTTTCATTTCTTTCTTTCTTCCTTTTTTTTTTTTTTAATAATTACCATACTTTTTAATACATTCATGAGCTGGATACTCTTGTGCAAAGCACTGTACAGATCTCATTTGAGCCATTGCATTTGAGCCATTTGCATCACTACAACTTCCCTTATGTAAATCAAATGAAGTGCTTCATTTGAGTTTTCTCACCTCAGTCTTCAAGCCTAAGTCTGGTGTCAGTCTTGCCTGGTTGTTTCTCTTTTCCACCTCCTCCATCAGGAACTCCAAGCATTGCTAACACTCAACCACAGTGTTATGAAAGTCTCCAGAGCAACCTGCCATGCCAGAAACACCAAAGTTGTGACAGCACGGATCTCAGCATGGGCTAATTAACCTTATAGAGTAACAACAGTCAAACAAGTCTGTGATTATAAGGTATTACCTTTTTACCTGCTGGTGAGGAATTTAGTATGGAACATTCCTCAGAGAGTAAGTCTAATAAAATATAAATGGTTTGTAACATAGTTTCAAGCTGAATAGAAGTTAAAGTATTGGCAACTCAAAATAAGATGAAAATAATATCCAGACCATGGCTGGATCTTTAGCAGCAAAATGGATGGTAACAAAGAGCACAGGGCACAGAAGGAGGCACAATTGCTTAGAGCAGAATTTATACACTCTAACTTTAGCGTCTTAAAAGGTGTATACCTGAGTCTAAGCAGGATGTGTAAATAGTTCCTGAATTAATAGAAACAGGTGCTTCCTGGTGGTAATTCAGATAATCCTGAGCTCAAGGTTTTAGATGGTATGATGACTTAACCTCTGGAACTGACCATGTTTTCCCCTTGAGCACAGGGATTGATTTAGCTGTGTAATCTTTAGGTGGTAAAAGTGGGGAAGGTGAGTTGAGCAGAAGAGATACTGTTATGAAGAAAGAATATTTCATAGTGTGTTACCTGGAGCTTTTCTGGTAATTGTTGTAGGGTTCTCCGTAAGGTAAGCACAATGATTTTGAGAACATCCTGACAATACATGAGAAAGTGTGCTGCAGAAGGCCACTCTGTTAGCCTTTATAAAATATGTGTTACTGCAGTGAAAATGTGCAGCAGAAATATTCTTACTGCATTGAAACCAGAGCTCTGATTTCAGAGTACTTAGCATTTCAGCTGCTGTTCTAATCTGAAGCTGTAGGTACCGTGGCATATTAAAACTCTCCCTTGTAACATTAGTGCATGCAAATGGGTGAATTTAACTGGCAAAAATGAGGAAAAAAGATTGTGAGGTCAAGAAACCTTCTGGACCCTTAGGAGGGCTTCAGGGTATTTTCACACTTGATGCCCTTTGATTTAAACAAAAGCATTTGTCACATAATGTCTCTCCCTTCACAAAGCTAAGTCTTGGCTTTCTGTGAATGTCAACCATCAAGGTGCTTTTTAACGTAGCTCATTCATGCATCCTTAATTTAGGTGATATTTACATTTTAAATGATAAATTTTGATTTCTCTGATCCAAGAGAAGGTTACAGATTTCCCCTCTGGATATGATCCTCAGCAGGAATGAGAAAAGGGGTACAGGATGCGAGTCTCTGAGTCCTGTTGTTTCAAAGACCTGTTTCTCCCTTTCTCCAGCCTCACATCTAGCAGAACATACTCCCTCATGATATGATTAGGTGGGCAGATTCTGGTGGTATAAGTCAGAGCTTCATCTGACTTGGAGCAAGGCCGATACTGCTATGCATACTTGAGGCACTTGGTAATAGCATTCTGGACAGAAGAGCCCAAAACCATAGGGTGGCTTTTTTATTTCTCTCTTTATTTGAAGTTTTTCAAACATTAAAGAGGAATTAAGCTAGGAAATGCCAATGTAGTATAGTAATATTTCTTTACATTCTTCAGATAAAAAATATACTTCAATCTTTATTAAAAATTCATGACAATAGAGAACTAGACAAGAACAGAAGTTCCACTGATAACCCTTTGATTACTCCACACAGTAATAAGGACGTCTTCTGTTCATTTCAATCTGGTAAGCTTTGAGTCTAATAGAGAAAAGAAATTTTTCTAAGGCAATTTAAGAAAACATCTCAGTGATTTTCAGTTATCATATGGAGGATTCATAACTTTCTCCTGAGTCACTTCAAAGTAATTGCTTAGATATGCTGTATCTTCATCATCACTTTTTTAATTGTGATCTGCACAGGCTGGCTATAACCACTTTCATTTTATACAGGTACTTTTTCTTCCCACAGGAAATATGTACTCCTATAGTTCAAAAATAAAATGTACTGAAGTTGGTATACACAGTTATCTTTTGTCACTTCTATGGAAAATGTTAACACAGGCACCTTTTCAGTGAGGAAGTAATTTCATGTTAACAAGCTTTGCTTGCTTCAACAGCTATCTTTAATATGTCAATTATTCTCAGAAATGATGTAAGCAAATGTGGCTACAAAGGTATTTCTTTTATCTTTTGTTCTTTGCAACAAATTTCTCATAATTAAGTTATGTCTTATTTCAGAACTCAGTTTATTTTTCTGAATCCAAACTGATAAAAGGTATATGGTTTTTGATAGCCTTTAATACAGGTGGGGGAAATGCTGATCTAGTGGTGCAACATAGGGCATTTGCAGAAACTCTGAATACTTCTCTGATAGAGTCCCTGATGCAATAGTAAAAATCAGTGAGCTGTGCTAATTTACAACATATGAAGATCCTGAAGGTGTGTGCACTACTATCTAATCCTGAGTAATAATGTAAAAATCTCTGACTTTGGGTCTCTGTTTTCAAAACATGTAGGAGACCTCCCTTGAATTTTATGCTGAAAGGTTGAAGTTATGATGACAACTTTGTGTTCATCACTTCTATATTTTGTTCTTTCTTCATTACTTTCCAAAAAAAGAGAAATGAGAAATAGCATAAAGACACAGCTTTGAAAAACTTATCTTCAAGAAATCATTGTCTACAAGTTCCTCTTCTCAAAGCATTAGGCATAAAATTCAAGGGAGGTCACACTAGATTGTTATTAGCCCTGTCATCCTCTTTCAGTGTTTTCACAGTCTTCATTCACTGTCAGAAAAGGCACAGTACTATTAGGTATTCCAGTATTAAAATGTAGGATGTAGCAATTAGAAACTCATCCTTGAAAACATATTTTTCAACCTGTTTTTAGTATTCAGCTTTCTTTCTCTTTGTTTGATCATATATTCTTAATTTCGTCTTCCTAAGGTCCTAGTTATTTACTGAGCTAGGATGAAGGTGCCTGTACTGGATGATTCTAGTGGATTTAGTTTTGTGTTAGGTGCTTAATGCCATTAGTAGATCTACTCCAGTGGCCCTGTTGGCTCCCGCCCACAGCTACTACCAAAGCACAGATTGGAATAGCTGCTGCTAAATTACTTGTCAGTTAACACTTATTTGTGATACACTATTGGGCATGAATTACTACAAATAACAATATATTTAATAGTTTCCTTAGGCTACTTTACTGTATCTTTTCCTGGTACGATTGCATTGCATGTACAGTGATGTAATTTCAGCTTTGTTATAGAAAACGAGTCAGAGCTTTCTAAATATTATAGAAATGTAATAGTATAAATATGTCAAAAGCATCTTTCTGCAACCTGGTAAACTTTGTAACCTTCATATTTTCATATAACTTTTCATTTTATTTGTGGTTTAAAATTTTCTTTAAAAGTTTCAGCATATGTTCATTATTCTCCAAAAGCATATAAAGCTCAAAAGTCATGTTTTCCTCTAGAAAGCTGGCAGAACCCTATGCTATATCTTCACAGGCCAAAAAATAAAGAAGCTACTGTTAATGGCTGTCCAGCATCTTTTTCTCTCTAATGGCACCATTCCTGACAGAGAAAATGTGAAAAAATTGTCATTTAGAATAGTCCATGCCCACTCTTGTTCTTTATACAAAGCTGATCTACCTAAGAGAAACACAGAGTACATCATGGACTTGGGAAAAAGTAACTCTGAACTGGTAAAATAAAATTATCCTCTGAATTCATACTGATCTTTTTTTGTGGAGATTAAAAGTAACAAGACATAGAGATAGGGGTGTCGGTAGAAGATGAATAAATGGCCTTGCAAGAAAATAAAGCATTCAAATATGCCAAGAAATCATTACCAGAAAATACTGAGGATTGTGAAATGTGGCTGCATTGAGCAAACATAATTCAATCCAGTACTTTGTAACTCCTTGTTCATTTCTTACTTCTTGTTGTTCTTTGAAAATATTCCAGGCTATTGATGTAAAGGAGATATTTTTTCAAAGTTCGTCTCCCTCTAAAGCTTCAGCTCAGTAAAGTATCTAGTAATGCTCAGTCTTTCTTTTTCTAAGCAACCAATCAGCTGGAACCCAAAAGTCTGGCTGTATTAGCAGTCTAAGATGACATTACTGCTTATTTTTGTAATTCAACATGATAAAGTGAGATGCTTTGACTGAATTTTCAAATACATAAAAAATAGGTTTTTAAATGGGAAGTTTTCTAAACTATTACTATGGAAGATATAATTGGGACCTCAGAATCACAGGGACATGCCGATTTTGCAGAAGCACTGATGTATGTAGGTCTGGGATGCCCTGAAACGAAACAACAATTCACAATTCACATTTCCATGTGTGGAAAACCTACATTAGATGTACACTCTCTTGCAGCTATTATCCTGTGATCCCAGCTTGTCTGGGTTTTTGTTTCCTTATTTTTGTGGGTTATGATGCCTTAAAAGTCTGTAAAAGAGGCTCCAAGCCAAATTTTGGTAGAAGATAAGATAAAGGGGTAGTGACTTTAATGAGCACCCAGGCTCACCCAGGAATACACAGACGCGCGTGTGTGCAAGCTTTAATTTCCATAGCTTTTATAATATGATCCATCCAATCATCACTTTACACATTTTCAGTTCCACCTTTCCCCCACCCCAGTCCCACACCCCAGGAATTGGGTCTGGGGTTGGTGAGACCCCCCTCTTCATCAGCTCTCCTCTTCCTCAGGTTCCTGGAGTTCTTCCAATGTTCTAACTTCTGGGTCACTCTGCCCTGTGTTTATGTCTTCTTTTGATACCCTTCAATCTTGTACCTTGAAAAAGAGACTAAACAGCTGAGGAATTTGATCTCCCTGTTCTCGGACAGGGGGTAGTGATAGAAAGACATTAAACTCAAGCTGCTGGAGATATTAACCAACTAAATCTATTTTGCTACAAATACTGGGTTCCTAAAATCTATAAAATGTGAAAATCAAAAAATCAAAAATCCTTCCTGCAACAGTTACCTCAATATCTCTGCTGCTCAGCAACATGCATGCAGCACTAGACAGAAAATTTCAGTGACCCCCTAGTCAGCCTTACCCTCATTCCTGGGGGTAGTATCTATTATGGGGCAGTAGGCAACAAATACCCCTGAGTGCAAACTGGTAGTGTCACTATGTGCCCTTCCCAGCTCCAGGGACTATGTGCTTGTGCTGGTTTAAAGGTAGACAGCAGAAGAAATGAACCTGACTCAAGAGAGATTACAAGTCAGAGTTATAATTTACTAAAAAGATTACAATAAATACAATGATACAGAGGAAAAAAACCCACAGTTTTAACCAACAAAATACAGATGCATATCCCAGCATGCCAGGGCATGAACAGAATGGTGTTTGTTGGCCTCTGTGCTGAGCCCCACATGGTCCCCCTGAGTCCAAACTAAAAAGAAAGGAAAACCTGTTTGTGAGGATAATGGTTGCAGTCTTGTCAAGAATAGCAGTCACAGTCCTGTTGAGGTTCTGGTCCTCTTCTGGATCTGACAAATGGCACCTGAAGTCCCAAAAGCCAAGGATTATATATGCTCAGGTTCAGGTAGGAAATGCCTGGTACCTCCTCCAGAGCAGGGAGTTTCACAATGGGTGATTTAACTGTGTGAGATAGGATATTTTTGGAATCTTTGTTGGTCTAGATCCTTGCAGTGGCCAATTGTGCCAGTCCCTAATTAGCAGACATGACTCCTCAAGCTGGTTTTGAAGGTACTAATGCTTTCCTGGAGGGGAGTTATCACAGCTGAATCATTGGTGTGAAGGCAGAAACACTCCCTTGTCTCACAGGGTTCATTAACACCCACCTTATAGCCTGAGCACATGGAGTTTATTTCAGCAGTTAGAAGCCAAAATGCTAGCATAGAGTTAATGGGCCGCTGCTCACAGTATTGCAGAATATGTGATCAATGCATGCAAATTGTTACCTGTTACTGGTAAGACTTTTGAAAACTTACCAGTTAGCTGCAGCTTTCATAGTACTGTGTTTATATCCCACCTATTGTTTCTTTTGGGCTTCATAACAGGCAAGATGAGAACTGCTTAAGACACCTTAGCTCTACATTTTCATACTTGCAGAAGCCTGGGGGAGTTTGGAAGAGTAATCTTTACCTTGAATTTCCTGACACTCGTGAAATTTGGGCTTCCTCAGGGCTCCCATGCAACATGCTTCCCACAAGTTCTTCCTTAGACTGCTTACAACCTTCACTTCCTCACTTATCCATGTGCTTGTCTGGGAATTTATAAATGTTTTTTTTTTTTTACCATCAGTGTTCATATCTCTGGAGGACAGCGCAGCTTTCAGGCAAGGTGTTAGACCCAGAATTTTAGAATCATCCTAGCAAAAGATTTGACTAGCAATCATGCAAGTCTATTTTGCTACACTTGCTAAATATGGCTTGAAAAATTTGAAAATCAACCCTTACTGTGATGGCACCAAATCACTCTTCCTGTAAGATATCAACCCAGCCGTCAGTTGTTCATACAGTTACGTGCAGTGTTTTATCTGTGCTGTGCTGTTTGTTATGTTCCTGTGGAGGGATCACCTGATGGATATTGGCAAGTGCTTCCCTTCATCAATACATTCTATACTGTGGCTGCAAATAAAGAACCTGATGCTTGTGCTGAGATCACTTGTGATGGTCAGACCCAGATTAGGGCAGCCGATGTTTAGAGAAGTCTCATATGGATCCAAACAGCTGGAAATGAATGCGAAATTGGAGGATGTATCTGACTATAAGGATCCAACTCTTGTTTCTACCTGCTAAGGGCAATGAAGTGAACATTTCCTGAAAACATTTGTTCCTTAGGCTCCTGGTAGGACTTGAGTCAGCATGTTTACTGTCTGTGTGCTGCCCTTGGATCTTCCCATATCATCACTTTAGTCTTTCCATATCAACTCTAACATGGGGATAGAGATTAACTTTACTTTATGTGAGAGAAATATTGAATAACATAGGTTAAACAGCATTCATGGTTCTCCTAATATTGAGGTTAGTAATTTGTGGGGTTCAGTTAGTGCTAAGGCTGGAGCTGTCTGTGAATCCCAGATCATTCCATCATGTTTCCCCTCCGTTATCAGCTCAGGTGCAACCAGCCTGACAGCGTCAGCATGCTGGGACACGAGTCATCTCTGCCTTCAGCCCAGTATCAAGCAAAAGGTTACCTGCAACTTACATAGTTAATAAAAGTAAGGACTGAAAAAGAAATAAATACTTAAACTAGATGTAAAAGCTTCAGAAAACTGCTTGGCTCCAAAAATTGACCAAAAATGGTGCATTGTGGTGCCATAGATAACACCACAGAACTGAGTTCTAAAAGGGAAGAATTTATGAAAGTCATAGAGAATTTCAAACAACTCTGCTAAGATTTAGTCTACATTCAAGAGAACTTGTCATCTGTGAGTGACAGTGGTAATAACTACTTTTTCATATCTTTTCTTAGTTTGTTTGTGTATGTTTTATAAACAGTTTGTTACATGGACTTTATTCTAGGCCTTGTACAGTTTCATGGAAATTATTGACTCATAAATAACTTGGCTAAGGAACAGCTATGCTAAAATAACTCATTTGAATCTCAGCACAGTAATATATTTAAGCTCATGCTTTACTTGAAATGAGGCAGCACAGGCTTTGGATGCTACGTTTGAAGGGATCTTGCTGTTCACAGTGTTGACAGGAAGGAAAAGGTCATGGTTCTCTCACTGTTCTGAGGCAGTCTAACTAAAATATGAATTTTAAAAAGCCCTTGCAGAATGAAATGCTCCTGTCATTTTACCACATAAAGTTGAGTTTGGGGAAAATAAATAACAAAAAAAGCGCGGCAACCTAATCTAGCAACATAAATGTATTTATTTTCAGAAAGGATGTGACTGTGGGGGAACTCAGTAGGAGATGTTGTATTATTCTGACTTGAATCTGGACATGACTTGCAGTGTTGGGTTATGAGGGCAACTTACCATGTCATAGTACAAGTAGGAAATACTTACCAAAAGG
Source organism: Hafferia zeledoni (assembly GCA_035583235.1). NCBI lineage: Eukaryota > Metazoa > Chordata > Aves > Passeriformes > Thamnophilidae > Hafferia > Hafferia zeledoni. The sequence goes on along the minus strand of JAWWEV010000115.1, from coordinate 82,836,691 downwards.
CAATCAAGACTAAAAAATGAAAAACAGACTAGATTTAGATTTCTGAGGTACTGAAATGCCCAGATTTTCAGAGCACCCATTCATCAGGAGCTGAACTCTGGAAGATCCCAGAACATGCTTCAATATCTCAACCTTTGAGTTGTCTTGGAATCTAAGCTGTTCCTGCTGAGCATAGAAGGAATCAGCTAAAACTTAGTGCCTAAGCCTCTGTTGATGTAACAGATATGATAAGACAAGCTACTTCACTCACGTATGCTGACTTGCATACTTGAATCATATTCAGCAGGTCAAGTCCTGCACAAAGCTGGACTATGAAAAACTAGAATTTGTCAGGCTATCAGCTTATTGCTTTTCAAGAACAATAAACTACATTGATACTAATAGCTTATTTCAAAGATGCACTACTCGTCTCTAGACATAATATAACTCTTCATGATGGTCATCAAAAAGAGAGAATATAATCATAATCATGAGGTTTTGTTAACTCATTACAATAAAAGTAGCATTTTTTCCAAGAAAAAAAAATCTAAACATGACTGTATGTAACAAAAGATCTTTTTTTCCCTGGAGAAACTTACCCTCTGACCATTCCCAGCCAACATTTTCTCCTGGATTATTACTGTTGGCCTGGAGCTTACTGAAAATAGCCAAAAGAGATTTTAGAAGTACAGAAAACACAGTAAACCTGCATTTATAAGTAAATCAGTTGTTGATGTTTACTTGATACAGTTAAGAAATATGTTTGTTTTAAATAGGAAAGAAAATGAAAAACGCTAAGCAACCAACCCCTGATGTTCTCTCACAACTGGAGAAGTTAAAATAGAACTATCATTTCTAACTGAGAGATAAGAAGGAAAAATACAAACAAGTATTGCAAAGTACTTTGATTTACTTTCTATTTTAAAGGCTAACTTGTTTTTTCCTACTTGAAATTCTGAAGGTAATTTTCTCATTGTACTCCACCTGGCAGATTTTGAGTCTAATATTCTTTCTTCCACACGGAATTTTTCACAGCCTTTCTTGTTTCTAAAGATAGCATATTGAAATCAAAATTGATCAAGTATTTGTAAAAAGTCACATCCCTCCAAAGCTGAAAACGTGGTGTCTGTCCTTTTTAATGGTATCAGTTCAATGGCCACAAACTTCAAATTTGTCAGAACAAAGAAAAAAAAAGAAGATCATTTTACATACTATGTTATAAGCACAATTCACAAGGATGATTTCAGATTGCCCAGTAGTCAATCTGTGTTTAACCTTGTCATGGGTTTGGCCAGGTGGGCTAAATTTAGGCTTTAAAGTTTAGATTAAGCCTGAAATTGTCAAGTGACTTGAGCTAGGCTGGGCTAGCTAACAGCTGACCTCTTCTAGCCAATGATACTGTATTCCATACCATGATACATCATCTCAATGGGTGTAAAATGCAGTGTGTGGGTGTGGCTTAGTCTGTTCCACCATGGCTGCAGTAGAAGAAAGAGCTGCTGTAGCTCTTCTACTATTGCTAGGCCCCTGCTCCTGCTGCTGCCACTACTTGCATCTTGTTTGAGTTCAGGGAAGTAGAAATATTTTGTTGTTATGCTTTCTCTTTCTTGCTGAATGTCTTTTAGAGTACTTATAGATTTAGAGCAATAGACTTTGTATTAATTAAGAAGTGGGAAGATATATACATAACTTGTGTGAGTGTGAGTTATATTTTAGTTTTAATTTTCTCTTTTCTGTATAAATACATGTAGTTAGTTTTAAGCATAAACCTAGGTTTTAGAGTTTTTTTTTCCCTCTCCCTCTTTCTTTCTCCTTTAGCTGGTTGGGGTGGGAAGAACCCTTTTCACTCTGTCTCGGACAGTTAGCGTTTTGCCAGCTCAACCCAAGACAAACCTGCATGACTGAAGTTTCTTGGGCTGAACTTTGAAGGCCAGTCTTTTGGTTTTCCTTGACAGTTCTTCCTCACCCATTATAATTCTGCTATAAAGGTTTGTGAACAAACCTGAATTTTCTTTGTGAAAAAATTTCTTCTGTTCTGTTTGATGGCAGCCCTAAGATGTGAACTCTGAATTGGAAGAGTTACAAGAGATGTTATATCCTGTTGTCTGAGTAACGTGAACATGGGTATCTACAGACTTAGTAAAACTTGGAGTATTTTTATTAGCACATAGAAACCTGTACATAAAAGATAGAGATACCTTTATCTATATCTGTACATAAAAGATAGTTTATCAAAACTCATCCATCTACTTAGACAGGAAGAAATACCAGGACTCTCAGTGAGGGACCCAGGAATTTAAAAGTTATGAATATTTACAATATCCAGGTAAATTAATAACTGCTCATTAGATATTGAAAAACCACAATTCCCAAAGATCTAGAATCAGGAAGAATTTTTTTTTTGTTTTCACAGTTCCCAATTCTGTTTCAAGAAGCCAGTAATAAGGCAAAGAGCACCTGAAAAGCTTGGATGGTTTTACTCTGTCACGCACCAAGAAACCTCAAGCTCCTTTCAAAATACTTCACATGGATCCACATCAGTTTTTTATGCTATACACTCACTAGTCCCCAGCAATGTCTATGTATAATGATGGCTAACACTATCTTATAAAACCCTCCTGTCCCCTAAGAAGGATTACACCATATAAGGTGTTTGCACCTGATTACATTGCAACTAGAAGTCTGATCAATGTAAACGTGAAAAATCCCAACAGAGTGTAAAAGAAAATCCTGGTACTGAGGTGACAGAAATACGCACTGTGTAATAATTAAAAATCAAAAAGTAAAAAAACCAACCAAACAAACAAAAAAACCCCAAAAACAAATAAAAGGAAAAAACAAAAACCCCTCATGTTGATAGCAGCTACTACCTTTTGATCAAATTGTAATAATTTTCCAAGATAGCAATTGCTGCTTGCTAGTTTTAGTTGTAGATTATTGATTGAAACCTACATACTTTCCCTTTTTTCTTTTGTTCTTTCCATCTGCTCTGTGGTTGTTCAGTCTCTTAGGAGGATAAGATTTCATAATGCATTAACTGGCATTCAAAACAAGTGAATTACACAAAAGTAGCCAAGAATTGTTGTGAACCAGAAAGAGAACAGCAGGTGAAGTGATTTCTATAATGCTACCATTTATGATTAATCTTTTTTTTTTATTAGTTAATTCTAAGCAGATACACTTATATTCTGTAATAACAGAAAACCATGAACACATGTAGGTTATATTTATTTGCTAATAACTCAAAAAATATTTTTTTATTTGCTGTTCAATTTTTCCTATAGTCTTGCTAATATTGCTTAAAACCCTCTAGAATTAACACTAACTGCAATTACTGCCTTTTTATGTAAAATCAGAAATAATTTATTGCAGATGTCTGAAAATGTGCATATATTTAAAGCAGGTTTTACAAAAACCCTAATATGTTTTGCCATCTCTTTATTTTGTTTTATATGTTGGCCTGTTTCATCATGACCTGCTAAAATGATCCTAATGAGAAAAAGTTATGAACTTCAAGTATTTTCCATACTTCTAGAACAGATTTTGCAACACAAGATTTTCAAAGATTTTGAAACTATGTGATGCACAGTGCACTTACATACATACACACACACAGAGAGAGTCTCAGCAAAACTTGAGCTATGTATTTATACCTCTTTTGAGGGCCTGAGTTTCACAGACTTATTGAGGAGAGGTAAAAGAGTGTGAAGCTGGTCTAGAAGCATGAGGTCTCTTCCTTCCCTGTAGATCAGTTCCTTTTAAAGACTAGAAATTAAACCTCTCCATTCATTTGTGGTCCGGAAGGTTCTGAGGACTCATGCCTCAGGAAATGTCTTTTTGACACATAACCTTGACTATTCAGATGCTCTCTGGGCAGGCAGTAAATGCACCCTTGACTGTCAACAACTTCAGATGTCCTTGCCCTGTAGACACCAGGATGATGTAGTAAAGCAGTCTCCAAGAACCACTCTACTTCCTTTCTACTGAACAGCAATGGTGTTGCAAGGGACACTTGAGTCATGGTGCTAGGAGATCCACCAGAAGATCTTAGGCCTGTATCCTCATGGTTTGGACATGCAGGTGGGAGGATTTATGCTTGGAAAATTTCTGGAGTTTTAGATTAGTCATAAGGAATAGACTGCCAAAGACTTTGAGACAAGTACTCTCTGTAATAAAAGAACTGTATCCTTTTTGTTTCTTCCCTTTCTAGTCTGGTGATTTTAACAATCATGGTAAAACAAAGGCTTTGCTTTGATGGAAAACTAGAGAATGTGCCTTCCCAGAATATCTGACTGCATGAGGTTTAAAACACATTTGGGCCCTGGTTCTGGGATGAGCAGAACATTGAAACCCCAGGGTTACAATGCCATGGGCAGGACCTCTGACAAAAGATTTGTAATTAACATCAATGCCACTGACTAGAAATGAACTCAGTCTTCTGGAGGATGGACACAATTATCTTGTTGCACTGGGCACTTTTAAATTGTTTGGTATTGAAATTTAGGCATTCATAGAATTTTAACAAGTAACCTGAAAAAATGCTAAATTACCAAATGTTTGGCTAATGTTAAAAAGTAAACAGTCAAGGTGATAGGAGGGGTTCTGGCATCAAAGCAGTGGCTGAACATCAGATAATATTGTTTTCTCTAAGTACTGCAGAATTATGATTTATCTTTTGTCATTATCATTATCACACTTAATGCTTTTGTTATCACCATAGATATAAGGCAATGTTGTTTTACATATTTCAAAGACCAGAGTAATATGTTTTCTAAAGATGATATTAATATTTTTCTCCTTTTGACTTGTTATTCTAATGCAATGCAGCATCCGCAGTCTTCCTGAAATTTTTGCCAGCATCTTGAAAATGTAAAATGATCTCTTGTGACATTCACAGGTATTGTTTTCTCAGTGCTGACTGACACTTTGAGCAATCTTTTGCTGATATTATCAACACTGTTAAAGAAATGTAACCTCAGAGGATGCTTCGGTGGTTTGTTCATAGTAGTCAGAGAAGAAAAGTGATCAGAACTGTTTTGGAAAGCAGTAGGAAAAGCAGAGCATACAGGATCACTGAGCACAAGCTGGCCACTTCAGCATCTTCTTCAGCATCCAAATAAGGTAGTAGTAAAATATTTATTTTAGTACAATTCAAATGTATACTTTAGCTCCTGAGTAGAATCTATAAAGGAAAGGTTGATGGGAGATTGGTAGGCAATATTCAAACATAATTTTGTAAAGTATTATCTAAGGTTGGTACTGAGGAGTAATATAATAAGTCCTATCTCTCTCCAAAAAAGTATTACACAGACTGTCTTAGTCAATAGTAATTTGCATTTCTTTTCCCCTTGTTGCTGGAGCCATATATGTCCACAGAGAGAGGCTGACCTCTAAACTTCCCCTGAGTCTTCAGTTTTACCAGTCTGACTGTCGTTGGCTTTCACACAGGTTTAGTGACATGGCATGAGCCATCTTAGTGCTTGAATTCTATCCTACATATTTCTTCTCAGCATCTTGCAGTTCCCTGCTTCTCAGAGAAAAAAAGAAAATTCTAGCATTAGCAAAGACATCTTTGAGAGGTGAATGAGAAGGATTCATTGAGGAACTTGATAAGTTTCCCAATATTTATCAGATTAAAACTATAATTAAAAAAATGATCTTTATCCTATCATTAGTCAATGCTGAATGTTTGAGTCAGGTTGGGTTATTTTGTTTGAAGATAATAACACTGTATCATAAACATAATTTAGTTTAAAGTACCATCAGAGCAATGATATTTGGAAAGAAACAGTGAAGGCAAACTCATTGCCAAGATCACTACAGATGATGAACCACTGCTTAGGCTTTTATACAAATCTGTAAGTTCTGATTGATAGGGAAATGATAGAATCATCAAAATATGAGAGGGGAAAAGGAGGAAGATGACATTGTTACTGTATTATATTTATAATAAATGATGAGGAATTAATTATACATACTACAGTTTTATTACAGACAAAGTGTTTTCTTAGTCCCTTATCATCCTACCTTCCCATCAAATGATTCTTTTGGTTTCTCTGAAAAATCAGTGCAGCAGCAACTCATTATCTTGATGCTAACTTGTGTGCAAACAGCTTCCTGCACCTGAATCTGTCAGATTCAACTAGGTTTTTACATAGATCTAAAACATACATGAAAATAAATGGAAAATTCATTAAATTGCTTATTCTCTGATTAAACGGAGAGACAACTTGATGCTCTTTGGGTTTATTCCAAGATTTTGTTTCAGCATTCTCTATTATTGTCAGTGGTGATATCTTAGATGTAATTAAGTGCCAGGTCCTTGGATTTGATATTATTCTGTGTTGCAGCACTTCATCCTCACTCCCAGTAGTGGCCTGATGCCCAGTAGTCTTTTTAATACTGATTCAATTGTTCAGTTTTTCTTTAGCGGGGACACTTTAGCAACAAACACTTTAGACACTTTAGGGCAGGAATCACCTAAATCATCTTACAATGAAATTTCCAGGACAGAAATGAATGAAAGCAGTGCAGCTTAGACATCTGTGCTGGAGACCTCATGCCTGTGAAATGTGCAGAACCTTTACTTGTTGCTTCCAAATTCTTATGTTTACTCATTAACTGCGAATCAGAAGGGAGGGACTGATACCACTCTTACCACATCGTTAAATTCAGACAACTTAAAAGTGGATCTGAACTCTTTTCTTTTTCATCTGCAAAAAAGACTGTGATTGGGGGTGAGTCATGTCACACTTAACAATAAGAGTAAAGGATAAATTCATTTCTATGACAACTTTCAACGCACTAGAAGGGTGATTCTTTTGCCATGACCAGCTGCTGAGTCTTTGTAAGATTAGCAACCTGTATCTGAAGCATATATTTTATTAGAGTATGATAAGCAGTTCATGTGCTAAGTTTGCAGACTGATACATCTTTCTTTCCTTCCTCTTCTTCACCTCTGCATACTGAGAAATGTTTCTTTTGCCATTGATGTGCTAATACAACTCTTAATATAAACTGAAGTATTTAAATTTGATGTGCTAATACAACTGAATATAAATTATATATAAATTTATATATAATTGTACAGGTCTAGAACTATTGTAATTGATGAACTAGAAGAATTCCTTTTTATTGCTTTGGCCTTGACACCTCTTCTGGTTTCAGCCAAGGACAGGGTTAATTTTTCACAGTAGCTCTGAAGGGGTAGAGCCTGGAGCTATGTGGATGTAGTCAAGGCCTTAATGTTATTCAATACCATTTTATGTCATTTCTGGGGCAGGGGAAAGGGACTCTCTCACTCAATCTTTCCTTGTCTTTCGTTTCTGGGAAGAAAGGCTGTTCCTTTCAGGTCATAGGGAAAGTGTGGTGGGAGGAGGGTCTGTCCAACACTGTTTTTAATTGTTCTGGGCTTGGTGAGCCTTTTGCATGTAAATCACTCTCTCTTTGTATGCTTTTATTATTAGTATTGTTTCTGTTGCTGTTACTGTTCATTTTCTTCTCATTGTTGCTTCCAGTAAATTGCCATCTCTGATTTTGCCTCTCACTGGAGCAACTTGTGGTTTTCTTTTCAGCAGGAATACTAAATTGGAGAATACTATTCCTAAACCATGACACCACTATATCCACTAAGAGATCATCTGTGCCAAATTTTCCATCTACTTTGAAGAGATAGGCAACTTAAAATCAGTAGTTTGCTTTTATCAAGTATCTGTCACTGATTCTTAGGAAGAAATGAGATTTGGCTTTACCAGATTGTGCAAACACTTTGATTATCCCTAGAAGTACCTAAATGCGGTCCTACCTGATTTCTTCCAGTCTAGTAAAGGAATAATAGGTATTCAGAAATCAAAGGGAATGCACAAACCCAAATTTTCTAATTTTGTAAACAAATTTTAAATTCTCCCTCTGTAAATTTATTATTTTAATATCTAGAGCTTCTTCCTGAATAATTGGATGCTGCAAAGTAAACAGAAGTAGTTCACTGAAGAATATAAATAGCCTACATCTCAGCATATCAACCAGTTGCATGCATTATGAATCTGTCTCTTAAAGAGGAACAATCCTCAGAGTCAATTGATCTTGTCTGTGTGTCTGGCATCCTCATTCTGTCTGTGTGGTAGAATATTTCTTTGAGCTTCTTATTTCAATGAACTTTCCCATCTGCAAAATTCTTTGCTACAGTATTTACAGGACTTCAAAAGGGATTTTCCAGAAAAAAAGTGAGCCCAAGTTATATTTCTCTTAGTGAAAAAGCAGGACAAGGACTATTCCCTGGTACATGTGCACCCAGCAAAGATCTTTTAGCCCCCAAGACCACATGCTGAATCCAAGATGCTTATTTATTAACAGATGTTAACCCATACTTGTTTCCAACCAAACACTGTCTCTGGTCCTGTTATCTCTCTTGGACCAAAGCCATGCCAGGAAGCATGGGAACAGTTGAACCAGACACAGTGCCAGAGCTCGGCCTAGTTCCCTCATGCTGTTCAATTTGCTAACACTGACACAGTCTGTGTACCTTTATTTGATTTGGTTTTATTGCACATTTTACCAAATATTCTCGAGGAATGTAATCCTTTTTTTTCTTCAATTTAATTGCATCAGATTTTCAACTTGGGTTTCCTCAGAAGCCTGGAATTTTATATGCAAAGAAATGTTTTTCCTATCCCAATAATATTAAAACTCATTTCTTTTTCTCCATTTCTCAGCTATGCATATACTGATTTTAGTAATAATAATGTCAGGAAGAGTAGTAATGAAGCAATTACTATGGTGCTTGAAAAAAGAATTTGCTTTTAATAAAAAGAATCAGTTACTATATAAACTTCAGAAGTCAAATTAATTCAGATAAATCCAACCTATCATTGATAATTTAGCTCTGACTGAGATTTATATAGAATAATAACTACAGTTCAATATAAGGGCATTTGGCAATAACCTGAAAATGGAAGGAGTTGTGCAGCAGAGAATGAAAGAATAAAAGTAATTCAAGAGGAACATGGTGACATGAAAAGAGAAGGTCAATTCAAATGCTGAAAGCATTGAATTTCAGATATCTTTTTTGCAGTTCGGATAAGGGTAGAGGACAATAAAGGAATGATCATCACATTTCCATTTGTAGAAAAAACCCTGTTTTCTTAGTACAATTAAGGAAGAAGTAGAGTTTATGATATTCTGGCCATCTAAAAGAGAAATTTGCAAAGGCTTTTCAGTGTAGGGTGTGTTTTTTGTTTGGTTGGTTTTTTGGTGTTTTTTTTTTTGTTTGTTTGTTTTTTTTTTTTTACAATGAACAATGCAAAAAGCTACTTTATATGTTGGAGTCTCCAGTCACCACGACAACATCTATACCACAGGACTCAGGAATAATCCCAGTTTCTGGTACCATGTGTCTCAGATGTATTTTATCCCTTTGCCAAGGTGAAAAATGGGCATATGTACCTGCCCAAGACCAGAGAATGCTTGGCTTCAGAACAGAGAAAACCTGGACATCTGGGCCAAAAGGCAGACAGATCTGAAAGGCATGCTGCTGGGGGCCAGCTTTCCTGATGTACACACAAAACTCACAGCAGAAGGAGAGAGAGAGAGGCCAAAGAAAGGTAATTATGCTGGTATCAATCTGGTAAAACTAAATTAAAGTCAATGGTATTACTTATATTTTATCTTATTGCAAACAAAAATGTAGGTAGGATTCCCAATATTTCATAGCTCACAAAGGTCTTTTGTGCATTAAATGTTGCAATTTACACAAATTAAAAAATATAAAAATCTTCTCATTTTCATCTCAAAAGACTACAAAAGAGTGGAATTTTTAAACACAAACAGAAAATTCAGATGATTTTCTTTACTGAAGACAAAAGAACACTTACACTCTAGCTGTGTTTACAGGAAGGGTTTTTTAAAAAAAGAAAAGGAAAAAAATCAGCAAATGGTGTTACATATTTCAATCAGCTTTACCTTTTATTCTGTCACTTTCACAATGCAATTTCCAAACAGATCCTTTAGAATATGTCAGAGTGGCATTTGCTTAGCACTTAGGAATTCTTGTCAAGAGAGGAAAAGGAGGGACTTGAGAGAAGCATGTTTTTCACTCATTCAGAACTCTTATTTAGCCCAGCTTACTTTCCTCTCACTCCATTTTTTCCTGCAGGCCAAGACCTTGATGCCTACACAAACTGTACTGACGTCAGTAGAGCACCAAAAACCAGTGACTGCACACACCACTGAAGGTGCAAGGTCAGAACTCTTGTGTATAATTTGCAGAAAATTTCTGTCTTGCAATTTGCATGTCATCCATTCACACAACAGTTCTAATAAAGAGTTTACCCTTTCATAAAACTCTGTTAATAGTTTTGTATCTTTTTTCTAAATTTTGCTTTTTAACTGTTGCATTTCCACAGTTTTTTTTCTGTTGTTTGTTTCCTAAGATATTTTTTGTCGGAGGACAACAGCAAGACGAGGAATTTATCAAGTGGCAAAGATATTACAAAAGATGGGTTGACGAGGATGCAGAGATTCAGGAACCAGCTACTCTTAATGGAGAAGCTCTGCAGCAGTTGGACAAGAACTATGATGGCTTCAGCAGCTGTATTGATGTTTCCCCAGTTTGAATGTTATACACTCAATATGTCTACCCTAGTCATTTTTCCCTTAGTCATCCCTATCCAAGTTTCTTCTTCCCACAAACCCCTAGGGCATTTTCCCGCCAACCTGTTCCTGATTGGTCCCAGTTTGCTGCAGTGCACCACTATCCCTATATGGTCATGTTCGAATCCTGTTCTCCTATTGTTTTTTTTCTCTGCTCCTCCTCTCACCCCTCCTCTTAATTTACATACACCCAATGAGGTGCATTACTCCTCCCCATCTCCGCCCCTCTTCCCGCCCATGTTCTGAAAAGTTCCATGCTCCCCCATATAAGCCAGTGCACTCAAATAAACTTGCTTCTCTGCGTGGACTTCTGACCAGTGAGGACCTCTTCCTTACTGGGGCTGTCGCCGGGTCGGGAGCGGGAGGAGCCATCCCCTAGCTTCGAAGGAGCTTGACCCTAGAGAAGCTCTTCTACCTGCTTCTCTAGCCTTGCGCCTTGGAGCTGAAATCCCTCTCCACTGTATCAGTGGACGATTACCATCCGCTGACAATTTTTATGTTGATTTCTGGCTTTATTTTTCTTGGTCATTTGGGTTTTTAGAAGGTTATTTCAATAATCCTAGAACAATTGGAAGGTATTTGTAATTCATGAAATGGTCAAGCAACACATCATCACAGATAAAAATTGCAAGTATTATCCAAAATTAGAAAATGCTATTCCAATGTCTAAGCTGCCATCAATCAAAAAGAAGTAAAAATTTCCTCTGAATCCTGGACTTATTTTCAAGCTTCTAAAGATATGGATCCCTAATGCATTCTAAATGGAAAGGTAGATAGGCAGATATGCACTGTAATATGTTCCATGTTCTATTCTCCCCTGTGAAGTCTACTTTCATGCTAGAAGATCATAAATTTGGGGAAAAGATGAGGTTTGTTACTTGAAATGAGGAAGTGAATAACACTGTGGAGGGTGACAGATGCTCTCAGTCATTCTAATTGTCTATTCTCTGTGTACAACTCCGGCTGCAGACAGGTTCTGCTGGCACTGTGTAACACTTTGGTTTAAGAAGCTGGATCTAAAATCAGAGAGGGATTAATTGGAGATGTACAGGCAGGTGTTTTAGAGAGCTTGAGTCATGATTTACAGCTGTCATTGAAAGGGCTTATGGGCACAGGCATTTTCCATTACCCCAATGAAAACTGACCGTGAAAGTAACAAAACTCAAAATGTGGCAGTCTACAGACATGTGGAGCTATTGGTAACAGATGGAGGTAACACACTTGAAATAAATGAAGCAGTTAACTGTAAGGCAGAAAACAGTGTAGCTCTTGGGTAAGATATGGAAGTCAATATGGTATAGTTGCAAGGAGAGGTGTAGGAAGTAGAAGAAAAAACAGCTAGAACAGATAGTTTAATAAATATCTACTGTCCATTTTATCAAAGGGATATACTTCCAGAGTTATACAAAATTTAAATGTTGCACTTTCTTACAAGGGTTGGACCTCTAAGGGCACACAAACATTTATGTGTGCCTAGGACTAGGGTCTGTATGAAAATAGACAAAGATCTCTTCAGTGCTTTAATGAAGCCCTCTGTAGACTAATGATTTTTCAGAGGCTTCAGGACCAGATGAATTATCCAAACTGCAAATCTTATGCATTATGGGTTTTTTTCCCCCTATAAACTCATAACTTCCTTAATGATTTCTTTTTGCTCTAATTCATATAGGACTGAAATTCCAGTTCTCAGGTAAGGAAGCATCTGAAATCTGAAGTCAAAAGATGCTTTGCCTGTCTAGCCTCTGTCTTTCTGCAGAAAGAGATTGGCTGAGGCATCAGGTTTGCATGTTTTGGAGGTAAAATGCCTCCCTGGCCAAGGTAATTGTGTCTTCAGCTCAGATGATCAGAAAGCATGGGCTTAGAAAGGACTGTAGCTGTCATAGTAACCAGAGTTTAAGAACTTCAGCTTTCAGCCCTAGATATCTTTTATCACTAGCATTAACTCCTTGAATTTTGAATATCTTACCATTTTTGTGTATGCCTGAGAAGCACCATAAGCACACACTTTTCTACATATTTCTCTTCATTCCTATTTATAACATAGCTGTGCTGAGTGATCTCAATCACAGAAAAGACTGAAATTTCTTCTCTTGCACATTAAACATACTTATGTCTCTGACAGTCCACCATTAACAGCCTACAGGCAACTCTGTCCTTCCTATTTCTATTCCTAAATGATGTCCTGCCTGAGATTAGGACAGCATTCAGTTAAATCCTTTACATACTTGTAATGGAAACACAATCCTTTATGTAGCTTACACTGTTTACACAGAACATAAGAGGAAGGAGTATTTTTATTTGAAAAGTTTCCTCTTGATCCAATACACTAGGCAGGTTTGGGCTGCTAATGAAATCACAAAGCAAAACTATTAGACATATATTTTTGTACTATTATTTTGTTGCCATATGACTTGGGGTGGAAAATCAATGTATCAACTACTTTTTTTTTCCATTAAGTTGGCCTTGTGCTTAGGCAACAGTGAGCTAAGTGGGAGCACAGTTGAAAAAGACAGTGATAAGGGTGTCAGGCACAGAACCACAAGGAAGGGAGAAGGGCAGAAATACTGAGATTGCTATAAAGTGTCTGAGAGGGGAGAAGCAGTAAGAAGAAGGGAAGAAATAGCTTGTTACCATGAGGGAGCTTAAACTGCAGTCAGCGCTATAATTGCACATCAACATTTTTTTGTCCTTGCTGCTGAACCTGCTGAAATCACTTTCAGCTTATGCTGTGCTTGAAAATGTATCATCAAAACCTGGGAGGAAAGGGGGGGAAGAAGGATTTTGACCAAAGTGCTAATTTCTTCCAGATATTTTTTTTTTTTTAAAGAAAACATTGGAGTGTCATTGAGGGTCTCCCTACTGTTAGCTTCCATGTCTTTGGGCCACCTTCATGGCCTCCTGTGCTGTTGTTCTTCCACAGATCACACAGTTAGTTAATGAGAAGGAGGGGCTAAAAACGTCTATCTGGGGCGGTTGGTCCCTCTGTAGTGCACTCATCCCTCACTGTGACAATGAGAAGCTGATAGCTCTTGAAGTCTGGTGGATGAGAAAAAAAAAAAAAAAAGGACTTGACTGTTCAGATTTTTAACATGAATTGTGATAAGATTAATGAAGTTAAAAATGTTGTCCACAAAGAGTATATTAAACACAACAGTGTTCTGCCTTTTGGTCAAGAATAGGTAAGTTAAAAACTTCCAAAGTGAGAGATTAGTATTGGGACTGCTGAACTACCATCCATGGGTAGCTCTGCTATAATTTATGATCAAAAGTGAACAAAAGCTATAGGTCAAGAAAAAGAAATCTTGTCAGCATATATCTGGGATGGCTTTTTTTGCCTTTAGTTGAATGTATGCATAACGAATATTAAAACCAAGAAGTGTTTTGAAACTGCTCTATTTCAAGAACTCATGTGTGCAGAGATAGTGAATTATCCATAGGAAACATGGATTAGTGTGTCAAAACTGTAGCATAAAGACATGTTTTTTTCACACAAAAAGTCCAGAAGTGACATATATGATAACCAGAGAATACCAGGGATATAATGGCCCTTTGGCAGAGCACTGTACACAGTGACATCTGCAATATAAGAAAGATATTAAGCTATTAGAGAGTGTCCAAAGGAGGGCAAGGAGGATAGTGAAGAACTGGCTGAGGAAACTTGGTCTGTTCAGCCTGGAGAAGAGAAGGCTGAGGTGCAACCTCATTGCAGTCTACAACTTCCTCATGAGGAAAAAAGGAATGGCAAGCACTGATCTCTTCTCTGTGGTAATCACTGACAGGACCCAAGTGAATGGCCTGAAGTTGTGTCAGAGGAGGATTAGATTCATTATTAGAAAGAGGTGGTTGGGCACTGGAACGGGCTCCTGAGAGAAGTAGTCATGGCACCAAGCCTGACAGAGTTCAGGAAGGATTTGGACAATACTCTCAGGCATATGGTGTGACTCTTGGGAATGGATGCAGGGCCAGGAGTTGAACTCGATGATCCTTGTGGATCCCTTCCGCTCTGGCATATTCTGTGATTCTGTGACCCTGTGATCCTTAGGTGCTTTATTATGTTGCAGCTGCTGAGTTTAACTTGACTGACATATCTCTGTGGGAGAAGAAGATGTCCAAAGTTAGACCTAGGGACCTGACTCTGCATCTTTTAAGAGGGTGTGCACATCACAACTGGCCAAAGTAGCCACTGATCCAGTCAGGGCAGGTATTGCTCTCAAAAGCACCTCTTATTTAGTGCATTTCTAATGCCAGTAATACAGAGCCATATCATTCTATTGTGTCAGAACACAAACCTCCAGCAGCCACCTTGCACTGTGGTAAATGATGTCCCAAGACTGTAAGCATTTCAAAGACTGAGCAGTAGTAATTGTCTTGCCTGGGTGTATATCCAAATGTTTTTAGTGTACAACTGTTTAAAGTGTCACCATCAAAGGTGTCTTTCAGCTCATTCACTTCAATGGAATTATTTTAAGCTTATAGAAGTGTGATTACAGGTCCTACATAAGCAGCTATTCAGATCATAAGACATAGAAATACATTGTCAAAAGAAGAACTCACCAGAATGCTGCAGCAGTGCCTAATGGAATTCATCTCCTTCATAGCTGTGACACCTGGAGCCAATGGGACTGCTGTCATTTTGCTTTAAATCCTATAAATACTTCTAGAAGTCTGAAAAGCAAAGAAAAAGAACCCACCAAAATACTACTCAAAAAACTCCCCCAAAAATCTTGACTACAAAAACTAAAGATCATGTAAATTTTTATTCACAGAGACAGATGAGCTTATGAAAAATTAAATTTTTGTATTGGGTTTGCATAGCCAGATTTTGATAGCAGAGGGGATACAGGGGTTGTTTCTGTGAGAAGCTGCCAGAATCTTCCCCCATGTCAAAAAGAGCAAATGAGAGCGAGCCCCAAGATAGACGTAACGCTGGCGAGGTCTGAGCCCATCAACAACACCGGTAATGCCTCTGGGATATCAGATTTAAGAAGGGGGGAATAAAACCAGTGCAACTTCAATCAAAGAGTGAAGTGAGACTATGTGAGGAATAGTCCTTCAGATAGCAAAGTCAGTGCAGAGGAAAGGTGAGGAGGTGCTCCAGGTGGTGGAGCAGAAATACCCCTGCTGCTCATGGTGAAGACCATGGTGAGGCAGGCTGTGCACCTGCAGCCCATGGAAATCCACAATGGAGCAAAGATCCACCTGCAGCCTGTGGAGGACCCCATGCTAGAACTGGTGGATGCAAAGGAGGCTATGAGCCCATGGGAAGACAGTGCTGGAGGAGGGTCCTGGCAGGACCCATGCACTACGGAGAGAAGACCCCACGCTGGAGCAGGTTTGCTGGCAGGCCTTGCGACCCTGTGGAGGCCCATGGGAAGGATCAAACTTGCAGAAGTTCAGAATGGCTGTCTCTGAAGAGAGGGATCCCACACTGAAGCAGGTGAAGAGTGGGAGCAGCCCTCCCTCTTAGGAGGAAGGAGCAGCGGAAATAACATGTGATGAACTGACTGCAGTCTCCATGCCCCATCACCCTGCATCCTGCATCACTTGGCAGGAGGAAGTAGGAAAATTGGCAGTGAAGCTGAGCCTAGGAAGAAAGTAGGGATGGGAGGAAGGTGGTTTTAAGATTTGGTTTTATTTCTCATATACCTGACTCTGATTAGATTGGTAGTAAATTCAGACTAATCTCCCCAAGTCAAGTATGTTTTGCTCCTAATGATAATTGATGAGTTATCTCTCCCTGGCCTTATCCCGAGCTACAAGCCTTTTATTATATTTTCTCTCCTGTGCCCAGCTAACGAGGCAGAGATAGAGTGGCATTGGTGGGAACCTGGCATTCAGTCAGGGTCAAGCCACTACAAATGTGCATGGTTTTCTACCTTAACATTTAACAGTTACACATTTACATTTTTATAAATTCATTATATGAACATCTACAAATTCTACACTCAGATTTCAATTTAACCACAATTATAAGAGAAATTACCTACCATCAGGTAAACTGTCTGCTTCCACCCTGTATGTGTCCAGCTCAGAGGTCTTGTATGTACTTACTTATTATCTCCTAATCATAGTATGAAAATAACCAGAACAAATGTGATCTTTCGGGAGCTGAGGCTTGGGTGAAAACTGGCCAATAATAAAAAGCATGCATTTCACCTGTAATGTTGATACATTTCCACAGAACTGAAGTACAGTGACATGACAGTATTAGGGAAAATTATTCTAGAAGATCCTATTTTAAATTATATATAGATTACTGCCAATTTAAGTTACTGTTGCTGTCACTGTAGAATTTAGGATGAAAATACTACTGTTTTAACATCAGAAGGAAACAAAGGATGCATTATAGCCAGAAGGATGAATTTACAGCTAATAAACGAAATGTGTAGCTACTCACTTCACTGGATTTGCATTTTATTTGCACTTCAGAAGCTTTAAACTCCTTGTGGAGCGGCACATCTGGGAAACTTCTTGTTTGGGAGGTTAGACAAATGAAGAGGCTTTAATCTTTTGTGGCAGTCATGTTAAGGAAAATACTTTCATTAGCTCTACAGACAGATTATACATTTCAGGGCTGTTTTGTTTCATATTTGGAAGTATCATTGCTCAGGGCTTCCCATGAGAGAAGCTCTGAAAATGCAGATTAGGTACCTCAGATGAAACAGTATAAATGAGAGCAATTTCTGTCAGTGGAGAAGATTATGCAGAAGTCCTCAGGTAAAATGCCTCCAGCTGACTGGGAACAGTTGAACCCACTGAGCCTGAAGGTTAATGTTTATATGGCTGTTTGTCAGTCATGCTCTTCAAGTAAGTAAGGTGTCTGGCCACGAATCTGTTACTGGACTTTGATCAAAGGCCTCCTAGGGTAACCCAGACATATTTTGTCCTCCTTGGTCAAACCAGGTTAGAGGCAAGGCTAACCATTTCACATGTTATATGTCAGTGGTAGAGGGAAAAACTCTGGTAGCCAAGTTTTAGACCTTTGCTTTCCTTTCCCAGCTCCCCTCACCCCTAAAGACTTTGAAAAAAGAGATGGAAAGCCAACAAGAGGTTGTGAATCAATTTAGCCATAAACATATTCCAAAACATACAAATAATTTTAGAAAGTGGGAGTTCTTGTTTAAACAAAAGATGAGCTAAAGCTCAACTTAAAATATTGCTTTCTCAGCTTAAAATATTGCTTTCTCAGCTTAAAATAGTCGCCATCAGGCCAAGGTTGCAGTAACTGAAAACCTGCCCTGAGCTCTATACTGAGATTGTCAAGCTGATTTACCTCAAGCTCATCACAGTTCCACAAGAAGAGAACAGCAGACACTTCTTTCATGTTACAAGAATCTAACTTTACTAACACTAATGCTAGTAACATTTGTTTTACCTGAATTCAGCTGTTCCCAAACTTTGCTACACCTCAAGCAAAAAACCCATTTATGCACCCTATTAAATACCTTAAATCCTTGAGACATGCAAATTAAGAGAATGGAATAGTTTATAAATTGTGGAGCTTATTTCCAAAAGGTTCTGTGAGTGTCAAAACTATCAGTATATTCAAAAAAGAGTATATATAATCTTGACAGATATCCATTGACGGATAGTAGACATGGTGGTCTAGATAAAGTTTTGGCTCAAAAATTTCTGAACCAGATTTAGTAGCTGGATTTTAGTACAATATGCCAGTGAAAAGATCACTTCTGTACTTGCCAGGGTTTTGGTGTTCCCAGAAAAAATTATTGGCCTCTGTTGAAGTCAGCCTTTAGAGTGATGATATATGGTCAAACTTACATTATTTCCTAAGACAAACAACATTGAGTTTGTCATAGATCCCTTTTCCTCATGTTTCTTTTGGTCCAGTAGTCCTGCTAGCACTGTAACAAAATTCTATTAAATCAGTATTTATTTGTTTATTGCAATATGTCAGAATATATTCATAGTATAAAGATAGCTAAAAGGAAAATGTTATTTGGAAGAATTCTGAGTCACATCTGAGCAAGTTTCTTAACTTGAAACACACAAAGTAGCAGTTTTTATAAATAGTTTTGATGACTTCAAACCTCAGGAAGTTAAAACTGTTCATCTCACTACACTTGGTAGTAAAGCTTCTGTGTTGAATCCCAAGGTCATGCATACAGCATTTGTCTTTGTTGCCATCACCCAAATGAATGGTTCTAAAATACAGCATGCATAGAAATAACTGCAACTGCTTTTGGGTAGCTCCTTCAAAATGTCTATGTGATCTATACATGATCTATGTGCCAGAACACTGGGGAAGAGCTGGTCCTTTCTTTATTTCTCTATCTTATAGCAAGCCTAATCAAGTGTACATTTTTTCTAAAATGTATCCCTATTTGCTTCTTGAAAACATCACTCACAGTCTTTGTTGTTATCTTACATAATGTGATCAGCTGGAGACTTCAAGAGCTCTTCTGGCATCAGGCTTAACCCCAGGATGATGTTATTCCACTGCTGACTATAAAAAGCGAAAAAACTCATGTAAACTGAACAACTTTTGTCATTGATTTCATTATTGTAATCCTTACTCCATTTACTCTTGTAAAATAATGAATCATCACCAACTTATTGTAAAAGAACGTGTTCTTTCAGCACCAGCGTGATTTTTATGGCAAGTGCCTATTCATTCTGAATTGTTAATATAATCTTCTGCACATTTTTATGATTACACTCTTTTTCAGAATGTTTTGTGTTGCATCCTGCCAGCAGTGGTAATGAAGAAAGGCTAGAGATGTTTTCAAAACCCAGATTTTTAGAGTATGTTTGTGACTGATGCCATTCTTCTCTTGTAGAGTAAATGTATGGATTTACCCACTGCTGCTTTTGTCAGTGGGCAAGTGGGAGATTGCATACGCTGGTGTGATGTCTCATAGATAGAAGTGTTACACATAAAAGTCACATATGTATGTTTTGTATAGCTTGCATAATTTAACTTAATATAAATCAATGTATAAGAAAATATCACAGTTTTTTAAGTAATGTCCTGATATTTTTTTACACGGCTTCCTGCTTTCCTCTTGCATTATCAACTTATATATGTTGGTAGAAGATACCAGTCACACTTGAGAGATTTAGGCATTTAAGGCACAATAACTCTTAAAGAGCCATAAGAACTTAACAGGCATAAATTGCTGCTGAGAGAGGCAAATTGGGTTAATAGATCCCTTAGAGAATTTTGAAAATGTGATTTTTGCCTTTGGTGTTTATTATTATTCTAATCACTTGTCACTTGTTTTGACACTTGTGATGAAATAGATATTGCACCTCTCCATACTGCAGTCATCTACATCTGAATGGTTAGAGAAGTAGGTTCTTTTCAGGTGTTTGTATTCCACTTTGGATCTCCACTATAAAATTCTATTAATTAAATCTTACAAATTATACCAACCTTTTTTAATTATAAGGAGAAATAAGAATGACTAGGTCAGATGTAATTGACTAAAACTTTTACCCTTACATTCCATAAAAGTTTTGAAATATATTCGATTCATAGCCCTTGGAAGATTTCATCAGACAGATATTAAGAAAAAAAAATCCAGAGATAAAGGACCAAACCAAATCCCACTCAAAGCATGGCCAGCTGCCAAAATTAGATGCAGATGAAATGATGAACCAGGCTGCTCGGAGACAATCCAGATCAATCTCCTGGAGATTGCCCAGTCTATCTTCACAACCAGTTTTCAGGCAACACTAGAAGCTCAGCTGCCTCCTTGATCCTGGGCCTTCCAGCTGTGAGCACTTTTCTCACACACACACACCTCCTTCTACCTCATTCTTCAGAGCTGCCTAACTTTCTGCTAACTGGTGATGCTGCTGCAGAGCTGAATAGTCTCTGTAGTCACTTTTCATCCCTTCGCAGAATAGAATTATAAATTGGCTTAGGTTGAAAGGGACACTGAAGATCACCTCATTCCAACTCCCCTCCCGTGGACTGGGACACCTGCCACTAGACCAGGTTGCTCAAACTCCCATCCAGTCTGGCCTTGAGCACTTCCATGGATGGGGCATCCACAGCTTCTCTGGGTGTCCTGTTTCAGTGCCTCACTATCCTCACATTAAAGAAGTTCTTATTTATATCTAACCTAGAACTAACCTCTTTCAGTCTGAAGCCATTCCCCCTTCTCCTCTCACTGTATGCCTCAGTGAAAAATGCTGTCATTTTCTAAAGATCCTCTAAGTAAAAAAAGAGTGCAAGTTTTAAAAAAGACATGTTCAAGGGAACAAAAGCCCCTGAATCTCTGTTGATTCCTGCAGTGCTTGACAAATACGATCTTGTGAACCAATTTTTTGAAAATGTAGACAGAAATTATTCTATGTGATGAGACATAACTGTCTGATTTCTACAAATACTTGGCTAGTACCTCTGTACTGGTATCTATTTATGTCAGTTAACATCTGCACTTGTAATAAAAATTATATTCTGTGGAATAGCAATTTTTCAATTGACATAAAACCTTGCTGACAGCTAAAGATAGGTAGTTGTTGTGCCATGGTGAAAACAAGTTTCATGAATGCATTAGGACTGGGATGGAACCAAGATGAAAATCTACACGATTTATGTATAATTTTCATTTACTTGAGTAAAGATATTGAAAATTTAGGTTACCATAGTATATGGTTAACAGGCAAGTAGAGAATTTGCTTGTGTCTGAATACATATATAATGCTAAAGGAGGCTTCTGTTTTAGATATTTTTTCTACTTTCCAAAAATAAGAGAAGTCTTTAAATCCAATAAAAACCATTCTGCTGTAAAGAGGTTTTGTAAAAATATTTTTTCATTTATTTTATTTTTAAAACCAAGTATTTGAAACTAGAGACCTACTAGTTTCCCTAGCCTGAATATATTCACTGAATCAGTAGCCTGAATACTTCCAGGCCAAAGTGCACTCATCACTTACTCAATGCAGAATTCAAGTTCTCTGATCCAGATGTCAAAAAGAGAAACCAATAAAGCTTGCACTACTTGAAACAGACAAATCATGAACAGGGGAACCATTCTCTGCCTGCTTAAGAATAAGTCTCTTAGATATTTGAGGAGAAGGAAATACTGCGTGAGTAATAGAAGTTTAAAAGAATTTCCTGGCTACTGTTTATATAACAAATATAAAAATAATAGGCTATATTTTAACAAGCAAAATGTGAGACAGCCTGACATATGGTGATGATGTTAAGGCCTGGACCTCTAATCCCAGAGTTGTGGTAGGGAAACCCTGAAATTGGAGTGTCTTTTTTATTCTTCCAACTCCAATAATTTACTCCTAAAGTTTGTGTAGTCCAGTGATTGTTTGCATGAGTAGAAGTCTCCAAAGGCCTTTCTTTCCATGCTGCAGTCTCACAATGTCTTTTGCAGGCTTGGTCTGGAAATTTTCAATACCCTGTTCTTCCATGGTTTCATCGCTAACAGTGTGGTTTACTGATGAACAGCTGTAAGTGTCTAACAATTTGGAGAAGGGTTGTGCGTGCCTCTTGCACTGAATAAAAGCTATCTCTGTGCTACCTGCTTCTTTGCTGACTGTATGTCTTTATAAAATATACTGTTGACAACTTTAGAGAGTGGTGCTTCTGGAAAGTCTGTAGCAGTTGACAGGCTGGATGGGCAGTGCTGCCATTCTTTTTCAGAAAGTATAATTTCTTTTTTTTTTTTCTTTCTTCTATTTCTATTTTTTCTTGTTCTTTTCTTTGTCTCTCGTTTTTTTCTTTTCTTTTCTTTTTTTTTTTTTTTCCTCTGTCCAGCCTGTGAAGTCTAAAACTGGCTTTGTTCTTAGAGAGAAACAGCTCAGCCAGTGCTGGAAAAATATCTGTTCATTTTTCAAATTCGGTACTCACAAATTCATGCTGCCTGAATCACAATTTACCTTTTATATACAAGGTCAAAATTGTATAAGTGTCGAAGCTGATAAAGTGCTTGTGACATCAATTTATTGTAGCTGAATACAAAAGACACCAAGTGTCATTTGGCTCATTAGAAAAACAAACACTAAACCTTTGCTGTCATTTTGCTAAGTAAGAGCCACCAGTGGTGGTGCTAGATTTTGGGTTGTTTCCAGACAATTTCACTCACCAAAAAACTTGTGTAGGAATGAACAGACTCCCTGTCTTCCAGAGACTTCTAAACAGCTTAACTACTCCAGGACTTCGGTAATTGTAAACTTATTTACACGGTAGAGATGCAGAAGAAGGAGGAAGAAAAAGAGCAGAAAAAACAAGGCAAGACAGGGAAAGGGAAGGCAAGGAAAGATAAAATCTTTGTAGCTAGAGATAAAAAAGAAATTAAAAAATAAGGCCTACACACTTAAAGCTAGAACATAGATAAAAGTAGAATGAGTTGCTTTCTAAATATAATGACTTTTTTTCCTAATTTTATTCCTAAAGTTTTTAAAATGTGCAACTTCCTCATTATTTTGAATATTTATAAATAGCTATATTTAAAAGCTATATCTGACAGAAGAAACATAATTTAACACAAGATCATAAAAGACAACTGCAGCCATTTCAAAGTAAAGTTTACTAATAAATTATTATGAGTAATTCTTGTTTCAGAATTATCCAACTTCAGCATTCAGTCAATGGTTTTTCTTCTAATGTTGTTTTTGATATGCTAAAAAGTCCTCCACTATTTAGATTTGTTTCCCTTGCAGATGTTTGTGGGTTATATACTTTTTAGTTGGGTTTCAACAATTAGTTATGGTTCCAGATTTTGTCTCTTTTTGTTTGTTTGTTTGTTTTTTTATAAAAATAGAATATATAAGATGCTATATGAACACAAGCACTTTTATTCTAGATTCCTATCAAAACAAAGGATAGTCCCTATTACTATCTCACCATGATGACTGACACTCACTAGAGTGCCATCTTCTAATTCTTTATAAACTCATCGAGCTTGATGATGTTTCCTTGAAAGCAGTGCTGAGCTATAATTTAGTGAACCCTTAAATAAACATTTATGAAAAAAATTCCTTTCCTTGTTTTTTCTAATGCCAGATATCAATATTAACTAAGAAAAGTACCACTTCATGTATACTGTAAACATGGACAATATCAAAAGCTTTTTGTTGTCACTGAATGATATGCTCATACCTATCACCCAAGAAAAGGATTATTAAATCTCTCTTCCTTTTATACAATAAGAGTAATAACTTTAAGTTCTGTATCTAGCCTTGCTATTCCTAAGAGTGTTTTCTTCTGTTGAATCTAAAGAGTACCCTCATTTAGTATTTAATCTCCACAACCATCATCTCCCTGTTGCATAAATTACTCTCAATTTCATTGTTTATTTTATCACTGCTGTTATATCTTCCTACTCAACTGAGGTTCTTTTATAACAAAATAAGTCTTCAAATATGAATGAAGAATTTTGGAAGTGAAAGAGGTAATTATTTTGTCAAGTGTTGTAACACTTTCAGATTCCCAGTCACTATTTTGAGTTTTATGTACATAAATGTTCCCCTCCATTACACTATACTTATATTTGTTTTAGCTTCAGGAAATTGAACTTTTAAAAATTCTAAGAAATAGAGATCCGAGGATATAAGATGTTCATGCAAGTTCTTTCAGTCTTGTTGACTCTATACAAGCCTTTTAATTTTAGTGTTTTATGTGGCAATGCTTAGATATCCAAAAGGCATAATTTCGTATTTTCTAGTATTAAACTACACTAGGTAGTTCATGACCTATTAACATATTTACCCAAATATTTGTTACATGTGACATACTATAATAATAAAGACACTTTTAATCAAAACACCACTGGAAATTTTGCTACCTAAGAATTTCTCTTCTCTAGGAACTGCAATAATTATTTGCACCTGAATTTCTCATCTAGGCAAAATAATAAAAAATAGCACTTAGGAAAGGAATTTTCAATCCAAGATAAAATCAGAAAAAAACATTCTGCATAAAACCATTGAAATGGCCAATACTGTTTTCCATAACAATGTATGGAAAACATTGGGGATGCTGATGTCTTTATAGTCTAGTGCATCTCACTCTGTTAAAAAAAGACAGAAATCATGTGCCATTCTTTCAGAAATAAAGCCCAGTATATACCAACCATGTGAATAGTAACTAATTAAAAATATACTGAATTTGTAACTTCTCCAGTCACTTAGGCAAACTGACTCAGATTAGCTAACACCTACAATATTGACTTTTATCACCATCCAAAACAGGGGGCTGTGTCTAAGCCACCTGTGGAAAATGGTATATTGTTTTAATTAAGGTTTTCATACACAAAATGAGTGTGAGAAAGGTTAGGGAAACTTGTTGAAGTCCTGGGCCAGAAATGTGCCCAGAGCTGCCCCAGCAGGTTCACAATGCAGGCAATCCTCTTCCTTTGCCCAGCAGCATACTTGTCTACTTTTTCCTTGTACAGAAAAACGAAGACAAATATTCAATATCCTAAAAGTATGAGTAGTATAATGTGCATATTGACTGAATATTGAATATTGCCACATAACAAGACAGACTTAACTATGGTTATACAGTTATATGGTTATAATTATCACGAACTGGTCTGCTTTGGGAAGGGTGAGAGAGTTCACAGCATTAATGAAAGAAGGTAAGCATACAACAAGTAGACCTAGGCAACAAGAGGACATTCTTTAAAACAAGTCAACAAAGTATCATCATCATGGCTAGGCTTCGCGAACGAAGATTTGGGAAGGGCACTACCCACGCTTGCTGCAAGCGTGCTGATG
>JAWWEV010000115.1:82768156-82811262 GCA_035583235.1 Hafferia zeledoni | reverse complement strand
CTAGTGAGCCCATCCTGCCCGTGGACACACTTTGTCTGACCCTTCAGCTGAGACCTGTCTGGCATGGGAGACCCTACCGGTGACACAAACCTCCGCCAGCATAGCTCTCAACCTCATGAGGGCACGCAAGCTTCTCCCCCGCAACAAGGGGGTGTCCCCGGAGAAGTCAACAAAGTATGATGATTTGTAAAATGACTAGCTTGGCTTTGAAGTTGTCTTTTGCTGTTCTAGTAATCTGTTGGGACATCTACATTTATGTAAATATGCTGACAAATATGTCTATAACAATATGCCACAGGTCTTGGTCTCTTCTCACCTGAAAGTGACTCTTCTTCATGTTTTTCATTTGTCATTTAAATCCTCAGGCATTTTCACCCTTGCTCTGGCAGTTTCCTCTGCTTCAACCTCACTCATATTCATGCTCCATTGTCCAAGTCTAATGGACATAGTAAAAGTGGCCTAAATTCCCTTCTCAAAGTCAGACCCTCTCATAATACAGTGGAGTTTGTTATGCAAGTATTTATGCTAAGAGAAAGAAGCTTCTGCTCAACTATCATGTTTTATATCCCCATTACCATCCTCTTCATAGTCTTGATTATGATGACTGTCACACTCATTATTACCTACAATTGCTTATGCTTTGTGCTGCCATGTTGTTTAAACACTCATGTAATTGAGCACATTATAGTTACATTTCAGTAATATATATAAAATTTTAGGTCTCAGTTCTCACCTAAAGATGTGAGAAGAAATAATAGTCAGAGATAAAGAAAATAGCAGTAGAAACAACAACATTTTGATAAACAGAGATTTAGTGAATGTCTGCCACAGCAGACCAGCTGCTAACATATTAAGTGTTTAGCCAAGGGGCAGATACTTCAACTACTTATTCTCTGAATACACTTAGTGAACTGAGCATTCACAGGGTCAGGACCCCTGCTTGCATTTTGTTACAGCTGTCTGGGGAGCTATGAATTCCATGGTATTCAGGTTTTTAGCAAATTTCTGTGACTTTCAACATGTTGAGATATTTGTGGATGACTGGATGTGAAAGTAATCAGCTGTGCTAACTTCACTGAGAACCCCTGAGAACTGCCAAATTAAACTTTGGGCTGAGCAGAGAGTTGATAGAAATAATTCAGCCAAAAAATTCTGTGGTGAAATTGTTCAGATTGCAGTTCTGATCATTTGTTAAGTATTCATCTCCTTTTTTTCTGGTGCCAGAGAGAGCCACAAAACCTAACTTTCCTTCAAAGCACAAAAAGAAAGAAGGTACTTAAGAACTGCAAAATTAATTTGGATTTCTTAAGCCTTTCTTCAATAAGACAACTATTATGATTGAGGAGTACTACTCTTCTTGCTGGCATGTTTGTTGTAAAATAAGATTTATCCTTCCTTCAAGAGAATGTTAATGACACTTGTCTTTTTTCAATATGTCCTCATTACTTTTATGAATCACTCTGAAGATTAACAAAAAACAGTACTTCTGCTGTTTTCCATGTGATAGTCTTTATGCCTGGAAGAATGACTTGCATGTGATCCTACATTGCAGCCTACTGCAAAATAATATTGCTTAGGATTAGGCTAGAATCAATTTGGTAACTGTCAGTAAAAAGTCTGTAATTTGGCACTAAAAACATCTGAACTTTTTAATAGTCTGATAATTCTAAAGATACAATGAGAAAGGGAGGGTTTAGGGTGGGATTTATGTCACCTAATTTTAGGTGTCTTAAAGTTTAATGCTGAAGTCTAAGACAGTCGCTCCCTTTATAGTGATCAACAGGCATCTCCAAAGGACATTTGCTCTGACATGAATTAGGTATTTATCTTTAGGATTAAGTTATCTGATTTGATATCCAGAGATGCCTACTGCATTAAAAGACTATAAAGAGACGCAAAGCATCTTTAGCTTTGACTTGGAGTTAACTTTTTATTTATGTCTGGGCAGATGAATACCTCACTTAGAACCAGTCAGAAAGATTTTTTACCTCATGGATCAATGTCTGAGCAATAAACCAATAGGAAATGTAGGACTTCTTATTCTTGAAAAAGAATTGGAGCAATGGTTCTAGAAAATATTCTTCCTATCTTACAGATGTACTTTCAATCTTCTGAATTCATTTTTTATATTTAGTCAGATGAAATCATAAGCATTAAAAGACTGTTTTTAAGACCAAACCTTATTCAATATGTTTTTTTTTTTCTCTTTTCATTCCCCAAATGTCTCATTGTCAACATTAAATGAGAGCTGCAATTTGTTGTCAGCTTTTCACAGACACATGAAACTTGTGAATTAAGGATCTTCAGGGCACAACACCAAAGCAGAAAGTGCAGTTATGTCGCACTCCCTAGAGCTCACTTGGTTCCCATTGATATTGTCCATTTAACCTGCAAATCAAACTGGAGACTAGCAATCTAGAACACTTTTTAAAATGCTGTCTTCCAGTTTATTCTGTGCCGGCAGAAAGAGTATGAAGTTACTACTGCCCTACTGCAAAGCAGGGTCCCTCTCTCTTTGGCACACCACAAGTTTTCAGTTTGACAGGTACGGAAAGGCTTTCTGAAATCCTACCTGATGTGGCAGCCAAGGGAGTACATCGTTTAGTGATTTCTGTACTTAGTATGCTGTTAATTTTGTGATACTGAAGTTGTGCTGCTATCCAATCCAAGAAACCAGAAATTCTATAACCAGATAATTTTTGTTTTCGTTCATTAATTTCACACAGATAATGTGATTATTAATGTGCTGGTGTACTGAAAACAAGTTCTTCAAAGATGTGTATAATGTTAGAGACACATAACAGTAATCTAATTAGTCACGGTCGATGATCAAAACTAACTTGATGTAGCTCTTGGGTTTGCAGACTTTGGAACACTTGAAAGATCCCATTAAGTAGAAACAGAATAATGTTTCTAAATAGGATTTTTCCCGTTGTAGTTTTAATTATTCATCTACTTTTTGATCCACTATCTCTCTTTAAAACAATTTATCAAATGTATTTTATGCAGATTTGTTTTACAGTTTCCTGCAGCCCTTATTGGCAAGGATTTGAAACAGCAAGTAGATAGCCTGGAAGGTGCTCATAGCTGCTGCAGAGAACTCTGTGCCTTGTGCCTATGTCCTAAGAACTGTATTTTAATGAAGGTTGTGAGAAGCATATAGACCTTTAAAAGAGGTATTAAGAGGAAGGTCAGGTTGTCAGATAAGCTGTGGTCCTTTTGCCATCTTCTTCAAGCACAGAGTATGTCTCATGAGCTGGGATTATTGCAGCCTGTTTCCTGGGAAAATATGAGTCTAGACTGATTTTGGCATCTGCTGAGTTGGGTTTGTGAGTCACAGTTTAGGCCCATAATATTTCAAATTTCTTGTTTAAGGTCAGAGAACTCGGTGCTTTTCACCTTCCCTGTGTGGAACTTACAGCAGCTTTACAGCTAAAACACATTTGTAGTAATAGACAAAAAATTTGTCAACAGTATAATGAATTTGCTTGCAATGGAATGTGAACCAGGTGCTCTGTGAAATTTTTAACTAATTGTATCCTTACCTTGTAAGGGGACAGTAAACAGTTGCAGTGTAAATAAGACCTGAGATAGGTTTCTTTTTATTCTGTGCATTGCCAGAACTGACATTTGTGCTTTCATATCCTGACAAGTGAATAACTGGTTTTAAAGACTAGACTTCCATAAAGAAGCAGACATCACTGTAAGCTGTGAAACACTGGGCTTCTATTTATTGCATTCACAGCTTAGTCTGGAGAACTTTTAACAGCAGCAATGATTTATAAGAAAGAAAGTAGATTGATTGAGTACTGCAAGTCACTAAAGGAAGAAGCAGAAGTAGGCTGTTGAGATGAGCACATTTGATACATAAATTATTGAAAAATGTAAAATATTGCTAAGGAGAGAGGTAGGCAAGGTGACTGAGTGGAAAGCATACAATTTTTTTAAAGCAAAGTAATAACATACATAGGAAAGTAAAAATTTATATAAAAGTGAAATTTTTCTCTAATGGTGCTTTTAAGAACTTTAGTCATCCTACTTTTAATGTTCCTTATAATTGATTAATTAAATTAATAATAAGTAGATACATCTAGTCCTTACAAGAAACAGTTACATATAAAGCACATTTAGTCCAGGTTTGCAGCATGTCAGCTACTTCTTTTTGGAGAATGAATTGCATTTACCATTACAGATTAAATACTGAAATAAGATTCTTATTAGAATCTTTCTGGTATTAGAAAAAACATCAAGGGCCCTTGCAGAGCTGAAGGCTGAGAGCATCCACTATATGGATACCAAGCCCTACCTTTTTGTGATTCTCTGCTGTGGAGCAGCCCTTCTATACTTAGTGTAAGGTTTTTTGTTGGGGAACATGGTTTACACCTCTCTTATCTGTTACAGGTAGAGCAAAATCAGCAAATCAAAGGCTTGACCAAGGATACCTTGTTGCCAGTGTAGCCATTCTCATGGGAAATAGCTGTCATCAATGGTTTGTTATGTCTCAGGAGTTGGACTTGCATTATGGTTTTTCATTCAGCCTTAAACAATTGACTCTTCAACAAATTTCTCTTGGCAACTCTGTTTTCAGTTCACTCACATACTATCACCAAGCAGGATAATGCACTTAGCTTGTTACTATCTGTGTGAGTAAATTTACTGGCTCAAGAGTTGAGTTTTCTGAGGTGGAGGAAAGAAAGGGATTGGAGAAGGAGTGAAAAAAGAGCAAGCAAAGGACTGAAAATACATAATGGGTAAAGCAAAGAGGAAGTTACATTAGAAAAATAACCCCGAACAAGACTATGTTCTTAAAAAGTCTGCTTTTTTCTCATATTTTAATGACAATATGAGGTCAACTGCATGGACTTCTTTAAAATAGGACTGATGCTTAGGTCAAGAGAATCCTTATTTTGAAAAACAGCTTGCAACTGTCTGTTCATTGTAGGTACATGAAGAACGAATCTTCTGTTGCTGAGCTAGAGCCAAAATTTAATATCTGGTGTGGAATATAAATATAATCTCCCTGGTTTGTCTGGCTCACATACTGAGCTACTGGCCCAGGTAGTTTAACATTCTTAAAGAGAAGCACATATGACACAAGCATAGCAGTCTTTGTTCTGATTTTAACCTTAGATTAACATGCTATTCTTACTCAAATCTGAAAAGATATCATGCTTGGAAAACTGCATACATTCAGGAGAGCTCTGGTTTTGCTTTTGGTTGATTTTTGTTGGGTTTTTTTGTTTGTGTTTTTTGGGGTGTTTGTTTGTTTAAAAAAACCCAACTTGTCATCAACCTTCCTCTTTTCTAAGAACTCTCTAATTTCCTAAATTAAGTGAACTCACACTCAGGTTTTAATTCAGGTATCATATTTTATTTTTGGCATAAGCTGTGAAATATTAGAAAAGTATGATAAACCCTTTTTGATGATCATGATTACTTCACAGCAACTGCTTTTCTTAGGCTTTTGTGCTTAGTTACTTCTTTGGCCTTCCTTGGTAGAGGTAATTTCTGTTTTCTAAGAGTATAATTGTGAGGAAAACAAAACTGAATAATGATTTCATATATTATCCTGGATTATTAATTCTTCCTTGACAAAATTTTGCACTGCTTTAATGAAAATGTTTTTGCATATAATTTTCAGTTGCGCCAGTATAGCTGCATTATTTTTATTTTTTTGACCATATTTTGAACAGTGGATATTTGTCTCTTGGTTCTGTTTTCAAGTGTTATGTAAATGCAAAGGTATTCTTTTCTTTTAAAAAATGTAAGGCCCAAGGATAAACCTGTAAAACCAGTAGGAATGTGTCTAACCACCTAAGTAACTTCACTGAAGTTTTGATATACATTTAAAGTCTGGTCTTTCACCAAGAATTTTTGTGGAAGTGAGAACATGAAATGGCTTCTTAAGGGTGTTTAAATGCATTGGATACATTATCTCAGAAGTATAGTAAGGAACTCATGTTACATTGCAAGGAGGTTAGTTGGTCTTTGGAGTCCCTTGTCATAAAAAGGGAAAGGTCACAGTGCAATATTGGCTTTAAAACCACTGGACAGTAATGGCAATTCTCCTGTGTGGGTTTTTGAGAGTTTCAGAATATTTAATCCTATGCAAAAAAAAGTCTGAGACTCATATGGAGCCTATCAATAGGTCATAGCAAATTTACTACGGATTATATGTCAGAACAAGGAATTAAAGTTGATGAGAAGTAGTATATATTTATGGGATTTATATGAGTTTTATGCAAGTTTGTCACAGGTTATAGCAGGAACTCTAACTTTATGTGGATTGGAAGTTATTAGATTAAGTAAACCATCTATCAGCCATACTTGTAAAAGATATTTTCTGACTGACAGTTGCAATTCTGGTACAAGATTTATATACACAGTAAGCAAAATTGGTAGCATTAACATGTGGCTATAAACTCTTCTTGGCATCCATAATTGTAAAAAAATCTTAGGCAACTCAGCTCAACTGACTGAAAGTATGCACTGAAGAATTGTAACAGCTAAAATACCAGACACTACATTTTAAAAAGAAGCGCTTTCAGTAAAAAGTTGCTATTGCAAAATACTTAGAACTGTTTATAATTCCCTGACCTATAAAGTGACAATAATAAATGACACACAAAGGATTTTTCTCCTATTCCTATAGTTTCTGGCAAACAAATACCTATAATGACTTTTCCAGGACTATGTCTTTTAAAAAAATCGTGTTAAATAGTATTTACACTACAGCTGGAGTTCCTCTGTGTAAATGTTTTACTGTTTAAACAGCCTAATGCTCAATTCAGTTGTGAATCATACTGAGAATTAGAAGGGGAAAAAAAACTTTAATGAAATCCTGATATTGAAAGGATTAAAGCCCAGCTCTTGCTGGGATTGCAAGAGGGTAGAAAGCTTCAGCATATAAATTTCCAAGCCTTTTCTCATAAGTTTCCTGCTGACAGAAGACGACTGAACACTGTAATTATACCAACATGAGGGAGAAAATAAAAAACAATCAGACAACAAAACAAAACTGGAAAGAAACAGAAATTATGGTCGACTCTGGCAGAGGTGCAGCTGAAGGGCAGGGGACGAAGGCAGGACAGTAGAAAGATCCTTTTACACTGCTGGAGTGCCATTTTCAAAGAAATACCTGACAGTAAGGTTCCTAGCCCCCATCTTCATTGTGGTAAAGCTTTCCTAGTATCTGAGAATCTACAAATTTATTTCAGTTATCCAGAAGGCTTGCTGTGATGGATAGACTTGACTCCAGGCTGTACTTTGGTTCAGGCTGACTAAGGAGCAACAGACATGCACTGTGATGAACCTGGAAGCTGGAATACTCCTGGCTTATGTGTGGCTCTCTTGTATCTCCAGTCTCATTGTGAATTCTTCTAAAATATGTTACATTCCATCAAAAGTATTGAAATCTCTCAAATTATATTTTTACTTCAATGAAACTTATTACTGCTTCTCTCCTTTGGGTGAGATGTGTTCCACTCATCTGTGACACTAGCTGAACAGAGTAGCTGCACGTCAAGCGAGAGGAAGCTACAAAATCCTCTTTCATGAGACTGTGAGAGTATTCAAATTGGCCAGAGGCTGAGACTCTGCAGATAGAAATCTCTCAAGAAAACTAGCTGGATCCACAGCTCAAACAGCGGCTAAGCTGCTTGTGTTCATTTGATATTTGCAAAAAGCCTCAAAATACTTTCTTTTATTTCAGTTATGTCCAGCTGTTCATCCTCAGCTCTTCTTTTCCAAAGGATTTGAAGAGACAGGCTTTGCTCTACTCTCTCTAAAGGGAAGCAATTATGTCTTGCAGATCCTCTATAGGGATTTGCTGTGGAGCTATGGTGTGTGACTAGCATTAGCATTATTCCTGTTTGTGCAGTCTCTCATGCAGTAGGAGATTCGAGAAGGGTAGAAGAGTGGTTGGAAAATTATGCTCTCTGTCTATCCCCAGATGGCATCTGGTTCAAGTGGACCATTGCCAGCTGTCACAAAGTTATTTTTAAGTATATTTCATTTCACTTTGGATAAATAAATCTGTACATATTTTGGAAAAGCATAATTTATTTAGAAAAACTCAGTGAACTTACACATAAAATTAAGTATTATAATTGTGAATAATTTCTGAATTATAGATACTGGTACAAAATGGGTTCAACCTGTGTATCTTCTGGGTTCAATTGGGGGAAAAAAGAGAAGATGAAGAATGTATGTTTTCAGACATGAATTTATAATCTGTTCTTTCAAACTACAGTATTTTATCATTCCCTAGATTTTCCAGCTTGATTTTCACCATGTCCCATACCATCCTTTCTGCGAGTGCTCTAGCACAAACAAATCTTTGCCAATTTAAACCAGAAAGGTCTTTTCAAAAGTTCCTTGAAGAAATTCAGATATCTAAACTGAAATTTGCCCCTTTTATCTGTTGGGAGGAGGGCTGCCTTGGTGATTATTATTTTTCCCTGGCCTGTCTTCCATGAATATGTAAGTGAGAGATATTTCTGAATAGGAATTGTAGGGTTTCCTTACAAATGCCAAAATATTTTAGTTTCTCACCAGTCTTCTAATTCTCCTATGGCTCCAAGAAATCCCTCTAATTTGTCTGGAATAACTAATTTCCTCATTTCTTACTGCAAAGGCAATTCCCTTAGGGATAGCTACAAAGTTCTTGCAGTGGTTTCTACCAAGATCTGAATGTAGTGTCAGTGTGGTGCTGCCAGTCATGCAAGGTTCAGTCTCCTAGTATCTATATGAGGATTAGAGGATTAGGTTTATAGCCTCTGTGGTATTTAGGAGCAAAGGGCATAGAGAGAAAAGGTTTCAGGGAAGTCACACAGGTGGTTTAAGAATTCAGTGCAGAGTCAGGTTGGTTAATTTAAATCACCACTTCAAACATTTGTTATACCCACATGTCATTTATCAATATATAGTTGAAGGTGTCAGTCCATGAATTCCCATTCCAGTATCTTCATTAATTTCTGATTAAAAATTCAAGGTTAGCTATAAAGTGATTTCTTGCATTAGTTGTAGCTGGGAAATCTGTCAGTATGATGTTGGGAATTACTTAAAGCCCAATTTTTCACTGGTCATCTCAAAGTGAATTCCTAGTCTTGTTAACACTTGCTCTAGACCTTTGCATCAGATTACATTAGTGAAAATGCAAGATATTCCAAAACACAATTCACGAAATCCTTGTCATACTATTAGCTCTTTAGATACTACTAAGTGATAAAAACTTAGGTCAGTGGAGATGCTTTGTTTCTCTCTTTTAGGTACTGCCCTGTGGGCTTTCAATACTGCTTGAACAAGAGAAAAAAAGATTCTTTTTCTTTTTACATTTATTTATTTAAATTTCTAACTGGTTCATTAAATGTCATCATATGGTTCAAGAGAAGAACTTGAGATTTCTGAGAAGGGTTTTCTTAAGAGAAAAAATATCAAACCCAAATCTTCCTGTAACTTTTAATAAGATTTTTTTCCACCAAAGATGGGAAGAAAGAAAGGACCTCTGTCCCTCAAGATGAATTTCATGAAAAAGTATGGCACAGCAGTAGTTTACAAACAGATCCAGCACAGTGCAAGACAGTTTATCCTCTTGTGCACTGGCTGCTTTTTGATAGCTCTTATGTGGAGGGTGTGATGCTTTTTTTTTTTGTTTTTGAAAGTCTTGGCTTTGTCTCGAGGAAAAATGCATACATATGCATATGTATTTTATAAATCAGATTTTTGTTCAGTTCCACCCAGAAGATCATAGTACGACACTGGAGAAAAATCGGTAACTTCTATCCAGAATTGCTCAGTTTTAATCATAAGAGACATATTTTTTTTCAGTCCACTGAACAGCAGAAAAAAAAATGTTTGAGAACTATTACTTTTCTTATTTTATTTTTTTAAAGCATGTCTCAGAACTGGTCTCATCAAAATATTTCAAATTAACTTTATACAGTATTTTTTGAAACTAGTGTCTGTTATTTTTTAAAAAAATAAATTAATGGAAACTTTTCATATTCTTGGATGTGTAGGAAGGATTTGGGGCCAGCTAAGTTTCTAATTATCTTCATTATTTTTTTCTGGACATTCAATTTTAAAAGTAAAATATGAGGGTTTTTAAAGACCCAGGTTGTTTTGCAAGAGAAATATTCTTGCACTACAGTCTCTAGATATTTGTTATGAATTATTACATAATTGAAAGTTAAATTTGCAAATTATTTGCTTGGCCTGATGAAGACTTATTAATATTCCCCAGTGTCAGAAGAAAAGTGGAGCATGCACCTCACATGCAGTCCCAGAGAGTCCTCCGTGCAGCTCCTGCTGATGGGAATCTGGCATATGCTCCTTCTGCACCTGCTGCTTTGCTGTTGCTCAGGGACATATTGTTGCTCTCACATCATCTGCTTCTGATCTGCTTTCAACATCTGCCAAAGGACACATGCAAGTTTTTCAGTAGTGGAATGGAAGCAAATACATTTTCTTTCACATAAAAAATGTGCCTGTGCAAAAGAACTATCAAGTACCATACTTTATGTCACCATAAGCAGATCCTTCTTGGAAGAACTTTGGTATCAGATTTGGACTGGCATCAAGGTGTTGTTAACTGGAGTGTTTCCATTGATCCTGATGGCTTCTGAATGAGATCCCATCAAAGAGACTGGCATACTTTCAAACGGTCTCTGATGAATAACAAAGGCATTTCCAAGACGGCTGCTCCCATTCACATGCAGTCTTGTCTGTCAGGAGAGTAGCTCCTCTGGAAATAAGTCTATGGAAGAGAAGATAGGTAAGAAAAGCACAATGTGATAAAAGCTCAATCAATACAACTAAAATTTAAGAATCACTGAATTGCTTGATATTCACCAAAATAAAATGCATTTGTCATTAAGTGCTTTTACGTTTTATTCCTTTCTTTAGGTTTTGCTATTGTCTATAAGGTTGCAGGTAGAAACTCAGTACTGTCCCTCAGCCCTGCCACTTCCCCCTTAAAAAAGGCATGATCTTGGTGCTTATGGTAGAAAATGAAATAACTCACACTAACAGTATGTGTTTTCTCTGTGTGGTAGTCATGAGTATCTTGAACAAATTTGATGGAGAAGTAGTGGAACAGCACCTTTTAAAGGAACTTACTAGCCTGCTGAATGACAGAAATTATTCTGAAAGTGAGACTTTAAGTGCACTGCACAGTGGTAAAGACAGTTGTTACTGGCTTATGTTGAAGCAAAGTGCTTAGTAGAGTCCCCTCAGGACCACCCTCCCTTTACTCTGTGACAAGCCACAGAAAAGTGTGCTAAAACATTAATGTTTTCACCTACTAAACTAAATCACCTTTCCTAGAATATTTTTCTCATGTTTTATTTTTCTTTATGACTAAAACCTTTCACAAAAAACAGTAGAGAATTTCTTCCCACAGCAAGACTTGTTAGAGGAATCAAACCATTCTTCGTAACACACACCACAGAAATTTTCATGCTAAGAGTAATTGTACATTTAATTACATGCCATAAGACTATCATGGGATCAGGAAATATTCAAGGTAAATCCATTTTCTCCTCAAAATTATTGAAGCCAAGGGTACAACTGATTCTACCTGGACATCTGAAAGGAACAGAGAATATCTATCTATTTGGCCTATTCGTAATAATGGGTGTGCTATGTTTGAATAGGAAATCTATGCTCTACTAATTGCTTGCTTAATGTGAGTTCTGTGGGGACTTTTAAAGCACAGAATACTCCTAGAACCAGTATGGGCTGAATTTCTTTTAACTATAGGATGATTGCTTATAGCACTCAGTATTAAACTGAGTAGAAAGCAAATGGAGTATAATGCATATGTCTGCTCTCAATACAGTCAAACAGCTCTCAATAAAATAAATAACCATGGGATTTTGTACATT
Organism: Hafferia zeledoni; assembly: GCA_035583235.1. Classification (NCBI taxonomy): domain Eukaryota; kingdom Metazoa; phylum Chordata; class Aves; order Passeriformes; family Thamnophilidae; genus Hafferia; species Hafferia zeledoni. The sequence goes on along the minus strand of JAWWEV010000115.1, from coordinate 82,799,377 downwards.
TGTGTATGTCTGTGTGTATATGCACATTTCATGTATTTTATACACACCAAAAACATTTGCAAGTGCAAGTGAGTGTCTAAAATTCTAAGGATTCCAGTCCCTTCCATGAAAAATCTAATGTGCTTTCCAGAAATTAAAAGTATCATGATGGACACTTAACCAATATGACCAATATAATGGTACATGGCATCAGAGAAAAGAGAAATAGTAATAAAATTTCACTTGAGAAAGTAATGATATACTTTAGTTCAGGGGGTCTCAGAGTTTTCTCCCTCTGTGTGTTAACACCAGCAGTGGTGACACACAGCAGTTTTAGCAACATCCAGGACAGCAGTTAGGGAATGTGCTTACCAGAACAAACAGCAATAGAACATTGGAAGAGGGCTAACATGTCCTCTTGGTGCACATGGCAGGAATCCAGTTTACATTGCAACAATGCTCTGGAAAACTACCTTAAACAATATCTTACATATTTTATTCACACAAACGTGAAATATTTTCTAGTTCTTATCTAGTCTGCAAGGCATTATACAGTCTTGGACAGGCCAATAGATTTCTGGGATGATACTTGACAGGAAATAATGTACAAACAAAATAGCTGATATTAAAACAACAGAAATGATCGTGGATGTCTGGAATTGTAGACCTTTAGCAGTTCTCCTATACAAAAGCCTTTCTGTCTTTTATTTACAGGACTTCTGAATTTTCAGGATATCAATTACAGAAAACCAGAGCCTCATGGATGAGAAGAATTCTGCATACTCCCACAAGAGTATTCGCACTTGCTCCCTCTTTTTCTCTTACACATACATGCACCTGTACAGGCAGGCACAAGGGTCAGTTTTACAAAAGCTAAGATGTTACAGTACTCCTTCACACAGAGTGAAGCCTGGGTACATTTGAATAAATAATAGTGTCTAGCTTTTATTTCTTCTCACTTTCCACCTTTGCAGAGAAGAGTTGTCATGCATAATGTCACTAGACACTGTCTTTAAATGTCCTTTGGCATTTTAAAATATGCTAAAATCCCTCTGCAGATATGTTACAGTCTTTAAAGTAGTTAATGGGGAAGGTAGACAAGGCTTTTTTTGTGGTCAGCAATATCCTTATTTCTGGCTGGCTTAAAGACCAGTGCTGAGGAAAGGAACATCATGCAAGGAAGTTTGAAAACAGCTAGGGGGAACACGGCGTTCCAAGTCTGAATATCTCCAAAAATACTTCTAAAGCAGCTTAGCACAAGTGAGAGTTAAAAGAACGAGCAATGAGGAGAGGGACTGGCTAAAGGACTCAGTTTTCCAGTCAGAGAAGCATAACTTGCATTTGTTTGTTTTTCAAATAAAAATCCCACACTGTATCTGAACACCAGACAACCTCATAAAGTCACCCACATAAATCACTCTCCTCCCATCTCCCTGTCTCTGCACAGTGAACCCTGCCCAGAGTGACAGACAGCTCCTCTTCTGCTCCTGCAAGGGCCTCTGAGCCGCCTCTCTGCTGGAGCTGTTTGTCTGCAGTGATTCATCGCAGGATGTGAACCAGGAAAAGCAGGCTAAACTGTCTCTTCTGCTGGGAGGGAGCAATGAAAAGGGACCCATGTGTTCCCAGAGCATCTATGTGTCTCGTTTTCTCTGAAAGGGAGAAATAACTGCAGGGCTGGATTTCAGAAGACCACAGAATTTTAAACATCAGGGATGTTTTCAATAAACACTGTAGATGTTTGGCTCATAACCTTGTTCAGATTATGCATTTCAGTCTGCATACTGAAGAAGTCTGTCTCCACAACATATGTCAGCAACCTGAGCACTCAGTTTCACTGCATTTCTCAGTGCAGGAACAACATGAAATCTGCTCTTACTTCTTCCTGCTGCTGGCACACGACTGTCATTTGCCTTAAGTTACCAAACTGGGAGGGAGGCTGAGGAGAGGGGGAAGAGGCAGCCACAGGATTAGCCTGGTGCATGTGCTTCAGAGCCTTCAATGTATGCTTAAACTTCAAGGAGCAGAATCTCCCATCTATTTCCTTATCTTTGCTCCACTGTCTTCCTTCACCCATGCTGGAGCATGACAGGATTTGTCATTTTTAAGAACTCAAGCAAATCAGAATACTTGTATTTTTCAGCTTATTCCTTCTATTCCTGCTTTTGCCTCAGAAAATTTTTTACTTCCTTTAAGATAAGACTGAAATCTTATCATGATAACCACAACAGCCTTCACATAAAGCAAAAATAAAATAAAATAATACCTCCATACACATGTTTTCTTTTCACAATCTTCTTTTGATCTGTCTGTACTATACCTGCTTCTAAGTTTAGCACTCATGCTGCTTGGTGAGATGCAGCTTCTTGTGAAGGATGTGCTGAGAAATCCTTGTCCGAGAGCTACCACTCTGCTATGTCAAAGCCTGGAAGTCTAAACCTGTTAAATAACTATCTAACAAGGTCCTTGATGGGAGAAATTGCTATGTGAGCCATTCAGAGAAAATTGCAAGAATATATATTAGTAGCTTATACATAAAGCTAACAGCAAATACAATAATCACAGTAAAACTCTTCAGCAGGGATGAAAAGGACTTGACTGTTGGAAGGGAGTCCAGTTTGGAAAGGTAATTTTTAAATTCTATGAGATAACACCAGATAATCGCACATTACTGGTTACCCTCTGGGTAGCCCTATTAATCTTAGAAAAAGAGTAAAGTTTTCTGCAGCTCAAGCTTGGCACAAATGTATTTTTGCTTTTGAAAACATCTTAAGCAGAAGATGCAATAAAAAGTAGTTCTTTCAACTTCCAACTACCGAACAGGTTTTTCTGGCATCTGAATCTGGGGCCTTGCCTGTAGTAATTATTTGTGTATCGGTAAAGTGACTAGTAACAATAGTAAGCTGTTACATAAGAAATAAATGGTTTTTTGAACAGTTTGTTTTGAAATTAGAGTGCTATGTTAAGATGACTTTCAGGATGATGAGGACAAGGACATGCACACAAGACACACACCATTTTTTACTTCATTCTTTTGTGCATCACCTGACAGGCAAAGGTACAGACACTTAACGTGTCATCTGCTTTTCATTGGAAGAGAGAGAATGACAGCACACAGCCAGTCAGCCACAATCTAGAGACAACTCCTCTGCTCCTCATGGCATTGACAACACAGGTATGCCACTGTACGATGTACTGGAGGAGAAAGGGGGTACACATAGTGACTTTCAGAGGTATAAGGTTAACCTAATATACTCAGATGTGGAAATTACCAAGTGATTCAGGAGGTGCCAGTTTCACTACACAGAATCCAAAGTTCCTTCAGTTTTACAGTGAGGGAACTGTGTGCAGAGTTGGCAGGCCTCTGTGCTTTCCCATGCAGGAACAGGGGAACTCTAAGCTGTATGGAGATTGAAAATTGCTAATTACTGCAATATATAAGGTGATGGATTTTTTTTTTTTTGCTGCAGCTTCAAGACAACAATAAATGTGCAGAAGAGCATTTCCCATTCCTTTCTGTATATTGTTAATTTCACAGTCACAAATTTTAGAGCATTTACTTCTTTTTTAATTTGTTATCATTCCCTAAGTACCCTTCTCATGTTGACCCACAACCCCTACAACTACCACAGGACTAATTAAAAAGCAAGAGTGTGGTTTGCAAAACATAATGAGGAGCTCTATAAATAAGTCAGGATCATTATTATGTAGGGTTAGCTAGCAGAGTCTGCCAATTTTAGTTTATAAAACCATAATATACAGTTTATATGCAACACTATAACTGCTCTGTATCTAGTAAATCCTGTTAATGTCTGTGGGTCTGTACCATTTAAATTCATTATATCCTTAAATTGGAATTTATAGAAATTCCAAGGTTCAGTCTTCCTGTCTGCTGCTAGGGGAAATATTTGGCATGCATTTTGCACTGTGTTCTTTAATGAAATGACAAGTGGACTTTCTAACCTTTTAAATATATTACAGAATTAATGACTGTCTCAGGAAAAGAATCTGATAGAGTCTGACTATAATTTGGGGATGGAGAGAGGAGGATGTAGGTGACTAGAAATACAAAGCAATGCTATAAATCTGTAATATGTGACTGTGTAGTGGATCCTCAGGAATAAACTATATTTCATCTGAAATCCCCACTTCCCAAAAGAGGAAGAAAGCTGGACTTGATTGCAGTATGGATATCAATGGAATTCCTAGTATAGAAGAGCAGGAGAAAGGCGATAGAGGCTAGGTTTGGGATCTTTTCCTGGGGAGGTGGTGTGTGAGGGAGAAAAGGATAAATTGACTCGATTTGCTGCATGTGAAAGTGGTCCAGCACGCAGCCAGGGACTCCCACGACCAGGGAGTGCATCTGCAGCCAGTCACTGATCAGCAGTAGTTTAGGGTGTCCTGTGTCAGTATTTACCACCATGAGTTTTAGGGAGTCAGCTTGGCCAGAAAAGGCAGCTGGAGGGTAAAGCAGATCCTCATAGTGTCTTACAAAAAGGCAAAGCTAGGAGTTACCTATTAAGGCAACAGAAGTACTGTATGTCAGGTTCCATACATCCAGTCTTACCGGTTGTCAGGGAAACTGTCCTGGTGCAGTCTCCATTGTAGCACCTTGGGGTCAAGGTGCCTCAGCATTTGCTATGGTTTATCCTTGGTATGCCTTTAGGAGAGCCATAAGCAGGGCCTTTGGGAAACCTGGGTTCCATCTATATCACTGCATCCTTCCAGCCATGAGAACCAACCTGCTGTTGTTCCAACCCCCCTGGAAAGGGGCTGCTGAGAAGATATGTGTGTGTGCAGGGGGAGGTAGGGCACAACCCATCATATAAAAGGCCAAGAGCTGACTATCTGAGCTGGTGAACAAAGTCAGAAATACTGTCCATGTCTTTCAGGACTCACTTATCAGTCTTGGTGTATGCTTCAATTCACACAATTCTCATATACATTAGATGGCACTCTCTCTTCATGGATAGTGCTGCAACAAACAAAGAGAGCATCTTGAATGGGACCTGGACATGAAAGAAAAAGCAAATGGGGCAGAGTTGATATGGAATGTGAGGGTTTTTTGAGCCAAATCCACAACCACTTCAGTGTGTGAAGTTTGGGCCATTCTGCCAGAAAAGAAAATAAAATGCCCCACTGGGTCAGTGGAAAGGTCCATCAAGTGCCAGCAGTGGCAGTAGAGGAAGCTAGTCAGAAGATCCTGTGAGCCTTGCCAGCCTCTGTCATCCACCCTCCAGTGAGTGTCTCGGCATCCACAACATTTATATAAAGGACGCTAGAAGTTGGGGTATCAAAAAATCTTCAGGATCAGACTTGTCAGACCATCACTGTTAAAGTAGAGGATTTGCTTGCTTACTGATACTCCCTCAGTTTGCAAATACCTCTACAGAATGGCTGCCTTGAGGTGGCCCCTCATGTAAGAAACAGATAGGAGGTTAAATCTCAGACCTTGCTGGTTTAGAGGCAGGTGGCATGTTGCTTTTCCTGTTTATTGTCATAAGATAAGGTACTGCAGGAATGATGGAAAGTGAAATGCAATTAATCATTTATTATCACCATTTCTGCTTCAGGTTTGTGATATTATTTGTGATATTGACTGAGTAGCTAGCCAGAAATTCATTGGAAAACAATTTTTTTTTTTCAAATTTTACCAGGATTTTAGCAAATCCTGGAGTTTTTTTGATCACGAAGATTACCTCAAAACAAAGATTTGAGGCAACCATGTCTTTTTGAATATGTCTCTAAGTTTCTTTACACATCTTCTCCTTACCTCTACCTTTCTTTAATGGGCTTTTAATGAATTTGACATGAGGCATACCTTTATTGAGGTATGAAGTCTGCTGCTGGTTTTTGGACTGAAACTAAGATGAACTAGGATAGTCACTGAGAGACAAAATAAAGACATATATGTCATGTTAGATCAGTTCCGATTGTCACTTGACTTGTGAAAATGAGCATGTGTCCATGTGCCAGGCTACTCTCAAAGAAAAAGATGTGCTACTCTTTAATACAGAATTAGAAAAAGTAATTATAAGTTATCTAATTAATGATTATTAAAAGGCTAAAATAAATGTCAAAAAATACCAAAGTAACATAGCTTCTGTTTTTTGAAATAGGTTATAAATATTTATTATTTAAGGAAAAAAAGTATGGAAAAAGGCAAATATTATACAATTAAATATATTTTCCTATTCGTGAATTTACTGTTCCTATCCCCTGTTTAAGTCTGGAACATCTCATCTTCAATAAATATTTCTATTCCTACATGGTCTTGTGGAACAGTCCCAGTTTAAATGAAAAGACCAGCTTCTAGATTGCCACCTCATTTATACACGGCTGGCAGAAAAAAGTAAACTGGATCAGTTTGACCTCATTTTTCTAATTCTAAATTTTGCGGCAATCCACATTTACATATTAGTTCAAGAAGGCTTTTTCAGGACTAGCTTCTGAAGAAAGGAAGTACAGCTCTGAGCATTTCTGCTTTGCCAATTTCCTTAAAAAAAAAAAAAAAAAAAAGGAGCAAAAGTGCTCAGAAAATTAAATTCCTGCAATTCCATCCAGGTGTCATGAACTCAGATAACCCTTTGGAAGATCCATTTCAAGAACTAGCTTTACAATAGAAAAATCTGTCTCATTTCTTTGGCTTTCCCTAGATGTTAGAATGTGAAAGCACTATTCTTAATGTTTTCTGCAAAATAAAAAGATATGAGTAAGAAAGTCAGGCAGAAAGAGCTGGGATTTTCAGATCTAGGAAGTGAATGGAATGCTTGTGTTTCATCTTTTAATTAAAGAAGAGTAACATTAAAGGATAGGAAAAGTTAGTGATGACACTTAAAAAAAGACAAGATGAACCACTGAGCTTCAAGGGTAAATGTCAGTGGCACAATGCTGAAGTGGTAGGTGGGTACTGGTGGTGTTCCTCTGGGATTGATCTGGGGCCAATAAATGTTTAAGTGCACCCTCAGTAAGTTACTTCATAAATAAAATCCATATGAATGAAACTGTCAGTAAACTGGAGGACAGGGCTGCAACCCAAAGGAAACTTATAAAGCTGGACAAATGGGTTGACAGGAACTTCATGAAGAGCAACAAAGGGAAATTCAAAATCCTGCTCTTGGGGAGGAATAGCCATAAGGACCAACACAACCTCAGGGCACACCAACTGAAAAGCAGCTTGACAGAAAAAGGCGTAAGAGTCCTGGTTGAGAACCAACTGACCATGAGCCAGCAGTGTGCCCTTTTAATGCTGCATGTCAGGCTGCAGGGGTTACCAATGCCTTCCAGTTGAGTGAGGGGATCCTTCACCTCTGATCAGCACCAATGAGATATATCTGGAGTGCTGTATCCAGGACTAGGATCCCCAGTGCGAGATACATGGACATACTGGAGAAAGTTCAGTGGAGAGCCATCCAGATGCTGGAACACTGCAGCACATAGTACATGAGGAAATACTGAGAAAATTTGGCTTGTTCAGCCTGGAAAAAAGGGTTCAGAGGAGATTTCATTGTAGTCTTCCACTACCTGAATGGGAGGTATAGTGTGGCCAGAGCCAGGCCACTCTTGGTGTTGCAAAGCAAAAAGAGAACGGACAGTAGGACCCAAGTAGAAGCAAACAAAATTTAGACCCTGTATAAGGAAAAAATTATTGGCTGTGAAGTTTATCAAACACTGTAACAGGTTACCTGAAGAGATGTGGTCATCTTCATTCCTGCAGGCATTCAGAACTCAGCTGGATGCAGCTCTGAGCAATTTACTGCAATTTTGCACTTCTGCCAGCTTTGAAAAAGGGTTTGTGCAAGAAAACCCCCAGAGGTCCTTTGCAATCTACATTATTCTTTGATTGTATGTTACCTTGTTAGTCAAAATGACTACATATTTAAGAAAAAAATCAGATTGCATTACATATAATAGTTTTACTAACTGACTTACAAGACAGGAAAGAAAGATGGGGTTAAGAAGAAATGTACAGAATACACCCTCAGTGAGTATACAGGATTTTGTTAAATACATGAGAGAGAAAGAGGGATACTAAGCCTTGATGATACTATTTCAGGGATCAGACTTGTGTATGTGTGAGAATGCCTTGCCCAAAAGATAAGCAGGAGGGGGATGTGGGCTAGGTGACTGCTCCTATGGGCTGAATTCAGTCCATATTTGAGTGCATCCTATTTAGGCTGTTTGCAGATAACACACTACTATAACAAGAAAATTATCTTTATTGTAGATGTAATCACAGAACATGCCACAAACATTGTAAATCTCATTTGTGAATTGAGCCTCTTGTGATTTTTCCATGCTTGTTCTGATATTTCTTATGTTTTACCGTTGTCCTTTACATAATGGGCAACATTCATCAAATGCTGATTTAATTACCATTAGGAGCATAACCAATTTCTGCAACAAAGTCAAAGGTCTCAATTTTCTAAGCAGTTGCTAGGGGAAGAGATTATTTTAAGCTTGGAAACATATTTTCCAGTTTCCTGGCTTTGTAGATTTCATAAAGTATGTAAGTGTTAAACAAGTACAATATAATTCTCTGATGGCCTGCCTTAGCAGAGAGCAAATTTGCTAAAGTTTATGTGTAAAGAAAGACCAGTGGTTTTCATACAAACTATCAACAGTAATTAAAGGTGTCTCCTCAATTTATACAATCTTTGTCTCCAGCTGTCTGGATGGTGTAACTGAAGTCATTCATCCTTAGATTTCCTTCCCTTCCCCCGTTCTGATCTCTACACAAGCATGCAGTCTTTTGACCTGAGTTTATAACTGGGAATATGAGACAGAAATAAAAAATAATTACTTAATGGACCTTTAAGAATAAAGTGACCTATTCTTAAAATCCTTTTTTTCCTCTCTGCTTCTCTTTCCTTACCCATAAAAAAACCCCAAACAAACAAAGGCAGGGAATAAACAGTTTTCCTGGTAGTTTTTCTTGCTTAAACTGATTGCCCTCTTTCTTTTTAATCAACTCATGTAGTATGCTGCAGGGATAGTGCATTTTGACTTCACATTGTAGCTCGCTCTGGCCAGATCCTTGAGAAAAGAGGCATTTCTGAAAATTTGAATCTTTACAGAAAGTAGAGACAGGGCAGGGCCACGGAGTTCAGATCCAGACATGCATCACAATGTGAGCGCCGACCTAGTTAAAGCTCACAAAAGAGATCCGTCAGCTGGAAAAGCTGCTCTCAGGGTCTGATAAAATGCTCATGAAAAACCAAGGGTACTCTGAACGCTGCCAGTGTGTCACTTGCTGCTTTTTTAAATTGAGAAAAAATCTGAATCTATGAGTATAGAATCAGCACTTACCGAATTAAGTGGGAAGCACTGCTGTTATACACTGCAGTGATTAAATCTTCCTGAAAATTTTATTTGTTCCATGTTTACTGTTGCAGGTCATGCAAATACTCAGGAAACCAAGTGCTCTTTAGATGGTTTGGCTTTGCAAATCTGATTTCAGAACATCATCAGAACAGTGAAAGGATAGTGGAAGCATTCAAAATGTAATTATCTAATGAGTTAAAGAATGGAAAAAGAAGGCAGATTTTTATTTGATAATCTATTAAGACTTCTTTTCATTAAAAATGGTTTATAAAGTAACCTTTTCTTTATTGTTTGAGAAAAATCACTTTCTTCTTACCTTTTAAAAATATTTTTTTCCATCAAAGAAAGAAACAGAAAGTTAGGAAGTAAGACCCTGTGAAAGCAACAAGAAGGATTTCTCTGTTTCCTCACTAGAAAAACAGAAGAATTAAGAATAACTGGCTTGAAATTTTTCATGTTACTGTCATTTCTAGGTTTTGGGTTTGTCCTTGCCTTTCCTTATGTATACTACACTTTCTGAGATGAAAGAAGTGAAAAAGAGCAAACATTTAAGGTAAACCCCCCAACTCTGTTATAAAAAAAATACTAAATTGAAAATTGTGGCAAATATTTTTGTAAAAATTTTGTAAAACAGATAATTTTAATTCAAAATTATATGCATTTTTTTAAAATAAAAAACTTCTTTGGATAAGAAAAATATAAATAGTATTTAGGCAAATTATTAGAATTTTTTTTCTTGCTATCTAAATATGTATATGTATTTTATGGATAAGTGTATGTGTGTATATGTATATATAATAATGGTTCCTGTGGTGTGCTTTTCACTTCTGTGTTTGCGCATAAAGTCAAAGCAGGTCCAGCCTAAATGAATGATGGTCACATCTATAGCTTAGCCGGGGAAAAAAATTAATTAATTAACATTAATTAATGGTTGACTTTTAAGATTCAGTAATGTCTGTAATTTGAAGGATTTGGGACTAACAAGGTGGTTGTTCCCCTCTACTGAGCCATTCCTTTTGTGCTTTTAAACTATTGGGATTACCTTAGCAGGTGTCCACTTCTGTGAAATGTCCCTAGTTTTGCCTAAGAAGTGTAAAATTGCAAGTGACTCCAAGAAAGCTCCTCTTCCCTCAACAATAACCGCAAAAGAGCATCATGACTGCTAACATAAATACATATAAGAATATTTTGCAGTAGAAATGTTCTTACAATTGTTCTTATATTAGAACGTGGTAAATGAGATTCCTGTTTTACCAGCCTTACATTACCCCTTAGAGGACATCAATCAACAAGCAAGCATGAAGGATGTCTGGATTAAACTATGATTAAACTTTCCATTTCCAGTTTCAAAGCTAATATAGATGCTTCCACTTTATTTTCCTTAATCCCTCAAGGCAATGAAACTACTCATTGCTGATGTTAGAGAAATAAAACCAAATTTCTTGCCTGGGGTAAAGCTTTGAAAATAACAAAAACTAGTAATGAAAAATATTAATTACATCGGCTTCCCATCCCAAGGAGAATATTTTCTAATGTTTTTCAAGTTTCATTGGACATATCCCAGACTCTGAAATTCCTCCCTCTGTCCTCAGGGGATTCTACTCTTGTGTAACAAATTTCATTATCAGGATGTTTTACCTGACTTTATTTCATCCCGTTTTCCCTATTTAACACTATTTCCAGCCACATTTGCAAGAAAGTGTTCAGTGTGCAGTGTCTATGAGTGATTAAACATGAGGAGAGCCATAAATACTGATAATAGACAGTAAAATCTATTCTGCTACTTTCTCATTTTCTAAGATGTGTTTGGCCCCAACAGTTAATTGCAGTTGACATTTAGGCAGACGTGTTTTAAACCAAGGGCAGGTAGTGAGCAGAGTCAAATTAACAGTTCATTACCAAATCCTTCATGCTGGCATAAATCCAATAAGATATGATAAGGATTTGTTATGAATTCTTAAAACCCTTTCTCTCTGGATAATTATGTACCAATCATTGAAACATCACTGGTGGCATACTCAATAGCTCAAAATTATGTCAAAGTCAACCTGTTTAATATTTTTCAACATTTTTTTCTGTCATCTTTTAATTTCCCTTAATTTTTTTCCTTCTCAAAGTGTGTAGCCTGATGGAAATCACATAACTAGAACTGAAAGCAACAGTTTAAAAAGAAGAGTGCACTTCTATTATTAACACAGACATATATTTCAAATGGGTAATAACTTACTGCATATTATTTTATCATATATTTCTTTCTGGAATTAAAATTCTAAAAAGGTGAGTTCTATTGTCTTTGGAAGACCATTTTTAATTTCTCTTTGTCTCAATATAGCAATTTTCAGAACATGTGCCATTCTGTCTTATACTACAGTAAGACAGTAAGGTTTAATTTTTCTTTTAAGACTATAAAGGAAAGGAATGTGTATATTAATATTAACACTTTTTCTTTTGCTATAGTAATTTAATGCAAATTGTGCTTTTTGGATGTCAGATCTAATTAACTGTCCTTGAAAAAAAATTGAATGAACTTTCAAAAATAATTTTTTCAGTAGTTTTATCATATTTTCTGTCTTAAGGATCTGTGAAAGAAAGGAAATGCATCTATCCATTCTGATTTATTTCAGATTAAAAATAGTTCATTCATCATGATATCAGGAATTTTAGAAAGTACTTCACACCTTTCTAATCTTAAGGAAGTAAACAGAAGTAGATGTTGAATGAACCTTAAAAGAACATGCTAATGTACTCCACTATATATGAAATTTGCTCTATGCCATGTAAAACTAGGTTCAGGCAATCAACTCTAAGATTTTTATCCCCTGGGTATTTTAAACAGAAATATAACATGAATAATAATAACAAAATAAAATCCTAGATAAAGTTATATGTTTCATTCAAATTTGTATTGCAAACCAATTTTTCTGATTTCACTGAAAAATTCAAAGTATTAATTCCCTCCTAATCTCACATATTCTTTCCTGTTCCATCCAGGCCAGTTATTCACATAAATTTCAGAAATGCTATTAGTGATCATTCAGACATCCCTACAAATCAGGATAAAGAAATTTGACCTTGATTTTCTCTAGGAACATACAGTAAAAACTTAAAGGAAAATCATAGGAAATAAGAAACATAGAGAAATTGTACTGGGCTAGTTTTTCCCTTTTAGATTTCTGACCCATGGGCCCAGCTTCAGGCATAATTCCAAGGAAAATTTATAATTTTATTATGTATAACTGCCTGCAACAGATGTTGAATGCACTTTTCTCCTCTCCCATTCTTACAGATGGAGTGTGCGTGCTTATGCTCCAGCATATTTGCGAAGGGAACAAACAGATCCCCAGCACAGCATTTTTGTCAGGAAACTCTCACCAAGAAGCATTGCCTAAAGCATTTCTTTTCCTGTGCAGATGAAGTCCCCAAGGAGTGGAAGGACTTAGTCATGTGTGAGTGAAGCATGAACTCTTCTCTAACGTGTATACGCTCCTGAATGGGAGTGTGTGTATATCTAAGGTGATAATATTTAAACTGAAGAAACAGAATTTGAAGGTAAAAGTACCTGTTAGCTTCAGACTACCAGCACATATTTCTATTTTAAAGGTCCTTTGTTGCAAAAGAAACATATAGAGGTAGTACGTGCAGTTCATCTCAGTATCTTTAATTCTCTAAATCCTCTAGGTTAGAATTCTTCAAGAAATACGAAGAGAAACAGACCTTTGCAGAGAGTGATTCCTGACCCTTATCTCAATCACCTGCCTAGGGCAAGACATAAACCAGAAGATTTCTTCTTTTTTCCACTGACAGCAAAGGAGAATCTGCTGATCACTCAGTTGTGAGACCACTGTACACAGTAGTGCACCAATTAAAACACAAAAAGACCATAAATATGACTATGAGATGGCTTAAAAAGCTAGATGGAATATGTTGCTTATGATAAAGAAATGAAATAAGAAAGTGAAATTTAGATCTAGACTGCAACACACAACATAAATAGAATTAGCTATATATGGCTACTGTCTTAATAGTGAATACTAACATCAATTACTCCCTCAGGAAGAAAATGGAAAAACCACATTAAAAATACCAGATTATCTTTTGTTCACTTATCAGAGACAACTGGAAAGAAAAGAGACATCAAATTCCAAACAAGTAAGTATTTTTTTCCAAAAAGTCATGGTATGCAAATTCTCCTGTGAATCACAAGTTAATATAGTGATTCCAGGCAAAAGCTGTTTGTGATGTCCATATAACTGAGCGCATCAAATGACAGGATTAAAATCTGGAGTGAAAAGATACTGAGCTGGGACTGCCATGCAGTAACTGATGCCAAGATAATAGCACAAAAGCTGTGCTGAGCTGGTTATGTGTCTGGAACGGAAGACATGGACTAGCGAAGTTCTAACAGTCTCACAGTAACCTGAAGATGGGAGTGCTGTGTGGGACAAAGAAGAATCCCTGAAAAATGCACTACAGCACAGTTCTTGGAAAGCAAAATTGACGTCAGAAGCTGCGAGTTACTGACAGAAAACAGAGTATGCAACTCGAGTAACAATGCTGAGCACTAAGAAATGAACAGAAATGAAAGCTTGAAAACAACATTGACAGGGACAAGTGCTAAACTCTGGTGACATATACAATTAACATGTAAAGATGCTTGCACAGGATTCTATGAAAGTCAGCATGCCCAGGTGGATATATGACATATTTGCTTAAGGAGCTTACAAAAAACCACTGAATCTCCAAACCTAGATTTTATTGGAATGTAAAATACTGAACTTGAAAAAATATTCAAACAAAAAAAAGTAGAAAATACCTCTACTCTTCTAGCTAAAAGAGATGGCAATACAAGGTTTAAAAATAAATTCTCACTCCTTTCTGCTGACTTTTTATACTGAGGACCTTTTCTTCCACACTAACTGCCTAGTTTAGCATTTTGTATGGTTTCCCAGACTGCAAGCACTACACGGACTCTTCTGTTTTCAAGAAAAGGCTTGGTCATTGCAGAAATTCCCCAGCTTGCATTCATGACCAGTCCTTCCATCATCTACTGCTGCTCTGCACTCACCCAGAGATCATCCATGTGACTCGCACAGCCACCAAGTCTCTCAACAATATTCTGGCCAAACAGTTGTCTTCCACCTCTGCTGTTTAGTCAAACCCTTAAATGAAGTGAAGCAGTACCCTGTAAGGCAGAAATAAACACATTGGTCTTTCTAGATCTATGCAGTGATAGAAGGCTTGATATTGCCAGCAGTATCATCTTAATTTCCAAAGATGAAATTCCTTCAGTAACCAAAGGTTACCAGCAATTACTCACGGAGAGCTCTTAAATCATCTGGAGGGGGCAACCACTTTGATTTGGACTTCTCACAAAAGGGAATGCATTGGTGAAATAAGTCTCCCCAAGAGATTTTGGGAACTCTTTTCTACCTGTGACATGACACCACTAAATGCTGCACGTTACTATCTACACCACTCAGTTTTGTGCTGTGGGATGAATTTGTAGTTTTTCTCCACCCTCAATGTTTGTCTTCATTCACTATAGTTACTGTCACAAATTATTTCCTCCTGTGAATGTGTGGGAGTAGGTGTGAAAGAGTGTACCTCTTTCATATCTCATTTTAGTTGTCAAAGAGCCCAGCACAGTGTTTTGAAAATTGGAAGCACTGTTAATAGGATGCCTTTTAATACATTCCCTTTTATACTCCTGTGTCTTTCACTGTAAAGTTTATTTTACAGTTTTCTTATCTCTTGTTCCAGCTACAGCTGACTTTTGAAAAATAGGAAGTGACAGATCAGTTGTCAATATGGAGTCACTAGATTGTCATCCCTAACACCACTGGAGCAGGAAAATTATTCTGAAATTAGCATCCATGGGCAGGATTCAGCTGCCTGCATTTTGCACCAAAGCTGCCTAATAATTTATCCATACTGCAGAAATCTACAATGTGCCAATGTCAGCACCATCTTTAGTAACAACATTTTTAAACATGCATCATTTCTCTACTTTCACTAATGTTATGAGTGACTCATCTTCCTGTTAGGGCAAGATAACCCAGGTGGTGATGTTCCGCTAAAGAAAGTCACCTTAGCCTGGAATATCATCAAGTATTGGTTGACCTAGACCCCACAGCCTCTTTTTCCAGGTTTGAAATGTCTGAGAGTTTTTCAGTGTCCTGCAGAGTAAGAACAGACCTAAGACTCATCTAATTCAATGGAAGCTAATGAGTGCTGTCAGCATATAAAGACAAAAGTATTTTCACCTTCAGGAGGCCAATCCAAACCTTTAAATTACCCCCTTCTTTTTCCTATTCTGTAATCAGAATTCTGTTGTCATGCCTGAAGGATGGGATGTCATCCACAGGGACCTGGACAAGCTCAAGAAGTGGACCCATGAGAATCTCATGTGATTTAACAAGACTAAATGCAAGGTGCTGCACTTGGGTCAGGACAAGCCTTCGTATCAATACAGACTAGGGGATGAACGGATCAAGACCAGCCCTGCCAAGAAGGATTTTGTGGTGCAAGTGGATGAGAGGCTGCACATGATCCAGCAATGTGCACTTGCAGCCCAGAAAGCCAATTGTATTCTGGGCTGCATCAAAAGAAGTGAGACCAGCAGCTCAAGGGAGGTGATTCTGTCCCTCTACTCTTCTCTGGGGAGACCCCACCTGGAGTGTGGCATCCAGCTCTGGGGTTCCCAGCATGGGAAGGATGTGGACCTGTGGGAGCAAGTCCCATCCAGAGGAGGGCCAGCAAGATGTTTAGAGGGATGGAGCACCTCTCCAATGAGGAAATGCTGAGAGAATTTAGTTTGTTCAGACTGGGAAAGAGGTGTCTTAGGGTTGAAGTCATTGCTGCCTTCCAGTACCTGAATGTACCCTGAAAGCTAGAGAGAGACTTTTGACAAGAGAATGTAGTGACAAAACAGGTAGGAATTCAAACTAAAAGCTGGTAGGTTTAGATAAGATATTAGGAAAGCAAAAATCTTTACTGTAAGGGTGGTGATTCACTGTAACAGGTTTCTCCAAGAAGTCATGGATGACCCATCCCTGGAGTTGTTCAAAGCTAGGCTGGATGGAGCTCTAAACAACCAGATTGAGTGGAAGGTGTCCCTGCCCATGGCAGAGGCATTGGAATGAGATGGTCTTTAAGGTCCCTTCCAATCCAAATCATTCCATGAACCGTTCATCTTGTGTTTATTTTCTACTTACTGATATAATGAAGTCATGTTCTTTCTGATATGCTCTTTTTTCCTGAAGTGGCTGAAGTCTCCCAGTCTGTGACATTTTGACATAATTGTCGTCATTTCACATGTACTTTATGGGCACTGCTTTCATATTTATTGTAGCCCTTATGTCACTGACATGATTTATCACCACCAGCTGGCCCTGTTTGAGGGAGCACAGCACCAAATATTGAGAGCTATTTGATCAAATAACGGGCAATCAAAATTGTCCAGCTTCCTGAATGTCCTAGAGAGTTAACTGCACTGCTCATCCACTCAGGGCTTCCAGTTCTGAGAATCCTGTTCATAGAAGACCTGGGTGGCATGGACAAGCAGAGGGAGTTTGCTTCAATAATGAGTAAAGATAAGGTTACTGGGAAAAGAATAGGGTGTAGTACTTAGTAGAGAATAATTAATGGTATGTACCATTTTTGTGTGTTTGTTTTGTTTTTGGTTGTGTTTTTTTTTTTTTTAATAGGAGTTTTTTTGGAGAGAGAGGGTGAAAAGACACCTTCTATATGATACATTGGTTTATAGTGAGGCAAAACAGAATGTGCTGGTTTAAAGGTAAACCAGCAGGAGCCAACATGAAAGAGATTATAAGTCAGAGTTACAATTTAATAACAATATTACAATAAATCCAATGGCACAAAAAAAAAAAAAAATCAGTATAACTCAGCACCCTGCGGTACAAACACAATGGTGCTCACTAGCCCCTGTGCTGAGGCCCACATGGTTCCCCCGAGTCCATAGCAAAAGGAAGTGAAAAACCTGTTAATGTAGATGACAGTTGCAGTCTGGTGAAGAGTGGTAGTTACAGTCTGGTTGAGAATGGTAGTCTCCTCCTGTCAAGGTTCTGATCCTCCTCTGGACCTGATGAGTGGTTCTGGAGGTCTTCAAACCCCAAGATTATATCCCCTCAGGTCTAGGTGGGAATGCCCGGTACCACCCCCAGGGTGGGGAGTTCCACAATGAGTGATCTGACTCTGTGAGTCATGGGGTATTCTGGAATTGTTGATGGCCCATTAGCAGACACACCCGTTCAGGTTGGGTGTGGAGGTGTTAACAACTTCCTGGAAGGGAGTTATCACAGCTCTTATCTCACAGGCTTCTTTAACACCCAGCTTACACTTGAGGAGTCGGGTGTGCCCTGAGCAGCTGCTGCAAATGGTCCATTAACAGTTCATGGGAAATGAATAGAGGCTGTAGAATACATAGCTTTGGTCACACCCACACAGTCATAAACTGGTCCCACCTACTGAATGAGAACACAGAAATATCCAGATTCTGAAGCTACAGTGCACTATGTTTGCAGAATGGTGTGAAAGTTAGAGTCTTGTTGACCAAAAATCCTTCTCGCTTTCTTCAAAAGAGACCTCCCATCTGGAATGCAGAACTATTTGTTTATGTCAACCTACAAATTTGACTCTCTAGATGATGTTGTCATGGACAAACAATCCTTCCACAGTTAATTTGTCAAGTTATGATCTTATTTTGATCCTCTTTTGGTACCACTTGTGGCAACTGCTGTTTCAAAAAAAAGGTACTCACATGAACTGATGATTCATTTTTGTAACGGCATCTGTATCTCACATGTCTTTGGGCTATTATTTTTTTGTGTGTGTGTGTTTAAAAGACTCTTAACTGCTATGTCTGAATTGTACAGCAGACCACAGAGAAGAATATACAGTCATCTAATCCAGGGGAATTACTAAAGAGCACTACTACCCCTGAGCTCACTCCAACAGTTTTATCTCACCATTGATGGAACAGCAGCGCAGCTCAGGTACTTGCTGGGTATCAGAAGTGAACAGAACATGAATTTGTCCTATGTGATCATGCAGGGAAGCCCTGATGTCGTTAAGGTGGAAGCAAGGTGTTCAGTTACTAGAGTGACAGCTACAACTTTCTTCATGATTTTGTGCATGAACCTTTATTTCATGACTAAAGAAGTCAAAGACAAGTAGTTCCTGTTCAGACATTCTCTGTCAAGTTGCTGGAAATTAGACAGGGAATTTAAAATGAATGAGTAAAACTCTATTAACAAATTGTGTAAAAACTTTTCAAAGTCAAAATGTCTCACTACAATTCATTTTTCCTCATTTACTTTCCAACTTGGAGTAAATTAAATTGAAATAATTGGTAAAACATACACACAGAAGTTTTTTCCAGCTTATCTAGCAATTTAAATCATGCATTTAGTTAAGCAGGATTGTTAATGCTCTAGAGAGCTCCTCTAATTTTTTAACAAGAAATACGAAGGCAGATATACTTAACTATCAGAGCTCTAATTCCCTTTCAGCCTTTTCAGAATAAAGATCATATCCAAGGTAGAGAAAAGGACCAATAAATGGTATTTAGATACTGCATTTTCTTACGGATTAAGAGAATGTCTGAATATGGCTATAACTCTGTTAAAAATGCCTGAAATATTCAAAAGAAATATATAACCTCAGCTTCCAACAAAAGGTTTTTTAAAAAATCAAGAAAATTTCTACACCTGTGGTGCTTAGATGCCTTTTATAGTTGTTTTCTATCAGGTTGACTCATTTGGTGTTGATTTGGCATGAATTTCAAAGCATGCATAGGCAGTTAATTCTAATCCACATAAGTGGATAAAATTGCATCAGAATTACTCTTGCTTTAATCATTCAAGAATTGGATACAAGTTAATACCATGTCATGCATGTCATCCCAATAAAGAAAAGACCTTGAATTTCAGATTCTCAGGTTTTGTATCTCAAATCAAGTGCTGGATGCTTTCAGTGAGTTTAGAATGAGCCTGTAACAATTGTGCAATTCATGAATATGAAAACAAACAAAAAAAAATCATTTTTTTGGCATATAAGTATTCTGTAAACATATCGATTTGCTAAATTCAATTATTTAATGCAAATTACTGAGAGCTCATATGCACCAAAAGTAGAAGTGGAAGAACATGTGAAGCATAAAGACTGGTATAAAAGTTCATTATTCGATATCTCTTCTCATAGACATTAAAAAATAATTTAAAAGAAATGTTAGGAATGTTTTGATAATGAAACTGTCGAACAGCCTTCTAGGGAACTGAAGGCATCTAAAACTGGACAGGACACAGCAACTTGAATTGATTTGTTTAGTTCTGTATTATAAATATGGATAATTAGAAGGTTTTGAATATGTCTTAAATTGACAGTTTATGCAGGTTATGCAGACAGGTGCTACAAATAACCTTCTTCGTTTGTCAAGCAGATGTACCTTTTCTGGACAGATGTGATTAATTTGAGATATAATTATCACATCTTACACTGGGAATGCAATATAGCTTTTTCTGGAAAAATGAGATACTAAAATCAGTGCTGAAAATGGACATGGATTAGCAGACTAACTAACACATTTTATATAGGTACTAACTCATGTTGTATGGGTAACATAAGAGTCATCAGAGGGAAAGGCAATATTAAAGAAAGGACTGAACAAAGGGAGCTTCTGATATCTCTGATCTATGCTTAAGGTTTCCTGTGATGTTTTCTTCTGATTTTTCAAAAAAAATATATATGCTTTATGCTATGTACAACATGAACATGAATTACTTGAACAAGATATCTGGAAAAAAAAAAGTATAGTGCAAAATCGGTCTCTAGTATTTTGCGGAAACTTTTTCAAAAGAAGTTTTCCTGAGTTGAAAACAAGTATTGACATTTTTTGTTGATGTGATTAATCTATAAAACAAAAACCAAGAGAGAGGAGAGAAAGAACATGTTTGAACAGTTAACGAAAAGAAAAATTTGAATATATAGAAGTGCTTATATCCTTATGTCCGCATATGTAAAGATGATCCTCACATGGAGTACATTGACATAATAATATTTGTCATAAATCAAGTATATTCAGTATTCAGTATAAATCAAGGTAATGCTGAGTGTTATACCAGTTCTGACATATGATGTATCTGTTTTGTATAGCATATTGAATGGTTACATTTATCTTTTTCTTTTGATCATCAAATATACCACCTTGTGCTTCTTATAAAGTACTTTGTATAAGAAATGTTTTCATAGGGAAAGGGAACATTCCTGTTCTGTTTTCAAGTTAAATTGCATCTTTGTTTTCTGAGATTGCTTGATTTTGTTTTTTTCCATTTCTTTATCTGCTAGCATTTTGGTTTTAGATTTTGAACACTGAAGAACAGATTATTTCTCAATAAAATTGCATAACCATCAGTGTAATAAAAGGTAACTGCACAATATTTTTTTAAGAGGCTACAGTACAATTTAACTGCTCACATCGTAAAACATGCTCATAAGGTGCTACATAACATTAAGACATCTGCAGGACATGAAAGATTTTCAAAGTTCAGAAAAGATTCTGTTCTCAGATGGTGTTTAATCTCTAACTATCTAAACAGATAGGAAGCAACCTATTTTGTAAGATGTATTGCTTTTGCATGGTGAGGTTTTGTCTGTGATGGTGGTAAGGCCACTTGTATAACAGATTTAAGAAAGGGTAAAAAAACCCTTGTGCAACTGCAGTTGGGAGAAAGGAGTAAGAATATGTAAGAAAAGCAGCCCCACAGACATCAAAGTCAGTGAAGAAGAAGAGGAGTTGGTGCTCCAGGTGCTGGAGCAGAGATTCCCCTGCAGCCCCTGCTGAAGACCATGATGTGGCAGCTGTTCCCCTGCAGCCAATGGACATCTCTGCGGGAGCAGATTTCCACCTGAAGCCCATAGAGGACTCCATGACGGAGCAGGTGAATGCCTGAAGGAGGCTGTGACCTTGTGGGAAGACAGTGCTGGAGCAGGCACCTGACAGGACCTGTGGCTCTATGGAGAGAGGAGACTGCACTGGAGCAGGTTTGCTGGTAGGACTTGTGGCTCCATGGGGACCTGCACTGGAGCAGCCTGTTCCTGAAGAATCACACATTTTGGAAGGGATCTCTGCTGGAGCTGTTCATGAGGAACTGTAGCCTGTGGGAAGGACCCATGTTAGAGAAGTTGGTGAAGTTCCACTCCTGTGGAAGCGACCCCATGCTGGAGCTGGGGAAAAGTGTGAGAAGTCTTCCCCTTGAGGAGGAGGGAGTGGTAGGGACAGTGTGTGACTAAGTGACTGTAGACCCATTCCCTGACCCTCTGAGCTACTATGGTGGAGAAGGAGAAGAAATCTGAATGAAATGAAGCTTGTAAAGATGGGATGTGGGGAAGGATAGGGAAAGGTGTTTCAGGAGTTGGTTTTCTTTCTCATTACTGTGCTCCAATTTGATTGGTAATAAATTAAATTCATTTTTCCCCAATTCAAGTCTGCTTTGCCAGTGATGGTAATTTCTGAGTGATCTCTCCCTGTCCTTATCTCAACCCACAAGCCATTCATTGTATTTTTGCTGGAGGTGAGTGATAGAGTGGCTTTTGTGGGCATCTGATGTCCAGCTTAGGTCAACTCATAGAAATAGACCACTTCTAAAGGACATGTTTGGTGAACATTTCCATTCTTTATTGCTATTCCATTTCATGTTGTAACTCTAGGGATGTAGAGTTCACAGAATATGGTAACCAAGAACAAAAATTACCTTATACACCTCCTTTGCTTTCTTCCAGAAATAATATTATAGAATCATATATTATTACTTCTACTGGTGTCCTTCTTTTTCTGCATCTTCCACTCTAGACAAGCTGGAGAATGGCAATCCCTATTTACAATTTTCCACCCCTTAGTTACTGTATAGCCACATTGTAGCAGACTGCTGTAGGTTACACCATCTGCTTAATTTAGGGAGATTTATCCAGTACTTCCAGACTTTCTGGCATTTGGAGTTAACCAAGGAAGACCTTCTGGTAGTCTGACCTCCAGGACTAAAATCCACTCTGCACAAGGAAAAAAGTACAGCAAAGATTGTTTTCTGGTTTTTTAATGCTAAAAAACCTATCACAGATAGCTTATTGGCCAGATTTTTGGAAAGCTATCCTTGTTGATAGACAGTTTGCTGGCATATGAAAATTTAATGGCAAAACCCACAGTATTTTTCATAACACGGTATTTTTCATAACACACTATTTCTGGTTTTGCTATTTACCTGGATACAAAATAGCTGCATAGAAATAGAAACTCCCTTTTCACTTGAAGTCTTGTCCATGGTTGTATCAGTTTGAAGAAAGAGGCCTTTATAGTACATGTGATGGAAAAGTTATATGTAATATTTTAAATTGACTGCTGCATAAAATTCAGTGAGGAACCATGGCTCCATACCTGGAATAAGTAGATTTTTAATATTACTGTTGCAGTTCAGGATATTCAAAGTCCCTTAAACTTCCTCTTCTATTATTGCCACTAGATTTCTGATTCTGCAATACACTTCAATTTATGTGAAATTCTGAAAAGGAATCATGAAAATTATATATAAACATTGTGAAGAATGAGAATATTTTGAACAGTTTTAGATAAAGAAAGTAGATGAACTAAAATGTGAAAAAACCCATATATAGAAGATCATAACATCATGTTCTGATTGTATGTTTAAATAAATGATATTTTTAAATCAACAATGCATAGTCACAATACAAGTCATACATGGACAACTCAGCATCCCAGAGGTTTCTTTCTTATAACATTATAATAATTATTAAAACAGTACTTAGAAATTAATACCTAAGAGAAAGTTAAATGTAATAATCTTAACAGCCAAATGATACCAATGTTAAATTGTGTCATGGAGTCAAAAATATCACAATTGGTGCAATTACAAATTAGTTAAGAACAAGAACTAAAAAGTTAAAAAGTTAAAAATCGTGCTAGATTTATTAATGTTCTCCAGATCTTTATTGGTGCTTACAGTATAAATCCTACTGCTAAAAGAAGCTGCCAAGAAGCCAATTTTTATTTGCTTCTAAATAATGTCTGCATTAAACTTACTGACTGAAATTCATACACAAAAGTATGATCATTATCTTGAATTTTTGAGCAACAGGAATCAATATTCAAAAAGTTAATATGCCACAAATAAGGAAAAAAACCTGCTTTTTACTCGGAAAGACCTTACTTTTTCTGAGACGCATATAATCACAAACCCTGTCACTGAAAAAACAACCAGAAAACCCAACCTAACCCTTAATATGGAAAAAATTATGCAATTTTCTCCTAGCTAGACCTGTGCTAAGTAACTCAGTTTCCATTGGATCTATCTGTACTAAAGAGTTTTAAGGAATTACAGTATCTGAATATGTTTCAGTCCAAATTGATTGCTTTTTCTTACACTGGATGTCTAAAAAGTCATTGAAGATTGAGAATTGAGATCAAGCTGACTTTTCTGTCAGTGCTTTTGATTTCTTCACAGTGGTCCTTTGACACAATGTACAATGATGTGGGTGAGCTTTGTGAATGAAATGCAGAAGGTGGTAGAGTAGTAGAAGATGGCTGAAGAGTAGGGTAGGGAATGGCTGAAGATCTGAAATACTCAGAGTGAGGTGATAACAGTAGCACAGAATAGAAAAAGAGATGAAAGTATCATCCTTTAAAGGAGAAATTAAGAATAAACTTTCAGTAACTGTAATCATTCATTTGTATTTGTTTGTCAAGGACACTCTTTACTTCAATTCATGGCTGTAGGCTTGAGGTGAAGTCATGATCCACTAACATTCCATTAAGCAGAAACTTCAGTATCCTGTTGTCTCTAAAGGTATTCCACATGGTTTCATTATCACAATTTTTCTCTCTGAGAGGGGCCAAGAAAATAGTGGAGGTGTTAATGGGCAGTTTGAATTTTTGGAAGAACCTTACATTCCTTTTTATTTTTACCCTCAAGCAAATTACTTTGAGGGATTCATATTTCTTATGACTTCTGATGCAATAAACATAGTCTGGGACATGGACATGCATCAAGAAGCTTTCTTGTTTATTTTTTTCTGTCTCCTTCTGAGTCTCCTTATTTAAAAGATGGTTCTTTTCCCTTCATGGATCCATGAGACAGGAAGAAAGTTTTTTCTAAAGCCAAAGCCAGTCTTTCACTTTTGCTTACTTGTGAATTCTACATATTGTGTCAGATATAACCAAATGTATGTTTTTAAGTATGTGTATATCAGTGCTCAGAGGGTTTATATAAATACATGAATTTAATTTTTCTGTAGAAATGGCCAAATCCTTACTAAAGCTAAGAAAGCCTTATGTTTCCAGAGATTTGGACTCTAATAACTAAAGAAAAAAACAGCTGAAAAAATCAATTACTTACTAGAGAACTCTGGATCAATTTTATGACAATCTCAACCAATAGCTGTGACATTCTATACAAGAATTTGATATTGCTTCTGAATATATACTTTTATATGGAACTAAACAGTGATGCAAAAGCCTGTGGGATCTGTGTAGATGCCTAATGATCTGATTTTTAATGTCATTATAAAAGTATCCAGTAACTCAAAATACTTCTGAATCCGATGCAGGAAATTGTCAGGCTTCACTGTGGCATAAATTTTTAAAATTAAAGTTTTAAAAATAAAATTTTACCCATGATCAAGAAGAATACAAATCAAACACAATGAACTTACTAAAAAATTTTAAAAGCTCTAGAAACAAAACCTGAGAACTCCAATTCATACAATCCAAATTTCTTTTATTAGTCTGTATACAAATCATAGAGAGTAGAAAACTTGATGAAAATAAATACTAAGTTCATTATACTTGCAGAAGCATACAATATGCTGAGTCAAAAATCTTGATTACACATTTTTCTGTGTATAAGTGACAATGATAGTCAAATGTTTATGAGCCCTTATGTATTTAGTGGAAATAGTGGATTTCATATTTAATTTCACAGCCATACTTTAAAAAGGGGAAATTGTCTTGGCTGAGACCTGGAATGCAGTATGCCTTCATTTATAGATTTTGAAGATGAAGGGTCTGTTCAAATTAGTTTTCTTTTTACATTTCCATTTTGGACAGGATCCACTTAGCAAACATACTATGGACCAGATTAGATCCCAAGGGTTCCCAAGCATAACATACATTTTAACAAGTTACTTCAAAGTGCAATAATAATAATAAATACATACAAAGGATATATTAAAATAGTAGCAAAAATTAATAGTCCCAAAAAGCTAACCCTAACCCTAACTCAAACAAAGAGCCCCAAAAAGAAGCTCTAGTGCTCTCAAAAGTCACCCCATCACCAACCCCCTCCTCAGCTTTCAGAAACAAAGTGGAATCAAGGCATATATTTATGTTATGCATTTCTAATCAACAGAATCCAGATGTACAGAATAAATCTGTGTAAGTAGTGGACAAGTATTCCTCCAAAGGGAAAAAGTATCTTGGAATGACACTTCTTTTGGATAGCATTACACATTAGGAAAAAGTGTCACTGTTAGGAGATGGTAAAGAGGTCCATATTCCAGTTATCATGTAGATATATGAGCAGGGACTTAGACAAGTGCTTCTGTGCTTGGATAGAATTGAATAGTGCATTATCAATAGTGTGGGAGTAAAGTAATGATCTAAGATGAACAATAAGTCTTAGTGTTGCAGAAATACAGAGGAGTGAAAATCTCAAGATTTTTTTATTTTCTTTTTAATAGAAGATAAAATTACATAGATTATTTAAATACTGAAATTTACTGGGGAGATTTTCTGTATCTGGATTATTCACACCTTATGCCACTTTCCTCTGACTCTGTCTTGTGCTGGTCTCTGAGTTCAAATTGGCAGTCTTTTTCTCATTTCTTGTGCAGATGAAAGTTGTCCTTTCCATTTTAGTCATTGTGTGATTTTTTATCTCTGCTGTTTTATATTTTGTACCTTGCAGTGTGTTCAGCTGACCTGGCAAAATGTCAAGTATCAGCTACAGAGTCAGAGCACCCCCCAGCCTTGAGGGAAAGGGAGGAAAAAACCCTAGAATTAACTATTAAAATGGTAAGCTTTTTATATTTACACAGAAGAGAGAAAATTAAAAGCCAAATGTAATATACACAAAGGTAGGACAAAACAACAAATAACTCCACACCGAGTCACTTAACAAATAATACAGTTTTCACCACTCAGACCCACAAAACTCTCCAAAAGACACTTCCCAAGAAATACCTGGCAAGAGAGGTAAAATAATCAGCAATAACAAAAGAAATGTTTACTTCTCGAACTAAAACACAGCTGTGGAATAGCAATGAGCAGCAGTGAGGGATTGGCTGCCCAGAACAACACACATGTCCTTTCTGGTCAAGCAGTCATGGAGGAAAGAGCCCCAGGTGCCTCCCTCACTTGCTTTTATACCTGTTTTGATGTCAGATGATATGAAATATCTCTTTGGTTGCTTAAGTCAGGTGATGCTTGTCCCTTCTAATCTATGTAATACTATTTGGGCCAACTAAAATTAAGCCCTATTTGAGGCCTAGCTAAAACTAAGGCTGAAACTACTACAACAGTCGCATGGATGAGATGAGTTGCTATTCTGAGTTTCTTTACAGATTTCATCAGTTGAATAGTCTTTGAGTTTGTCATCTCCCATTACAGCTTTGATCATGTTTTGAGGGAGAGTTTAGTCTGTAGAAAGTGAGCTGATTTAATTGATACAAATGTAGAAGCTTGTCATTGAAATGGCTATTTAAAAATTCCTAGTAGAACCATTTCTGTCACACACACATGCAAATAGTCCTTATATAATCCTAAATGAATACATGAATACAGACCAATGTTTAATTTTAAAAGATAGGGCTCTTCATAAATGTACTTTTAAACAAGTCTAGTTGCCATTTGGTTGCATTATCAGTATTGAAGTAATATTTTTTTAAGTAATCTATATAGAAAAATGCAATTAAACCCCCAAACCATAAATACTGCTGCTGTACAATACAGCAATACTGCTCACAGGTGGCTAACTCACTGGAGGCAGTACAATGGCCATTTCAGAACAAGTTACTACTTCAATCTAAAATCCTCATTCCTCCATTTAGGTTTTTCTTTTTATTTTTTTTTTTCCTGAAATCTACGATTTGGTGCATGTGATGCAAGGAAAAAAGCCCCTTAAGTATCAAAATTAACTCAAATCTTCTGATATTTTTTCCTGTATTTCTGGCAATTCTGTTCTTTTTGTCAGCACTCTATAGGTAACATGAAAGACACATCAGTTTTAAGGCATTATCAATAGGACCATACAAAGTATAGTTCTCTGCCAAAGCAATATTATTCCCAAGCAAACCAGATTTGCCACACTGATGATTGCCTTCCCTCACCTGGTGCAGTGAACCTGCTCAAGTGTCCCAGCACCACAGTGCTCAACGGACAACAAGGCTGTGGTGGGATCAAAACAAGTTCTTTGGCCACTTTACTCATGGCAACAGAAACAAAAGCAGCAGTGCCTGGGAGAAGGAGAAAATATTTTTTTTAAAGGGCTATAGCACCCCTTTCACATTTTACATCAGTGAGCCTGTACTGCTCTGCTTCCACATCCCAGGAGACAGTGGTCTGTTTCTTATTTACATAGCATGGTCCAAGCCTCGAGTAAGTTTATTTTAGTATATATATCTGAGTTCCATTCTCTAGCTCTGAGAGCAACAGAGTCTGCTTTCTGTCCATATAGATTTTTTTTTCCTCCAAGTAGCCTACAAATCTCTGATGGGAGACCTCCCTTGCCTATTTTATCCCCCATACCATTATTTGAAAGAGTAGTCACTGGTATAGGCCAAAACTCAGCCAAGCAGTTCCACAATCCAGACTACAGCAAGCCAGTAACTCAGCCTGGTAAGCCTTACACTGTAGACTCAATATACATGCTGGCAATGATGAGGACATATCATACATTTGGTAGATAAAAATTCCATTTAGGTTATGATTGGGAGATTATCTATAATTTGATAAAAATCATGGGAAATAATGAGTTTGCAGTTGTAAAATTTTGAACCTGCAACATTCTTCTACAGTGCAGTTCAAAAGTAATTTATCTATTGTTACAGATATTATTTTTAGCTATGGTTATAGAGAGGAGGGATTCTGTCTTCTCCAGTATCTTTTTGGTTTTGGTTTGGTTTTTTGGTTTTTTTTGTTTTGTTTTGCTTGTTTGTTTTTTTCTAATGGGACCCACGCTTTGAAAAATCTTTCGTTTTCGCTGTGGTCATGCTTAGCCTAGTCTGGTCCAACAGGCAAACAAATGCTGCTTTCTTTTGGAGATGATGGAATTGGTAGCAACCCAATAACAGGGAGTGCCCACACTGAATATATTCAGCAAGAGGCACAGAAATAGCCTGCAATTAAAAAGTACACTTAGAAATAAAACATCCTGACCACGATTCTCATGGATTCCTCTCATGACTGCCTAAAAATTTTAAAGAAATTATTGCAGAACAGCTACTACATCAAAACAAAATCATGAATAGAGTTAAAAGCTATAAACAGCCAATAAAAGAAAAGGGAAACATCAGCAGTTTGGAACATGTAACATTCCTCAGAGGGTTTGTAATGTGAGAAGAAAAAAAAAAGCATTACAGAACATAAAAATATCCCCAGTTTGTATGGAAGTGTCTGGGTTTTGCATTCAATGATTTAACTGTAGGAGTAGCATTCCATATTGGTGTTAATATTTATCAAGATGTTGATCCTGCAGGAGTAAGAAAGAATTAAGTTTGGAAATCCACCCAAAAAATATTATACATCACGATGATAGAGAGCTTTTTTGTATAAATCAGAAGGACAAATAGCATTCTGTTTGCATGAGCAGTTGCATTCAGTATTATTTATAAGGTGGTCTGTGAAATTCTGAGATGAAAGCTTCCTGAATGTCTATCATACTTACTCTGTGCTGTGCATCTACTGCTCTCACAGTGTCATTATGTTTAAATCTCGCATATGTGTTTAAATCTCACATATATCAAAACCTGATTTATCTTGATAGACATAGCTTGCTAATTGTTCAAATTGGTTTACGGTGATTTTCTTCATTGCTAAAGCTGCCACAGCTTATTTTGGGATGCTTTCAGATGTTTTCCTTGGCAACCTTAAACTGAAACAATAGGGTTATAAATGCTGATTGTCTCACTAGCTGAGGAAGCAGCTGGGGTCCACATAAAACCATTAACCTTCTGAGAGACTGAGATGTGCTGGAAGTTTCTACATAGCGCTAGTAGTACACATCCCATTATTGTCATGGAAGTTCCATTCACATCAAACTGAGCATGTGGACATCAAATAAAATCAGCAGAGAGGTCATACATGGTAAGAATTAGAGCTGTGCTAATAATACCAACGCAGCTTTGTGAATAGCTCCCTTGGGCCTCATGCAACAAAAATTGAATTGATCTTTCTCTTTCAGTGGCAAGATCTAAACCTTTTCTCAAGTACTATACTTCTTACATTGTTAACTGTTGCAGTTAAGAAAAGCCCAACTCAACAGGAAATATGGAGAGGAAAAATATTTTAATAATATTTTGCCATTCACAGTACTCACATAATCCACTTTAAAGGTTCAGAATCACTACTGTTACTGAGCATGACTTGAGAAAATAGTGCCAACAACAGAAATGTGAAGACTAAGATTTGAGGATAAAAAATGACAAATTGGCACAGACTTCATCCTAGTAAGTCTCAAATGCAATTTAATCTTTCAAGATGTCCTCTTGCCATAGCAGACCTCTCATTAGACAGAAGAAATTAAAATCTAATTAGAAGCAGTAATTTATATTCAACCCAAATTCAACCTGTATTTGCAGGCTGAATTAACTGTCAATTTCGAAAACAAAATGCCACAGGATAAGGAGAATAGAGTATCGAAAAAATCAGACAATTGAGAGATGCAAAATAACCGGCACAGTGATCACAGGAATTCTGTTAAATCCTCATTCATTAAAGCAAATTAAAATGCCATCCTCATCTTTGTCCATGTTGTTACACCTGTCACAGAAGTGTAAAAATCAATTCCAAACTAATTGACACTTTGGGAAGAAGAGGCTGGCAGCCAGCTATTCAATATCACGGAGCAGAAGGACTTAGAGAAACTGTAGGTCAGAGATGGTAAAACTATTTCTTACTTAGTGCCTGAGCAGGACAGCAAGATTTAATTGGAATGACAAAGTCTATCCTTTGGCATGAATCTTTTCTTCATGGCTGTAGGATATTTCTCCAGTGGGGGCAGTGAATGTGGTTTTGCTCAGTTTAAAAGTCAGCAATCACACCCTTTGCTATTCTTTTTCCTGCCTGCCTTTACTCATTAAGGTGTTTAAGGAGAGTTGTACTAGATGCACATCTGAAAGGCCTTGCCATAAGCAAATCTGAGACTCATATATTTGAATAGCTTTCTCTATGGCAAGAAGCACTGAATCAAGGAAACTCACTACAATGGCATGAAGCAAAAAGAATATCATGTCTTCAGCAGTATTATCCTAGTGATTGTCTTGTTGGCCTTTGTGCTGCATCAAAATAACTTAATCAAATAATCATATACATGATTAAATACTGAGGAAGATTAATGAGGAAAAAAATCATCAAGGAATGAAAATTTTATTGGAGGAAAACTTGAAAATAATAAACATTTAGGTAAAAAACCTCTGCATGAAATTATGAAGCAATGTCGTTTTATACCTATGTTAACAGTTTGATCTCAACCTAATCCCAATAGATGTTAAAGTTAAATCTGAATTCCTGAGAAAATAATCCACAAAGAAGACAACAGAGGAAGTGTTGTAGTTTGGAATTATTATGTAAATTCTCTCCCCTGCCACTCTTAACGACCCTAGCCAACCGTTAACAAAGAG
>JAWWEV010000115.1:82752204-82765699 GCA_035583235.1 Hafferia zeledoni | reverse complement strand
GGCGGGAAAATTCCAGGGGATTGTGGGAAGAAGAAACAGGGAAGCCATCTTAAGGGTATAACATTTAAACTGGGGAAGTGTCCATCATAGTCCCGATTCAGCTGCTGCAGATTTTCTCCATTAAGAGTGGCAGGTTTGTCCTCCAACATCCAACCATTAACCTAACACTGCCAATTCCACCAAAACCTGTCCCTAAATGCCACATCCAAGGACGGTGACTCTACCACTTCCCTGGGCAGCCTGACCATCCATTCCATGAATAATTTTTCCCAAATATCCAACCTAAACCTCTCCTGGCACAACTTGAGACCATTTCCTCCACCTTGCTACAGCCTCCTTTCGTGTAGTTGTAGAGAGAGATATGTAAGAGTCTAAAAACTAATGATCCCAGTCTGGAGGTAAAAATTGGAGTGCTTTATTGAACACATGACATGCAATTTAAGGATCTCAGGGCCAGGATATGTTAATAAGGAGGACAGATTATGGTAACATATGTTAACTTGGGGATTATACAAGTTTCAGCTAGGTTGCACAATTAGCATTTTCTATAACAGGGATTTACATGGGGGGAAGAAAAACAAAGGGTTCCAACATGAATCGATAACATACATCTTAAAATCCATCTCTATCTTGGAGACAGAGACAGCTAATCAGCATGGCTGAACATCAACAGGCTTTGCTGTGCTTAGTGCTGGGATTTGTCTCAACCTCTGTTAACCAAGGCTTACTGTTTGAGCTTGTCAGTTCT
Source organism: Hafferia zeledoni (assembly GCA_035583235.1). Lineage (NCBI taxonomy): Eukaryota > Metazoa > Chordata > Aves > Passeriformes > Thamnophilidae > Hafferia > Hafferia zeledoni. The sequence continues at coordinate 82,764,951 of JAWWEV010000115.1, read as the reverse complement.
TTTTCTGCTTGGAGTTGAATTCGATTCCTACAGAAATAAGTCTCCTTTTCTCCAGATTGAACAATCCAAGCTCCCTCAGCTTCTCCTCATAAGCCTCCAGCCTCTTCACCAGCTCTGTTGCCCTTCTCTGGAAACACCCCAGTACCTCAATGTCCTTCTTGTAGTGAGGGGACCAGAACTGGCAACAGGATTTGAGGTGTGGCCTCACTAGTGTTGAATGCAGGGGACAATTACTGTCCTGGTGAACACACTAATTCTCTTACAAGCAATAGATACTTTTAATATTTGCATTACTTCTAATGAAGTAAATGGCCTATTTGTAATGTATAAATACATTACTTTAATGAATAAAAATACAAGGGGAAACCAACTTGCTAGATGCCTAAATCTGTTTTAAAAAATGAAATTCTATGTACATAATTTCTAGTTTTAGAGAAGATTTTAAGACCAATTCATCTGAGTACAGAAGTTTTATTTGCTTGATGACAACTGAAACATTTTCAGATTAGTTTCCAATAGATACATTGCAATAAAATGTGCACAGCATTGTCAGCTACACCTCTCTTAATCCGTGGCTCAACTAAAATGCATTCCACATAAATGCCAGCAAAGCACTGGGAAATTTGCCAAACCAAAGCCATAAGGTATTGTACATTTAATTCCTTACAGTGGAAAGTCAGGGGAAAATCTTTTATGTTATTTAAACTTGAAAATTATGCTAAACTCTTGAAAGTTGGTTTTGAAATTATGACTTCCATTCATATGGCATCATGAAAAGCAGAACTATTTTACTGATGTTTAAGGGATATAATCTGATGACAGGTAAGAATTTTTGTAGAAGCATATAGAAGCAGTTATTTTGGGGGATGCTCTCTGTCTTTCCCTTTTCCTTACCTGTGTTTCTTTTTACATCCCATTTTGCTGCACATCTTTTATATTACATTGTCTATATTCCTGAAAACATGATTTCCCTCCATTGACATTTGTGCCTTCACCCCCTTCTGTGACAGTCAGTCTGAGATATCGAAAACTACTACACAGTAGATACAAATAAGAAGATAAGAGAAAAGCAAGAGAAGCACACGGTGAGTATAACAGATGTCACAAGCACACTGATCTGTAAGAGCGTAGTTTCCTTCACCTTTAAATAGACTTAACCAAATTAGGAGGAAGAAAAAATCATGGAAGTTCTGAAAAAAATCTATTTTGAAAATGCCATCAGGTAGAATTTCTAAAGTAAAGTGTACCTAGCAGATGCAGCAGCTTAGTGAGACTATCCACTCTGTTCAGCTTCCCTGTCATTTGTTTTAACTAAACTGCTGCCTGTCACCTCAAAAGTTCTGGCTCTGGTCGGACCTGGAGCTTCCAGAACTTAAATGCTATGATGCTCCTGACAAAATCATACTTTCCAATGAAATCTAGCTTAACAGAATGTTTGCTGCTGTTCCACGCCTTCCTAACACTGGCTGTAAGACTTTTCTAAAGGAGTTATTTTGAATTTGAACAGGGCTATACCTCTTAGCAAAGCATTGACTTGTTTCAGTAAGTAGCTTCAGCATAAGAAATGAGGTTATATGTACTCTCACTGCAGCTTCCAGCCACTTTTTGTTTTCTATTTCCATCTCTTATCAGATTCCGCTTCCTTGACCTGTTCACTTTCAAAGAATTAACTGATTAAACTACAGAAGGCAATAATTAATCATATATTATGCTCCTGTCTCCTTGCAGACTGTCCTGCAGTACATCAATACTCTTCTTGAACTCAATACTCTTCTTGAACTCAGGTCACCAGGACATACCCAGTTTCCATTGCCAGTAGCACGAGTATGTCATATGGTGTAGGAGTCATCAGCTTGTTTTCCTGCGATTTTCTGAAGCATGTTGTATCTGTTAAATAGAAGCAACCCCAGATTTCTTACGAGAAATTACATTCCTTTCCTTTTTCTTTTTCTTTTCTTTTTCTTTTTTCCTTTTTCCTTTTTCCTTTTTATTTTTTCTTTTTCTTTAAACCTTACTGTAACACCAGTCAGTTCACGGAGTCATTAATCTTACCACAAATACATCTGCAGTAACTGATCTCCCTGTGCACTCTGTGTCTATGGGTAATACATGAGACTAGGGGCAATGCTGTCCTCTCATTCTGCCTCTCTTTGATACCAGCTTCCTTAGCTAAGGCTAGGTTAGCCATTTCTCTGTGTTTGATTTCTCAAAGCGGAAAAGTCAGACAAGGTCATGGCTTTAGTCATGGTCATTGTCAGGAAAGAGTCAAAACTGGTTGTAACAGGAAAACTTTAAACCATATTCCATTTCCACATTTATTTCACTGCTGCAAGTACTAGTGTTAAGAAACATTCCTTGCATAGACTGTAGTATTACTCAGATAAGACAAGATAAAGGGATTCAGAGTTTTCATGTGGCCCATAAATACATATTTATTTTCACAGTATTCAACTCAGCCATAGAAGAAAATCCTTTTGGCATTATGGGAAGTCCCCTATTCCAAAGAAAGTCTCTTTTTTTTTTTTTTTTTTTTTTTTTTTTTTTTTTTTTTTAATCAGGTCTATGTGGACTTTGGACAATTCTTGTACATTCTTTTCATTTTTTTTCAGCAGTAACATTAATTCATTTTTTTATATTGACTTTTTCCCCCTGCTTTTAATGTCCACACAGAGCAATTGAAGAATGTGTGAGCACTTCTTGCAAATTCAGAATAATTAGAAGCTGAGATTAACCAACTGCATATGAAGTAGAAAATAAATTGTGCAATTGATCATTCTGCTCAGCAATCTCTGGCAAATTGACAAAGCCAATCTTTAAAGCTTTGGTTACAAATCAGAGGTGTGCAAAGTGATTTATTAAGCTGGACAAGAAGTGAACTATACACCTGTATCTTGAAATCCAGAATACTTTTTCTTTTAAAGGGGAGATATATAGGAGAAAAGCAATAAACATTGGTAATTACCTATCCACAGGTAACACTCTGCTGTCAATTTTGTAAAACACAGGAGGATCTGAAACAGGAGTCTATGAAAATATCTATGAGAATATAGAAGGTCCTTGCATGTATTTTAAAGCAAGTTGGAAGCCAGGTGCAAACATTGTGTCAGAGACAAAAATGCAGACTGCAATTGCTAAGCTATAATTTCTAGCTGTTTTCTTTAGTCAGGGACTATGTTGAGGAGATGCAACTATTTATTCTGATATTGCTTTATTTTATGGTGCAGGCAACAGGATGAGCACAAGCATTACAATGAAAATCTCTATAAATTCAAAATCCCTCCTTTGCTTACTGTTCTTCAATACATAGCTATTATACCATATTTTATTAAATAATACATATTATTCTTACCTGTAAACCTTGAATTTTCTTACTGTATTCGTATTACATGAGTCAAGAAACAGCTTTTGAAGCTGCATTGTACTACTAAGGGAAATATTTTCATGTATTATCACATGATCAAGCTATTATTTAAATCATATTATAAAGTCAAATACAAGGAAGGAAAAAAAAACACATAATTCCCAAATCCTGTGGATTGTCATCCTACAATTTAACTAGCTTCAGAAAGTCCCGATTTTCCTGTGTTCCTCAGGTCTTGTTCAATGCTTACAGGAATACACACTTTTCAGATGAATCTCTCCAAGTGAGTAATTTTAACATTCTCAATTTCAGAGCTGGCAACTGAGATGATAAAACTTTTAGGTACACTCTTCTCCTTTCTCTTGGAATAAAAAATATGCAGGATGTGACATGCAAAATTAGTTCAGTTCTGTAGGAAGTTGTATAAAGATTCAACACTTCTAAGATCAATCCGGATGAATACGTGAAACATTGGAAATCCTCATTCTTAACAATATTCAGGTCGTGGAGTTCACAGAGCAAGTAGACAGAAAACTGTGAGAGACATCAGTTGAAAAGAGATTTTTTTAAAAAAAAGTTATAGCTGTGAAATATTCTACTATGGATTTGTTATAGGTTTTTAACTACACCTAATAGAAATGCTACCAGATTGACAGAGAGATGAAGAGGACAGATGTCTTGATAGAACTGTTCTCTAACTGGTGAATTATTTACTCTCCAGAAAATATCAGTCAAGTAATAGTTGAGCTAAAGTATTTTATATCATGTCAGAGGCAGAACAGCTCTGTTTGACACAATCTCTTACATAGTGCCAGTTGTAAGCATTGCATGGAATACCACAGGTTTACAAAGAGGAAGACTTCCTTGCCAAGAAGGATTTATTCAACACACACCTGGGAGTGACCATCTTGCTCTGATCTCCTGAACATCTTTCACAATCTCTTTGAAATGATGCTACTGTTCAAATTTCAAATGCAACCTGATAAAGCCCACGTTTCACATAAATAGTTTTTCTCACTTGGGTTTACCATAAGGTTGATGGAAGAGGAGGTTGTGTCACAATCTTTAAAGAGACCCTGATATTTGGAAAGCTGAAGCTTTGAAGTTGTCCCTGGGTTTAAATACCCTTCCTAGGGGCGTGTTGCACATTGTTGCAACTTAGCTCAGCATCCTTCTAGGAAAAGGATGCTTGAATAGCAAATAGCATACAAAAAAGCCAAATAGTTTCATCTGCCTGCCAGAGCCAGCCACAAACAGCTGGCTCCACACACATCAGGATGGCTAGGAGCCGGGAGCAGCCACACTCACCTCAAAAGGTTGGTCCTGAAGTGCTCAAGGAGCTGCCCATGCCTGCAGATGTGGGCAGAAGGAGAACAGGAGCAGGGCAGACTGGGCCCTCAGGAGCCAGTGGGACCTGCTCAGAGGCAGAAACTGGACTGTATCTTAGTGAGCTCCCTGAAATTGGACCCTTCTGCTTGCAGGTGCATCTTGGCCTTGAAAACAATCAAGATAAATCATCTGAATTAAAAAAAAAAAAAAAAAAAAAAAAAAAAAATTACATCATTTTAGTTGCAAATACAATCACCTAAATCAAGCATTAGAAAAACAAAAATGTCCATATGAAAAATTATCCTATCAGTGCAGAACTGTTGTTTTACTAAATCAAAACAAAAAACCTAGCTAAAAAAGTAAGCCATGGGATTGGAAACATAAGTGAAGGATGACTCAGGAAGGAAAAACCTGGGATAAAAATACCATAGTCCTGATCATAAGTGGGTATGAATTGCATTGTATTTTCTAGAAATACTGTGCTGCCAGTTACTTCATATCTCTTCTTTTATCTTCTTTACTGTCCCTGCAGAATGTTATTACATGGATTGCCTTCCCACAATAGCAGCCTCTGATGCAGTGCACATCAGTAATATGCATATTTTTCATTGAGGAATACAGGCAAGAGATAAAAGATGATAAAAAAGAAGAAACCCCCTTTCTTTTCACAGGACATTGTTACTGATAAATGTTAATAGGGGAGCATTCCAGACAGACCTCTAGGCAAAGTGAGGGGAAGAAAATCCATTAGGTGTGTTAAATGTAAACCTTCATACACTTAGTTTAGGAATCTCTCAAACTGTAACTGATATAAATATGCTTTCCTGATAATTTTTCACAGGTTTCAGATATAGGTCTTTCTGAGGAAAGGATGGCAAATTGACAGAATTCTCCAGGTCATATATTGGAGGCTAGGCAGTCCTTTTTTATGATTTCACACAGACATACATGTATGTTCCCCTGTATGATCATAGTTTAAGGGGTAAGCTTAAATGCTGGCAAATTAAAAAGCAGCTCCCCAAAAAGTCATTCACACATACTCAGCACCTGGTTTTTGGAGGATATATAGGTAGGCTATTGTAATAGAATGGAAATTATATAGAAACCTGCAGGAAGACCTTGGCAGGATGAGGGAGGTGGGAAATCTCAGCTGTGAAGCAGAATGTTTCATGGATCCTGCTTGTTGAGCTGCTCTAAAAGCATCATATATGTGTTATGTGAATGTGGGCATGTGTCAAAGAAGCAACTTGTTTATGAAGAAATAAAATGCAATAATACTATACCCAACCTCAGGGTGAAGTTTTCCATCATTTTATAGGAGAGTTACTCCTGTACAATAACTTTATATAAGCACTTTGATTTTTTGAAACATTCACTCTAGCTTGCATGAAAATGCAGCTAGCCAGATTCCAACATTATTTTTAAAAAGTTCCTTACCACTATGCCCCAAGTTTATAATCTTTTTTGATTTTCAGAAATGCACTAAAAATTGTGAGTATAGCTTCTTGTAATTCTTATCTCAGAGGAAAGCAATTAAGTTATTGAGGTACCTAAATTTAGGGAAATCTTTCAGTCAAGTATTTTAGCAGAGAAGAATAACACTTGAGCTGGTTGAATTTTTTGTTTTAAAGGCTAACCAAAAAATAGGTCCCCTGAGATATGGGGACCTACTTTGTAAACTTCCCTTAGATTTTTCCAGCTTCTCTGCTTTTTCCCTATCATTTAATCATTTTATGACCTTTTCTTTATTATAAAATAAAATGGAATGAATAATGTCAAGTATTACTTTCCTTCATTATCCACCCCAATAATCTTTCATTTCCTTCATTTTTCCCTTTGCAGTTCTAACTTTTCTAAGGATTAACAAGGGGAAAAGTGGAAAGAAAAAGTGGAAAAATGTTGAATATTTTAATTTTATTGTACTCAGCTGGTAAAATAGTGGTGGTAGGCATGATTTCACTATTTCGTTTTTGAAACTGAGACCAAAAGTCTAAATATTTAAATTTTTCACAGAACAAAAGCTCTGGTCCAAAATATTTCAGTTCATCATTTCATGGTAATAAAACACTTCAGAGTTCTTCGTGTGCATTGGTGTGTGAGTATGATTTACTTTGAGTACAATTCAATCCATTCTAAGGGTCTTCTCACGCTGTGCCTCCAGGCAAATGCAGCTCTGATGCATCCTACTGCTCCATGTATATAGTCACATGGCTGCAAGAAGGTGCATCCTTCTCCTTGGGCACAGGTTTGTGTTTGGGCTTTGTCTCTGAAGAGGGAGCTTGGCAATGCAGTTCCCATGAAGTACCATGTGGGTTAAGCCAAAACCAAGACAGGTCAGAGGCACAATGGGCTGCAAGTCAGTGTAGCTGTATCAGGAGAATGCAGTGGAAAACACCTGGATTGCTTCTTTTCTGAGGCTGTGGGTAGCTCCAGTGAATAGAGATGGGAACTGACATTCTTGAGCTGCTTTTGGGGGTACATAAGGAGAGTAAAGATAATGGAAAGTGGGGAAGAAAAAACTGGTATTCCCAAAACCCCATCCCCTAAAGTGCATTGACATTCTCTGTTATGAAATCACCGACATCAAAAAATCTAATGTTTCTTGTAATCCGCTTTGGCCACTCCCATTTCTACCTTCATGCCTCAGGCCAGGTATCGAAGTTGATGATTCCCTTCTTCCTCTTGAGCTCATCTCCATGTGCTCACTAGGACAGTGAGTGCCCTCTCAGAACTCTGGGTAGCAGGCAGCAAGATAAGAATCAATTCTGTTTTGAGTCAGACCCATTTTTTTTTCTCTTGATGGAAATATTTTCACCTATTTTTGGTTTATAAGTGCTTTTGAATAGTAATGCAGTAAATTTGGAATTTTTTTAAATTAAAATTGAAATCAAGCATTTCAGACAGAAATTATGTTAATTATAATTAATTAACTTTTCAGAGGTGCTAAACTTGGTTGGTTGGTTGGTTGGTTTTTTTTTTAAATATTGCTCTTTCTTTAAGTCAACTGATATTTTACTTAGTTTCATTTAAACAGTACTTTTTAATTTAATGCAGCAATACCTAATTTATTTGTAAACACTACTGATTTAAAAAATGTCAGTGAGTCACGGAAAAACAGAGACAGACAGAATCTTTGTAAATTTTTGGAAGAAGATATTTAGTGAGACTTCAGACTAAAATATGTGGGTCTTTTCTGAGACTGCTCTTATACTGCTGAGTACTTTTTCTTATATTAAATTTTGTTTCAAAATTTTAATTTTTCCTTGAAAATTAGTTTATCAAATTCATCTGAATAGTGACTTTTCCTTGTCTGTGCAGCTTTGTCCCACGAGTTGGCTGGTACCTGGACTGCAGAGGGGACAAGCATTCATGCCTGTCTGTGGCAACAAGGCTGACATCAGAGAGACACAGGAGCCTCAAACATTATCCACATAGTCCTTTCTATCACCAGATCCTGCTCTTGTAACAGCATAAATGCTGATTAGCTCCAGGCTTTCCTTCATGTTTACAGTACAGTTACAATGCCAGCAGGGCAGGGGAACATGTAAAGCTTGAGAATGTCCCTCTCCTGGCTATGATGAATGTAAGCAAAGACTGCTTGTGAAAACTCAGTACCAGGGGTTAAGGAAGAAATTTGAACATTCAGGATAAGTGTATTTTCCTTATACATTAAACTGTGAGAAATCAGATGCCCCCAGGCTGGTGGGAAAGTTACTGTCTGAAACATACGTGGCAGCATATGATCCTTTGCAGAGTCCAACACTGAGACATAGAGCCCTGGCTACTTTGAGAGGTAAGCCAATGCTCCTGCATATAATGATAGCTGGAGTAATACCCCTCCATAGTAAGTCCATATACAAGCATTTAGTATATGGCATGCCCTGTTCTACAAACTATGACAGTCTCAAGGCCTCTCCACTTATCTGATTACTTTCATAATAGAAAATAATCTTGTCCTCAGCTATGAAAAATATTTTTCCATTTACAAACCTTATTTTGTAAGACTGCCTTTCATTGCTTAAATATGTCTCAGCTATACTAGGCATGAAGTTCTGAGTTTAAATAAAAATGAATAGTCTGGCTGAATATTTTAAAATATCTGAGTGCTGCAGTAACTGTATGATTCATAATTATCAGCTTCATCTGCATTTTTTTTTCTTTTACCCTTGCCTGCAATGAGTCATGAACATGTCAGGATTGCTCTTCAACCTTGAAGGAGTAAAATGTACTCCTGATGGACAACACCAGGGTTACACGCACCACGTACAGCCCCAAAAATAGAGCTGTAAGTCCAGTTGCTATGAAATTTTAGTCCTTCCAACAGCTTGCTTGTTCCAACCACTATTTGCTCAGTGAATAGTTCCATTCACCTCATCAGGGTGCTCGTCATGATGGCATCAGGATGTGGTTCTCTCACAGGGATGTCCCCATACTCACAAGGTACTCTGTAGCCTCCTTAAGCTGATTTCCCTTACCACTGCTTCTGGATCCTTGCAAAAGCTCCCTTGTATAAGTATGATTAAATGTGTCTTCATTCATTACTGCAAGGTCTCCTTCCAAAGAGGAGATTTTGAACTGCAAATTGTAAGACTCCAAAATTCCACAGCCATAGCATCATTTTAAGCTGTTACTGTGGCTTGCGTAACACCTCCTGTTTGCTGTTTGCCAGCCTCAAGTGTAGGGAGTTCAACAAGATTCCTTCTCTGAACCGTATTACACTGTTTCCATTAAGAAAAACAAATTTCAGGGCCACAGAGATGTTATGACTCAGTTTAGATCCCGAGGTTCTTTGTTTCACATAGCAAACACTTTCCAGTCTGGTGTCTGAAAATCCTCTCTAATTAGTGCTCCTTTGCATACTAAGAGGAAAACTATAGTTACAGTGTTGTCTCATTTCATACACTTTTATTGATGCTATGTTGATGTTCTGTAACCTTGTGTACTTCTAAAAAGCAAGAAATACTTCATTGTTATGGCTAACAGGCATAGCTTTCAGGGTAATGAGTACTCTGATCTCATGGAAGTCAATGGACACAAGCTTGAAAGAAACAAGCTGTTATTAATTGGGGAAAATTAGGTGCATGGGGTTATTTAACATTTCTGTTACAGATACTGCTCAGCAGTCTCAAGCAAGAAGTCTTGTTACACCAGCAGAAGTGCAAGACAGTAGGTGTAGTTCCCATCTCACACTCCCTGATCCAAGGAAGTGGGTGGCAGATGAATGTGAAGACATTGCGAAGACAGAGGTACAGATATATTCATTAACAACTTTTGAAAGGAGATAACAAAGAACATCCATTTGCATCTTTTTTTTCAGTGCTTTAAATGGATATTTTTCTCAGCATTGTATGAGATAGAGAGACCAGCATGCAAGACCATGGAATCAGCTCACAGTGAGGACAATTAGCACCCCACAAACAGCATCAGGAGGAGATTTTTCACAGCTGCTGCTGAAAGAGCGGTTAGAAGAAGGTGGCACCCCTGGCAGGGAAGAATGAATGCCTGTTTGTTTCCTAAAGCAGCTGTCAGACAGGAAAGTAGACAGCAGGTTGTAAGCTGGTTTTATTTCATTTTTACAGCTACATAATGGCAATAAAGAAAAAATATGTCATCTTTAAAAATATGCAAAAATAAAAAGAAGATGAGCATTCCAATGCTTCTTAGAAGTAGTGCAACTTGGACACATGGTTTGCAATTATTTATTCAAGTCAGTGGTGAATGGTCTAGAATCTATCTCTGTTGTTTGCCATCTAGTATAGGAGGGTCCTACAAACTCAACATTAAGAAACCCAGCTACATTTATTTTTAAAGTTTCTTATAGCCAAAATATCACATACATGCCATGTAGTACTGTTTTACATGGACTCTGTAAATCTGAGATAATATTTGTGCTACCATAAAAAAAGTCTGAGAAAACCACACTCCAGAAACAACCACCAATTTCTATGTAGGTGAATAAGCACATGTAGAAATTTACAGGTCTCTAGTCTAAAATGACATGATGAATCCCATGCCAGTGGTTCACACAGAACTGAACAGGGGCCTCAAGTTATGGTTTAGTGAATGACATTCTAACATGAAAAATTTCTGTTTGATGAAATATTCAGATCTCTGAGCTGTCTGAAAAAGGGTCTCCAGAAAACTCTTTTTCAGTGGTTGCTGGTGAAATCCTAGATTCAGGAAGACCAATGACATTTTTACTATTGCCCATTATTAGGTCAGTGCATTATCCCTGACACAATGGACTAGGTCAAGAGATCCTTTTTGATTATCCATACACGCTTTGAACTCTTCAAAACCTCGATGCACAAGAATCTTATTGCCTAGCACTAGGGCCACTGACCTTACCAGCCATTCCATCTCTCTGGGAGGGAACCAGGGTCATTGCTGCTGGCTGCTGTCATCCCTGTCAAGGGTGAGTGGCCTAGCTGGAGGAAGAAGAGTCATATTCTTCAGGTGAGTACATCTCAGATGGCATGCTTAAGGACTCATTTCCCTTACTCTTGGATCCCAGCCTGAGGATTGCCAGAGAGGCAGTCCTGGGGTGTTCTAGAGGGTAAGAAATTTAAACAAGCAGCTGTTTTGGCTTTCAGCCTAGCGTGAAGCTATTTTGCAGAACACAGATGATGAAATCCATGAGTAGCAAATTCTCATTTCAGTCAGACCTTAGCCCCAGTCAAACCTCAGCTTCACATCTCTTTGCTGGTCCCATGAGAGGATACCTCAGCAGTTGGCCTAAGATTAGACCTTGCTGAGCTGATTAAAAAAAGCAGCAAAGAGCTTTGGTTTTAGACAATGAAGTCTGTTAGACCTGTTATTTTGATAGATTCAGATTACCAGTTCATTATTGGATTGAAACAACCTGATATGAATGTGTGTCCTACTGATTTCATAAAGTGTTGTGATTTTGTTGCCATTGAGTAGATGTATACTTCTTAGCTGAAGTCAGAAACATTACCCCGGGTGCACAACATGGTCTTACAGCAAAATGAAGGTATATTTTTCAAAGATGAGCAAGCAGAACAGTTAACTCATTTCTCAAGATCAAATGTATCTTCCTTTATGTTGTGAAAAAGTAGCAATATATACTTCCTGTAGGTATCTGTCTACCAAGATGGTTCATCTTGGAGTATTTTGCAGCAGTCATTTGATAATGACATGTTTCACTACCACATAGAAATTTTCCTGTATTTGCATATTTAAGTTATGGTTTATAGCTTTGCAGTCATGCTAAGTGGTGTTATAAATCATGTCAAGTAGTGGCCATCACTGTGAAAAGACATCAATTGTATTGCATGTAAACTTAAGCAATCTTCAAGAAAATGCAGGACAATATCCTCATTCCACAGAAATCAATGACAGAATTCCATGGGGTCAAAATGTCAATTCTTGCTTTCTTTTGCTTTGAAATGTCCAGTTATAACTTTCTGAATGCTTTCTTACTCAGATAATGCCTAATTTTACTTTTTTACTTGAATATATATATATGTACCTGCATGTGTACATATACATAATTTTATTTCTCCTGGATATTGTTTGTCACATCTCCATGGGAGGTCAGGGTTGACTGACCTGCAGTAAAAACATTCTTGTTCTCACTTTGCTCATTGACAGTAAGTGTGTTAAGACAAAAACTTAGAGCACTTTAAATAGCTTAAAAATCCATTTCAATTTGTTAAAATTTTGTAATTCTTTCATTTCACAAGTACTCCAAATCAATTCACCAACTTAGTGAAGAATTTAGTACTCATTGAAGGAATAGAGAAACAATTAAAATACTGGTAATTCAGAAAACAGACCTCTTGGAGACATATATAAGGAATATTTAATCATAGAATCATAGAATCAATTGGGTTGGAAAAGACCTCCAAATCATCAAGTCCAACCCTTGGTCCAACCCCAGTCCCTTTACCAGATCATGGCACTCAGTGCCATGTCCTATCTCATTTTGTAAACCTCCAGGGATGGGGAATCCACCATGTCTCTGGGCAGCCCATTCCAATGCCTGATTACTCTCTCTGGAAAGAATTTTTTTCTGATCTCCAACTTAAATTTCC